>CM044326.1:57345947-58070947 GCA_024291935.2 Okapia johnstoni | reverse complement strand
CCCTCAGGGTGCATGATGTAATGGTCAGCACTTGCGCACGGGAGCAAGAAGGCCTTTCGTGAACTGCAAACTTTATTCAATAAAAATATCCTGCCCCAGCTCTCTTTTCCTCCCAAAGTGGGGAAAACATACAAATACCATGTAGAAAGCTTTCTGGAATTTTAAAGACCTCAGTAGGTCTTAGAAACATCAATTATTATTTTTTTTTTTTAGAAAAAGGAAAAGAAGCAACACACACACACACACAAATAGCAGAGATTATTTTCACCCTAACTTGGTTCAATGACGCTAGAGGTAGAATAGCGGTTGATGGCTTGAAGGGTCACGAGTTTGAGTCAAAACTCAACTTCAAGTTAATTGGCTAGGTTTGGGGGCTGTGCAAATTGCAGAGAGAGGTATTTGTTTCTGATGGGGAAAGAAGGGATTGCTAATCCAGAGCCTCTGAATCCCTTACTATCTTGCCAGGAACTCACTCATAAAACAGACACTTTTTCTGATAATAAATTAAAACAAACAAACAAACAGAAAAACAATAAATGCAATCATGATAGATCCTGTTAGAGAGTAAAAGAAACAGGACAATAAAGCCTACACAAATGAAGGGAGGAATTTATTTCTTTCAGATGTATATTTGAAAGCAGTGTGTGTTTGTTAGCTCTGAATTTTGCCTACATTACGCAGCAAATCTGCTGACACTCATATGCATTTAAATCAAACCTGACATCATATCCTAATTTTAATATTTTGTAAGGTATAAAGGCAAACACTGTAGTTGAATGGCCAGATTTTCTTGTGTCTTTTTTTTATCTTTTTTTTTTTTTTTTTAATCAACTAAAAACTTCTTTGCAATACTAGGCAGGATTATTTCATTTTAAAACTCCTTCCAGGTAGATAAATCAGAAACTCTTCGGAATATCGCTATATATCTGTCAGGGAAAAAAAAATCCAACAGAAGAGAAAGAGCCATCATATGGAATTCACTAGACACTAAAGCTCTTGTCCACCCAAATTACACCAGTCCTCACATAATAAGAAGACATTGCAGAGGCAGTGCTGTGTGCCTTCCAGGCAGAGCTCCATAGCCAGCAATTAGTCTATATAGTCAGAGGCCAAAAAACCTTATTGTCTTACTTGCTGTATAATTATCTGTTATGATGAACTGTGATTCTAAGGACTATTGTCTTTACGATTGGATCTGTGTGTGGAGTGGTTGTCTGGCTGAGACCCAAGAATGGACCTTCTTTTTAGTATCTCTGCCTGAGTGATTTCTCTGGTCTCTTCCTGGCTGGATAAAACAGAGACTGTTTCTGCATGATTTCTTGGGTTGATGAGAAGCAATTATGCCTTAAATGAAGTCATTCATGTCTGCCATTTTGTTTGCATATTTTCCAGTGTTCACCTGTTATTAAACCTGTCTTTAAACTGTAAGCTGGTTTCAAGTAGACTTTTGTGTCTAACACAGTTTGGTAATCAGAGGAAAACAAAATAGATAAAATGTTTTCTGCACAAATCACTCAAGCAAGAAATCTAATAAAGTGATTAAAAT
The DNA here is from genome assembly GCA_024291935.2 of Okapia johnstoni. Lineage (NCBI taxonomy): Eukaryota > Metazoa > Chordata > Mammalia > Artiodactyla > Giraffidae > Okapia > Okapia johnstoni. The sequence goes on along the minus strand of CM044326.1, from coordinate 58,069,401 downwards.
CTAAAATAGCATTTAAGAATTTCCTGGTCATTTTTATTTCTTTGAATTTCCTTCTCATTCCCTTAAAAATGGCAATTGTCTTCACCATCTTAGTGTGAAAGTTAAAGCAACTTTGTCATCTGTTGGAGGAAAAGGAAAGGGCAGGGAAAGGAGAGGATGTTAAGAAATCTTTTTCTCGTTGTCAATAGTTATTGTTGTTCATTATAATATGAAAATAATATGCTGACACATGTAACTAAAAGGATATTAGAAATATTGGTTTAAAATTGATTGTACCTTGTAGGTAATGAGCTCATTAGAAAATATGAATTAAATATTTAAAGGTATGTAATGTAACCAGATGTAATTTTTAATTAAAATTATATTGTAATGAACATTAGGTAACTAAAAGGAGAATATTTTATGTGAAATCTTGTAAAAACAGCATTCCATTTTATACCTTCTGATATTCAAATACATGGAAAGCAAATGACCATAGTAGCTTATAGTGCAAGATTAGATGAACTACAGTTCAACATCAAAACAGTCATAAAACAAAAATTGAGCTTACTATCAATTTATCGAAGTTAATGTAGGTTTTATTAAATGAAGCTTTATTAAATAACTTTTTTCTCTTTTTGGAAATTTTTACATTTATTCAGCTATTTTTAGCTATTCTTTATTAATGGATATATTTTATAGATTTAAAAATAAGGCACAGTGACTGGACCAGAATGATTCACTGGATATTTTTCTAATAGTAAATAAAAAATTGCTAAGACTGTTAAGCAAATTGGAAATATAATTGATGTTATTATTACTTATATTATTTCCTATCATGCTCATTCGTTTTTGAAAACAATCATTTTTAAAGGATGTAAACTTGGAGAGTAATTTAAAAGAAAATTCACTTTGTCTAAGTTTAAAAAAAAATCCAGCTAACCATATGTGTTTGATTTTTTAGTTTCAATGAAATAAGAGAAGACTTGCTGATGGTTTAAAAGTACTTAATTTATCACCACTAACAGAAAGCATTTCCCCCCGAAGAGGTTTGTACTAAGGTGACCTCTGCTGTTTAAAAAAAAGGCTTGCAAAAAGCAGCCCCTTTCCTAAAATATTCAGTAATTCTAAATTACAAGGATGGAAGTGGGGACTGCTGTGCTTGGAAGTATTTACTAAATTCATTCCTATTTCGATTATACATGTGATTTTAAGCCTTTTCCCCCTCATAGCTGGGAAATTTCCTCTGTCATTTACTTCCTTGTATTTTACGTGTAAATTCTGACTGACTGGGATCCCTGCCATTGAATTTTCTTCTCACTGAAGGGTTTTCTCAGCTCCTGGTGGGGCAAAGTCATGACCCAGAAAAAAATTGATTCATGAATTCTCAGGGTACAAGTAAAGAAGAGAGGAAATATGCCTTGGCTGAGCTCCGACTGGTGACAATTTAAAACCTGTAATTAGTCTGAATTCAAGCTGCAAAAGGAATCTGAATTGAAAATTCATTAATTCAAACTGATATATTAACTTTAACAAACTAGATCCCTTATGGTAAAGAATTGGTTTTTACCAGCTGCTGTGTTCATGGCTGGAACTTAATTTTTTAGTAATTTTAAAATTATTTAAAAATGGCAGAAAGACCACCAAATTGTATCGCACTGTGCCTTTTCTCTGCCTTGATAAACCTAACTTATATTGGATTGCTTGGCATTAATACCTCAGACTTAGGTTGTTTTTTTTTTTTTCCCCCACCTTAGCCCTAAATTTTGTGATTGTAAATCCCCATTGTCCTGTGGAGCACACGTTCTTCAGTTGCTTTCCCCCCTGATGTTTCCAAGACCCCAAGCCCCCTTTAGCCAAGTCCCTGACATTTCCATGAACCACACTGCTGAAATGTTATACAGTAATTAATGTTGATCCTAGTACACACTCAGCCTCCAGTACAAATTAGGATGGAAAAGGTTATCATAATATTTTGCTAGTCTATTTGGTAGAGCTGAATTGCTCCCTGTGGGGGACAAACAAAAAAGAAAGGTGTTTTAAAGTTAGGCTTCAGAAGAAAGACCGTCCAGGTAGTAAAGAGTCTTTGAAAATCACTCAGATTTTAAACTTTTCATCTGAAAATAATTAATCGTCATGTGTCTACATACGTATTCTTAAGCTATAATCCCTCTGGACCGATGCGCAAGACCGTCAAGTGGGTTCGTAGGCACTGTCCATGGATGGGCTCTGGAATTCAGACTAAAACTCTGTTATCATTGGGTGGAGTTCAAATCCAGGTACAACCAGCAGCTGGAGCTTCTCCAACTGTCAGTAGTGTCTGAAAAACACTAAGAGACTAAATAATTTAGATTACACATTATTGACCTGTATGATTGTTTAAATGAGTAATGCAGCCACCAACTGAAAGAGGTCAACCATCTGTAGAGGAAACACCGAATTTGGTTTCATTTCCAAACAAACTTTTGAAGAGCAAATTGTTTTTTTCTGTGGGAAGGTAGAGGAAAGTCAGAAGACAGATTAATGGCTTCTCCTGCTAAATAAAGGTTAAAGCTTCTGTCATTTATAGAATGCAACTTCAATAGCAAAGAAGTCAGAATGCATCTGGTCCAACTGCCACATAATCAGTGTAAATGGGTATTGTTTCGGGTGGGTTCAAAAGTAACTGGCTTTGAGAAGGTAAAATTATTTCATTATATGTCACCATCATTCATGAGGTGTATGTGTGAGTACACATGTGTGGAAAGGGAAAAGACTCTGGAAAGACAATCCTGAAGTCAGCATAACCACATTTTTACAGATAATGGCAAAGTGTTTGTTTTAAATGCAACACTACCTAAACCCTTATCTCTCAAGTATGGAAAGGCTATAAATCAGGATTTGAGAGGCATACATTGCACCCCCAGGTTATTTTGAGGGAAAAAAAATGCCTATTTTAACTAGATTAATACATAACAGATCCAAACTCCTGGTATTTGGGCAACTCACGGGGAATTAAAGCCGACAATAATTAAGGGCCCCTACCAACTTCTTCAGAGCCATGCCTTCCAATGGGTTGCTCACCAGGCAGAGTGGTTTCGTTTTTGGATTTCTTCTGTGACCCTCTATTCTCCTGCCATTGAACTTTAACAAGCTTCTCCAACCTCTTCATGGTAAACAAATGACAAAAGAAAAGAATGGCAAAGAGGAAAGAGATTAAGCCCTGTGTGCCCATGAGTTAACTATGAATCTGATGTCACAAATTAAAGAATAAAAACCTGTATTCCCATTGGTCTTTACTTTCTACATGCACATCCACACACGCAGACACATTTCTTCTTACAGTGCTTGAGGTCACGTGTAGATGAATGTTTAGTAAACACTTTCCTCAAGTGCTTTTAGATGCATTGTTCATGCAGTTAACAAAAATATTCTTCAGTATTCCTTACTGCATCATTAGTCATCTGTTCAGCAATAATAAAACTTTTATCATAATAATTCAGTAATATCGAGAAGATACTTGTACTGCATATGTGAAATGTTGAGCTTTTTAAATGCTCCCTGGCTGTAGTAATACTCATCCAATTAATCTCTACACATTTGGGCAATAAACACATATTACTACTCAAATGTAATTTTGGTTGCCATCAGTTGATAACAAATGCTAATTGGGAATCTCTTATTGAAAAAAAATACATATTGGGACAGCCTACTGAGAGCTTGGTGCCGTGAATAATGCAGAAATAAATAAAATGTAAACACTATTAAAAATTTACTTATAATATGATGAAATGGGAAAATCCATGGACTCATTTCTAAGAAGTATGACCAGAACACACAGCCATAATGATACAAGTCCCTGTACCATGTTTTCATGCTCTGACTTTCACGAGCAAGCACAGGTTCCTCCCTCCCACTCTTCCTCTCTCTTTCACACACACACACAGACCCCATAGGACACTTTACACATTTCTTATCTGAGCCAACTTAAGTAAAAACAAGGAGAAGAAGTAGGACTTCACATGGTCTTTCTTGTCATTTATTTGTGAGTCCTGCACACCACCAATATTTTCCATTCCCATCTCCCTCTCTCTCCAGAAGTGAAGGTTATAAAAGGTAGTGATTAGTAAAATGTGATCCAATTGATCAGTAGAAGCCACTGTAATGGGTATCTCCTTTGTGTAAAAGAAATACCAGGAAAAGGTGAAAAACTCAGTAGTGGCTAAGGAAAGACAAAGTTCAAATATTCTGTTCCCTTTTCCAACAGGATGTACCAGTTACATCGACACCTTGATATTTTAATGTCTATTTATCTACCTTTTGGACCAAACACTTTCATGTTATCTATCACAATATTTATTAGAGAAATTGGAAATAGAAAACAAATATAATTCCAGGGTAGTATTCCTCAAACATTTTACTGAATTTCTAAATATTTTCTAGTCTGAAAACAAAATCATGTTTTGTTTGAATACTGCTAATATAGTATTGGATGGTGGCTGCAGCCATGAATTAAAAGATGATTGCTTCTGGGAAGGAACGCTGTGACAAACCTAGACAGCATATTAAAAAGTAGACATAACTTTGCCGAGAAAGGTCTGTTTAGTCAAAGCTATGGTATTTTCTGTAGTCATGTACAGATGTGAGTGTTGGACTGTAAAGAAGGCTGAGCACTGAAGAATTGATGCTTTCGAATTGTGGTGCTGGAGAAGAGAAGATTCTTGAGAGTCCCCTCAACAGCAAGGAGATCAAACCAGTCAATCCTAAAGGAAATCAACCCCAAATATTCATTGGAAGGACAGATGCTGAAGCTGAAGCTCCAAATTTTGGCCACCTGTGAAGAACTGACTCATTGGAAAAGACTCTGATGCTGGGAAAGATTGAAGGCAAAAGGAAAAGAGGGAGGCAGAGGATGAGATGGTTGGATAGCATCACCAATTCAATGGACATGAACTTGGGTGAACTCTGAAATGCTAAGGGACAGAGAACCCTGGTGTGCTGTAGTCCATGGGGTTGCAAAGAGTCAGACGCAACTTGGCGACTGAACAACAACAATCGCTAATACATTTATTGTTTATTTCAATATATATTAAGTCCTTACTTCATGCCATACACTTAACTGAATTCTGGAGATACATCACAGGAGAGACAACACTGGGCATATAGGAGTGAATAAACATGCAGTCTCTGTGCTCATGGAGCTAATGTACTAGTTGAAGTTATGAAAACTATTAAACTTCTTAAAATGAGGAAAAGGTCATTTGTTTTGGAAAAATAAAGACCTTAGGTATATAATCATCTAGCTCAACACTGTCCAATGTGATAGCCATTAGCTACTTGTGGAAACAGGAAATTGCTAGAGGTATTCAGTAGATTCTGATCTGACTTTTTTCAAAGATCACTGTGACTTCTCTGTTGAGAATAGACTAACCTTGGTTTATGCAAGTTGTCCTGGGATGATTATTAATAGTGCCCTGTTTTACTATCAAAGGTTTGGGGGACAAATGTATGGTCACTTGAGAGTCTGAGGCTATGGAGGCCAGCTAGTGAGACACTGATCTAGGTAGCTTGGATAGGATGAAGTATCAGTGAAGTAAAACATATTACACATGGGAAACTGCAATTTTTTATTACATAACCCTATGTCTCCCTTTTTCTTTCTTTTTATTTTTAATTGTGGCAAAATACACACAACTTAAACATCTTCATTTTGCCCACTTTTAGGGATGCAGTTAAGTGACAGTAGGGCTTCCTTGGTGGCTCAGAGGGTAAAGCGTCTGCCTGTAATGCAAGACCTGTGTTCAATCCCCAGGTCAGGAAGATCCCCTGGAGAAGGAAATGACAACCACTCTAGTACTCTTGCCTGGGAAATTCTATGGACAGAGGAGCCTGGTAGGCTACAGTCAATGAGATCACAAAGAGCCACACATGACTGAGCAACTTCGCTTCTAAGTGACAGTAAGTACACTCAGATATGCAAATGACACCACCCTTATGACAGAAAGTGAAGAAGAACTGGAGAGCCTCTTGATGAAAGTGAAAGAAGAGAGTGAAAAAGCTGGCTTAAAGCTCAACATTCAGAAAACTAAGATCATGGCATCCGGTCCCATCACTTCATGGCAAATAGATGGGGAAACAGTGGCTGACTTTATTTTTCTGGGCTCCAAAATCACTGCAGATGGTGACTGCAGCCATGAAATTAAAAGACGTTTACTCCTTGGAAGGAACGTTATGACCAACCTAGACAGCATATTAAAAAGCAGAGACGTTACTTTGCCAACAAAGGTCCGTCTAGTCAAGGCTATGGTTTTTCCAGTGATCATGTATGGATGTGAGAGTTGGACTATAAAGAAAGCTGAGTGCAGAAGAATTGATGCTTTTGAACTGTGGTGTTGGAGAAGACTCTTGAGAGTCCCTTGAACTGCAAGAAGATCCAACCAGTCCATCCTAAAGGAGATCAGTCCTGGGTGTTCATTGGAAGGACTGATGTTGAAGCTGAAACTCCAATACTTTGGCCACCTCATGTGAAGGGTTGACTCATTGGAAAAGACCCTGATGCTGGGAAGGGTTGGGGGCAGGAGGCGAAGGAGACGACAGAGGATGAGAAGGCTGGATGGCATCACTGACTCGATGGACATGAGTTTGGGTAAAATCCGGGAGTTGGTGACGGACAGGGAGGCCTGGCGTGCTGCGATTCATGGGGTCGCAAAGAGTCGGACATGACTGAGCGACTGAACTGAACTGAACCAGGAAGCATTACTACAACCAAAGCTAGTGGAGGTGATGGTATTCCAGCTGAGCTATTTCAAATCTCAAAAGATGATGCTGTTAAGTGCTGCACTAAATATTTCACCAAATACGGAAAATGCAGCAGTGACCACAGGACTGGAAAAGTCCATTTTCATTCCCATCCCAAAGAAGGGCAATGCCAGAAAATGTTCAAACCACTGCATAGTTAAACTCATTTACATGCTAGCAAGTTTATGCTCAAAAGCCTGCAAGCTTGGCTTCAGTAGTATGTGAACCAAGAAATTCTGGATGTACAAGCTGGGTTTTGAAGAGGCAGAGGAAACAGAGACCAAATTGCCAACATTCGTAGGATCATAGAGAAAATAAGGGAGTCCCAGAAAAATATCTACTTCTGCTTCCTTGATTACTCTAAAACCTTTGACTGTGTGGATCACAAAAAACTGTGGCAAAGTGTTTATGAGATGGGAGTACCAGGCCACTTTATCTGTTTCCTGAGAAACCTGTATGCAGGTCAAGAAACAGCAGTCAGAATCAGACATGGGACAACTGACTGGTTCCAAACTTGGAAAAGAGTACAACATTGCTATATGTTGTCACTATGCTTTTTTAACTTCTATGCAGAATACATCATGTGAAATGCCAGGCTGGATGACTCACAAGCTAGAATCAAGATTGCTGGGAGAAAAATCAACAGCCTCAGATATGCAGATGATACCACTATAATGGCAGAAAGCCAAGAGGAACTAAAGGGTCTCTTGAAGATGGTAAAAATGGAGAGTTAAAAAACTGGCTTGAAATTCAACATTCAAAAAACTAATATCATGGCATCTGGTCCCATCCCTTCATGGCAAATGGAAAGAGAAAAAGTGGAAGCACTGATGGATTTTTATTGCCCTGGGCTCTAAAATCTGCAGACGGTGACGGCATCCATAAAATTCAAAGACACGTGCTCCTTGGAAGGAAAGCTATGATAAACCTAGACAGCATATTAAAAGTAGAGACATCACTTTGACAATATAGGTCCATATAGTCAAAGCTATGGTTTTTCCAGTAGTCATGTATGGAGTAAGAGTTGGACCATAAAGAAGGCTGAGCCTCGAAGAACTGATGCTTTTGAACTGTGGTGCTGGGAAAGACTCTTGAGAGGAGAGATCAAACCAGTCAATCCTAAAGGAAATCAACTCTGAATATTCATTGGAAGGACTATTTCTGAATCTCCAATACTTTAACCTCCTGAATCAAAGAGTCAACTCATTAGAAGGATCCTGATGCTGGGAAAGATTAAGGGCAGGATAAGAAGGGGTGGCAGAGAATGAGATGGTTAGACATGAATCTGAGCAAACTCCAGGAGATAGTGAAGGACAGGGAAGCCTGGCATGTTCATGGGGTCACAGAGAGTCAGACATGACTTAGTACTGAGCAACAACATCATAGATATTTTACATTGCTGTATTCCATAGTAATCTATTAAAACAATCTATAAATGTCTATTCCAATGCACTAACATCTGATGGGCAAAAGACATTTCAACTCTAAAGATTTCATATTTCCTGATGCATATGTCCAAAAGAGTCACTTACATTGGGCAAATAAATGGCTACAATAATTCAGTTCCCTATTGAAATGAAATTGTCCACAATAGCTACCTATCCATTGCTATAAAAGGACAATGCATCATTAGTATCAAAATATGTATTTGGGCATTAGAATGACTACATCTGAATTTAACTAAGAGCTTTTTAATGAGATAAATATTGTTTTATACAGAGATGTATTTATTTTTTTGTTGCTGAGTCTATAGTAGCCCTGAATATGCCCTTACCTGGAAAAAAAATTCAGTAGTGAAAAATGTAATTACAATAAAATCACCTTCCCAAAATTTAAAGATAAAAATAAAAACTTTAAACATTATGTAGTTGTCTTTACGTGATTATATAGGAGGGTGAAAACCAAACTACAAAAAATGCATTAATACTGTCTTCTGAAGGAGCATAATATTTTAGTTGTGCTTTTTATTGAATTTTCTCTTAACCCACTAGTATTAGTCAATCAGACTAGGCTATGCTGCAGAAATATGTAAATCCTAAAGTCTTAGTGATTTTAAACATGAAGTTCATTTCTCACTCATACAAGTTGCTCTGAGCACCCAGCAGTTTTGTAGAACTTCTTTTCACACTGGGATCCAACAATCCAGTCTGCTTACACTGTGTGAATTTACCATTTCAACAGAGGGATTCGAGGTTTACCACAGGTGGGAAACAAAGAGTATGGGAAACTTATGCCTATTTTTAAGTGCTTCAGACCAGAACGGACACATATGACTTCTGCTAATAGCCTATTTTTTGTTGTCCTATTTTTGTTATGTCTGATTCTTTGTGACCCCATGGACTGTAGCCCACCAGGCTCCTCAGTCCATGGGATTTCCTGGACAAGAATATTGGAGTGAAGTTGCCATTTATTTCTCCAGGGGATCTTCCCAGGGATTGAACCCTAGTCTCTTATGCCTCCTGCACTGGCAAGCAGATTCGCTACCACTAGCACCACCTGGGAAGCCCCTAGGTCCAGCTGCAATTATTAATAACCCATGACTAATAAAGAGGTAACCTTGATCCAGAGAAATAATAGCTTTTTGCTTTATCATTAATATTAGTATTGGTCATCATAGGTGTTGCAACCCGTGACTTCAGGGAGGAGATAGCATCATGTAAATTAAATGAAAATATACCAAGACTGCCCTGGTGCTTCAGTAGTTAAGAATCCACCTTGCAGTGCAGGCGACACATGTTGACCCTGGTCGCAGAAATAAGATACTACATGCTGCAGAGCAGCTAAGCACAGATGCCACAACTATTGAGTTTGCGCATTCCAGAGCCCTGTGGTGCATTCCTGTGCCACAACTAGAGAACCCATATACCATAAGAAGAAGATCCTGTGTGCTGAAAGACCTAATGCAACCAAATAAATAAGAAAACAAATTAAACTTTATATATATATATATATATATACACATATATATATATATACATACACACATACATATACATAAACACACACACCAAAGATAGCACTTCTTAATTAAGATATCATCCGTCTGAGTTTTGGGGGAAATTCACTCCAGAGAGAAAGAAGAGTTAACACCTGTTGAATCACTGGGATTCTCCAGTTGACATGCTTGGAAATTTACAGACTACTCTATGTTCAACAGTTTGCATCTTTTCTCCCCTAAACTATGTTTGCAATGAAACCCATTCCCATATTATGAAATGTTTTAAGTAGCACTCCAGAAATCTCATGGTTTAAGATGAATTACTCTTTGCCTGTGTCTTCAAATCTTTACATTTTACAAGTTCTTTCCTTGTTAACTCATAACATTGCTAATATCAATTCTACTAAAACTGAAATTTGTGTTGCAAATATTAAACAATCAAATCTAATATTTAATTTCCTAGAAATGAAATTTCTCTTATTTCAAAAAAACCGAATCTCTATCTTTTGTTAGTTTAGCTGGTAATTTTAGCATAATTCAAAATCAAATATTTCAAAGGTAAAACACTGTGGCATTCTCATGGCTGAGGTAGATGGCTTACTCAAAGTTCAGGGTAAAATGATCTCTGCCATGCACTTTGAAGTGTAACTGCAAGTTTTCAATCAGATACATTTTCAGAAATTTGAATAGCTCACAAGCTGCTTCTTAGAAGAAAAGACTAGCCCTAAGGGTTGGCATCTTTCAACTCACCTCTATGCTGGAGGCAGCTCTTCTATACAAATGGAATTCAGTCTGATTTCCTGAAGGTGTAACAGCATATGAAACTCACAGCCACACATCTGAGACAATAGCCCTCAATTAGATGGTGCTAATCATGTGTCCCATATGTATTTAATGCTTGCTTAAACCCTATGATACTCCCTATTGTTAATCACATTTTATAGAAGATGCTAAGACACTAATGTTCTGAAACTAAAGAGAATGGATTCCGCATCTGGACCATAACATTTTGTTTCCACAACTGCACTCTATATTGCTATATTAAGCAATATAAAACATATTAAACATCCGAGAGATAAACATGCTTTTCCTAATTCAGAACCTGTATTCAAAATGTGCTTTATTAGTAATATAATTCCCAGTATAGAGGGTACATTTCCAAATCTAGTTTCTATTCAAAGGCTCAGAGTAGTAGTACACACTCAAAGAAAAGAGAATGTTTAGAGGAATGTATGGATTGACTAATAGACTGAGAACTACCCATAGCAGATTACATCAAAAAGCAGTAAACTTAGACCACATTATCTAAGCTCCCCACCTAGTAAATATACTAAGTGAATAATTTATAAATTATCTACTAAAAATACAAATAGAATTACTATAAGTAATTTACTTATTATAAAATTTTAATGTGATGCCCTTGATTTTTACCAAGAGTCTAACAGGAAAAACCATATAAAACTATCATCAGAAATATTTAAGTTCTAAATATTTTGTTCAGTGTCTCATAATTTTTTTTAATTTAGCAAGCAAAAAATATCTTCCTTTGAAGACATCTATATATTTTACAAGATAAGTTATGAAATCCACCCTCCTTTCTTTCTTATTGGCTGCCAGGAATATCTCAGTTAAGTATAAGACTTAATCATAATTTATGTATTTGCTCTTTAAGTAGTATATTCTCTACCTTTAGAAAAATCTCTATTCTAAAAGCATTTTTATATACACATATTTTTATAAGTTTTTCCAAACCAATTCTAGAAGCAAGCAGATGATTCTTTTTAATACGTTTATGGAGAAAATATATTTTGTAAAATTAAGGTAAAATACTTGTTATCATTGTTTCCTTGTGAGCTAATTCTGAAGTTCTTTAAAAGCCACGAACACTAATTCAGAGGATCATTAATGATAATTTTAAAATCTCATTCACATCATTATATCAACAAAACTAGAGAAAATGGAACTGATGAATTCTAGACTTATTACTTCTGCAAACCACACTTCTCAACCAAGAAGTAGGGATGGTCTCCTCTTCATATTCACCTTCCACTGGACCTCAGGTATTACTTCTGCAAACCACACTTCTCAACCAAGAAGTAGGGATGGTCTCCTCTTCATATTCACCTTCCACTGGACCTCAGGTATTACTTCTGCAAACCACACTTCTCAACCAAGAAGTAGGGATGGTCTCCTCTTCATATTCACCTTCCACTGGACCTCAGGTATTACTTCTGCAAACCACACTTCTCAACCAAGAAGTAGGGATGGTCTCCTCTTCATATTCACTTTCCACTGGACCTCAGGTAACCTTCTACCACACAGTTTGAGACGTGAGTGTTGCCGGGAAGCAGAGCCGATGACAAACTACACTAGAAATCCCTCACCACTAATTCTGATGTCGTGGAGATTGTCCCTACCCCATGAATTAAATTAAGACAGGGAGGCCATGACTCATCTCAGAAAATGATAATTTATAGATCTCTTTGTGGATGTATTTGTTGTTGTTCAGTCATTCAGCTGTGTCTGACTCTTTGCGACCCAATGGACTGCAGCATGCCAGGCTTCCTTGTCCTTCTCTCTCTCTCAGAGTTTGCTAAATCTCATGTCCATTGAATCGCTGATGCCATCCAATTATCCCATCCTCTGCTGTCCCCTTCTCCTCCTGCCTTCAATCCTTGCCAGCATCAGGGTCTTTTCCAATGAGTCAGCTCTTTGCATCAGAGGACCAAAGTATTGGAGCTTCGGCTTCAGCATCAGTCCTTCCAATGAATATTCAGAGTCGATTTTCCTTTAGGATGGACTGGTTTGATCTCCCTGCTGTCCAAGGGACTCTCAAGAGTCTTCTCCAGAACAACAGTTCGAAAGCATCAATTCTTCAGCTCTCAGTCTTCTTCATGGTCCGGCTCTCACATCTGTACATGACTGCTGGAAAAAACCATAGCTTTGACTAGATGGATCTTTGTTGGCAAAGTAATGTCTCTGCTTTTTAATACGCTGTCTAGCTTTTCTTACAAGGAGGGTCTTTTAATTTCATGGCTGCAGTCATCATTCACAGTGATTTTGGAGCACAAGAAAATAAAGACTGTTACTGTTTCCATTTTTTTTCCTCATCAACTTGCAATGAAGTGATGGGACCAGATGTCATGATCTTAGTTTTGCAAATGTTGAGTTTTAAGCCAGCTTTTTCACTATCTTCTTTCACCATCACCAAGAGGCTCTTTAGTTCTTGTTCACTTTCTGTCTTTAGAGTGGTGTCATCAGCATATCTGAGGTTATTGATATTTCTACCAGCAATCTTGAGATTCATCCAGCCCAGCATTTCACATGACCTACTCTGCAGATAAGTTAAATAAGCAAGGTGAAAGTATACAGCCTTGTCATATTATTTTCCCAATGTTGAACCTGTCCATTATTTCAAGCCTGGTTCTAACTGTTGCTTCTTGACCTGCATACCGGTTTCTCAGGAGGCAGGTGAGGTGGTCTGGTATCCCCAGCTCTTTAAATATTTTCCAGTTTGCTGTGATCCACACTGTCAAAGAATTTTGCGTAGTCAGTGAAGGAGAAATAGATGTTTTTCTGGAATTCTCTTGCTTTTTCTATGATCCAAGAGATGTTGGCAATTTGTCTCTGGTTCCTCTGCCTTTTCTAAATCCAGACTGTACATCCATAAGTTTTCGGTTCAGGTACTGTTGAAGTCTATCTTAAAGGATTTTGAGCATTACCTTCCTAGCATGTGAAAGGAGCACAATTGTGAGGCACTTTGAACTTTCTTTGGCATTGTCTTTCTTTGGAATTGGAATGAAAACCGACCTTTTCCATTCCAGCACCCAGTGCTAAGTTTTCCATATTTACTGACATATTGATGCAGCTCTTTAACAGCAACTATTTTAGGATTTGAAATAGCTCCAGTGGAATTTCATCACCTCCCCTAGCTTTGTTTGTAGTAATGCTTCCTAAGGCCCACTTGACTTCAAACCCCAGGATGTCTGGCTCTAGTTGAATGATCATACTATTGTGATTATTCAGGTCATTAAGACCTTTTTTGCACAGTTCTTCTGTGTATTCTTGCCACCTCTTCTTACTATCTTCAGCTTCTGTTAGGTCCATACTGTTTCTTTCCTTTATTGTGCCCATCCTTGCATGAAATGTTTCCTTGGTACCTCTAATTTTCTTGAAGAGACCTCTAGTCTTTTTCATTCTATTGTTTTTCTCTATGTCTTTGCATTGTTCACTTAAGAAGTTCACTTATCTCTCCTTGCTATTCTTTGGAACTCTGCATTCAGATGCATGTATCTTTCCTTCTCTTCTTTGCCTTTCACTTCTCTTATTTTCTCAGCTATTTGTAAGGCCGCCTCAGACAACCATTTTACCTTTTTGCATTTCTTTTTCTTGGGGATGATCTTGATCACTGCCTCCTGTATAATGTTATGAACATCCATCTCTAGTTCTTCAGGCACTCTGTCCCTCAGATCTAATTGAATCTATTTGCCACTTCCACTGTATAATCATAAGGGATTTGATTTAGGTCATACCTGAATGGCTTAGTGGTGTTCTCTACTTTCTTCAATTTTAGTCTGAATTTTGCAATAAGGAGTTCATGATCTGAGTTACACTCAGCACCTGGTCTTATTTTTGCTGACTGTATAGAACTTCTCCATCTTCAGCTACAAAGACTATAATCAATCTGATTTTAGCATTGATCATCTGGTGATGTCTGCATACAGAGTCGTCTCTTGCATTGTTGGAAGAGGGTGTTTGCTATGACCTATGTGTTCTCTTGGCAAAACTATTAGCCTTTGCCCTGCTTCATTTTGTACTCCAAGGCCACACTTGTCTGTTTTCCAGGTATCTCTTGACTTCCTACTTTTCCATTCCAGGCCCCTGTGATGAAAAGGACATCTTTTTCTGGTGTTAGTTCTAGAAGGTCTTGTAGGTCTTCAGAGAACTGTTCAACTTCAGCTTCTTCAGCATTAGTGGTTGGGGCATAGACTTAGATTACTGTGATGTTGAATGCTTTGCCTTGGAAACAAACCAAGATCATTCTACCATTTTTGAGATTGTATCCAAGTACTGCATTTTGGACTCTTTTGTTGACTATGAGGGCTACTCCATTTCTTTTAAGGGATTCTTACCCACAGTAATAGATCTAATGGTCATCTGAATTAAATTTGCCCATTCCAGTCCATTTTAGTTTGCTGATTCCTAAAGTGTCAATGTTCACTCTTGCCACCTTCTGTTTGACTACTTTCAATTTACCTTGATTCATGGACCTAAAATTCCAGGCTCTTATGCAATATTATTTTTTATGGCATCAAACTACTTTCACCACCAGACACATCCACAGCTGGGCACTGTTTCAGCTTTGGCTCAGCTTCTTCATTCCTTCTGGAGCTATTTCTTCCCTCTTCTCCAGTAGCATATTGGACACCTACCAACCTGGGGGGGGTGGGTATTCATCTTTCAGTGTCATATCTTTTTGCCTTTTCGTACTGTTCATACTGTGTGTTTATATGGGTGTATCAAAGGACAAGCATAGATACTATCTTCAGATTGATGGTCTCTTTGGAAAAACAATTGAGAATTTAAATTCTTTGTACTTCTTGTACTTGCTTAAGAAAATATACTGATTGCTGTCAAATATTGTATGTTATCTCAATTTCTATGCCAGATCCTCTTAATAGTGATTGCTCTCTTTCCTTCCTCATTCCCTTTAGCCACCTCAGATTGGAAATTTCATGATTTTCTCTATACTATCACAATCTTTTGCTCGTATCTCTATTTGTGAACACATCCATTTTTCCATCTAGGTTTCTTTAAGACCAAAATGTGTACCTTTGTATTTTCCCAGAATCTGAGTCTAAGCCTTTTACATAGTAATTCTTCAGTAAATACCGATAACTTTTACTAGATTAGGAATACTGACAGAGGGATTTCATGGAGTGGATTGTGCAATATAATTTTTCCTTACTTAATGTAAATGGTAAGGCTGGTATCATCCTTAAACTAGGAAATAAAGTACCAGCAGTCATTAAGAGCGTTAGCTCTAGAACTGTGTGGGTCTATGATCCCGGCTATTCACTTCTTCTTAAAATCCTCATCTATAAAAGGTGAAACAAGTTGGACATCCCTCACAGAGTGTCAAGACTATGTAAATTAGCTAGTCATGCAGAGTCGTTAGGGCTTGCACAAATTAAACTTTAGCAATGAAGATAAACAGGAAACACAGGAATTTTCACTGGGAAATCAAGAAAGTCGTGGTTAATAGAGTAATTTTTAAGTTAGAATTTGATACCTAGAATTCCATTAGGTATTTACAGGTCAGTGAGCTATTATAACACATCATCATGGATTTTATAACTTCTCAGGAACACTTGTATTATATGAGATATCACTAATATTGGAAAAAATCTTGTCCAATAATTTCATCAAAATAATTACTCTTATTTCACTAAGTATACAATTTTGGAAAATACTGTGCTGCAAAAAGTGAAAGTGTTAGTCACTCAGTCATGTCTAACTCTTTGCTATCCCACAGACTGTAGCCTGCCAGGCTCCTCTGTCCATGGACTTCTCCAGGCAAGAATACAGGAGTGGATAACCATTCCCTTCTCCAGGAGATCTTCCCAACCCAGGGATCAAATCTGGGTCTCCTGCACTGCAGGCAGATTCTTTGCTGTCTGAGCCTAGAAAAAATAACTTTTGTATCAGTTTTGTCTGTCCCATGAGATTTATCCTAGAACACTTCTTAAAAAACTTTCATTCCCATAATTTGGGCAAAAACTGAAGATTCTAGGAATAACGAACTATCTTTATAACAGATCACCAAGCCTTTAGGGTCTCAGGTTGAATAATATATTTATCTCACTTTTGTAAATCAAAATGAAACACACAGTTAATGAAATGAAACTGCTAATGAGTTGTTGCACAAATAAAAAGCACTCACTTAACCACCTGCCTAGTACATATTCTGATAATGCATTTAGAAGTTGTAATCAATATAGTTTTACTCCATTGTCAAGAGCAGTCATAACTTAAATAAACTTGAAGCATCTAACTCTCTGTCTTTATGTTTGAATTTTGATCTTTGTACTTCCAAGTTTAAAGTAAACCTAAATAAAATTTTTTAAAATTGAGAACAGGTAAGAAAATATTTCCAAGATTTATTCTCCAAAATATTCCTTTGATTCTTCTTTATAAACTCTGTGCTTTATTAATCACCCGAAATTTTTTTGATTAACTAAATATTAGCCATTTTGTATCTTAGATTTTTTAATATAGCCTTTGTAAAGTAAAAATAATTGTCCACTGATTATGAAAATCATAATTGATGCTTTTGAACTGTGGTGTTGGAGAAGACTCTTGAGAGTCCCTTGGACTGCAAGGAGATCCAATCAATCCATCCTAAAGGAGATCAATCCTGGGTGTTCATTGGAAGGACTGATGTTGAAGCTGAAACTCCAATACTTTGGTCACCTCATGTGAGGAGTTGACTCATTGGAAAAGACCCTGATGCTGGGAAGGGTTGGGGGCAGGAGGAGAAGGGGATGACAGAGGATGAGATGGTTGGATGGCATCACTGACTCGATGGACATGGGTTTGGGTAGACTCCGGGAGTTGGTGATGGACAGAGAGGCCTGGCGTGCTGTGGTCCATGGGGTCGCAAAGAGTCGGACACGACTGAGTGACTGAACTGAACTGAATATACATGTTTCAATGCTATTCTCTCAAATCATCCCACCCTCGCCTTCTCCCACAGAGTCCAAAAGTATGTTCTATACATCTGTGTCTCTTTTAGTGTCTCGCATATAGGGTCATCATTACCATCTTTCTAAATTCCATATATATGTGTTAATATACTGCATTGGTGTTTTTCTTTCTGACTTACTTCACTCTGTATAACAGGCTCCAGTTTCATCCACCTCATTAGAACTGATTCAAATGCAGTCTTTTTAATAGCTGAGTAATATTCCATTGTGTATATGTACCACAGCTTTCTTATCCATCTGCCTGCCAATGGGCATCTAGGTTGCTTCCATGTCCAAGCTATTGTAAACATCTACCAGAAGTCTTAAAATTAGTTTAGATTACATAAAGTCTGAATTCACAAATGAAAAAACAAATTAGCAATAAAGATAGGTAGCACTTTTCATCTATTAAATTGGCCATTTTTTAAGTATAATATTCAGTGTTGATAAAGGTACAAGGAAATGAATCTTCAGCTGAATGTACAGGAATATAACCTTTCTGAAAAGTAAATTCATATATATTAAAAACCTTAAAAATGTATTTGCTTTTAGTTTTCTTTTTTCCATGAATCTCATTTACTATATTTAATAGAAGAGAAATTATAAAATTAAAGAAACACAGAAGGTCAGATATTTGTTTAAAAACCTAGAAATACACATTTCCTTTAAGTAGCATCTGATGTGGGGCTGTTTGCATAAATGTGGTGAAATACCCATCCATTCAGTCTTTTTTTTTTTTGAAACCTCCAGGCTAATTGTTATAAAACTCTATACTTAATGCCAGCCTTCAAGACCACCCAGAGTTGTCTGCAGGAATGCAGAACGTTCACCTTCTTAGTTGGATGAGCTTCTGGGAGCACAAATACCCAAGAGTTAGTCTCTGGGATGGTTTTGCTTGTTTTTCTCTATTTTCTGAAATAGTGCCACGTTACTGTTCATATTCATCAGAGTCTTTAATGGTTAGGAATCTGTTTTTACCAATAGTCCCTGTCTCTCTTTTAGAGCTGCTGCTGCTGCTGCTAAGTCGCTTCAGTCATGTCTGACTGTGTGCGACCCTATGGACAGCAGCCCTCCAGGCTCCTCTGTCCACAGGATTCTCCAGGCAAGAATACTGGAGTGGGTTGCCATTTCCTTCTCCCCTCTTTTGGAGCAACCCTGCTTTAAATTGAGCCCACATGCCGCAACCACTGAAGCCAGTGTGCTCTAGAGCCGGTGCTCCGCAACAAGAGAAACCTCTGAAACAGACAAGCCTTCGAAATGAGAAGCCCGAGCACCCAAACTAGAGAAAGCCTGAAGCCGCAAGCGCGGTAGTGAACCCCCAGAACAGCCAAAAACAAAAACAAAACAATAGCGACACAACAGTACAGTTCAAATCTGGGCTGCTTGTGTGGGGCTCAAATAGCCTTACCAAATAATTTTGATTGTATAAAATTTGGTGGCCCCGGAATATAGCTGGCACACTGAAAGGGAGAATTCCTTGAAGGACCACAAAGCCAGTCCAGTGTCTTGGAATGAGTTGATTCTGACATGATGGGGATCACCGCTGATCTTATAAAACTAGAATCTTCAGACTTTTGCTGGCTAGAGACAGGGCGCATTTCACAATGCAGTGCTATTACATTTTCTACTTGAAACTGAGTTTTTTACACCAGCCCATAATATCTTATTTTTAGCACTTGACAAGGTTTGAAATGTTTTTATTATTTCATTTGCATTTTAGAGTAATGTGATCCCCATTTAAGGTATTGAGAAACTCAGATTCAGAGACTGCATCCCCTATGTAATAATAAAAGTGCTTCAGAAGATTTCCTTAGCCATTCCGAGCAAAAACCCCAAATGTGGCACAATACGTGGCAGAAAGGCTACAAAGCGTGAGTGGGTATGAGGGTGTTACATCAACTTACCTCTGCCCTTTAAAGGCCGCTGGGAATACTTGGGCAAGGCTATCTTTGCACTAGCTGCTTCTTACATATGGCCCAAAGCATGCTTCCGGCACCAGTGTCTTTGGAAGAGGTGTGAAAAAAACTTCTCTCTGAGTCCAGGAGAGTGGGCTGTTCAAATCCTCCTGGAGACAAAAGAAAGAATTGGTTCCAGTGCCTTTTTCAATCCTAACAGCTTTCAGATGACACATTGGGAGTCATTTATACAGACTTGAATATACCCAAAAGCGTTCCTCGCCAAGCCTTCCCACAGTCTACATGAGCCAATGCAGATCACTTTATTTAAAAAGGTTATATGTTATGTAAAACCCACACAACTAGCTGTCTTAGATTTTTCTCTACCCCTACTTGGACTTCTGCGGGGTTTCCTCCATATTTTTCAACTTTAACTATAGACTGACTGATTTATAGTCACCCATAAAACAATGTTCATTTTAATAGCCCACCTTACAAAGGTACTTATCATTGGAAGTTCAGCTCAGTTCATCAATAAACCTACTACTTGGTAGTCATTTCCCCGGCCAGTCAATAAGCAAATTATAATTTAAAAGTGACACTCCTGGGGATCTTTTTTTCATAGATTAGTAAATCAAACCAATATACAGTACGGTTTATTCCTTAAAATGTTACTTTTTTTTTTCTGATAGGAAACCCTCAGGGTCATCTTTGAATCACTGCCTTAACCTGTGAGTCAACTGTATTTAACCTCCTGCTACAGGTGGATGCTTCAGCAAGATGTTTTTTCCTACTAGTTCTTCTCAGCAACTAGAAATTCTGTCTTACATCTTTTTTAAAGGTAACGACTCTAAGGAGTATATTCTAGCACCAAAAGGTACTATTTGAAGTGACATATTGCACTGGGAAGACATTGCTGGCTACGTCTAGAGCAAACAGCCTACCTCTGCTTAAAGGCCTTGGAGGGCATTCTTTCTTCCAACATGTAAGTTGGAAAATAAAGTTTTATTCCTAATTCTCTGTTATGATAGCTACAGTTTTAAGAGTGATGCCTTTCATCCTGTTGTGGTAACAAATGGCTACTTTGTTTTTTGTTCATATTTACAACAAGCCATTAGATAGGTAGCTTTAAAAGAGATTTACATGGTTAATATTTTAGAGATGATAGGTATTATAATTCCCTACCATGCTACAGACCTAACCCATCTCATGAACAAATTTCACTGAAATAGCAACAAGGGGAAACATGGACAAAATATTTGCCAGGGGGCATTGGTCACCCATGATGTTTAGCTTCCTTTATTTTATCTGCCTTATAACATCATTTTTATTCTGCCTTAATTAAGCCTATATGATTTTCATTAACATAAATTCTGGTTCAAATAATTCCAGGTTCGATTACTGTTATGTAATTTCTGGCTCTGCTTGTTGGTTGACCAGCAATTGAATGTTTCATATGCAAATACAGTTAAAATGCAATAACCCTATTTTGAGAACATATAGCAAAACTAGGTCTTTATAAATATAAATATTTTAAAACCATTAAAGAGAAATATATATTCATAATTTTATTCATAGCTTGAGTATAAATTTATATTTTAAGGAGTATAATTTAAATTTTATGAATATAAACTAAATTTTATTTATAAATTAAAGTTCATATATATGTGTGTGAATATTTTTTCTTAGATTTTTTAAATGCACACTTATGAAAATATGTATACATACTCAATTTCTAGATTTCATGTTGGAGTCTGCTGGTAAGTGCAATAAGCAATTTTTTCAAATCAGTTTTTTATTATTTATTTGCTAGAAATGAAAACAACATGAAATTATGCTTTAATAGTGGATTGCCAGTGCAATTATAAGTTATTTTCCCCAACCATCTCTATTTTTGGTAGATGATTAGTGCCCCGTGGGATCCAGAGACTTCTCTGATCGAGAGCTGTTTGTTTTCTGCATACTGCAATTATATATTACACATACACCAATGATGAGTAGCCTCATGTGTTGGGATAAATATGTTATTATAAGTTCAAATGCTTAGATACTTTTTCGATGTTTATTTGAGCTGAGCAAAACATAGTGGTTTGAGTTCACAGGGGGCTTACATAAACCTTTTGGGGGAGAATTTCAGCTCACTGGGGTTTGTAAGCAGATGGCATATGCAAGCAATCACACTTCTCCTTGGTGGGAGGAATGGCATTCTCAGGGTAACAAAATAAGGGAGGGAGGTGCCATGACAAGTCTGTTCTCAGAGTCTCCACCTGGGTTTTCCCCACAAGGCAAAGGCACTAAGCATAAGTTTGAGGGATAACATCGAATCAGAACGCAGTGAAATGCTTCTCTCTCCACCTCCAGGCTGGCCCACCCCCACTCCCCCTCTGGGAGACTTGGTAGCAAGCTGAACCATCCCATGGTTCAGAACTGAGGTGAAATTTTGCAGGAATTTGATGAGATTATGTTTAGGAAGTTTAGACCCCAGAACTACCTGTTACTTGCTCTTGCAGTGTGCCATGTGTGGGGCTACAAGCAAGAAATAGTTGCAAAATGGGAATCAAAGGACATTTAAAATAGTTGGACCAGCACTCAGTTCTCCAGTGAACAGAACTCTGGAAAATTTGGGTGGGAACACATGTAAGAAAAACCCCACCACCACTTCCAACCAGCTCTATCCATTCTCCATCTAAATCTTGGAAGGATCATTCTGTCCTTGGTTTCTACATCTGTAAACTCAAAGCAGTGACTAGTACACTAAGGTAAAGAAAGAGACAGGAGAAAAACCTGGCCCCAAGGAAAGCCCTAAACCAGTTTATTGAATGCATAAAATTGGGGTGAATGGGGAGCAGAACAGGGGAAAGGGAAAGGAAAACAGAGAAATAAGGGAAATAAAGGCAAGGGGGAATGTTTCTTAACCCCCAGTGACCATACTCACTGGCAAATGCGTCTCACTCAAAATCCTGCAACCTGAGAGAAATCATAGCAATGCTCCCCCTTAGAGGGGAAATGAAGAAAGAAATGGACACGTAAGATGTTTTGGTCCTCTCTTTCTCACCAAACCATTGTGCTTTCAAATAACCAGGGATGTCTGACCAGACCTCAGCTCAGTCTGGGACAGAACCTGGGAACGGGTGCACTCTAGACAGGTCTACAACTTGACCACTGGACGCATACAAACACACCAAAGCTGACTCCTTAAATTTTGGTTAAACTGGAAATAAACTTTTTTATTAAAGACTAGGAGAGCAGAGAGATGACTGACAAGACTTCATGCTCTTACTAGCATGTCTACTCATAATAAAGGTATATTTCAAAGGAATTCTTTTCCATCTAGATTAATATGGATCTACTCAGAATGACACAGAAGCCACATTGCTGCAAAGCAAAAACAAAAAGCACTACTATGTTCAAAGAATTTTACTCCAAGCTCGTTTTATATACACTTAAACAATCCTGAAATACAACACCTAAGCAGAAAGATCATTTCTCTGTGTTATACCATTTTCCTAGTGACTGTTACTCTTGAACTATGACCTTAAGCTTGTTCTAGTCTTTTGTATCGATTTCCTTCAAATCCACAAGTGTAACAACTGGCAATGCTGCTCATAGTTGAAGTTCCATCATTTCACTAGTATCTAGTTTGCTGCTGCTGCTGCTGCTAAGTCACTTCAGTCATGTCCGACTGTGCGACCCCATAGATGGCAGCCCACCATGCTCCTCTGTCTCAGGGATTCTCCAAGCAAGAATACTGGAGTGGGTTGCCATTTCCTTCTCCAATAGTACCAGTTTATCTCATGATAATAAACATTGTAAATGTGTACAAATTATTCTATAAATTAATAAAATTCCATGCCAAAACCTGAAAATCTGGGAGGGGTCCTCAGTAGGTCAGTAGATTATATCTTGGAAGCTGCTAAAAGAAAAAAAAAAAGAAATACCAGTTCCAGTCATTTATGCCTACCGCTTATAACATGCCCAAATTATAATGCTGCTTAATAGTGTGCATTATTGTTGTTTAGTCACTAAGTCATGTCTGACTCTGTGACTCCATGGACTGCCACACACCAGGCTCCTCTGTCCTTCACTATCTCCTGCAGTTTGCTCAAACTCATGTCCGCTGACTCAGTGACACCATCCAACCATCTCATTCTCTGTCACCCCCTTCTCTTCCTGCCTTCAGTCTTTCCCAACATTAGGGTCTTTTCCAGAGTCAGCTCTTTGCATCAGGTGGCCAAAGGATTGGAGCTTCAGCTTCAGCATCAGTCCTTCCTATAAGTATTTGGGGTTGATTGCCTTTAGGATGGACTGGGTGGATTTGAATAGTGAGCATGCACACCTTTAAATGTGAAAGATGTACTGATTAGAACACAAAACACTATTCAGATATATACAGACTCACAGTGAGTTCTTCACACAGCAGAAACACACCAAGCTTCAAAGAAAGAAGTTTGGTCTGTTGTTACAATAGAATGAAAAAAAAAAGGATAGGTAATTCCAAAGATGTTGCAAACGAAGAATGAGAAAGATCTGGTGATCTGGAGAGTGGGCAGGTAAAAATATGAAGATTTTGAAAGTGTATTGAAGATCTGAAAATCATTTAATGTTTAAGTTTTATTACATTAATTTAACAGTTGTTTAACTCTTCATGGACACCAGGAAAAACAAGACATTTACAAGGAGCAGTTTTTAGCATTCTTTTATTACAAAGTAGGGCAGATGAGCTGGCTTCTACAATGAAAGGTAAACCAGAACCTACGAGGCTACTGTGGAAGTCCTGGTCTGTGTTTTCAGAAGATAATGGGTCAACTAGAAAAGGGCTCATGAAGTGGTTCAGTGAAGGCAGATGTGACAAGATGATAAACGTGTAGTATTTAAATTGCCCTGGGATGACAAAAATATTAGGTGGGGAAATAGAATTTAAAAAATTGGGTTTCTAATGGTACATGTGTGGGTTATTGGACATTAGAGGAAAATATATTTTCCACATTTATTTTTTCCATATGGAATATCTAGAAATGAAAAAGGGGCTTTAGAGAAAAACTAATGAATGCCAATGGAGTTTAGTTACTAGTAGTAAGAATAATAATAAAATATGAAGTTTAGATCATAATAATGTATCAAAGTTGGTTCATTAGTTGTGAAAAATCTATCACAGTAACGTAAGGTGTTAGCAATAGAGTGATATAGGGGAAATCTTGTACTCCCTTTGAAAACTTTCTGTAAATCTAAAACTATTGTTAAATAAAATGTTTCTTTAAAATAAAAAAAAAAAATTAAAAACCACTTGCTAGTACATTCAGGTTTAAAACTTTGGCCCATGTGTTTATATTAGTTCTTACATGTAATAAATCCTCAATAAATTATAATTATTTTATGAGTAAATATAAGTAAATGTACAATGTACAAACATTTAAGAATTTAAGTAAGAGTTTTACATGATTAAAAAGAAAGTTCTAGAAAACACTGACTTAGTGCCTTTTTGGTAGTCGGCTTGGATAAGATAGTGAAAGTTACAGATTCTAGGAGACTATTAAGAATATTTTTACCTTTCTGTACCTTGGTTTCTACATCTGTAAAATGCTGAACCCAAGTCTGCCTTCCTCACAGGCTTTTTGTGAAGAGTGGGTTATTAAATGTAAGGTTCTTAGAACAGTGCTTGACATTTACAAAGAGTCCAATAAGTATTGTTTATTACTACCATCACTTTTATTACCATTGTATTATTATTTTATTGAGCCTTGTTGAAAAGAATAATGATGGTACTGGCAAAATGGGGGGGGGGGCAGTAATTTTGAAGACCAAAAATAATCACCAAAGAAAGAACTATCCAGCAAAAATTGGGCAACATGAGATTAGGAAACTTTTTGTAGATGCAATGATTTAAATATGAGAATAAATAAAATCTCTGAGACTGTGGAGAAAAGAGTGGGTCAAGATCTCAGATTTAAAAAAGAAATCACAGCTAAAGGGTAGAAAAAGGTAGAGAGTCTCATGAAGGAAAAGAAGAAGAAATAGAAATGAAGAATTGATCAGGCTATTGTAGTCTCAGAATGGAAGAGAATATGAACTTATTAAGCAAAAAAAAAAAAAGAAGAGGAGGAGGTCAGCCATATGGAAGATCTCAGAAGACATCAAAGATTTAAGAAAAGCAGGAAGATTCACTCAGAACCTAAAGGAAATAGTTCAAGCCAAAGAATGATCTTATTCATTATGTATACTATTTTTGTCTTTCACTCCATGCATATTTTGTCTAGTTTTTCATTGGTGTTTGCCACACAGTAGGTATTCAATACTATGTGCTAAATTAAGGAATAAATAATTCTCAGATCAGGTCAATAAATTTTAAAATAGTCTGTATTGTAATACAATTGGTGCATCAATGAGAAAGTTCAGCTCAGTTCAGTTCAGTCGCTCAGTCGTGTCCGACTCTTTGTGATCCCATGAATTGCAGCACGCCAGGCCTCCCTGTTCATCACCAACTCCCTGAGTCTACCCAAACCCATGTCCATCGAGTCGGTGATGCCATCCAGCCATCTCATCCTCTGTCATTCCCTTCTCCTCCTGCCCTCAATCTTTCCCAGCATCAGGGTCTTTTCCAATGAGTCAGCTCTTCTCATCAGGTGGCCAAAGTACTGGAGTTTCAGCTTCAACATCAGTCCTTCCAATGAACACCCAGGACTGATCTCCTTTAGGATGGACTGGTTGGATCTCCTTGCAGTCCAAGGGACTCTCAAGAGTCTTCTCCAACACCACAGTTCAAAAGCATCAATTCTTTGGTGCTCAGCTTTCTTTTATAGTCCAACTCTCACATCCATACATGACCACTGGAAAAACCATAGCCTTGACTAGACGGACCTTTGTTGGCAAAGTAATGTCTCTGCTTTTAAATATGCTATCTAGGTTGGTCATAATTTTCCTTTCAAGGAGTAACCGTCTTTTAATTTCATGGCTGCAGTCACCATCTGCAGTGATTTTGGAGCCCCGAAAAATAAAGTCAGCCACTGTTTCCACTGTTTCTCCATCTATCTGCCATGAAGTGACTGGACTGGATGCCATTATCTTAGTTTTCTGAATGTTGAGCTTTAAGCCAACGTTTTCACTCTCCTCTTTCACTTTCATCAAGAGGCTCTTTAGTTCTTCTTCACTTTCTGCCATAAGGGTGGTGTCATCTGCATATTTGAGATTATTGATATTTCTCCCAGCAATTTTGCTTCCAGCTTGTGTTTCTTCCAGCTCAGCGTTTCTCATGATGTACTCTGCATATAAGTTAAATAAGCAGGGTACAATATACAGCCTTGACGTACTCCTTTTCCTATTTGGAACCAGTCTGTTGTTCCATGGCCAGTTCTAACTGTTGCTTCCTGACCTGCATACAGGTTTCTCAAGAGGCAGGACAGGTGGTCTGGTATTCCCATCTCTTTCAGGGTTTTCCACAGTTTATTGTGATCCACACAGTCAAAGGCTTTCAATGAGAAAGTAGCTACTGTCAAAAATTACTTGACAATACTAACTTTTACTGGGCTTCCCAGGTGGTGCTAGTAGTAAAGAACCCACAGACATAAGAGATGCAGGTTTAAATACTGGATCGGGAAGATCCCCCAGAGGAGGGCATGGCAACCCACTCCAGTATTCTTACCTGGAGAATCCCATGGAGAGAGGAGCCTGGCAGTCTAGAGTCCATAGGGTGGCACAGAGTCAGACACAATTGGAGCAACTTAGCTATACGCACACACTAACTTTCACTAAGAAAAAATGGAACTAGGACTGTAATTTCTCTGGCAATAACAATTTTATTATTTCCAGGAAAAACATTCCAATAATAAATATCAGCAAGTAAGTCTAGCGTCAATTACATTTAGCTTTTTATACAGAGAAATGGATATCTTTTCCAAACACCTCCAAGACTATAATTATCCTGTACAGTCTTCTCACCTTTGTGGCTCATTGTAAAATAAACTTTTATGACAATTTGGAAATAAAATTTCTGATTTTTAGAAAAGTTTGGAGTCTGGAGTGGTAGACAACAAAAGAATGCTGAAGTCGAACCTTGTTTGAAGGTTAGATTATCAATATTCTTTATGATAATAATAAAATATGAGGTCAAATATCTTACAGAAATAGAGGGGAGAAAAAAATAAGATGTAAAAATTTCCAAACCGCTGCTGCTGCTGCTGCTGCTGCTGCTGCTGCTAAGTCGCGTCAGTCGTGTCCAACTCTGTGCGACCCCATAGACGGCAGCCCATCAGGCTCCTCTGTCCCTGGGATTCTCCAGGCAAGAACACTGGAGTGGGTTGCCATTTCCTTCTCCAGTGCATGAAAGGGAAAAGTGAAAGTGAAGTCGCTCAGTCGTGACCGACTCTTCGCGACCCCATGGACTGCAGCCTACCAGGCTCCTCCATCCATGGGGTTTCCCAGGCAAGAGTACTGGAGTGGGGTGCCATTGCCTTCTCTGTTCCAAACCGCTAGAGAAATGTTTTAAGGCAAAATCTACATGATCGTATAAGTCGAAAATTAAACGGATGCAAATAACATTAAGAGAAAGCAAAACATAAGATGTTAGGTAAGATATATAAGAGGTCATAACAAATGTGAATGGACTAAAAAGTCCCTTTTAAAAGACCAAACATTCGGTTTGAGTAAACAAAAGGAAAGTCTATAAATGCTATTTTTAGAGACATACTTAAAACAACACAGAAAGATTAAAACAAGAAAAGTAAAAGGGTAGCAGAAATAAAAATAAGCAAGCTTGAAAATATTAATAATATATCGGTGTCTTGGCAAAAATTATTTAGTACAGTTTGGAGTTTAAATAAAATAAAATTTGAAGAGAGTTTAATAAAAAGAAAGGATGGGCAGAGTTTAGGAAGACCAGTGCTATTTATAGCAAGAAAGTCTTACAACCTCTAAGTCTGCGAGGGCAAAGGGAAGGAGCTATTATGGGAACACACAGGCTGTAAGGAGAGGGCAATCTGACAGGAGTGGTGACCTTTGGTCAAGACCTAGAGTCACATGGCAACTCCACCAGGAAAGAGTCTGTGGAAGAGGTATCCCAACTTCCCTCACCTCCCTCCCTCCCTGAGATGTCTTGCCAGCAGTCCTTGTCAGCCTAACACGACCAGACACCAGGGGCCAGGGTCACTTCTTGATCCGATGGTCCATACAAGAGGCAGAGAAGAACAGAAAAGGGTGGAGCATGGATCTGGGAGGAAAGTATACGATTTCCAGCAGAGATAGTCATAAAAAATGAGTAGAAATCAACTTAAAATCATCAAATGAAGAGAAGTGGGGGTGGGTATTTTATAAGTTTAAACATTTCAATGATACGTAGCCAGGAACTTTCATGCACCAGTAAATGTATCACTGAAATATATAAGGCAAAAAAACACCAACAGTGTAAGAATAATCTGATGAAACTTTGATTGTGGAGAGACGTAGCTTAAAATTTGACATGACCAGAACTGAATCAATGATTGACAATTGTGCTTGGTAAACATACACAAAGAGCTTTGTACCTAACTGAGAAACATATTTTTTTTCTAAAGACACATAAAAAAATTAATCATCCACTAAGAAACAAAATAAGCCTCAGTAATTTCCAAAAGAATACATTTATAGAACACATTCTCTTACCACAATTCAATAATGACTGGAATTCACTAAGCACTAATTTTGCATTCTAATTTAATTCACATACTACTATAAGGGAGATGTTATTATCTTCATTTCAAACATGAAGAAATTCTAAAACTGAAGGAAAAAACATACTAAATTTCAAAGTGCTGCGGAGATAGTAAATGCATTTAAATATCAGCTATTTATATTCTTACAGCAGAATGAAGTGGCAAAGATAATGAGAAGAAGACAGCACCAGAAGATAATATATATAATATACACAGATTATATAGGTATATGTGTGAAGATATGTATATATCTATATCTTTCAAGAAAAACGAAATGGAACAGAAGGAAGAGTCAAATAAAGAAAATTCTCTAAAGACTCGATTGTTCAATATGAAAGAGTCCACTTAGTACCAAGCAAAATGAAAGGAGAAACATGACTAAACACATCTTGCGAACCTTTTTTCTATTTCAAAGGCTGCTAAACTTACTAATCACAAGCCTGGAACTTTGAAAACCTAATAATCATAAACATGTTGAACATTTAAACGTATGGGAAAGATCTCACCTGAAAAGAACACTTAAAAGTTCCCTTCTACTTATTCTCTGGGTACTCTCTCTTCTGGGCAAACTGATCCATGAACTGAGATCATGGTTTTTTTGAGGTCCCCTTTCAAACACTGCAGCTATTCACTTGAGGTCTATTACAATCCTCCTCTGCATTTTTATTAGGTATCTTTCAAAATGCATTGAAATATGCAATTCATGACTTGAATATTATTTTGAAATTTTATGTTTGGAAGAGAGTTACAGAGCAATGATTCTGTTTATGTTGAAAAGAAACTTATGCTTGTGTGTTCATGCGTGTGTGTGTAAAGAAACAGAATAAAACTGAAAGGACACAAACATTAAGAGTGGTTACCTGAAAGATATTCAAAACTTTGTGAAGATCTAAACTATCGAGCTGAAGAATATTCCCAGTCTCATCCAGGATAACAGGTACGGATCCCCCATCCTCAGCAATTAGCCAACATAATTAGGCTAAGTGAAAAAAATTCAAATATACAAGAACCTGTATTCAAGTCAGGGTAACTTTGTCTGAAGCTATTTCAATGCACAGACCAATTAAGTGGAAAATATTATTTAGAAAATTGCCATGATCTCTAGCCAAATTTCTTAGCTAAAGTTCACTGTAGTAGCTTTGGCGATACATAAACGCCTCTTTAAAAATTGAAAACTTTTGCTGCACAATTTTTGTCATGTCCATACATTTGTGGTTCAGTCAGCAGTAGCAATTGTGATTTCCTGTGGTTTCTTAAGATAGCCCACTGAGTTGAGAGAGTTGTTATTTCTGAGTTCCTGCAGGTCACATAGCTACCTAGAAAGTGATACATGTAAACACTCACAAACACTCACATCTGATTCACTTCCAACTCATTCATTAAAACAAACAGCATTTGCCTGCTACATAGCCTACTTTTACGATCTTGTTTTTCAGTCTTGCTATCAATGAATTTACTGTTTTTGAATGTCTCAGTCACTGTTCAATAAATTCCTTGAGGATAAAGATCAAAATTTTTTCATTGTTCTGTCCTTAGTACATAACATTTATCTATCTATGACTGGCATAGAGAAATAGAAAATAAATATTCTATGGGTGGATTAAATGATGGGTGGATGAAATGAAGTATTGATGAATAGATGGATGGATGGATGGCTATATTCACTTACAACTTTCAGTTCTATTTCATCAGAAAGAATTTAATGTAAAGGATTTCTAGTCCTCTGGAGAAGAGCATGGCACCCCACTCCAGTATTCTTGCCTGGAGAATCCCACAGACAGAGGTGCCTGGCAGGCTACAGTCCACAGAGTCACAAAGGGCCAGGCACGACTGAAGCGACTTAGCACGAACAAATGAATGAATTAGTAAACAGCCCTTGCTAACACTTAGGCATTGTCCTGACTTTACTATGTTGATGTGTTATAATAAGAATACAGTTTTTGAATCTCACCCTCCAAAAAGGTTAACCCAAGTGATTAACAAGTAATCTCATTTATGAGAAATTTAGTATATTTCCATTTTCTGGTCAACTATTTTCATTGGTTCTTTCAATTACCCTTTCCTCAATTCTCTAAAAAATTATTTCTCAATCTTTTCTAACAAGGGTCATCAAATAATGCTAAGATTTTATTTCCAAAGGTGTCCTAAAATATGTTTTTTAACTCCTCTAACCAACATTTCCATTAAGCCTGCCATAATGTGTCTGAATTCAAGATTGACAGTCTCCATAAAGTGACAGAGAAAATCCTTCTCTTGAGCCTGTCACTCTCAAGAAGTCTTTGCCAAAAACCAAAAATCATTTTTACTTTATTTCTGTATTATCAGCCCAGCTGTAGGTTAACCATCCTATGACAGCTGTTGCTCACTGAATTAAACCAAAATGACACTAGTGAACAAAACTGAACAAGCTAACCATATATATCCCAGAATGGGAGAGAGTATTTTCATTGTGTTCTCAGTCTTAGAAAAAGAGGTGAGAGAAGAGCAGTTAGATTAATACTTTGAAATTAAAAAAAAATCCACCTCTGGCTGTTTTCCTGTTTTGTTTTAAATCACCATTAAAAATCAGTAAAGGAACAATAAGAAGGAAAATCAGAGTCTAAACTCAGATCTGTGAAATTAGGCTCACTGTCTATTGAATACACCCTACACCTGTTACATTTTGCCACTGGAACAGGATAAGAATTGTAACTAAATGGATTATGCTGCATTTTACTAGAAACAAATTACCCAATACTACCATTTATGAGTTAAGATTTCCTGTAAGAAAATAGTGCAGGAAAAAAAGAGGGATTATTTCATATCTTTGAAGGGTGTTTTATCACACTGTGCAATTGCATGCAATTTAACACCTAAACTGCTTAAAGTGCAAATGATATCAACTAGTCCACCCTAAGGGCCTGGTAATAGTCCTGCGTTTGTGCTGCTAGAGCTGGTTTTTGTCAGCACTTCCATTATAAGCCCGGTCTTTCAGGATTTTTTCTCCACTCAACCATGAAAATTTGCTGTA
Organism: Okapia johnstoni; assembly: GCA_024291935.2. Classification (NCBI taxonomy): domain Eukaryota; kingdom Metazoa; phylum Chordata; class Mammalia; order Artiodactyla; family Giraffidae; genus Okapia; species Okapia johnstoni. The sequence continues at coordinate 58,037,377 of CM044326.1, read as the reverse complement.
GTTTACAACTTGGCATAGCAGTTTCAGCTTAACAGCTCCTATTTTTCTTCCAGTTATTTTGTCCCAAAAGAAGTCAGCCGGCCATCTCTTTGGTTTGTAAAATAAGAAGAAAAATAAGAATTTGTGCTATAAATTATAGGAAATAAATTTCAAACTAGTAGTTAATTCATCAAAAATTTTATCTAATCTCATTGGTGCTAAGATAGTTTCACCCCTACAGTCCCATATCTACGACAGCCTCCTAAAATATTTGAGGGAAAATAATTACTCCTTTTCAAAGTAACCACTTACCTTGCAAGTTTTCCTCAGTTCATATATTGGGCCAGAAAGTTCATTTGGATTTTTTCATAAGATGTTACAGAAAACGCCAAAACTTTTTAGCCAACCCAATACACTGGTGCTACAATAGAGAAATAAGGAATATTTCATAAATGGTCAGAGAAATCTCAAAAGGGTGATTACAGAGAAATAGAAGCAGAAAATGTTATAACTGCACTTGGTTAATTGCTTCCTAGAACCACACACCCCCACAGAAGAAACAGCTCAGAGCCTTAGGTTATTGAAACCAGAGTGTCCAGATATAGATGTTCACGCTTTTCTGATGTCTTTCTCTTCTTTTCTGGATAAACACCATTCTCTTAAGTGCTTTTCTAAAAGATTCTTCCTGTTTTTCAAAACAAATAACTTTTCATCCCCATTTTTATTTTTCATGGTGAAAAATACACATTTAGCTCCTTTTTGTTTTATAGACAACCAGAAATGCAACTTTACATATGGTAGTCCAACACTGGCTGCAATGAAGAATTGCCCTTTCTCACATACACATCACTGGTGTGATCAGTGTCACCATCCTTCATGCCTTCTCAGGGACTTTATTCCTTTTATCATTCTCCTACACGCCCATGGTCCAAACCTCTTTTTTCTGACTTCTTCCTATAAATTTATTAAACAAACTCCACCTTGAAAAAATTTAAAATTTCCCCTTACGCCTCTGTAATCTTAATGAAAAAGTTAATTATTTCAAATACTATAAGCAAACATTTACACATTTAATCCATCCAGAATTTTTATTCAAATATGCAGTGAGGCAGGGATCTATTTTCACTTTCTTCTCAATGGTTGTTAATATTTCCCAAACCTTTCACTGAAAAGCCTTATTTTCCCTATATAACTAAAGTCCTACTTACCCATTTATTTAGGTAGACAGATTCATACATCTTTCAGTAAAGTTTTTGAGGTACACACATACACATGAATGTATTATGTGTATGCACACATATATATCATTTTTACGAAACTAATTCCTATGTATTTTATAGTTATTAATGCAAGTGTGATTGAAATCTTTCCTGACACCGTATTTTCTAGCTAGTTTTCACTGGTATAAAAAAAAAAAAACTTATTGAGTTTTGCATATTTGCACGTATCCTTCAACTTTATAAAATTGTTTTTGTAAAGGTGTCACATTCTCTAAGTAAATTTTGTAACTATCAACTGAAAAAATTAGTATATTTTATTTTCTATTGTTAATTATTTCTGTTGGTAACTTTTTCCATTTTACTCACATTATATTAGTTGGAACTCCCAGTAATGTTAAATAATAGTGAATATCCTATCTTGATACAGAATTAAGATGGAAGGTATTTAATATTCCAGCATTTAATATGATTCCATATGTTTGATGTTTTGATTTTTTTAAAAAAATTATGTACTAAGTTGCTTCAGTCATGTCTGACTCTTTGCGACCCTGTGGACTGTAGGCCGCCAGGCTCCTCTGTCCATAGTATTCTCCAGGCAAGAATACTGGAATGGGTTGCCATTTCCTCCTCCAGGGGATCTTCCCAAGGATTGAACCCACATCTCGTATGTCTCCTGTGTTAGCAAGTGGGTTCTTGATGTTTTTTATAATTTTTTTTTAACGATCGGTGTGTATCTATTATTCCTACTTTCTTATATGGAATTTATCAGAAATGACTGAATTTTGTCATGTACTCTTCAGGACCTTTATATAATATCATGTTTTTTTGCCACCATTTTATTAATAGCTACTGCTTTTGTAGTTTCACTATATGCCAGACATGAACATTTTATATTTATTAACTCACTGAGGTATGTCACCCCAACTTTAAAATGAAGAAGCTGATACATAAAGTGGTCACACAGCTTCAAGTGCAATTATCAGGATTTATACTCGGCAGTCTAGATTCACACCCAGAATGCACACTCATAACCTCTATAAATTATTCTTTTCTCATGTTGACCTATTTCCCAGAATTTGGCAGTCTTTGCTTTCCTGGAATAAACGATATTTTATCACTATGTATTGTTACCAAAAAAATATTTTAATGTAGCATAGACTACAACTGTATAATTTATATTGTTAATTGTACATGAAAAAATGAGATTGGTCTGTAGAGTTTTGTATGAAAAGTAAATGTATCAGATTTTATTATTACTAATATCTTACTTTTTCTAAAATGAATTGGGAAGCTCTCTTTTTCTGTGCACAGAAATAGTTAAAACACCATGGGATTACTGCTTCCTTAGAGGTTAAATACAGTGTACACACAAAATTATTTTGAACTGCAACTTTACCTAGTGTTACATCTTTGACCATATTTTTTATATCTTCCATAGTTACTGTTCTAATTTACTGATATGTGCTTATATTTTCATATAATACCGGTAATATCATATTTACATAATTATATCTATTTTCATTTATAATATAAATTTAAAATGATAAAATTATATATTTTTAGGCATATCAGGCATTGTATACTTTATTCAACAGTTTGAGGTGAAAACTCGGGTTGACATTTTTTCCTATTTTACTGTTTAATTGTCAGAACACTTAACATGAGATTAACCCTTCTGATATATTTTTAACTGAAAAATACAGTATTGCTAGCTATAGACACAATATTGTACAGCAGATCTCTCAAACTTGTTCATCTTTAGCTACACTCATGTGCCTTGCTTTTTGTTGCTTTTCATCTTTTACTTTTTTTCAATGCTCATTTAACAACAAACCATATAAGGCCATAGAGCCTAACTACAGCCTGCATTGTGTCATGTTTTAATATATTCACATTTATTTTACTCAACTTCAAATCATTTGCTTCACTTCTGATTGGCTCTTAAGTCCATATGCTATTTAGACTAACTCTTTTTCTCTAAATTTTCTAATTCTTTGGTATACTTTTATTTTTAATTTCTTAATCATGTAGAGCAAATATTTCATAAAATGAACATTTTAAGAATGATAATTCAGGCTTTATTTGTAATCTTTTTTCCTAAGGAAAGTTTCTTTTACTTTCACAGATATTTTGTGGAAATTAAACCTCTGTCTCCTCTGGAGGACACGTACTCTCCCTTTCCCTCTGTATGTGTGCATGCACATGCACATGTGTATTTAGGGGTATAATTAATATTTTTATGTTTGTTACTGAAATCTTTTATATTATTAGTATATTTTGTCTAGTTCATCTGTTAAATTGTTCTAAGGTAATATATAAAAATCTTAGACTCTGATTACATTACTATAGACTCTTTTATTTCTAAGAAATTATACACATTCTATTGTTAGATTGTTTGGAAGATGAGGGTTAATGTTATTCTATTCTTCATTTAGTTTAATTTGTCCTTATGCATGTAAATTAGGTAAGTAATAAGCAAGGTATCTAAATGCATTTGTTAAAAATGTATGAAGGTAACCACTAGAAAAATAGATCGCATAGTAGAACTTCCAAATATCCATAAAAAACAAACAATTCCCAACACATCCTTATCAACTTAGCAAAAGCAAGAAACTGGATAACAGGAAAGTATAAAGTGATACTAAAAGAGTAGCAGAGAATATCATAAAATGGCAACAAAATAGAAAAGAAAAAGATGGAAGGACTAAAAGAAATTTAATTACCCAGGATAATATGAACTGATTCAATTCCTTTATTCAAAACCAAATATTGCTGAATTAACTCAACATTCAAAAAACGAAGATCAAGGCATCCATCACTTCATGGCAAAGAGAAAGGGAAAAGATGGAAACAGTGATAGATTTTATTTTCTTGGGCTCCAAAATCACTGCAGACAGTAACTGCAGCCATGAAATTAAACGACACTTGCTCCTTAGGAGAAAAGCTATGACCAACCTAAACAGCGTATTAAAAAGCAGCAATATCACTTTGCCCACAAAGGTCCGTCTAGTAAAAGCTATGGTTTTTCCAGTAGTCATGCATGGATGTGAGAGTTGGACCATAAAGAAGACTGAGAGCCGAGAATTGATGCTTTTGAAGTGTGGTGCTGGTGAAGACTCTTGGAAGTCCCTTGGACTGCAAGTAGATAAAACCGATCAATCCTAAAGGAAATCCTGAATATTCCCTGAATATTCATTGGAAGGACTGATGCTGAAGCTAAAACTCCAACACTTTGGCCACCAATGCTAAATGATAACTCATTGGAAAAGACCCTGATGCTGGGAAAGATTGAGGGCAAGAGGAGAAGAGGGTAGCAGAGGATCACAGGGTTAGATAACATCACTGACTCAACGGACATGAGTTTGAGCAAACTCTTGGAGATAGTGAAGGACAGGGAAGCCTGACATGCTGCAGTTCATGAGGCTAGAAAGAGTTGGCCAAGACTTAGGGACCGAACAACAACAACAACTTAAACAACGTGGAGAGTTTTCTATACAAGAGCCACATCTGGAACAAAATGGCAAAAGGGTGTCTAGTTAGGCTACTTATCAACCTTTACATTTGCAGTGTCCATCCTGTTTAGTCTTCCCCACTGAAATAGTCCACAATAGTCTTCCTCCATTCTGACTCTGACAACTATAATAGCTCCTTAAGTGGGCTCCATACCTCCAAATTTACTATCTCTAACTGATCCCTCACATTATAGCTTGAATAATCTTTTTAAAGTTAGCTCTGAGTTTCTCCTCTTTTTTCCAAGTTTCTCCTTAACTCTCCAACTTCATCATTCAATGCTGCCCTGTGAATCTCTTCCCTTAGTCACACCAAACCATGGTCCTCAAAGTTCTCTAAATGAGCTGTACCTTATCAAGACTCGGAGTTTCAGTACTCAGTGAAAGCTCATGAGAGCAGTCTGTGTCTGTGTAGACTCTCAATGGATAGCAAGATCAAACCAGTCAATCTTAAAGGAAATCAACCCTGAATACTCATTGGAAGGACTGAAGCTGAAGCTCCAGTGTTTTGGGCACCTGATGCAAACAGCTGATTCATTGGAAAAGTCCCTGATTCTGGGAAAGATTGAGGGTAGAAGGAGAAGAGGGCATGAGAGGATGAGATGGCTGGATGGCATCACCGATGCTATGGACATGAACTTGGGCAAACTCCAGGAGATGGTGAGGGACAGGGAGGCCAGGCATGCTGCAGTCCATGGGGTTGCAAAGAGTTGGACAGAACTGGGCAACTGGAAAACAAAGGCTCTCAATAAATTTTTGTTCAGTAAGTGAATGAGTGTGTGGGTAAGTGAATGAACAAAAAATAAGGGAACTGGTAAATGGATATATAAATTCCATTCCCTGCTTTTGGAGTTCCATCTTTATCAGATGGTCCAACTTCTACACTTGTTTATCAAGGCTTCTCTGAGAAGTTTATGACAGTGTGATATGACCTGTTTTGTGTGATTGTGCAGATATAATAACTTCTTTTACAAAGAATTCCACATAAACTGGAAGTAACACTTGACATATTACCTAAAAATAGTGTCCTTTTATTAAATGACCTGGAATTCATGTTTTTTTCTGGGCCTTTATTCCCTTCCTATTATTCATCTAATGATCCCAGTCCTTTTCTTATTTTTCCATTCAATTTAGGAGTTTTCTTTTTCTCAATGACAAGTATTCTTCCCATCTTCTAATAAAAAAGTCATGAGTTCATCTTTCCAAGGCTCTGGATAATGAGTTAGAATCCCAGGAGATGTGTCACAAAGAAAAAAGAGATCATCCTCCTCATCTTCACCTACATTTTCTCTGAACTGACTCATAACTAAGAGAGAATGGCACACACGAAAAGATGGGCAGGGACAAACTCTCGTGGTCTATTTCTTCACACGTAAAATGAGGGTCTCTGATACAATAATCCTGACAATGCTGATACATGAGCCAATCACTGCTTTGTACCAGTTCATCCAAGGTCTGTGCTAGATAAGGAAAAATGAACAGTTCTTCCCTCTGCATAACTCTTTATTTGCAAGTCCTCCTAAATCTCAAGAAAGTAGAAGTCTAGTTTTAAAGGAAACTGGCCATGGCAATTAGGGTAATGAAGGAAGCTTTCAGTCTCATTCTAAATCCATTGACACCAAGACCTAATCCCTCTGTATGCACTTTCCTGGACAAAATAATTTTGTGTTTCTCAAGCTAAAGAACTCTAATCTGGAGTCTAAAATCTGATCAGTTTCCATACATGTTAATTTGTTGTTCTCAGTCTTGAAATAGCTCAGTAATGTGGTATGCCTTGATGAATTGTGATGGACCTCAAGTAATTTGTTGCTAATAATAAACCACCATATTTTCCAAATAATTACTTTTTAAAACAAATTAGAGCAGACTCAAAGTTACTTCTATCTATATCATCACTCTTAGTTGCAAAGAATTGGACATGACTGGGCAACTGAACAAAAATGCTGATACTGCTGGTCTGTGAACTACTGTTTTGAGATGTGCTCTTCACTATGCCACAAAAAGTACCAGATGATCATAACACATTAGAAACATATTAATAACACAGCTTCCAAGACGAGTCTCCTGAAGATTTTGATTCAGAATATTTGGCATGGGATTGGGGAATTTTCATCTTAACAGTTATCCTCAATGACTTCTCACCAGGCAAGCTTGAGGATCCCTACCAACAAGAGACCTCTGGCAGAACGTGGAGAAGGACAGTGATGTGACGCCTTAGGTTTTTGCACAGTCCTGCTTCATGGTCGGAGCCAGGTGGCAAGTTACCACACAGGGTCAGTCTGTTTCCATATGGCCAGCGTCAAGACAGATCTTGTTCCACCATAATCTGCTCTTCCTGGACCCTCTCTCCCTGACTTTCTAACCATACTGGCCTCCCTTCTCTGTCTTGGCCCAGCCTGCTTAGTTCAGCTGATTGCTCTACCATCCATTCTATTTTTCTTGTTCCTTTTCCCATCACATCTCTCTAATGGATGCTTTATATCATCATAACCACTGTTTTCTTACCATCGACTCTCCTTAGATGAAAGGAATCTGGCTCTCACCTACATTACTGTATGAAGCAAACTTTTGTACAGTTTTTCTTATATTTGAGATATGTACCTCTTGTAACAGAACCATCTTCTAACATACTGGTGGTGTTATTTGTATTTTTGTGCCACCTAAATGTGCACAAATGCGAATTCTATTTAAGCTCTAACTGTCATCAGTTATGATAACATAAAAATGTAAATTAAATACAAACTGAAAAATCAATAAATTATAAATTTAAAAGATAAATGTAGTATATAGATGACATATTTCATTTAGAACTTAAAAGTACTTTAAAATCATATTTAATTTTTTTTCAAAGTCAGTCAATGATTAGTCAGGGAAAAACAACTGGGTGAAGAACTGGTTCCAAATATGTCTTAATGAATAGGATTTGAAATCTGGACCATAGCATAAAACACAAAGTAACGATGATTTTTGGAAAGAGATGAAGACCAAAACGAACAGAAAGTTTTTTCCCCAGAAGAATATTTGACTTGATCATAAGGACTATATAGAATCTGGGTGGAAACAAACAAACAAAAATTTTTAAAATCTTGAGACGTCAGTTTCAGTGGAGGAATTTATATCAGGTATATTTTTACAGAGGAACTTAATAAGGTGTTTTGTGATTCTTAAGATATAACGTAAGAAAGGACACATGACAGCTATGTATTCACTTGCAGTCTAGTCTTCTTGGCTGTTAAACAAACTGACTTCACTGGACTTTAATATCCTTATTAATAAAATGAACTGTTTGGTTTAAATCAGATTACTAATTATGCTGCAATTGACAATTTAACCCTAAATACCAGTGGTCTAACACACAAATGTAAAATCTTTCTCAATGTCCAACAGTGGTCTGCAAAGATTCTGCTGCATTTAGTCACTCAGCAACCCAGCTGGCGGCGGTCTTTTTGAGACACCACCTGAATCGCAGGACAAGGCTTCACGGGGCACCATGGTAAGGGAGGATGTTAATGGAGGGGGCACACAGCTTTGAATTATCTCAGCCAGAAAGTGATACACACAATTTCCATCACAGCCGATTGCTCAGAACTATTCTTATGGTCTAAGGATGTTGGAGAAATACAAAAGGATCACATGGGATATTTTGTAATCATTTCTATATCTGCCATCTCAAATTTTTCACCAGGGGTTCTAAAATCTTTGACCATAAAGGCTGGCATTTACTGACTACCTTCTATTTATTAGGCAATTTGTATACATTAAAACTTACTACCTGCAGTACTAAATTTTACTACCTACAACTATACACCTTAGGCAATATTATCCAGTATTGTAGGCAATATTATCCAATCTTATAGGTGAAAAGTAGGCAATATTATCCAATCTCATAGATAAAAAATAGATTCAAGGTAAATAATTTTTCTGATAACTACTGGAGTTGAGCTCTAAATCCAGGACTATTAACTCAAATAAACAGTAAGACTGTTTCTCTGTACCTCACTGTCCTCCCTGAGTATGGTATAATAAAAATGGCTTTTGAAAGCTTGTGCTTTGGCATAAATAGGAAAACAAATCAGAAATTTGTTTTAATTATGTCAAAATGCCTAAAGGAAATTATATGTTTGTCTGTAATATGACTGCAGGTTATCTAAAATGTCACATTTCTTTACTTTTGATTGAAACTATATAAAATCATATGATAACAAGGGCTATATAATGCTTATTAAACATTCTTATAGCCCATTACAGGTCTTTGATGAATCAAAAGAAAACATTACAAAATATTTGATCAATTGGGTAAAAATTACAGTGAATCTTCAGGATATAAACTGGGTAATATTGGGATATGTTGGATGATCATGAAGATATTTATAGCTCTAGGATTCCCAGAGCTTATTATATACATTGTTGCTCCTGTATTTGCAGCTTCTTTGTTCTTGCCAACTGAATATACACCAATCATCACATTAGCTCTCCTGATGTTTTGTTTATATGGCACCAACTCTGCAGTTATTTGGAGACCCCAGGTGATTGGATGAAATTTTCCCTTTGTATTTGAAGGTTTGACATCAATTAATGCAACAAGAAAGTCATTAATTTAATTAATAATCACTGAAAATTCTCCCTAGCCCTGCCACTTCTAAATTTATCCTCAATTAAAGACATTCTTTTATTTATTCATTTAGCTCTATTCATTGTGTACCTACTATATGCTCAGCACGATGCTGGGTTGGGATTACAAAGATGAAGATGTCAAACAACTTGCTTTTAAAGAGCTCAAGATATCATGAGCAAAAATATTTTAACATTGGTTTCATTTTTTTTTTCCTTAACTGGGCCCCCAAACACTCTCTTTCTAGCAATTCAGTTTACCTATTTCCTAATGAAACCAAGCTTTTCATTATTTTATTAAGGCATTTGTGCTTATATTGTCTAAATGGCACCTGTTTTCAAAATACTTAGGAATATTAATTAGCTTGTTTTTCAGCACAAAAGATAAAATCATGTTTTAAGAACATAATTACCTTTTATCAGTTGCAGTAATAGGATTTATTTTACATATTTGTTTTGTAATAGTATACAAACAAATGCTAGAAACAAAACATGCGTGGATTTTTTTTTCTTTTAGTTAATACAATGCTTTTAGGATCTCAATACTTTGGAGAAATGAATAACTAGCATCTAACACTTTGAAAGTATATATTACATTTCATTTGATAGACACCTGAAAAAGAACAGCCAATTTCCTAGAGTGGAATTAATATAAAATAAAAATTTTAGAGCCTTTTTTTTTTGCTTTATAAATTAATTATTTTTAGTTTGCTTTTGGGATTTAGAAATGCATCTCAGTGTTTTCAAATATAGAAAAATTTACTGAGTTAATCCATAAATGCCCTCTTGTGACAGTCTCCAAAAATGCAACTGCCTTTTTCCCTATTTACTTTACTTTGTTTTTTTCTAAAGTAATTTAATATATCCAAGCTATGACTGTTATGACAAAAAGTAGTTTTATATTTTATCTGATCAGATTAACATATCTCTTTTTCAATAAGCTATGATTATGTGATGTTTTGAAATTGAGGCAGAAAACTTGTGACTATATCGTTCCCTGTGTAAGGTAATTATTGGAAAGACTTAGGAAAATTTTAATTCTACCATCATTGTATTCTGCTTTGATGTGCATAGTAAGAGAATTCTAGATATTATGAAAAGATCCTTTTTCAACCTTTTCTTGAGAACTTTTAGGGTTATAGCACCTTTCCCAATGTGATAGCTAAAAGATAATTAATATATCAAATTAGTTAGAATCATTCTTTCATAAATTATTTTTCATTTTTAACCAATTATCTTTTATATTCATTGATCATCCTGAATATCCTAAAAGAAAATTTTACTATTCATATTTGGAAATGAAACAATTCATGATTAAATCAATTAAATGACTTGCACAGAGACAAAAGTGAGTGTATCACTGTACGCCAAGTGGGTCAACATGTGACTTCCATTGGCTTTACATATACCTGTATTTGAAAGTCACATATCAGCAAAAGCTTTTCAAACAGCAAGTGATGGGTACTTCTTAAAATTTATTTCTAAAACTTTGTTTTGGACCAAGAACACTTAACATAATTTCAAAACACAAAAAAAATGCTGGAAAGTATTTTCTTTCTAAGATTCATTCTACAAAGGTTTTCAATAAAGATATAAACACGAAATTTCTTAAGAATATGACCTAACACAAAACCTTGAAATAAGACTTATATGCAGAGTACATCATGAGAAACGCTGAGCTGGAATAAACACAAGCTGGAATCAAGATTGCTGGGAGAAATATCAATAACCTCAGATATGCAGATGACATCACCCTTATGGCAGAAAGTGAAGAAGAACTAAAAAGCCTCTTGATGAAAGTGAAAGAGGAGAGTGAAAAAGTTGGCTTAAAGCTCAACATTCAGAAAACTAAGATCATGGCATCTGGTCCCATCACTTCATGGGAAATGGATGGGGAAACAGTGCAAACAATGTCAGACTTTACTTTTTGGGCTCCAAAATCACTGCAGATAGTGACTGCAGCCATGAAATTAAAAGATGCTTACTCCTTGGAAGGAAAGTTATGACCAACCTGCTGCTGCTGCTGCTGCTAAGTCGCTTCAGTCGTGTCCAACTCTGTGCAACCCAACAGATGGCAGCCCACCTGGCTCTGCCGTCCCTGGGATTCTCCAGGCAAGAACACTGGAGTGGGTTGCCATTTCCTTCTCCAATGCATGGAAGTGAAAAGTGAAAGTGAAGTCACTCAGTCGTGTCCGACTCTTCACGACCCCATGGACTGCAGCCTACCAGGCTCCTCCGTCCATGGGATTTTCCAGGCGAGAGTACTGGAGTGGGGTGCCATGCCTTCCTAGACAGCATATTAAAAAGCAGAGACATTACTTTGGCAGCAAAGGTCCATCTAGTCAAGGCTATAGTTTTTCTAGTAGTCATGTATGGATGTGAGTGTTGGACTATGAAGAAAGCTGAGCGCCGAAGAATTGATGCTTTTGAACTGTGGTGTTGGAGAAGACTCTTGAGAGTCCCTTGGACTGCAAGGAGATCCAACTAGTCCATCCTAAAGGAGATCAGTCCTGGGTGTTCATTGGAAGGACTGATGTTGAAGCTGCAACCCCAATACTTTGGCCACCTGATGCGAAGAGCTGACTCATTGGAAAAGTCCCTGATGCCAGGAAAGATTTAGGGCAGGAGGAGAAGGGGATGACGAAGGATGAGGTGGCTGGATGACAACACCAACTCGATGGACATGAGTTTGGGTAAACTCTGGGAGCTGGTGATGGACAGGGAGGCCTGGCATGCTGTGATTCATGTGGTCGCAAAGAGTCGGACACGACTGAGCGACTGAACTAAACTGATGTTTGGAAAAATTACTTGATTTTAAAAAAATTCAGTTTCTTATTCTGAAATATGGGACTAAGAATAACCTACTTCATAGGGTTTTAGTAAGATTTACATGAGATTAATTTGCTTGCCCTTAGCTGAAGCTAAAAATTATAGAGACTCTTGAAAATCACTTGGACAGCAAGGAGATCAAATCAGTCAATCCTAAAGGAAATCAACCCTGAATATTCATCGGAAGGACTGAAGCTGAAACTCCAATACTTTGGCCACCTGATGTGAAGAACCGAGTCATTGGAAAAGATCCTGATGCTGGGAAAGATTGAGGGTGGAGGAGAAGGGGACAAGAGAAGATAAGATGGTCGGTTGGCATCACTGACTCAATGGACATGAGTTGGAATAATCTCCAGGAGATAGTGAAGGACCTGGAATACTGGCTTGCTGCAGTCCATGGGGACACAAAGAGTCAGACTTGACTTAGTGAGTGAACAATAATTATCAGATAAAAAGCTTAAATGTGTGTTGTGGACTCAAAAGAAAACACATTTACCATTATTAAGTGGCTTTATTTAGATGGCCACATTTCAATACCTGCCAATCCCTTATCCTTTAAATTTAAAAACTGTATAATTTTATATGGCATGCTTAATGTTCATAACAAATTAGAATAAGAAAGTTCAATAATGTGAATTCTATTTATACTTTTGTCAACTTAAATATTTTAAATTATATTATCTTGATAGTAAAATTGGATAATAAGTAGCCAAGAGCCAATTTTTTTTTTTCTTGCAGCTGATACAACCCTGAACTTACAGAGTTTTACCATAACCAAGTGGGGATCACTTATAAAGAATAAAAGTCAATGATCTATGATGGAATTTAGGGGCATCCTGAATGATGGAATGTAAGAGGAAAAAGCAGGGAACACGTATGCTTGTAATTCTCACCTTTAGGAAGGGAACCTTAGGAGCAATAGGACACCTAGTCACTCAGAGTTCGGAGAAGGACATGACTGCAGAGCTACCAATACAGTGTGATTTTCTATTTTGGGATCTCTTGCAAGCAATCACATTTTTAAATTACAATCATGTATGAATTCCATACCAGAGTGCAAGATAATGTGAGAAAATAATTGTTAGTTATGGTATCCGAAAAGATCCCTCATCGCCAAAGTAGCCTTTGACATTACTTTTTCTCCTTGCTTCCCATACCCAATGTGATGCCATTCTTGTAAATTTTGCTTCCTAAGTATATCTTGAATCTTGCCTTTCTTCTCCACCTTTATCATTACCACCCTACTTGAAGACACCATCATCTTTCTTCTCAGTTACTCCAAGAGCCTCCAAAGTAGTATTCCTAATTACACTCTGTTCCCTCATTACCACCCCTTGTACCTCTCACCAAATGCAGGCTCCAAATTCTTTCTCCAGATCACAGGGTGATTTTTTGAAACCACAAATATGATAAAACAATGCATTAGTTTGGAACTTTCAACCATTTTTCCATGATACATAAAACCCTAAAATTGCATAAAACCTCTACTGATCCTCCTTGTCCACTTCTCCAATCTCATGTTTAACCACTCCTCTCAGCAAATTCTGGATCACACTGGCCTCTGTCTAGTACCCCAAATACATTAATTTATTTCCTGTTTTAAGGTTGTCCTGAAATTTTTTCTTCTACCATCTTTTGCCTAATTTTGTTCATGCCTCTTCTGCTTCCAGTTCAGCTCAAACATTCTTTCCATTGAGAAGTAACACCACCACCAGGACAAGTATAGTATTTGTATTATAAACACACTCCTAAGTCACTTCCTCCAAACAACTTACCACTCATTATCTTTAAATGCTTATTTGGTGATGTGTTGATAAGTACTGGTTATTGGCCTCATCAGACTATAAACTCCCATGAGGCCATGTCTATCTGCTCATCAGTAAATTCCAGACCCTTTAGCAATAGTTGGCATCCAGCCGGTGGTTCAATGATTATTTGTTAAATAAATTAAATTGCCTGCTTGTCTTTCAACTGGAGAAACCATCTTGTGTTTAATCTGTCTTCAGGACAAATATGTGTCCCTGCAATAGTTTCAGTCTTTTCCTCTTCTTTCCAATTCCAACCTGACCAGCTACACTTGCCAAACCACACAACTGTCTCAATCCATTGGTGCCACCTGTTGGCCCTTATCTGCCTCATGCATTTCTCTCCACCTCCTTCCTCCTCTGAGGGAAATGAGACCCCCTAAAGAATGCTTCTTGCCCCTCATCCTTCTCTCTGACTTTAAACTCATAACCTAACTTACCTTTAGTTAATCTCTTTCTCTCTCTCTCTCTCTCTCACACACACACACATCTTTTTAAATTTTCTTTTTTCTATTCCAACTTTTGTTTAGTAATTTAGAAAAACTTCCTCCAAGATTGTTTCCCCACTTCTCTTTTTTCTCATTCTCCCTTTTCCTCCCTCCTTCATCCCCTTTCTCCTTCCTCCTCTTTCTATCAGCTTCTTCCTCTTTCTTTTTAGTTATTATGATATTATACAAGTAGAAATATATATTCAAGTTCCAGAAATCTGCTTTCCAAATTTTAGCTTGTAATTATTTATAAAATAAGACTTTCTAAAATACTTACCAAGATGGTAAGTATTTTCCCCATAAGCATCCTGATAAAGCCTAAAATGCTAAAAATTTTTATAGTAATACTGTGTTTTAAGGGCAAACATATAAATACCTTTAGAAAATATATAATCTCAATGAATTACTGTGTTAGTAAGTCATGATTGACTTGTACCTATATGGTGCTATATTCAGGGAAAACTTATTGTGGGCTTAATAACTGGAAGGGGCTTCTCTGATATCTCAGTTGGTAAAGAATCCACCTGCAGCACAGGAGACCCTGGTTTGATTCCTGGGTCGGAAAGATCTGTTGGAGAAGGGAACAGCTACCCACTCTAGCATTCTGGCCTTAAACATTCAACAGAGTGAGAGGGAAATAAGTCTGTTTTAAAATTTTCAGTGTATATTTCTTTACTTCTTAACCCCAGCCATATTGTCCTTAATGCTACCAGTTTACAATTGTAAATTTTTAATTAGCTGTATCTAGAAATAATCTAAACTGGCAAAAGTTTTGTATTTCCAGTAGTATTTAAATTCTAATCATGAATAAATAATGCAATCTTTCTGGAATTACTTATGAAACTCAACAACTAGATGTTAAATTGAGTGGAAACTTCCCTATGTAATTGGATAGGTTATAAGTATATTGAGCAAAATTGATAACAAATATATATACAAGAATTCTTGAATGGCAAAGTTAATTTCATGAAAAATATTTGGTATGAGCATTAATTGCTTACCTACTCTAGCATAAGGTATTATGACATCTGTATTTCTTGAAACTTTTCATATACAATCAACTGGATATTATTTATACTTTTACAGAGGCTGACAATTCACTAAAACAATTATGGTCAAAATTACTAATATATTTAGTACATGACAACTAAGAAGGGGAATTACATTTTGTCTAGGTCTAGCTTATGAAGTTAATTATTTCTCTAAATTTAGTAAATATTTTATACAAGGTGCAACATCGTCTCTTTTAAGTAAAGACAAACTCACCTATCAGCTCATGCTGTCAAATGTTTAGTGAGCAGTGACTTCGTGCTATGAAGAACACAGAGATGAAGACAAAACTCCCACCTTCTTGGAGCATGAATGAACTGAGCAATAGAACTGGAGATCTGTTTTTCAAGCAAAAAGAAAATGAAGAAAAAGTTATTTACTTTATGAATATTAATCATTCACAAATCAGAGAACCCACCTTTCAAGTCTTTATGATTAACTCTTTAGTGAGGCCATGGGTCTAGCATTCTTCATACACCAAATCTAAAATAACTACATATTGCTTTGGGTGGTATCATATTTGAAAAAAAAAATCAGCATGAGTGTTATAACCAAAGGTTTGTAAATATGACCAATAAAGCAGCCTTCAGAGGACTTAGGGTGAGATTTATAAAAAAATTTATATTGCCCTTTATTAACATAAGATAGTCCTGAATATTCATTGGAAGGACTGATGCTGAAGCTGAAACGCCAATACTTTGGCGAAGAACTGACTCATTTGAAAAGACCCTGATGCTGGGCAAGATTGAAGGCAGGAGGAGAAGGGGACAACAGAGGATGAAATGGTGGATGGTGTCACTGACTCAATGGACATGGGTTTGAGTAAGCTCCGGGAGTTGGTGTTGGACAGGGAGGCCTAGCGTGCTACAGTCCATGGGGTCGCCAAGAGTTGGACACGACTGAGCAACTGAACTGAACGTAAGAGAAAAGTTTATCATGGTAAAAGTTCTGAAATAGCGTTTATCTAATAAAGATGAAAAGGTCCAGTTCTGACATGACGTATATACTCTGTTTATGAAAATATTCTTTGATTTTATCAAACTAAGGTGTAGTTTATGGGCATATAGTTTTGATAAATGGTTTTATGTATAAATGCCTAAATTTTATTTTCTAGAGAATATTTCAAATTTGATATTGTATATTTTTCATTGCTACAATTTTCCCTACAAGAATCTTCTTTAGACATATGATTCTTTTATCTATATAAAAGAGGAAAAAACAAAATAATCAAGCAAAAGAAAAAATCCTGCTGGACTGGCTAGAACTTAAGATTTCAAGAGTCAAAAGTCCAGCCTTCAGACATGATTATGCTTCCATATTACACCGCTATGAAGCTGGGCTGCTTATCAATTTGACCAAGAGTTAAATAGGAGACAAAACTCAAAAAAATGTGTGGTGAATGTTTAAACTGTCTTTATATCAACTTGGAAAAATTTCTATCTACATCATGTTCTTTTAAAGTCAACTTAACTAAATACATGAGGTAACTATCTAGCATGCCAATAATTCTAAATAAGGCCTTTGGAAAGCCTTTCTATATATTATATCATACAAGTGTGGGTCACATGTGCTGTAATATATCCTCCTATACCATATACCTTAGAAAACAATATATCAGGACTAGATTCTTTAAAATAGCCTAATCACTGGAATAGCTGTACGTTAATAGCCAGTAATTATTAGTGTATTAATTAATGGAACAATGCTACATATATCTACTAAAATATTACAGTGTATATATTAATTTTAATTTCTCACTTGATTAGGAAATATTATTCATGTAAGTAGATAATAAACCAGACAAAACAGGGGTCTTGATTTTCCCGGAAAACAACACAACCCAAGTCTTGGCATTATCATTATGTTGACATATTTCTGTCTGTATTCCCATAATGCATCAGACCAATATTTTTCCCATATTCAACTATCTAAAGTTTAATATTTGTATCATATTACATATTTTGTGTTACGTTATGACAATAACAAATTATATCTCAGATTAAAATCTTTGATATCTAATAAAATTTACATTCTTATTATTCCATTTTAATTTTACAATAGATTTGTAAATGTGTACACTTTCCACACTTTGTGTAAAATATCATATAAATGTGCTACTCTACTTAACTCAGGAGTAATACATATTCCAACATTCATTTTAAATGATTTGTCTCTTGGGCAAATTGAGTTTTTACCACATTGTTAATCTGAGTTCATCTGAAACTAGTGACCAACTAGTGTTGAACTATATGTCAAACAAAAGTGAAGATATTGTAAAGGCATAAATGTGCAGCTGATATTATTTAATCCTTCTCCAAATACTGGCAAGGTTATCTGTTCAAACCTTAAAATTCTTAAGAATTTGAGAAGTCATTAATTGTTTCCCCTTCTTCACTACTTAGCAAATTCACATTGAATGAAACTAGACTGAAACATTACTCTGTAAAAGATTAAATCCAAAGGCTAAGCCTGATTAGTTACTATTAAATTTTAAATACTTTCAGCACTCTTATAATCAAAATGCTCAACCAATAAAGTTATATGATAAATTCATCATGTATGTGACTAAGAGGGTTTATATAAATGCAAGTATATTTATATATTTTATGTTCATTCATTTGTTGAACAAATACTAATGAAGCATTTATTATTTGACATGATTTTTAAAATATTTTAATGTTGGGATTTTTATATATATTTACTATTTATTCTCCTGCTGCAGTCCATGGGGTCGCAAAGAGTAGGACATAACTGAGTGACTGAACTGAACAGTTTTTAAAGTACTCCAAAAAGCTGAAAAAATTCTACTTTTATTTGATATGTATTGATTATATTTCATATACATTTCAAAGTAGTGATTATAATAAATATTATTTACAGATCAAATATATCATTTCATAATATTGTGAGTAAGCAGTTATGAAGCAAAACAATAATTTAATATTACCCAAACTGAACTTCTTAGAGTCAGATATATTAACAAAAGTATACATAAAACTGACCTTGAGCAAAATTGACTTTCACAATTGTCATTCTGTATTATTCATATTTCTGTGTGGAAACAAAGTGAACAAAACTGATAGTTCCAGTCAGGAAAGGATAGTTGACGTGATTACAGGTTATAATATATGTAAACATAATAATTTTTTGGTGCATTTTTATGTTCATTATGGTCATGCAGATACAACAATAGCTTTACTTGCTCTTAATATTGTATGTGGATGTTGGAAATAATCATGAGAAAAATAATAAGAGAATTCACTAGGGTCATACAGATATAAAATATGTGATTTATCAAAAGAACATAATATAAGTAATAGTATAAAAATGTGTATATATATATAAATACACTTAAATATGTATATTTTCGAGTTCATAACTTTAATCTCTATCTTTACATTAATTATCAAATTAATTAAAGAGGGGGATAAGAAACAAATGGTTAAAAAAATCAAAGGAATTTAAAACTTGAGGTGTTATCAACCACAAGATTTTTTTTTATTTAACCAAAGTCATAGTAATATCTATCACATTATTTATAGTAAGTCTAATCAGTGAATCTTATTATAAAGCTACCCATAATTTAGTGTACTTAGAGCATAAATGTGGTGCAATTTAACTGCTGACAATCCAGTTTTATTGATAGAAATAGCTTGAGTTGAAAGAAGGATCTTGAAAAGTTTTCAGCTTTATTTTTTCAAGCACCACAAACTAATAAGTAAAAACATATGAATTAGATAAAATACTTCATTAAGTTACTTTTATTGGGTGAGTCAATGTGATATGATTACATTTCAGAGACATTTAATTCCCCATCATATAAAATCACATTGATGTTTGGTTATATTTTCTCTTCTCATGATGTAGCCATTCAAAGTATTTTACTCATATCAAAGCAGAGATTATTATGAAGTTAAAGCTAAAGTCATTTTCATCAAGGCTAATCATAAATTTTATTTTCTAAAGTGTTTCTCAGAGTAATCACATTGCAGGTCCATAAGGGAGACTCTCAAAAGTCCTCTTGGGTCTTGGGTTCTAATTAGAAAGAATCCCATCAAGCTTGGAGAACTGCTGTGAATATAGTTGAGAGAACAAAAACAGAAACACCCACATGTGGTTCATGAAGCTTTGGATGAACCCAAACTGAACACTGATATTTTAGAAAGGTATTTCTTAATGTTGAAAGTATAATTGGCCATTCATTACGTAGATGGCCAGCTCTGCGGTTCTTTGCACCCATTTGTATGAGTTACGTAAATGTATAAATGGTTCCTTTGAAATGAGATAAAACTTGATCATTACATAAACTAGTAAATGATAGTTGCTCGCTATATTGTACACAGGTCCCTTTTCATTGGTCAAAGAAGGTAGGTGAACATCACAGATGCAAACTGCTTGTTGTTAAGAATGTGTGTTTACAGGTGTGGAATACCCTGAGGATGGATAGAACTGATATCCTGCTGCAGGTGCAGACTTTAATAAACAGGAACTTGTCTTTCCTCTAATCACTTCTCTCCTCTATCATGCTTTTGGATTATCTCAATTCACATTAAGTATCACTTGTGTATAAAGCATATACAGTGTACCATATTTATTTAGACATACATGTGACTAGATTTTCGGTGAATAAAACCCAAAATGCATTCACATGAGAAAATGGAGTGGCTTAATTTAAATATTTTAGGAGTGCTAGAATACTAATAAACATCTGGAAGAACAGACAAAACTAGGTAAATGTTTAGCCTTGTTATGAGTAACACACTAGCATACGATTAGGTTTATAATGCTTGTAATTTAACAAAACTGTTGTATGAAATATTTTGCTTAGCATTCATTAAAAACTGTTAATGCACTTGTGTTTTTCATGGACTAAATTTTTTTGCAGCAGACGCACATTATTAGTATAATACAGATATGCTAAAAAGCAAACAGTTTGGTGTTAAAATGCTTTAAGTAGAATTGTGAAAGGAAATTTTACACCAATCTTTATTTTTTTTTTCATTTTTACAGGGAAAATTTTACCACAAATTCCGTATTTTAATGATATTATACCAACTCTATTTTTTAAACTCATTTTGTCACTGTTTTGTAACAGAAACACTGTAAATATTATAGATGTGGTAAACTATTATACTTGTTTTCTTATAAATGAAATGATCTGTGCCAACACTGACAAAATGAATTAATGTGTTACTAAGGCAACAGCCACATTACATGCTTTCTCTTTCACAGTAGGCAGCAGAGCATATGGTTTTCTCTTAATGGAACGCTAGCTTCTCATTAACATACCAGTAGCAGTGTCAGAACTTACAAACCAGCATAACAGGGAGATGGAAAAACTTATAAATTAGACCCTTTCAGTACTATTGAGAAGGAAATGACTGATGTTCTAAGGTACAATATTTAGCTAATACTGTGCCCTTTTCTGCACCTTCTTTCCACCAAAAAAAAAAAACCACTTTTTTCTTATCATAAATAAAAGTATAAATATTGAGGTGTAAGTAATTTTTGTCCTGCTCCGAAGAGTGATTGGCACCCTGACTGTGATAACTCTTCTTAAAAATAATATTTCCTTTTTGCACGCAGTATTTAAACAGCTGTATTTTCACCAGCCTGTTCCAATACAGTAAAGTACTTGAAATGTAAAGCAAATTTTCATGTCTCCCTAAAAGACTAAATCCATCAGATAAACAAAAAATGAGGATGAGAAGGAAACCCTTTATTTTTCTGGAGGCAAACGATGACCATTCCAGTAATGGAAGCGGAGCCGCCAGGAGGTTATAATTGGTAGTGAAGGAAAGGAATTATTTTATAAGTCCCTACATCATAGTTTTATGCTACGTATGTAGTATAAACCATATGCAGCAGGCTCATAATAATTATGGTGATTCGAATTTTTCATCCAATTTTTTTTATTTCAAAATTATTCTCACAGAGAATTCAGCTATATTTGTGGAAGGAATTTATCAATGCTGTGTCTTAAGAGACATTTCAAAATTTAAACCTATAAATATGGCATGGCAATTATACTTATATATGGATAACCATGTATGACCTCCTATTCCAGGAATCCCATAAACTGAAGTTATTTTTGTCATTTATGCTTCAAAAGTTTTCATAGCATTTACCTATAATTAAAAGGCTCAGAACAATTAAAAAGTAAAATATTAATATAAAGTCCTGCGGAAATAGCCTACATGTTCTGAGTTGCTGTCAAGTAGAGTCCAGAAAGAAAGCAGATGTACTAATCCTCTGATAACTAAAACTCTAGAGAGAGAACAAAGTGGACTGATGGTTCAAGACTTTAATGTCTACACTAGTTCAATTCGCTGAAAGGAAAATTTTACTCCTAAGAGTCTACCCATTTACTAGGCTCTTTCTGCATGTTTGTATTAATAGCTGCATCCCTTAAATCTGCAGATCAACATACATGACAAGAACCTCTTTTAAGGGATCTCCCTGATGTTCCAGTGGTTAAGAATCTGCCTGCTAATGTAGGGGACGCAGGTTTTATCTCTGGTCCAGGAACTAAGATTCCACATTCTGCAAGGCAACTAAGTCTGCAACAACTACTGAGCACACACACTCTAGAGCCCCTGCCACAAGGAAAAGCCCACCCACCGCAACTAAGAGTAGCCCCTGCTCACAGCAACAAGAGAAAGTCCAGGTGCAGCAGCAAACACCCAGCATCCCCAAAATAATAAACAAATACAATTATAAAAAAGAACTTCAAAAGAATGTCAGGAATATATTGATAATACCAAAATTATTTGAATCTTAACCATAAAAATAACAAGCTTTCTAAACATCATTATTCTGAATAAGTAATCCATTGACATTTGTAGCTTTTTAAACTGATTGTTTTCTCTTTGGTGAAGTTCAAAATTTTACCGAATTTTGAGAATACCTAAAGGTAGAATATATGTGACTTAAGTCATTTTCTACCAATATCTGAAGAATTATCCAAAGGGCTAGGAATCAATTATATAGTTATCTGTAATGAGAAGGTAGCCAAGTAACTTTGTTCCCAGATATATCATAAGCCTGGTCATACAGAGAGTTAACTTCAGTATTTAAAACTTTAGAACTTATTTCTTTTCCTTTTGCAAAATGAAATATACAAATTCTATTCACAGAAAGACCTTTCTGTCTCCCATCTATACTACAGGACCTGACTGGATAAGTAATCATTCTCTTCTTCCCCCGTGCCTCAAAGTTTGCCATTATCCCCAAACAAGATCGCAAATGCTTTGAAAACTAAATTAATAATTATTGATTCAAACTCAGTGTTATTAATGAAAACTATTAATTTAAGGGTGTTTGCATACTTTCTGAATAGGAAGCAACCAGATAACCATGGCCCATGTTGCAAATTTAATTTGTGAGTCAACGCATCTAGATTTTGCCATTTGGTAAGCAAACTTTTTTCATTTTACCAGTATCCAAGAGAGCCACAGGGAATAACTGGCTGCTTGGCATAAACCCTCTCCTGTCCTATAGACAATTTCCTTGTAACTCTAGAAAAGGCGTGGGAAAGGTGGCTCGCCCTCAGTGTGTTTTTCACCACCACGGGATCAGGAGCATCTCTGCACACAGGTGTTAAAAGAAGCTCCCACCTCATGTCTGACATTAGAACTTAACCTGGTGGCTGTTATTCAGCTGAAGACGGCATCAGTGTAAAGTGTCACCGATCTGGTCACTATCTCTGGGAGGCTGCCAGCGCTTCTGCATTGGCTTCATGGTGTCGTCTGTGAAGGAAGCCAATTAAGATCACAAGATAGTGGCTGGTAATAATAAACTTCTAATGATGTTCCTAACGAAAAAGAGGTAATTAAAATGTGTATATGGATGACCCCAGCTTCTGTCAGCTCAGTGTAGCTGTTATGCCGACAGTGTCCACGTTTTGTTTAGGAAGAGGAGTTCGTGTTGTCTAACAACAATAAGAGAAGCAATTTAATAATATGGAAAGGATTGCCTTGGAAATGCACACCGGTTTCAATGTTGTTGCATCGCTGATAGAATTTAATTGACTGCTGTCTCCTGACTGGTCAATAGTTTTGTTGTTCTGGTTCCTGACTCAGTTTTTAAGTCTCTCTCCTTCCCTCTTCATCCTCCCATCACCTGCCTCAAATTTCTATATGAGTTCTGGGGTTGCTTGTTGTATTTCACCAGGACTAGGTCTTATCTCTTTCAGATGCTTCTCAAAATCAAAGACTGTGTTTTGAAAAGAGAGACAATTAATTAGACAGCAAAGGAAGCCTGTCCTCTTATCACTTGATCTGGTCATGGACATAAGTGTTTCACACTTTTCCAATCCCCTAACCCTGCAGCCCAAAGCTTTCTTGTACACCTGCTCAGCTCAGCTCATCAATTTTCTGTGAGCCAGTTAAGGTCCTTTAAGCCTGTCCACTGAGAGGTGGTGATAGCTCTCAGAAAAAGGAGAAAAGGAGAAACAGAATGCTGCTGCAGGCCCTTATCTTGATCACACTGTTTGTTTTCGCATTGATGTCTGTAATGAAACAAAGAGGATTTAATCATGTTAAACAAAAGCCTGTTGGTGCCCAGAGGAAACTCATTTAACTCTACTCTCAAGTCTCAGAGTTTCAGGTTTCCTGTCTTCCTCTTCGCCCATCCACCAGGCTGAGTTTCTTACCTGGGGCTTAAAATTGTGAGGTGTGAAACTCTTCTTTTGTTTTGACAGGTGCTCTTTGCTAAACATCAGCCTAGCCTTGATGGTGATAATACACAGAAGGAGAAAAAAAAAAAACTTCAGAGACACTAATGACTGTAGTTACCCAACTTCTGCCTTTCATGGTTTTTCTTCGCTTCCCTCATTGGAGTACTTGAGGATAAAGTGGGAAAACAAGTTGGGCTGATGGGAGGTGAGTTGTGAAAGATAGTCGCTAAGAAGAAGACCCAGAAACCATCCCCATCTTGGCATCCCAAGAAGGAAAGAAAAGTGAAGAAAATAGGCCTAAGATTGCTCTTTATTGATCAAGGTGTTACCTGGCAGGACTGGAAGCATTAAGTGTTATTTGGTGGAGGAATTGACTCACAAGTGACGCTGGCAACTCGATATTTGGCCAAGGCGTCCCCAGACATGATTCTCACTTTAGAATGCTGGAAGAGTTGTCAAGAGACTCGACTGATAGCCCTTCTCTCTTATACCGAGAAAACAGCCTCTCTGTGTGGAGGGTGAAGCCCTGGCTTCACTGACTTGAGACCATCCTGGTGTGTTTCCTGACTGACCCTTCCTTTCCAGTGATTCCAAAATGGCTTTCCTGCATTTGTTTAAAGCACCAGTTTTCTTTACTCAGTTTCCCACCTGCTTTCACATTTCTCTCTGTGCCTCCCACAATCTCTCAGAGTCCACTTACCTTGACATCACTCTTGAGGAGCAGAAACTTTCCCCTTTGGCAGACGCTGACGGCAGATCTGCTCTGCTGACCAGGCACTCTGGGGCAGGGCCAGCTGAACCACATTTCCCAATATTGAAAACACCTAGAAGTGTTGAGCTTTGTTATCAAACCAGAATGTTCCACCGCCCCCAGATCAAGAAGCGCCTTCCGTTTTGGCTGTATAAAACCCCCATCTTTTCCATCTTTATTTAGACAGTGGTGATAGGAGTAGGGGATAGACTTCTTCCAGAATAAATTCAGTACTCTCAAAAGATTCATAGACAGTTATTAGACAGGTGTTAGGTATTAGTAGTAAAAAGTAGACTCATATCACCTGGGTGATTTTGGGTAAAGCTGTTTGTGCTGCAGATTCCTTAACTTTAAAATATAAGTACAACAGCACCAAGAACAAAGATTATCATAAGCATTTAATTAATCCATCAATTAATCTAAAATATTTACCGAAAAGAATCCTCAAGTAATAGTTTGCATTCAATAAATGTTAACCATTATTATCTGCAGCTGAGTGATCTTCTCAAGTCAGGTTGTTAATTCACTGAGCTTCATTTTCTTCACAGTGTATTTTATCTTCCAAGTGCTGGCTTCAGGTGTTTGCCAAGGTTTTGGTAGAAGTGAGCTGCTTCTTCCACTTGGGAGGGTTTTACCTCTGGTAACCATTCCTTCTTCTCAGCAAGCAAATCCTGATTTCTTCCCACATACTCCTATCCTGAAAATAAATAATTGGGCTGTCTAGCCTTTCTGTCTTCTCATTCAAGGTCTTAAAGAGGATGGAATTAAGTATTTAATTTCAGTCCTTCTCTTGAGCAAGACCTTGAGGCAGAAAAGCAGTGAAGAACCTTCAGTTCTTCTTTCAGATCCTTGCTGATCTTCACAAACTGATCACATCTTCTCGTGTCAGCTCGGAAGTCAGCCCTACACAACCCTCCATGTCCTTCTTCCTTCTTTGCAGCAGTGCGCAAGGAAGGTGGATGGATACTGTTTGTAGAATGCTGCCGCCTTGGACCTGGTGTTTTCATCTTAGAGAGGGAGCTGCTCTTAGATCCGGTGTATTTTTTTTATGCCAAAGTTTGCTTCCTTTGTTATCTTGCAAAGTTAATTATAAACTGATATCTTTATAGAGAAAAGAATTAATTGGTGGGAAACTGAGGCATGTGAGAAGGCTTAGTAAAAAGGTTAGTAGCATATGTCATTACTCATTTCAGAGACAAGTAAATGATAGGCAAATTATAAATGTGGTTGATTTCTTAACTCAAATACCCGGAATTAAGCAAAAGGATAAGTAGAGGAAGAAGTAGGGAAGAGTAGTAAGCCTGACGCCTTTCAAAACAAGATACTCGTCCCTGATACGAGCCTTTATCGTGATCTTTACATAATATCATGATAAAGGCATCTTTACATAATATCCCTGCATTTGCTTTCAAAATAACAGTTAACACATGAACAGCAAACAGTTACCTAACTGGAACAATTCAAACTAAATAGGCCTGATGTTGAAATGGATATTGTGGTGAAATGTTTCTGTGTAGACTTCTGTTTAAATTCTTCTCATTTAAACTGCAAAGCCAAACAAAATTCTAGTGTCATCTCTGACAGTTGAAACAATCAAAAACAGTATTTGGTTCTTCAAATTTTTGGGGGGATAGAGCTGGAAAATAAGTATATCAGTCCATTTTATTCCTTTCAGTGTAATCACAGTACCTATGATAGTAAGGTTTTTAATGCAAATTTATAGGTTTCCTACAATAATGATTCAAATTAGCTAGGTAGTCACAAAATAATGAGAAGAAAAATGTTCTTTCTGTCGTTTTCCTCTCAAAATAAGAGTTGTCTGACTTTAAAAGACCAAGTTTTATCTTTGGTTTTTCTCTTTCTTACCCTCACGTCCAGATCCAGTGAACTTCCCTAGCATTTGTGTATAAGACTAAAAAGTTCTCCTATGGCACACAAATTATTTTGTTAGGGTGCCATCTGCTGGTGTCAAACAATCAAAGACTTTTTAAAAGATAAATTGTATGCATGAATTAAAACTAAAGGCTTAGAAGTTATTCGATTCAAATTCTATAGATATAATACAGACTATTTTCAAATGGTTGTCTGGTACATAATTTTTAAACACTTTAATATGGTAAGATAAAAAGTGACTTTATTTTAAAATGAAGAAAGTGGAGGCATCAGATACTGCCTTGACTTCCTAGTTCCTGATCTGTTTGGATTCAAGCTTCATTTTTCAGTTTCCATGGCTCCCCTGACTTTAAAAAATTCTGTTAAATTTTCCCTTAGAAAAGCAATTTAATTGCTGTGTTTGTGATTACATCAGTTTCAACAGATAAAATATTAATTTACCCATTCACTAGGCTTGTTCTCTAAGCCATGGTATAAGATGCATGGACAATGTGTTGCCTCTATCTAAAGCAAGCTTATCAGCATAGCCCTTATTGTGCATGTACAACATCCATGCCCAGCCTACCTTCATAAGACACAAGGAAAAGCAACTGCTTTACTCCCTCCCTTCTTAAAAATCTTTACCACTTACCTGTGTGACATTGAGCTGAGCAAAAAATTTAACTTCTCTTTACTTCTTCCTTATCTGTAAATTGTGGATATTATTAGTAATTATCTAGTTATCTTGATTGCTAAAAATAAAATCACATCTATAAGTTTCTTAAAATACTGCCTGTATCATTGTAAACACACAATAGCTATTAGCTGCTTTACCACAGTTGTTATTTAAATAAAGAATACGGGTTAGTATCAACTAGAAAACCATTGCTTTAGATAATTTGGCGAAGCCTTAATGTCCTTTCAATCGGGAGATATAAAAGGTATATTTGTATTCATACTTTGGAGAATATGGAAAAAATAATCATTTCCTTACCTTTTTTTCCTCCCTTTCCTATAAGCACTTAGCTGGTTTGAAATCTCAGCTCCCTTAAATCTTATATAAAGCCTTTCAAGGTCTGACCTACGTACTTCTCCATCCATATTTCTCACTCTGTTCCAGCCATAATGAACCTCTTCCAGTTGTGTGAGTGAGCCATGCTTTCACTCCACAGGTTTGTGCAGACAACCCGGAATACCTTCTCCCCCTGCCCTGCCCCCATCACCTTATCTCTTAGCTCTCCTGTTAAGAAGCCTTTAAGGCAGGACTAAGCAACTAAGGTACAGACACACACAAGGCAAGGATCAGATAATCCTTTCCTAGGCTCCCATAATGCCCAATACTCATCTATCCTACCATTGTGCCATCACATTTCCACAGGGTGGAGAGAGGTAGGGTCTACTTTATTCACCATTATACTCCCAGCCTCTAGAGCGGTGCAGACACCCAGTCGGGACTAGATAAACATCTATAACATAAGAGGCTGTATGAGTGTGAAGTTTATTTTGGGGGGGTTAAAAGAGGAAGCATAAGCTCTCTCCTGCCTACAATGTTAAACTCTGTCTCGAGCAGTGACCGTCTTTCTCCAGTGATTTTCATTAGGGCTTTGCTAGTGTCACTCTTCTTCAGGAATACCTTTTATTCATTTATTTGTAGCAAAAACTCAAGAACATATGATAAAAATGGATGTGACTGGTTTTTTTTTCATATGCATGTAGGAACTTATTTTTAATTTCTATGTTGCCAATTCAGAAATACTGTCCTTATTTACTTAGCGATTGTAATTTTCATAAAAAATGTATGTATGTATGTCACAATTTATTCAACAAGCATGTGCTGAGTGGCTACTATTTGCCTGGTACTTTTCTAGGCGCTGAGCAAAGTGGACAGAAATTCCTAACCTCACGGAGCTGAATTAGCTCTGTGTTTTTTTGCTTAAGTTTTTCTGTATCTGGCAAGAGAAGAAAGGAACCCAAAAGATAATGCAGCACCCTGGGGCTCACGACATGGGGCGCTGTTACCATCCCTGCCTCTAGAGAAAAAGGGAAGAGCAGGTGGTTTACCGGAATTCTAGCTCCCTCTTTCCTTCTTCTGCTGTTTCCTTCCACAGACTGAAGCCAACTAAAGCCCCAGGATAGGAAGCTGAGGAGAAGCAGAGTGTCCCAGAGCACGGAGCAGAGGCCAGAAGCAGTAGAGTGGATCTGGAAGGACAGAGAGAAAATATCCAGCACTAACTCTGATCAAGAACTTTTAAATTATTATTATTATTGCCTGCAATGCAGGAGATCTGGGTTATATCCCTGAGTCAGGAAGATCCCTTGGAGAAGGAAATGTCAACCCACTCCAGTATTCTTGCCTGAGAATTCCATGACAGAGGAGCCTGGCAGGAGTCCATGGGGTCAAAAAGAGGTGGACATGACTGAGAGACTTTCACTTTTCTATGATTATGTAGCCTCTAAATGTTTTCTAAACACAGAGTGTTCTTTCAAATAATTGGCAGTTTGTGTGTTACTCAGTCAGTGACACCTGTTGGAAATCAGGGTCTTTTTTTAATAAGCCCATGTGCCTTTTAAACAAATATTAATGTGCTGTGTATTTAGAGAGTCTTTTTTTTGGGGGGGTATCAAAAAGTAATCTAGTATAAATGAATAATTTCAATCTAGATTGCATCTTTGAAACTTGTGTCCGAACCTTAAAAAAGGGAAAAAAAAAAAAATGAGGATTTGTAGTTCTGTGGACTAGCTCGTGATGTCACCAATTATTTGCGGCCTTCCAGAGCTTCCCCTGGACCTGCTGTGGAAGCAGGCATGACTTTGTGCCTCGGTTCATGGCCTGAGGAAGAGGCTGGGGAGACTGACACACAAACAGAATAAGGGTTACTGAGGTCCCACGGTATCTTTGAGGAGACCAAGATTTCTCTGTTAATGTTTGGAGGTTAAATCTGAGTACTCCTGCACTCTGAAGGCACAAAAAATCAAGAACATTGTATTCAGGCTCACCTCTATCTCATACGACTCATTTTTCTTTCCTTGTTATACCATTTTTCCTTGCAAATCTACTATAAGAAAAAAAAAATGAAATGTTAGTCGCTTAGTTGTATCCTACTCTTTGAGACCCTGTGGACTGTCGCCTGCCAGGCTCCTCTATCCATGGGATTATCTAGGTAAGAATACTGAAGTGTGTTGCCATGCCCTCCTCGAAGTGATCTTCCTAACCAGCGAATCAAAATCGTGTCTCTTATATCTCCTGTGTCGGCAGGCAGGTTCTTTACCACTAGTGCCAACTGGGAAGCACATACATAAGATTTAGGGTTTCATAGGAGGTGCTATTTTAGTTATTTATTACTTAGGTGGATACACTTGCTATGAGATAACCTTTTTCAGAACTTACTCAGTTACTTCTTTCTGAAACTCCAGCATCTCAGTGCCCTCTCCCCATTTTAAGTATTAATTAATTAATATAACAGTTTGGTGCTTAATATCAACCCTTTGTTCCATATTTTGAGATTACTAGCTTCTGTGACGTCCTTCTTTCTAGGAGTTAGAAATCAAACAATGTGGGCCCCATTTAAGAATAACTTACAAATTGGTGCTGGAAGCATCACAATGAACAAAGCTAGTGGAGGTGATGGAATTCCAGTTAAGCTATTTCAAATCCTAAAAGATGATGCTATGAAAGTGCTGCACTCAATATGCCAGCAATGGCCACAGTACTGGAAAAAGTCAGTTTTCATTCCAATCCCAAAGGAAGGCAATGCCAAAGAATGCTCAAACTACCGCACAATTGCACTTACCTCACACGCCAGTAAAGTAATGCTCAAAATTCTCCAATCCAGGCTTCAACAGTACATGAACTGTGAAATTCCAGATTTCAAGCTGGTTTTAGAAAAGACAGAGGAACCAGAGATCAAATTGCCAATATCTGTTGGATTATCGAAAAAGCAAGAGAGTTCCAGAGAAACATCTATTTCTGCTTTATTGACTACACTAAAGCCTTTGACTGTGTAGATCACAACAAACTGTGGAAAATTCTTCAAGAGATGGGAATTCCAGACCACTTGACTTGCCTCTTGAGAAATCTGTATGTAGGTCAGGAAGCAACAGCTAGAACTGGACATGGAACAACAGACTGGTTACAAATAGGGAAAGGAGCACGTCAAGGCTGTATATTGTCACCCTGCTTATCTAATTTATATGCAGTGTACATCATGAGAAACACCAGAATGGATGAATCACAAGCTGGAATCAAGATTTCCAGGAGAAATATCAATAACCTCAGATATGCAGATGACACCACCCTTATGGCAGAAAGTGAAGAAGAACTAAAGAGCCTCTTGATGAAAGTGAAAGAGGAGAGTGAAAAAGCTGGCTTAAAACTCAACATTCAGAAAACTAAGATCATGGAAACTGGTCCCATCACCTCATGGCAAATAGATGGGGAAACAGTGGAAACAGTGAGAGACTTTATTTTTGGGGGCTCAGGACTCAAAATTGCTGCAGATGGTGACTGCAGCCATGAAATTAAAAGACGGATACTCCTTGGAAGAAAAGTTATGACCAACCTAGACAGCATATTAAAAAGCAGAGACATTACTTTGCCAACACAAATCCATCTAGTTAAGGCTAAAGTTTTTCCAGTAGACATGTATGGATGTGAGAGTTGGACTATAAAGAAAGCTGAGCGCCAAAGAATTGATGCTTTTGAACTGTGGTGTTGGAGAAGACTCTTAAGAGTCCCTTGGACTGCATGGAGATCCAATTAGTCAATCCAAAAGGAAATCAGTCCTGACTATTCATTGGAAGGACTGATGTTGAAGTTGAAACTCTGATACTTTGGCCACCTGATGCGAAGAACTGACTCATTTGAAAAGACCTTGATGCTGGGAAAGATTGAAGGTGGGAGGAGAAGGGGACACAGAGGATGAGATGGTTGGATGGCATCACCAACTCAATGGACGTGAGTTTGAGTAAACTCCGGGAGTTGGTGATGGCCAGGGAGGCCTGGCATGCTGCACTCCATGGGGTGGCAAAGAGTCAGACATGACTGAGTAACTGAACTGAACTGAACTGATGCACCCAACATAGTAGAATCTCAATACATAAGACGGACACTAACAGACATAAAAGGAGAAATTGACAGTAACACAATAATAGTAGGAGACTTTAATACCCCACTCACACCAATAGACAGATCATCAAAACAGAAAATTAATAAGGAGACACAAGTCTTAAATGATACATTACATGAGATGGATCTCATTGAGATCTTTAGGACATTCCATCCAAATGCAGAAGAAATACACCTTCTTCTCAAGTGCACATAGAACATTCTCCAGGATAGACCACATCTTGTGTCACAAATCAAACCTCAGTAAATTTAAGAAAATTGAAACCATATCAAGCATCTTCTCTGACCACAACACTATGAGACTAGATATTAATTACCAAAAAAAAAAAAAAAAACCCTGTAAGAAACACAAACACGTGGAGATTAAACAACATGTTTCTAAGTAACCAACAGGTTACCGAAGAAATAAAGAGAAATCAAAAAATTTCTAGAAACAAATGACAGTGAAAACATGACAACTCGAAACCTATGGGATGCAGTAATAACACTTCTAAGAGGAAAGTTTACAGCAATACAATCCTATCTCAAGAAATAAGAAAAACATCTAATAGACAACCTAACTTTATACCTAAAACAATTGGAAAAAGAAAAACAAACAAACAAAAAAATTAGTAGAAGGAGACAAATCCTGAAGAGCCAAGCAGAAATAAATGAAAAAGAAATGAATGAAACAATAGTAAAGATTAATAAAACTAAAAGCTGGTTCTTTGAGAAGATAAACAAAATTGACAAACCTTAAGCCAAACTCATCAAGAAAAAAAGAGAGAAGAATCAAAGCAACAAAATTAGAAATGAGAAAGGAGAGGTTACAACAGACAGTGCAGAAATACAAATGATCATTAAGAGACTATAATGAACAACTATATGACTATAAAATGGATAACCTGGAAGAAATGGACATTCTTAAAAAAGTTCAGTCTTCCAAGATCGAACCAGTAAGAAATAGAAATTATGAACAACCCAATTACAAGCACTGAAATTGAAGCTGTGGTCAAAAATCTCCCAAAAAACAAAAGCCCAGGACCAGATGGCTTCACAGGAGAATTCTACCAAACATTTAGAGAAGAGCTAATGCCTATCCTTCTAAAACTCTCAAAAAATTGCAGAGGAAGGAACACTTCCAATTCATTCTATGAGGCCACCATCACCCTGATACCAAAACCAGACAAAGACAACACAAAAAAAGAAAACTACAGGCCAATATTACTGATGAACATAGATGCAAAAATCCTCAACAAATTTTAGCAAACAGAATTCAGCCACACATCGAAAAGCTCATACACCATTATCAAGTTGGGTTTATTCCAGGAATGTAAATATTCTTCAATATATGCAAATAAATCAATGTGATACATCATATTAACAAATTGAAAGATAAAAACCCTATGATCATCTCAATAGATGCAGAAAAAGCCTTTGACAAAATTCAGCACCCATTTATGATTAAAACTCTTCAAAAATGGGCATGGAATGAAACTACCTCAACATAGTAAAGACCATATATGATAAGCCTACAGCAAACATTATTATCAATGGTGAAAAACTGAAAGCATTCCCCCTAAGATCAGAAACAAGACACGGGTTTCCACTTTCACCACTATTATTCAGCATAATTCTGGAAGTCCTAGCTACAGCAATCAGAGAAGGAAAAGAAATAAAAGGAATCCAGATCAGAAAAGAGGTTTGCAGATGACATGATTTTGTACATAGAAAACCCTAAAGATAGTATCAGAAAATTACTAGAGCTAATCAGTGAATTTAGCAAAGTTGCAGGATACAAAATCAATACATAGAAATCACTTGCATTTCTATATACCAACAATGAAAAATCCGAAAGAGAAATTAAGGAATTAATCCCATTCACCATTGCAACAAAAAGAATTAAATATCTAGGAATAAACTTACCTAAGGAGACAAAAGAACTATACACAGAAAATTATAAGACATTAATGAAAGAAATCAAAGATGGCATAAACAGATGGAGAGATATTCCATGTTCCTGGGTAGGAAGATTGTGAAATATTGTGAAAATTACTATACTGCCAAATGCAATCTACAGATTAAATGCAATCCCTATCAAATCACCAATGGCATTTTTCACAGAACTAGAACAAAAATTTTCACAATTCATATGGAAACACAAAAGATCCTGAATACCCAAAGCAGTCTTGAGAAAGAAGAATGGAGCTGAAGGAATCAACTTCAGATTATACTGAAGTTCCTTCTTCCTGACTTCAGATTACACTACAAAGCTACAGTCATCAAGACAGTATGGTACTGGCATAAAAACAGAAATATAGACCAATGGAACAAGATAGAAAGCTCAGAAATAAACCCATGCACCTATGGGTACCTTATTTTTGACAAAGGAAGCAAGAATATGCAATGGGGCAAAGACAGCCTCTTCAATAAATGGTGCTGGAAAACTGGACAGCTCCATGTAAAAGAATGAAATTAGAACACTTCCTAACACCATACACAAAGATAAACTCAAAATGGATTAAAGACCTAAATATAAGACCAGAAACTATAAAACTCTTAGAGGAAAACAGGCAGAACACTCGACATAAATCAAAGAAAGATCCTCTATGACACCTCCTAGAGTAACAGAAATAAAAACAAAAGTAAACAAGTGGGACCTGACTAAACTTAAAAGCTTTTGCACAGCAAAGGAAACTATAAGCAAGGTGAAAAGACAACCCTCAGAATGGGAGAAAATAATAGCAAATGCAACAACTGACAAAGGATTAATTTCCAAAATATACAAGCAGCTCATACAACTCAATGCCAGAAAACAAACAACCCAATCAAAAAGTGGGAAAAAGACCTAAACAGACATTTCTCCAAAGAAGACATTACAGATGTCTAACAAACACATGAAAAGATGCTCAACATCACTCATTATTAGAAAAATGAAAATCAAAACTACAATGAGATATCACTTCACACCAGTCATAATGGCCATCATCAACAAGTCTACAAACAATAAATGCTGGAGAGGGTGTGGAGAAAAGGGAATGCTCTTGCACTTTTGGTGGGAATGTAAATTGATACAGCCACTATGGAAGACGGTATGGAGATTACTTAAAATACTAGGAATAAAACCACCATATGATCCAGCAATCCCACTCTAAGGCATGTATCCTGAGGAAATCAAAATTGAAAAAGACATATGTATCCCATTGTTCATTGCAGCACTATTTACAATAGCTAGAACACAGAGGCAACCTAGATGTCCATTGACAGATGAATGGATAAAGAAGTTGTGATACATATACACAATGGAATATTACTCAGCCATAAAATGGAATGCATTTGAGTCAGTTCTGATGAGGTGGATGAACCTAGAACCTATTATAGAGTGGAGTGAGTCAGAAAAAGAAGAATGACTACCATATTCTAATGCATATATACGGAATCTAGAAAAATAGTACTGAAGAATTTACTTACAGGGAAGCAGTGGAGAAACAGACATTAAGAATAGACTTATGGACATGGGGAGAGGGGAGGAGAGGGTGAGGTGTATGGAAAAAGTAACATGGAAACTTACATTACCATATGTAAAATAGGTAGCCAATGGGAATTTGCTGTATGACTCAGGAAACTCAAACAGGGGCTCTGTATCAATCTAGAGGGGTGGGATGGGGCAGGAGATGGGAGGGAGGCTCAAAAGGGAGGGGATATATGTATACCTATGGCTGATTCATGTTGAGGTTTGACAGAAAACAACAAAATTCTGTAAAGCAAATATCCTTCAATAAAAAAATAAAAAAATAAAACAACATGAGTGAACTTTGAAAAGTTCTTTATCATATTAAACTTAATTATACTTTTTACCATATTAAAAAATAATTAAGTCCTGAGTGATATTCTTAGAGCTGGTAAAATACATTGTTGGCAGTCTCATGAATACACTCATCAGAATTAACTTAAATATTCTTTATTGAATTTAATTTAGGGTAGTGATAGCAATGGATGCTCAGTCTCAGAAGGAAGCAGAACAGCCAAGATAGAATGTTCCTTATTAGAGAGAGACAGTGTGCATTCAAAGACAAGAAAGTAGCTTCAGGTCAGCTTCTCCCATGAGACTCCTCTGTGTAATAATTCTCAATCTGGTTTCTTGAATGTTCTTATCTGGTTCTTTTTTTTTTTCTTTTTTAACACCCTACTATAACCAACTTTTTTTTTTTTCCTTTTTAGTACCTTGATTGGCTCTCTCAGCATCTAATCTGAAAATGTTCATGATGATGGATCTCTGAAGACTCCATGAGGTAGGACCCTTCCCTTGGGAATCTGGCAGTTTTTTGAAATTTTTGAAAGCTGATAACCATGTACCCATCTAAAAAGACACTTAGTACTATTTATCTGGAATAGGTAAGGTGTTATATCACTCCACAACACCTAGATTGCAATTACCTGTGTGAGAGCAGCTGGAAGAACAGTGCCTATTTGATCTGATATGGTTTTGATTATTTTGTTAATGAAAATATTTCATTTTTTTGTGGCTCTATAAGAACAGGACAAGATACTGCATTTGAAGGTTAAGAACTTCCAGTCCCACACCAAAATTGAAAAAGACACATGTACCCCAGAGTTCATGCCAGCTCCATTTACAATACTAGGTCACATATAACTTAGTTGTACTTCGTATAACTTGGCTGTTATATATCATATAACTTGGCTGTACTTCATTTTGATGAGCTCACTATATCATTAAAAGAAGAATATTTTTCCCTGAACTAATTTCTCATTTTGCAGCTCCCCTCTCACACACACACCTTAATACATACATTAAATTTCATAGTGTTTCAAGAAAACCTACTGTGTGTGTAACAAAGTAGTGTATTCTCTGTTATCAGTGTGAGATGAAACAAGAGTTCAGTTCAGTTGCTCAGTTGTATCTGACTCTTTGCGACCCCATCACACCGGGCTTCCCTATCCATCACCAACTCCTGGAGCTTGCTCAAATTCATGTCCATCGAGTCAGTGATGCTATCCAACCATCTCATCCTCTGTTGTCCCCTTCTGCTCCTGCCTTTAATCTTTCCCAGCATCAGTCTTTTCCAAGGAATCAGTTCTTTGCGTCAGGTGGCCAAAGTATTTTGAGTTTCAGCTTCAGCATCAGTCAGTGTGATGTAATACAACCAAAATAATACTAAAGTATCTATTTATTTTTTAATATATTCTTTAAAAATACATTTATAGAGAAATAACATTTCTCTAAAATATAAAAAATAGCATTTATAGAGAGCTAATATTCCCTGGGAATTTATAGAAGAGCACTAAAAAGATGAAATTTCCAACCTGGAGAAGTTTGAGTCCAGCGGTGGAAGTTCACAGTCTGGCAAAACCTGAAGTGTAACATTTTGGATTAGAAATAGCTCTGCCATTGAATCACTCTGTCAAGGTTGTGGGCTGTCGGAGTTGGTAGTTTCTGCTATTGATGTCAGTATCCTGGTCCCTCCTTATTTTGATATTGTTATCTTTCTTACTCCTTAATTGTGCTTGTAAAAGGGTCCATTTCCAGCCTGAATTCTTGACCATGAAGTTCTGTTTGTGAACAGACATGATTTACCTGCTGTCTAAGTCGACTTAGGCTGCTATAACAAACATACCAGAAACTGGGTAGCTTAAACTACATAGCTTTATTTCTCACTGTCCCAGAGGCTGGGATTGTACCAGTAGGTTTGCTCCTAGTGACAATCTTATTCTTGTTTGCAGACTATCACCTTCTTGCTGTAGCCTCCCGTGGTGGAGAGAGCGAGCTCTGGTCTCTTCATCCCCTTATAAGGACACCCGATCCCATCATGAGGGCCCCACTGCTGGTACTTCCTAATTACTCCCAAATACTGTCATGTCACATTGGGGATTAGAGTTTTAATATATGAATGGGGGGGGGGGGACATTTAGCCCATAGTATTAATACTTGTGCTGGGTCACCTTTAAAAAGGTTCTTAGTTAAAGATGAACCACATATCTGATTTCTAGGTAAAATTTTAGCTAAAATCTGAGATGCAAACATGTTCTTTTGTCCAATTGAAATAAATATACTTGAATCCTCTTTCCAGATGGAGAGTTCTCACCCTGGCCAAGTTTTCTAAAACATTCAAAACACTCTGTTGACCTACATCATTGTACATTGTTAGCAACTCAAAACCTAACATCATAGTGTGCTAACACTAGATTTACAAAATGTTTTGAAATAGTTCTAGAGACCTGGTTATGCTTAAATAGCTCAGCAAAATATTAAGTCCTACACATAGTTATTGATGTTTGTCTATGCATTTTTCAGGCCCTGAGCTAAATAGTGAGGACTCAGCCCTCAAATAGAATCTATTCCAGAAAATCAAAACACCAAAGAGTCAAAAGTCTCAGAGAACAATGGTATGTAGCATTCCATAGAGGTATCATTCTGGAAAGGAGCCAAAGAATCTGGCCCAGCCCTCCACTGTGCAGATGAAGCTGAAGTTCAGAGAAAGTCACTCATTTGGGACACTCTGGGTCTAAAACCCAAGGCTTCTGATTTTCCCATGAGCATTGTTGATTTGTCAGAGAGTGGGTATATGACACAGATTATAAATCCGCATATTGATTTGTTTGGGGAACTCATTTAAATTCTTTGTTTTTCTTATTCTTATAGGAGTAAAGGTCTAACTACAAAGGATATTATAATCATCCAGATTCAAAAATGCACAAACCACTGATGTGAAAATGTTTGTCCTCTGACTTAGACAATTGCCCTGATGTGGGGATCAGACCCCTGCTTCATTTCCCCCACCCACCAAGGGCAGGTCCAGTCCTACTAACACTCCTGTTTCCCCACTAGTTCCTTCGTCCTACCGAGTTTTGCGTGGTTCTGTATACTCTTTTCCCTTGGGCAGGTATTCCTGTCTGCTCTCAGCTGGTGTTCTGCATGTACTCCCGTGTCTGAAGATATATTCCTGATGTATCCATGGAGAGAGATGTACTCCACGTCTACCTACTCCTTCTCAATCTTGTTCTCAGGACTTAATAATTTTTTACAAAAGTAAACTGCTATGACTGTTCAATCATTTTTACTGTCCTGGTGGTAGAAATATATGTCATGTCTTGTTTGTCTATACATCTCTATAGCCATGCTTAATCTATAGTGAAACATCTACCTTAGCATTAAAAATTGGAAAAGATGATTTTAAAAAAATCAGTCTTATTTCTTGTAAGTCCTTTGGGTATTTATTCATAAGAGGTTTGATTTAGGGTTTCCAAGTAGCCACAGATTTCTGTAACATAATAAGAGGTGATGCTATTTTCTGTAATTTTCTAAAATAAAGTGTTTGTTTTGTACTATTTATAATAGCTACCTGATTTGATGTGAGATCAGAGAAAGAAAACAAACTTGTGTGCAGTGTAATTTGTTTTGAACTGGAACATAGAATTTATTGAATGCTGCAGTTTGATTTACTGCATATACAAACATCATCAGGAAACAATGATAAACTGTATACACTACTTTGTCACAAAAAATTAAGGTAGAACATGGGAAGCAATAGAGATATGTTCCAGATTTAATGACTCCTTCCATCACCACCCAACTCTTCTGGCAAGTTCCACAAGCAGGGGTTTTCACCCTCTGAATCAGAACACATTGTTTCATGGTCTTGGGATAAAGTTGGATCACAAGTAATCTGTTGCCAATAATTATGCATGCATGCATGCATGCAAAATCACTTCAGTTGTGTTCAACTCTGTGCAACCCTATGGACCATAGCCCAGCAGGCTCCTCTGTCCATGGGATTTCCCAACCAAGAATACTGGAATGGGTTGCCATGCCCTCCTCCAGGGGATCTTCCTGACCCAGGAATCAAACCCGTATCTCTTATGTCTCCTGCATTGGCAGGGATGTTCTTTACCACTAGTGCCATCTGGGAAGCCTGGTCAATAATTATAGAAATGTGTAATTGTTGCACATTTTAAGGAAATCAGAGCAGATTTAAGTTTATACTTACAATGCCATTCTTGTGCCCAATCTGCATGCTTTTCTTGCATCGAAGGGAAATGGGTGGAGTCTTCAAAGGAGAAGGAAACTGTATTTATTGAAAACCTGTGCTCATTAAAAATTATATGAAAATGCATTGAATATTGAAAGGACACTGGCATTATGTTTAATGTATTTTTTCTTTATGTGCATCTGTACTAATTTTCCAACAATAAAAATATAATGCTTATGGTAGACCTTGTCGGTTTTTGCAATATATCCACCTTTATATGCAACTCTTAGCTCCCATGTAT
Source organism: Okapia johnstoni (assembly GCA_024291935.2). NCBI lineage: Eukaryota > Metazoa > Chordata > Mammalia > Artiodactyla > Giraffidae > Okapia > Okapia johnstoni. The sequence goes on along the minus strand of CM044326.1, from coordinate 57,997,193 downwards.
TTACATAAGATCATGTGACTATCTCTCAGCAATCAAATTTAGAAGTGCTGTGTCACTTTCCATCCTGGACAGCAAAACTTGGTTGAGTTTCTATTATGTGCTCTCTCCCGTTTGTGCTGCTACAAACTGCTTGAAAAGGAATCTCACCAGATTTGCATCAGACTGTAACATGAGAAAGAAATAAACATTTTCTTTAGGTTATTGAGACTTGGGGGTTTATTTCTTACCATAGCATAGTCTATGCTATCCTGACTCATATATTTGTGCAATTTAAAATATTTTTTCTATTTAATGTTTATGAGTTCAGTTGAGGCAAATATAATCATTTTTATATTACATAGGAGAAAGCTGAGACTTGGAGACATCTAAGTACTTGCCTAAAAAGGAAATGGCTGAGCTGGAATACAAATTTAGCTTTCCTTTGAACTGATTTTTTTCGCTTAAACTATTCTTTATTATATTACATATGTGACTTACATGTGAATTGAGCTATTTTTGCATCAAAGCTCCTTGGTGTGTGAACAAAAGCAATCCCTTTTATCCCTTATTATCCTTATGTTTTTCAGCGTATTCCTGCTTTGACCATCCTCACAGCATAAGTAAGCCTCCTACTCTGTGAGACAAAACCCAACCTCTCCAACTGAGTTAAAGAAGGTACCACAATTTGTTTCCAATCCACAGCAGAGAATAGTCTATCAGAAATCTCCCTCCTCATTCCAGTTAAAGCTGATGGGTAACTGAGGAAAACACACGTGGCAGAAGCCCGTGTGCCCTGGCTACCTGCTGGAGGGCCTTGTCCCTATTGGACACACAAGCCAAAATTACTCTTGAGAGCCCATCATGGAGAAGAGCCATTGTGGACCTAACATCAAGAGCATCTATAATTTGGGTTGGTTTTCTAGTAACAGAATGATAGTCATTTCTCTCCATAATTTCTCCTGTAGTCAAGGCTGTGCGTTTTGTACAGGGATCCATATGACACGTATAATTTTGAGAAAGTCCCTTTTGTTAAATAACATGGTTATATATGCAGCCTATCAACTCTTATCACCAAAGCTTAAATGAGTCAAAAGTGTATAGATGTTTCTTAAGGAAAAAATTTTTTTAAAATATAGCCAAACCGTTCTGCTTACTATATTTAAACAACACCTCCAGTATTCTGGAATAAAATACAGCTTAAGAATGACTATGCCTATGAAACTTGTTTAAAAGTCAGTTTATTGCCTCAAGATACAGAGAACCAGTGACTTGAAATAGAAAAAACACCTGTTTATGTCAAAGAAGGAACACTAAAACTACGATGATTCTCTGAGTTGCTTTCAAAACAAATGTTTGAGTACTTTGTAGATTTACAAACATAGGAAAATCAAATCTCATGTTAAAAGCAATCAGAAAATTAAACAGTGAAATATACAGTAATTATTATCTCGCAAGTAACCCAAACCTCTTGAAAATGTATCTGCACCACATCAGTTATCTGGCAATAGCTACTGAACCTTTAGAAACATCTTAAAATTTCATTTCTTCAGCACATTTATTTCTTATAGATTAAACCGGAAAATATACAAACTAGAGTTTGACCTCAGGGTTTGAGTTTCATAGAAGGCTGTCATTCATTCATATGCAGGCTCTGTATATACAATGTCTTGAGTTTTCTTTTTTGTTTAAAGCTTCAGTGAAATACAAAGAAGAGAGATTATGCCAATATTCACACAGTCAAGAGTAATAACCCTTTTCTTGTTTTTATTAATATTTGTTCTGTTTCAAAATAACTACTGTAGCAACTTGCAGAAAAAAACATTGAAGAAAGGCCTGGAAAAGTTTATCAAGCAGCCATATCAGCCCATAATAAATTCATCTCATAGGTATTCATCTTGGACAAGGTCATCTTTGTTTATCAAGGTCATTTAAGTTCATTCTAATAAACTTTTGCTGGTATTGTTATTAAATATATAAGAACATCTAGCCATTTTAACCGGAAAACCTTCAAGCCACGCAGAGATGGAGTCATGTAAATAACTATAATGACCACAAGGTGGCGAAGTACACAAACCCACGTCACTTAGATGGGATCTTCCTGGGGAAGAAAATGTCTTTCAGCATGGGGGAGGGGGGAGGAGGGGAAGGCTTCTCTTGTGATTGTCTGCTGGCTAAAGAAGAGCAAAATTATACTAATGTCTCAAAATCTGGTAATTACTCCAAATTCCTGGTTCTTGAGATGAGTGTTGATATCACGTTACTATTCTAATTTATTATAAATTTGTCCTTTTTAGAGAAAAGTTGAATTTCTTAAATCCTAAATGTGTATTTTAAAGGAAAAATGATTGGGTCTCTCTCAAAAACATTTTAAACCCATTTGATACGTATACAGGAGTTAGTCAGAAAGTGGGTGCTATTGCTACACAAATCCATGATGTGATTATATGATTAGTGCTAGTTGTCACAAAATTATAGTTATTTATAGTTCAAAAATTTGGGGTTTAGAAAAGCTAGATTATAAGACTTCTTAATATTGTTTCCAAAATGCTATGCTCTGGCTTATCTTTTCGCTGTAACGTACTCTGAGTGATCAACCAATTTACAGTGACCTAATATATAATACAGACTCAAATCTACAGCTGAAGCTCTGGCTTCCCTGAGTCCTAAACCAGAAAATCTCAGATAACCATTGGATAAGCCATACACAATTTATATTTACTATATTTAAACTGATCTTATTTTCTTCCTCCCAAAATACCTACTACTTTTATCTGATTTCACTTCTGATAATCCAACGGATAGTGACATCCAAGTCAGAAACCGGGGATGGCTTTATATCTATTCTTTGGTTTCCTTGTATCCTTCATAGTCTGGATCCCGCCCACTTCCTTGGTTTCAGCCTCTGCCACTATTCCATGCCCTTATCCTAAACTTGCCACATTTTCTCACCCTTATTTGCCTTTGCCTACACTATTTTGTTGTTATCTAGGTTAGTACTCCTGGGGTTACATAGATCCAGATAAGCTTTCTGGAAGCTTCTGGCATAATGTGTTAAGTGCTTTAAAAAAATTCAGTCTTGTATTTTGTCAAATTCACTATTTTAAAAAGTAAATCATCAAAAAGCTGGTCTGACATTTGTATAAATATTATTTACAATAGCAAAAACAATCCCCAGAACACTAAGAATATATAGAAATAGCAAAATAAGTTACAGTAAAACTCTAAGAATGTTGTATAGCTACGTAAATAACATTCTCAAATAACATGTCATTTTAGAAACATGCTTGATGTATAATATAAAGTAAATACAAAAGTTGGGGGCCTGTATTGGGAGGACTCTGGAGCTAGACTACCTGGTTCATATCTTCATTCTGTTAACTTTCTCACTACAAATTATTTATTCCCTCTGCTCCTCAGTTTTCTCACAAACAAAACAGAAATGACAATAATAGAGCTGTTACAAGGATTACATAAACTAATGCATGTAAAGTGCTCCAGTGGATGACACAAAGTCAGTACTAAAGTCTGCTCAGGATTGGGGTTCTGAGATTTTGCTGGTGGCCATGAACCACTGACATCCTATGTTGATAGCTGTTTTGATCCATATTCTTTGATTAACTCCCCATGTTTATGTGTCTCAGAAAAATGATGAGGCAAATTCTTAACCCAAGTTAAAATTATTTACCTTCGGTCTAAATAGGGTATTCCCTAGAAAAATTGTTTATAATTCAAAAGAGCAAATTTGGTACATTTCAGTAACTGAACAGTTAAACCACAATGATCTCTTAGAGAAAGATCTTGAAAAGATAACTCTCAAACTCAATGTTCAAGACAAAAGAAGGGTTTAATATTCTAGCTTTTGTTCTTGAAATAGAAACTGATAAGCTTTCCCCAAATGAATATTAATGAACATAATTAAAGACACATTATGATAGTCTACTGATTTACTCTGAAGGTGCCTGAGAATTTTTTAGATCAAAACCTAACTTAGACAAGTAGATATGAAAGGTCTCATGTTTCTCATGTTAATTATCTTCTTATGTAAAAAGTAATGAATTTTAGTTGGCTTAGCCAGTTGGTTTATTGATACTCTAATATACCTGTGATATTGTAGGTCAAGATTTAAGACTTTCATACTCTCTTATCCTCTCTTAAGCTCATCAAACTTGGACTTATTCCACAACACAAAATAAGATTAACCAAGAGAAATATGTATTGACATAAGGAAAATTTCCAAGCGAATTTAGATAAGTTTTAATTCTTCAACTATGGAATTCTTCATTCAACTTAAAAAAATTATTAGTTATATTTTATAAATTAAAACTTAATAGTTTTTCTCATTCAAAAGAGCTCAAATTCATTTTACCTTTGATGATATTATCTGATAATAATATAAAAATTATACATAATACAAAGAATAATCTCAAGGGAAAAAAGAACTTGCTTTCAAATTTTCAAGATACCATTTTAATTTCACTAGTACCATAATTTATTTAATGTATTAATAGCTCTGCTAAAATTATTATTATACTAAAATATAATCAGGTGTTCAAGTATTTTTTACTATTTCATACTTACTTAATTCTACCCAATTAATGAAATTTTGCTAGAAAAAAATCTTTTTCCCAACTCAGTGCATTATCCATCTTCTGAGCTGTAACTGGTTGACTTATAGTCTCAAAAAGATGTGTCTATATTCTAACTCCTCAAATTTGTGGATGGCAACTTATTTGGAAAAATGTTCTTTGCAGATGTAATAAAGCTAGAGGTATAAAGATAAGACCATTCTGGATTAGAATGTGCGCTAAACTCAATTAAATATATCCTTATAAGAGATACATTAGACACTTACTAGAAGATTAAATGTGAATGATATTTGACATTAGTTTTCTAAGAATAATTTTCCATAGTATCAAACTCTCCTTGCTTCAATGATGAATTCCTTACTGGAAACAGTTTTGGGTAAAATCAAATAATAATTTGAGAGCTAGTGTAACTAATCACATAACTAATTGGTCTGGTTTTAGCTCTTAATGCAGTGGAACAATTCCTCCTTGAAAGGTCACTTGAGTTTGGAAGATGAAAGGGTCTATCAAAAAATTCCCGGTCCCATATCTGACCCAATCCTCTCTACTCTCCACCACACCACAGGACAGGGATGCTATGAGAAGTGAGAGCAAGAGAATGAGAGAACCTGAAGTTCCTCCACCCAAGGAAAGCAGTTGGAGTTGACATATGGACAGCTAGACTGAAATAGTAATAAGCATATTATGGAAGCAAGTTTGAACTTGTGAGAAATCCCCATGGTTGAACGGGCTAAAGTAATGCCAAAGAGAACAGGGATGTCTAATATTTCATTTCATTCTATCTGATGTGATGTAACTCCACACCATTATCCATCAACAAATAATAACAGCCAACATTCATGAGATATTTACTGTAAACCAGGCAGTTTACTTTCATAACTCCACTGTTTACAGTTCTATGAAGTAGGAACTATTGTGAGCCCCAGTCTTCAGGGAAGGTTACCAACATGCAGGTGCCTCATGGAAGTGACAATCTGGAGAAATTAAAGGCTATGTCCCATTCACATTTGGGTAAATGCAGACTAGAGAAAGCACAGGGAGATCCAAAACACTTACTGCAAGCAGGAAGAGATGTCACACTGAGAGAAATATCAGACTAACCCAAGAATTTCCAGGAAACATTGTGCTTTCTACCTTACAAAGAACATCACATTTTTACAAACTAGAGGGGCTCAAGTCAATTGAAATACTTGAATATAATGAGGCAATTGACACCTGAAGGCTATAAACCAACATGGATAGACTAGTTCATAGAACATTGTGTATATATATATGTAACTAATGACATTTTTCTTTTCTGTATTTTTGGTTAATTCTGATTAGTACTTTGGTTAGAACAAATTGAGACATTTATACATCCCAACTTTCCAATTCTGCAAATATTTTTTTTTTTTAGAATACTAAGATTTGGATCAATTAGAGTGAAAAAGGAAAAGAAGTCTTGCACAAATTTAGATAGAATTTCCATGGACAGAGAAGCCTGGTGGGCTACAGTCCATGGGAATGCACAGTCAGACACGACTGAGCAACTAACACACACAGTTTCTGACTAAATGCTGTTGTATAACTTTATCACAAGGAACACAGTTGCTAAACCTTAACAGTTCTTTTCTCTAAGAACACATTCAGTGTGTGTCACAATACATTATTTTACATGTGTGTGTGCTCAGTTGCTCAGTCTGACTCTTTGCAAACCTATGGACTGTAGCCTATCAGGCTCCTCTGTCCATGAGATTTCCCAGGCAAGAATATTGGAGTGGGTTGCCATTTTCTTCCCTGGGGAATCTTCTCAACTCAGGAATTGAACTCATGTCTCCCGAGTCCTCTGCATTGCAAGCAGACTCTTTACCGCTGCACCATTGGAGAAGCCCACATTATCTTACATTAAGATCTAATTCTAGATACTTAAGGGAACTTCCAGAGAAGTTGACTGATTGCCATTTTTAACTAGACATGGATGTTTATGTAGCATACTTGTCAAAAAATATTAGTAGGCTCTTACTTGAGCAGATTAGATTCAAGGAGTAAGAGCTGTTTGCCTCTCACTGAGCTAATAAGAAAAATGGTGAACATGTGCTGGGATGCACTTGCTTCCACTACCCTCTCTTTTGTCTTCATCCCCTTTTATCTTGCAAGGGTTGAGACTACAGGGGTCCAAAGGGTCCTCCAACCGCCTGAGAAGCACCAGGCTGGTACCTTGCCTGACTTCAGTGATCTTTCCTGCTGAAGCACTTTTTGATCTCTTCATTTTGGGACTGTAAGGGCTTACCTTCCAATTCTAAAATTTGAAGGAAAAGAAATATATATAAACACCAGCTTTCAGACAGATTCAAAATCAACTCCTGGGATCTTTTTCTAGGTGTTTGTCTCTTAAAAACAAGCATAACTTTATTTAAAATGCCAGGCATACATTTTAGAAATGTCAAGAATCACTGAAGAAAGAAAATTATATCAGCAACCCTGTGTTCGAATTAATTTTGCCATTGTTTCATTTAAAATTAGAAGGCAGTCACTGTGCTTTAGTGCAGCATTTCTCAAACTGGTTGTGGTAAAGAGTCAGCTTTTCATTGCTTTTAATTTTCAATCCACAGATACACTTTTGAAAAATATAAAAATGAATTACTATGATGAAATAAAAACAAGGACAATAAAATTTTAGTCTACTTTTTAATTGTGTTCAACATAAAGTTGCTTTACCAAATTGCCATAAAAATTCCTAAACTCTTAATCTCTGTACTCATCTTGCAGTGGTCCAAGATCAGCCTTAATTCACTTTTTACAGCACTAGATTATATATATAGTGCTTTGGTTGGGGCTTCCCAGGTAGCGCAGTGGTAAAGAATCCACCTGCCAAAGCAGGAGATGCAGGTGTGATCCCTGGGTTGGGAAGGTCTCCTGGAGGAGGAAATGGCAACCCACTCCAGTATTCTTGCCTGGAAAATTTCATGAACAGAGGAGCCTTGTGGGCTATAGTCCACTGGGTTGCAAAAGTTGGACACAACTGAGCGACTGGGCATATATTCATATAGTACTTTGGTTGGGGTTTATGGATGAGTGAAAGCTATTGATTGTTTTAATTTAAAGAAGGTGTTTTTTTTTTTTCCACAGTAGAAGCTGATTCTTGTAGAACTCTCCCACCCTTTGTATATTCTTCCATTTAACAATAGAGTTTAAAAATCAGAAGGAAGAACTATGTGAATAAATCTAGCTGATACACACTCATCAGTTGGGACTTTAAAACTACTTTGATCCCCCAAATTTTCCCTTAGTCTCTCTGAAAAGAGTAATATCACTTGTTTGTCCACTAATCTTCACTCTTTTCTAAACTTAAGAGTAAAATAAGCTATGCTTGTAGCCATAGCAATTACACTTAATGTTCTCCCCAAAATGTACAATATCATATGTACTAAAGCAAAACAAAAAAGAGAAAATATAAATAGTGAACTAAGCACACGTGTATATGATTAGGACCTTCGTGTCTGGAGCCAGATGACCAGTCCAAATCCCGACTCCCATCAGTGACTGTGTAACCCTGGGTAAGTTACTCAATATCCTTGTACCTCAGTCCCCTATTTGTAAAGTAAAAATAGATAAAACACCTATCATCGAACCCTCATACAGTTATTAAATGAAATGCCTGAGTTTTTGGCACCTTTGTTGCTTAAATCTTACATGCTATTATTGTTTGGACATTTGTTTCAGCCTCCAGACTAAAGCATACTTTCAAGATTCATTTGATGACTAGGATTCAAGAAATCTAAACCTTGGTTTCTGGTTCTAATCACATGAGAGTAAACACATACCAGCCTACTTCTTCCTCCAAATGCAACTAAAACCCCTGGATATAATACATAGAGCAGCTCTCTGAGGACTCTGAAAAGTAAATGGTAGCAGACAGATTGGGGAAGGTAATCAAAACTCGAAGTACTGTCATAATCAGTGATGAACCCCCACCAGCCCCCACTTTTTCAATTTTTCTAGTATTTGTTGGTAATGAAAACTCAAAGGCAGCCTATAACCTGGGACTCTGCATTGAATGTTGACAGAAACAGTGCCAAGAGAAGTATTTGCAGGCCACTGGTCAGAGAAAGTGAAGAAAACCCAGTGTTGTGGTTTTCTTTCTGTTGTCTTTTACCCTAGCTCTAGACAATCCCAAAGCAGCAGTGACAACAAGAGCAGTGACTGTCAGGCAGGCACCTAAAACTCAAAAGAGGTAACACTGACTTCTGACCATAGGGACACTGGTCCCAAGACTGTAGCCCCACTGGTTCTTTTTCTTTGTATATCCTCTTGCTGTTTGGCCCTGCAGACAGACACAGTAACAGCAATTAGACAGTAACAGCAATTAGGCAGCAATGGGGCGTCTAAAGCCCTGACTTACTAGCCCAAGGACCATGAAAGGTGTTCTTGTGGTATAGAGGTGTCAAGGAGACCACAGAGAGGAGGTAGCTCAGGAAAATCATTCCAGAAAGTTGTATATGTACACTCCGGTTCAGTCACAAGTTGTGCATGCTTAAATCTGACTCTTACCAGCATATCAAAGACTTTGAGAACTAAATTGTGGGGCAGACAACTTGCCAGATGCTAGAATGTTACTGAGTAGAGGACACAGAAAACAGGTTCAGATAGCAAATTTTGTAGAGGCTTTAAAAACTGCACTGACTTTGAAATTATAGCCCACAGACAACAAGTAGAAATTTATAGCCTGAATCTATAGGATCAAAAGCTACTAAAATCAAAAAAGAATAATACAATCAATGTTCTTAATAGACTTAAACAAAAAAAATCATAATATTAAAAATGTTCAGGATAAAACCTTAAAATAACCTATAAGAGAAAAATAAAATCTCAGTATCACACAAGAAAAATGACAATCAACAGATGTCAAACCTGAGATGGCACAGATGTAAAAATTAACAGAGAAAGACTTTAAAGTAGGTATTTTAAATGTATTCCCAAAAGTAATACTAAATATTCTTGAAATGAAGAGAAGGATAGAAAGTCTCAGCAAGATAATAGAAGACATAAAAGCAGAACCAAAGGCAAGATTCAGATGTGAAAAACACAACAAAAAAAACCTCAATGGATGGATTAAAGAAAAAAATGGAGATGACAGAGGAGAGAGTCAATAAATTTGAACATAGACTGATAGAAAGGAAAAAAAAAAGAATTTTAAAAAGTTAATAGATTATTGGGGATTTGTGATATAATACCAAATGAGCATTCACATGACTTGAGTCTCAGAAGGATAACAGAAACAGTGTAGTTTAAGAAAAACTGTTTTAATAAATGACTGAATACTTTACAAATATGACCAAAGACATAAACCTAGGGAACTATGAAACTCAATGAAGTCTAAAGAGGATAAATACAAAAACATCCACACCCAGAAACAACCTAATCAAACTCCTGAAAACAAATAATGAGCAAAAAATCATGAAAGCTTCCCCCCAGATATGAAACATTACATGCGTATATGGAGACAATTTGAATGACAGCAGATTTCTTATGAGAATTCAGAAAGTGGTGGTCTACTTTCAGACTACTTTTTTTTTGAAGTACTGAAAGAAAAGAACTGCCAACTGAGAATTCTATATCCAGTATAACTATCCATCAGGGAGGCAAATTAAAGATATTTTCAGATGAAGGAAAACTAGAGAGTTTGTACCAGCAGTAGTCCTCTTAAAGAAATGCAAAAGGGAGTTCTCCAGATTAAATAAAAATGACATTGCAGGCCAACTTGGAATGTCAGCAATGAAGGACAAGGAACAGAAAGTAAACATCAGTGGAAATACAATAATATCCACTTTGAGCTTTTAAAAATATGTTTGATGATTAAAAGCTTCAATTAGTAGCAGTCTGATAGGGTTTTCAATATATGTAGATGTAATACATATTACAACTACAACATAAAAAGTGAAAGCTAAAGGACCTCTAAGGTAGTAAAGTTTTTATATTCCACTTGAAGTGGTAAAATATTAATTCTAAGTGCAGTGTAAAAAGTTAAGTATGTATATTTTAATCCTTAGATCAACCACTAATAAAAGTTACAAAGAGATATAGTAAAATACTGGGCTTCTCTGGTGGCTCAGCAGTAAAGAATCCATACGCAATGCCAGAGACACAGGAGATGCGGGTTGGATCCCTGGGTAGGGAAGATCCTCTGGAGAAGGGCATGACAAATCACTCCAGTGTTCCTGCCTGGCAAGTCCCATGGACAGAGGAGCCTGGAGGGCTACAGTCCATAGGGTTGCAAAGAGTCAGACACAACAGAACTGACTGAGCACAAACACATAGTAAAATACTCAATATACAAACCAAACACAATACTAAAACATAAATATTCTAATAATTCAACGGATGGCAGGAAAGGGGAAAGAATGAAAAAACATGAGGAATGAATAGGAAAACATGATGTCATAGTAAACCTAAATGCAAAAATATCAATAATTATATTTAAATTGTCTGAACACACCAATTAAAAGCCAAAGGTTTTCACAATGAATTTTTAAAATCCAAGACCCAACTACATGGTATACATAAGAAACTCTATGTATATCCTTTCCACAAGACAGAAAAACATGTACCACTAACCAGAAAGATATAAAAATACTAAACAAAATCATCAATTAATTGGATTCAGTTGACATTTGTAGGACACTCTACCCAACAATAGCAGAATACATATTCTGTTTAAGTACACATGGAACACTCTCAAGATTGGCTATCATGTGGTCATAAAAAAAAAACAAATTCAAGAGAATTGAGATCATACAAAGTATATTTCTTGATCATTATGGAATTAAACTAAGGATAACAGAAAGATCTGAAAAATTCCACATACTTGGAAATTTAAAAACATACTTTTTTATTGGAGTATAGTTGATTTACAATATTATATTAGTTTCAGATGAACAGCATAATGGTTCAGTATTTTTACAGATCATCTTCTTATCCATTCTTGTTAACAGACACCTGGGTCGCTTCCATCCCTTAGCTATTGTAAACCGTACTGCTGTTACTATTAGAGTGCATACATCTTCAAATTAGTTTTTTTTTTTTTTTTTCCTGGATATACTCCCAAGAGTGGGACCACTGGATCATATGGTAGTTCTATTTCTAGTTTTACTTCCATAATAGCAGTACCAATTTACATTCCTACCAATGGTGTACAGGGTTCACTTTTCCCACATTCTTGCCAATATTTGTTATCTGTAGACTTTTTGATGAAAGCCATTCTGACAGCTGTAAGGTAATATCTTCTTGTTGCATTAATATCACATTTGCATTTTTCTAATTAGTAATATTGAGCATCTTTTCATGTGCCTGTTTTCCATCTGTATGTTTATTCAGGTCTTCTACCCATTTTTTGATTGGATTGTTTGCATTTTTTGATAGAGTTGTATGAGCTATTTATATATTTTGTATATTAACCCTTCATTGATCACATTATTTGCAAATATTTTCTCACATTCTATGTGTAGGTTGTCTTTTTGACCTAACTTTAATTAGGTCCTGTCTGTTTATCTTTGCTTTTATTTTGCCTTGGGTGACAGATCCACAAGATTATTGCTACAATTTACATCAAATGGCGTTCTGATTATGTCCTCTTCTGAGAGTTATATGGTTTCAGGTCTTCCATTTAGGTCTTTGCTCATTTTGCATTTATTTTTGTATATGGTGTGAGGCAATGTCCTGATCTCATTATTTTACATGGAGCTGTCCAGTTTTCCTAGCACCACTTCTTGAGAGATTGTCTTTTCTCCATTGTATATTCTTACCTTCTTTGTCATTAATCGATCATAGATGTGTGGCTTTATTTCTTGGTCTCTACTTGGTTCCACTGATCTGTGTCTGTTTTTGTGCAAGTCATATACAGATGTGAGAGTTGGACCATAAGTAGGGCTGAGCACTGAAGAATTGATGCTTTCAAACTGTGGTGCTGGAGAAGATTCTTGAGAGGTCCTTGGACAGCTAGGAGATAAAACCAGTCGATCCTAAAGGGAATCAAACCTGAATATTCATTGGAAGGACTGATGCTGAAGCTGAAGCTCCAATATTTTGCCTGATGCTCCAAGTCTTTGCCTGATGTGGCAAAGACTCACTGGCAAAGACCCTGATGCTGGGAAAGATTGAGGGCAGGAGGAGAACGGGGTGACAGAGAATGAGATGGTTGGATGGCATCACTGACTCAATGGACATGGGTTTGAGCAAACTCCAGGAGACAGTGAAGGACAGGAAAGCCTGGCATGCTGCAGTCCATGAGGTCTCAAAGAGTCTGACATGACTGAGCTACTGAACAGCTACCACCACCACCAGGCTGTTTTGATTACTGTCGCTTTGAAGAATAGTCTGAGTCTGGGAGGATGGTATCTCCTATTTTACTCTTTTTTTCTCAAGATTGCTTTGGCAATTTGAGGTCTTTGTGTTTCCATATAAATTTTAGGATTATTTGTTCTAGTTCTGTGAAAAATGTCATGGGTACTTGAAAGGGATTGCATTAAATCTATAGATTTCTTTGGTAGTGTGGCCATGATAAAAATATTAACTCTTTCAATCCAATAGTACAAGGTATCTTTCCATTTCTTGGTTCAGTTCAGTTCAATTGCTCAGTGGTATCCGACTCTTTGCAATCCCATGGACTACAGCACGCCAGGTCTCCCTGTTCATTACCAATTCCTGGAGCCTGCCCAAACTTGTGTTCATCAAGTCAGTGATGCCATCCAAACATCTCATCCTCTGTTGTCCCCTTCTCCTGCCTTCAATCTTTCCCAGCATCTTTTCTAATGAGTCAGTTCTTCATATCAGATGGCCAAAGTATTTGGAGCTTCAGCTTCAGCATCAGTACTTCCAATGAATATGCAGGACTGATTTCCTTTAGAATTGACTGGTTTGATCTCCTTGCAGTCCACAAGACTCTCAAGAGTCCTCTACAACACCACAGTATTCTGCACAGAAGTTAAATAAGCAGGGTGACAATACACAGACTTGATGTACTTACTCCTTTTCCAATTTTGAACCAGTCCATCTTTCTATTTCTTCGTACCATTTCCAATTTCACTCATCAATGTTTTATAGTTTTCAGAGTCTAGGTCTTTTAGCTCTATGGTTAAGTTTATTCCTAGGTATTTTGTTTTGTCAGTTTTATTATCAAGTTAACAGGCACTCACCAGCAATCCCATTTAAAGATGTTTAACCTTACAAAAGGAACGTTTTTACAAATATATATATATATATATATATATACATATACATATAATGTATTACAAATATGTATAGCAGCTCTATGAAAAATTAACTCACACCAGAAATAATGTAAATATTTTGCAATAGGTGAATGGATCAACAAACTGGATATATCCATGCAATGGAATACTACTCAGCAATAAAAAATGAATTATCAACTCACATAACAATACAGATGGTGAGGGAAAGGAACTAGGGCTCAAAAGGTTACATACTCTGGGAATCTAATTATATGTAATTCTGAAAAAGGCAAGTCAGTAGAGATAGAGAACAGATTAGTCTTTACCAGAAGTAAATGTGGAAGATAGTGTGACAATAGAGGAATATCACAAAGTAATTTTTGGAGCAATAGAACTGTTTTATATTCTGAATCTAATAGTAGCTACATTAATCTGTATGTGTTAAAACTGACAGAAACCTAGACCAAAAAACGTCAATTTTATTCTATGTAAATTTTTAAATAATAATAAATGAATCTGAACATCTTACTTTATTTGTTCATAATTCAATGTACAACACTGGAAACAAACTGTAGCTATTTTAAGGAATCAATTTCCCCAGCTTGGAGTTTTAAAAATTATTTTGTATTGCTGTACTCATAGGATTAATGAGATAATATTTGTGAAATGTTTTGAGCTCCTTAAAAGGAAGTTGCTATGCAAATATAAAGTGTTGCTATCATTACTCAGGCAGTATTTTTTCTTTTGCTTATATGATGAAGTTTATGATCATCTTCATTTTTCACATTATTTTTAATGAATTGTAACAATAAAATGTGGTAGCCAACATATAAAATGAAACACATGTGTTAATGAGGCTAAAACTTTGCAATTAGAATTTGAAACATCAGTCTGTCTAAAGATAATTGGACCTAATGATTATTTCTCTACATACACAAGCTACAATTTTATGATGTCCAAGTTTGGCTTATTCTGCAGTTTTGCCTACAGAGCATACTTCAAGTCACTATCTTCTCTGAGACATTCTTAGTTTATCTGGGTGCCTGAATAAAGGGAATCAAAAGTGAGGAAAAAATTCACATCAAATAGTAAGAGTACTCTGTCTTTAAAATGGAGTAATTAAAGTGTAGTCAGTTTTAGACTATTATTTTTAAAAAGTCTTTTAACCTCATTATGAACATAAGCATGATTTGATATTTAAATTACTGGACTCCAAACAAACTTTTTATCACCCCTTTCTTAAGTGTAAAATAAGGAATTTCAGTTCCTCTTGACCAAATGACCTATAGCTTCCTATATATTTTGGAACAAAGTGTGAATTCTTCTTCCTGGTTTTTGAGGCCTTTGTTAATCTAGCTCTAGTTAACCTGAACCATGTTATTTCCTGAGTCTAACTCCATAATAATCCTCTGCTTCATCAAGAGCTTTTCCCCTGTTCATTTCAAGTTCATACTCACTTCTTTCTCTTTACTCAAATGATTCCTCCTACTCCTCTGCATATAGAAGGATGCAAGTATCTGCAAAGACTCTAGTTTTTTTGGAGATTTTGGAGGAGACCTATACATAGGTAAAACTCTTGTCTCTATGGGGGGCTTCCCTGGTGGCTCAGACAGTAAAGAATCTGCCTGCAATGTGGGAGACCTGGGTTCAATCCCTGGTCCAGGAAGATGCCCTGGAGAAGGGAATGGCTACCCACTCCAATATTCTTGCCTAGAGAATTCCATGGACAGAGGAGCCCAGTGGGCTTCAGCCATGGGGTTTCAAAGAGTTGGACAGGACTGAGCAACTAACACCACGTCTCCATGGAGGGAAGCAGAATCCAGTAGTCAACCAATATTAGACAGTTAACTACCTTCAAGAGTGGAGATAACATTATGAGAGAAAAGAAAATAATCTACTGAGAGAAAAGAAAAACAATCTATTTGAATCTCCTTGAAAACTGACATCACTAAGTGTCCAACACTCAAGTAAAGCATAACCTCAGTTCTCAGACCAAGTCAGACTAACTACTTAAAAAGGAAAAGATCCAAGGGGTTTGGGTATATAAAAGAAATATCAATCGCATAAAACATGAAGAAAAAATAAATCTTAATTCAAAATCTTACCATTTCATTCAAGGTACAGAAAGAAGTTTTGAGGCAAATGTTCACATTTTGCAGCAGAAATTAGCTGGTAGTCCAGAATCACTTTAACAAACCATCTCTGTGAAAAGTTCCTAGACACACTCTATGACACAAAAGAGGTCCAGGGAAGAATGTGACTTTTCCTTTTTCAAAACAGAACTTGCCTCAGAGAATTAGAAAATGTGTGCATCATTGACACCTTGTTGACATTCAACTTAAACCATACTTTCATGAAATCTATGAATAAGAAAGTAAGTTAGAAGTCAGCTTGCCCAGCTTCTTAATAAGAAATGAGAAATGAACTTCAAAGACATGAAAATTGTTTCTAAGCCCTGATGTTCATGACTCAGAAATCTGTGGAATACATGGAATTCTTATTGAATAGCTTTATTAATTTTTAGACCACACAGCTTTTGTAACACTAAGTAATCTGAATTTGTCTTGTAGATAACTGGCAGCAGGGTCTTTGAAGATTTCTGAACATCTCACGTGAGTACAATGATGAAAGCAATTTGGGGGAAGATAAATCGGGCAGAGGTGTGTAGAGCAATGATGTGGAAAGGAGCCTGAAGGAGAAGATTTCACTTAGAAAATGCCTACAATGCAGTTGATTTGAAAGTAAATTGATAACAGTGATTTTAGACATGTGGAATTTAACTCATGGTGGACCTCTAGATAGATATAGATTATTGAGCTTATCTACAGATTTATGGAGAGATGTAACTAGAATGTTGAGAGTTTGAAGCAGTCAATATAGATTTGGGAATATTAGCTAAAGTAATAGCTGAATTCATGCAAATAAATCATATCAGAAGAAAATATTAGAAAAGAAAAATAAGAAAACCTTGGGAAATACACATCAAATGTAGGCAGGACATCAGAGAAGGAGGTTACAGGGAATATGGGCAGTACTCATACCTGTTTTTTCATTTGCTATATTCCTAGCACATAGAAAGTGGGCAAAAATAGTTGTTGAATGACTAAAGAATAATACATATTACTTACTAATGGCTTTATTGATGTCTTACGCCAAGGATACACTAAAAAGTTTTATAGGTATTATTCTACTTAACCTCTTACAATGCCCCTGGATACATGAGAGATTAAAATGCTAATGGTCACCAAGAATTCAAGACAAAGTTGGTCTGCCTCTTCATTTCTAACTTCTATGCTATCTTGAGGGAATCCATCAATTTTGAGTAAAAAGACAATGATCACTCAGTGACAAGAGATTCGATGATGATAAAAATGAAGACAAATAAAAGATAGTAATTAGATGTTGGCTAGAATGAAAACGGTCTAACTTGATTTGTTTAGGTTTCGCTGAAGGTGGGAAGGTTAACTTTTTTAAATACAAAGATATTTTGTGGATATCAAAGCAAGTTTAATTGGGGGCAGCATTCTGTCTGAAGAAAGGCAAAAAAAATCATAAGTGTCAGATATAAGGGTTACTCAGCTTTTGAGTAGATTTAAAAAGAAATTCTTTCTTTGAACCTGCAAGAAAAGTTCAGAGTTGGGAGAAAGAGAAACAAACAAGCCAAAGGAACAAAGGAGCAAAGAAGCTCAAGATACTGAAGAAAACCCACAAAACAGCTATTACGAGTGCCAAGTCTTTGTTTTTGGAAAAATAACATGGAACATTGTCCTCAAGCAGCATGCTGCTGTTAGCTGAAGTTAGTATTAAGGGTTTGAAGGTTCATACAGACGACACCCCCACCTACTTATCCGTTACTGGGGAGATGGGGAATGTTTTTATCCACTTGAGTACAGGGAGTCATGTTGTTCAGACACTCAGAGCCCAAACGAGGGAGAAATGGATTAAGTGAAAAATATAAATGAGATGCTTCAATTTCACATATACTTGAAGTTTAATGACGTGATGGTTTAGTAGTTCATCATACTCATCACTGACTACTAACCTATGCTGTCCTAGATGCGGCCAGTCTTAAAAAAACAAAAGCAAAAAAAACGAGCAGACATAAGCAGCTGTGTACTTCAGGGGAGACAGTTTCCAGAGTATTAATCCTGGAAAGTTACTAAACAAAGAAAAACAACAACTGTACCTATGACTCAGGGGGAGGGGCAGATGGATCATGGTACCGAGTTGCTATGTTAGTTAAGACTAATTTTGACCTGTACAGGAACAGGAAACTGTGATGCATAGAGAGGATAAAAAAGCACTTGATGGAAACTGTCTCTGGTAGGGTAGAAGGTGGGAGAGAGGGCCTAGAAATTGGACTTAATAATGGTTTCAAAGCAGCTATTACAAATATGTTCAAAGAACTTAGGGAAACCACATTTACAGAATTGAAAGAAAGCATAACAATGACTCACCTGATGGAAAATACTTTTTTAGAAAGATGAGCATAATAAAAACCAAAGAGAAAATTTACCTTTGGAAAAAAATGAAATAAAAAATTCACTGGAGACACCCCAAATCATATCTGATTTGGCAAAAAAAAAAGTTAACCTGAAGATAAATCGGAACAGATTACACAATCTGAAGAACAAAAAGAAAATGAAGAAACAAAACCAAAACATAGTTTGAGAGACCTGTGAGACTGACTAATCTACCAAATTACATGTAAAAGGACACCCAGAGAGGAGAGATGAAGGGCAGAAGAGCATCTAAAGAAACAATGGTCTGACTTTCTCCAACTGTAGAAAAAAAAATTATCTACAGATCTAGGCTTATTCTCAAATAGGATAAAAACAAAGAAATCCACACCTAGTACATCATCTGAAAGTGCTGAAAGACAAAGACAAAATACCAAAAGCAGCAAGACAAAACGCATCACACACAAGGGAATCACAATATGATTAACGGTGAGTTTTCACCAGAAACAGTCAAGGCTAAAAAAGCAGTGGGATGAAAACAAAACAAAACAAAAAAACCCCTGTGAACCAAGAATTCTATATCCACCAAAACTTTCCTTCAAAAATAAAGGTGAGATAAAGGCATTCCAAGATACGCAAAGACTGAGAGAACTTGTTGCTAGCAGACATGCCTTAAAAAACTCAAGAAAGTCATTCAGGCAGAAAGGAAATGGCACTAGATGATACTCTGATTTCATATGAAGAAATAAAGAGCAATGGAAAAGGTAGTTAAATATAAAAAACTGTTTTTTTAAAACCTTTCTTCTCTCAACTGATTTAAAGGATAATTGTATGGAATGATGTTTATAAAACAGTATTATTGAGTTGTAACATATAAGTATATAACATATATGATAATAATGTCACAAATAAGGGTGGAGGGAATGGAAGTGTATGGGAGCACAGTTTGTATATTTCACCAGAATTAAGTTAGTATTGATGTTAATAGACTGTGGTAAGTACAGATGCAAATTAGCTCTAGAGTAATCACTAAAAAATAACTCAAAATAAGAAAAATGCAATGAAGGAATTACGATACTACACTAATAATATCTTGCTAACAAAAAAGAAGGTAATTAAAGAGGAGAAGAGAAACACAAAAAGACATGAAATACAAGTCAAATGCATGGTGAAAGGTTAAAAAGGGGTTTACAAGGCGAGGGGATGGGGTGGAGAGAACAGCGTTTCAAACAGCGAAAAGACTGAAATAAAAGAGCTTGTTCCCTTTTGGCCACAAAAAGCAGTTAACCTTTCTCCATGGGCCTCAGTGTGACTTCAGATGAACCAGTAGTTGGTTGGTTCTTTAAAGTCAGTCTAAATAGACCATATGTAAAATGCAGTCACTTCAGAGGCAGTCAAACAACATTACCTGAATAACGCAATGAGGATACAGATAACTTTCTTATTCTAATTGCTATACTTCTTCTACACATGCAATACAATGGCTGATCGTGTTTTGTTCTTTTTTATTTAAAGTTGCCATCAAAGTGAGATTCACTGAACTCAAAGATCCCTCAGGGATAATAGACAAATCAACAGCATCACTGATCAAAACATTTTTCTAGGCACAGTTTTTTGCTCAGACCAAAAGCAAAAACAGTGGGGGGTGGGTGGTTGTTCTAACGGTTCAGGATATATAGAGAAGAGCAATTTTTATGGCATCCTGAGTGGACTGATAATATCACTGTTTAAGGAATATTGCCTATGTAACGACACACATCCTCCCTGAATCACACTTCAGTCATTTCTCTTATTTTTGTCAGAATCAGAAGATATTTCTGTACTAAAAATGTTGCTCTGCCTCTTGTATTAAAAACAGTCTACTGCCCATATGTCATTGAACACTATGCTATACTACTGATGTGAAGTCTGGACAACCACACTGATGATATTCAGCATAAAACGTGGTTACTACTTCAGTGAAACTGCATTGTTTGTAGCATCAGCTGATGGAAGAAAGTGGTGTGACTTTCAGTGGCCCACTTTTTTTCTGAGCATTAGCAGTTACTTACTATTTCCTGTGCTTGGTGTCACTGAAGAATAAGCTGTCTCAATAGCATGGCCACACAGACATCCTTTGGACATGCTACTCTGAATGTAACATAAAGAGCCATGTTTGTTATAAACTGCTGGAACAGCTGGTAAGGCTGCCCCCCAAATGGCTGAAACCATTATTCCTCCATAAATATTT
This sequence comes from Okapia johnstoni, assembly GCA_024291935.2. Classification (NCBI taxonomy): domain Eukaryota; kingdom Metazoa; phylum Chordata; class Mammalia; order Artiodactyla; family Giraffidae; genus Okapia; species Okapia johnstoni. Next base: position 57,976,732 of record CM044326.1, on the reverse strand, counting down.
TCTACTGTTATCTACTGCACTCCTGAACTTCTTTCCTCAAGTTGCATATTATTCCATATTATTCATTTTTAAACATTCCTTTTATTCTGACCGAACCATTCATACTGGTATTTCTCAGGTTTACGTCCCTAAGATCATTCTTTCTCATCCTATCCTGAAGGACCTGAGTCATTCCAACCCATTTGTGGCTTTTGAATTTCAGATATATACCTTCAACTCCAGAATTTTTCCCTAAACTCTACACACATATTTAAATATCTTCAGGATATCTCAAAGTTGATGTTTAGCATCAAGGAACTTTATATTCAACATATTCAAATGTGATCTTACCCTTCCTAAGGGTGTTAAGTCCTTCTGATTAATAGTCCCATCAATCACCCAAGCCAAAAACTAGGATTCACTCTGGACTCCTCTAAATTTTACATTCAACCAGTAACTAAGTTCCACTGATTCCATCTATCAACATCTTTATACATACCTCTCCACCTAGCTCCCCATTTATTACTGCCTTTCTTCATGCCCTCATCATCCCCTGTGTGTTATTACAATGGTTTACCTGGTCTTTAGGTTCATCCCTACCCTGGCTTCAATCCAGACTGTCTTGCTGGCAGAGAGAGCTTGCTGATGTTGCTTATCCTTCTGCTTAAGAAGTTTGGTGTCCTCTGACTTACACAGAATAAATTCCAAATTCCTTAAAATAATAACAAAATATATAGTGATTAACCATTGGAAAGATCAACTATTCTCCCATTCCTCTAAGTATAAATAAGGCTTGTGTCTTAACATACTTTTTAAATACATTTAGCTGGCTCACTACACATAAAATTATTCCAAACATTACAATTTTTTCTGTGATATAGTTAACAGTTAATTAATTGACAGATAATTCACTGTCATCCTGCTACAAAGAAAAACAGTCCACAAGTATCAACTTCACACACTTGAAGTCTCTTAAAGTCTAATACTAGTTTTATTTTCCCCAGGCTACAGAACATTACTTCAGTTGGCTTTCACTTGAGGAATTTTCCAGTGTTGATGTGTTATTGCAGTTCACCTGCAAACCTACTTGTTTCAAAAGAAATTAGAGCCATTTTTCTAATCAATCAGGAAGTTACACCGAGATTGCTGTTTGTAATACTCTTATGTCTCCAAGTATTCTGTTTGGTTTTGGTAATTTTTCACTTTTCAATAGGAAACTAGATGACATGCAAGATAGAAAGGTTTCAGTACATTTGGAATCATACTTTTGTGGCCGCAGAGTAGATACAGCTAAGTTCTAGGCCATAAGATAACCGTGACTCCTACAAGGGCTGAAAACAGTAGCATCGATCACACATGAAAATAATTCAGTCAGATGGACACATATTTTCACAAGAATATTTATTTGTTATTGTTGAAAAATACACAAAGGCAAAAGGATGCTTAGATGCTGATTTCCAAAAATACAGCAGGGTATTGTAAGAAAGGGGGAAATATACCTGTTCTATAAATGGCAGTTACATTTCTAAGGCATTTGGGCTTAAGAGTAGTAGGCACACATAGGCCCATTTACTTGAGTTTAAATATACTGAGGCACACCAGGCAGGCAAAGGATTTGAAAATATACAGGAAAACTCTTTCATGCACTTGTGTCTTAGGATTGCATATTCATCCCCTGACCCCCCCAGCCTCCATCACTCATTTTTTCCACATGAGTTTTGGAGTTGTTCATAGAACACTGGTAATAATCTACTCTTCAAGAGTTTGCTTATAGTGACGACACCAATGGGACACACAGAACAGAACTATTTCATGGACAGGTTCTGTAGACTCTTACCAAATTGAGGCTCCAGTAAGAAAAACACCGATTTGCAAAGGCACAGTGGAGACAGGTTTAATGCATTAAATATAACATGAATCCTTCACAATAACAAGTTTAGTGTTTCAGGGAACTTTTGTTAATACAACACAGTTGGTCACACAAAATACAAATGCTTCTGTTGATTTGTCTTGGCAACTCAGATACATCAACAGTGCTAACAGTTTAACAGCTTTGTTCTCATCTGACAGAAAATAATGGCAGTTCTGCAAGGCAAATGTTAAACCTGACCGTATGTATTTATTAATTCCACAGTGTTTTGACAGATCATAGGGGATGGAACTCAGAGGATGCTGACACGCTCACTGAGGGCTTTCATTTCGGCCTCTTCGGCCTCAGGACTGTCGCTGTGGCCAGCGCTTGGATCGATCAGGTGTGTCGGGTACTGCAGCCCCTGCTCGCCCGCATAGTGCTCCCATCTGGAGTCATCGCTCTCGTGGGTGATGTAGCGCTCCCCGATTTTGCATTCCAGCTCTCGTAAATCTAACCAGGTCTGATAATCCTGAGGAAGACATTGCAAAGTGTTACCCCAGATACGACTGTAACTCATTAAAGCATTCTTTCTTATGTTATTAGTTCCCACAACATACATGTTACCCTTTTCTCTTCTACTCCAACCGTGCTGTGCCTTTCCTCGGGCACCCTGAAGTGACAGCATCAGCACCAAAGCGATCCTATTTGCCTAAACTTCGCAAACGCATATTGTTTATAGGATATCATGCATCAGAAGGTGTGCAGTTGATATTTGCAGTTAAGTAATGCAGAATGTTGGCATTGGAATTCAATGCCCACCAATAATCCTTCAGTATTTCAGAGGGTCGTTTTTTCTAAACTTTAATTTTCAACGTGAAAATTAAAAAACAATTTGCGAGAACAAACAAATGCATATGATTTACATCTACCATAAATTTGTTTTACGAGTATTAACTAGGATTTAAATATACAGCTCCCAAATGAGTACAGTGCATGACCAGATGGGCATCTACTTGGATATTTATCAGGATTACACATGCAGATGCTTCTAAAATCTGGTCCTTGGAGTTATGTTATGATCCTTCCTTCTTGTTTTTTTTTTGGGGGGGGCGGGGTGTGCTGGTGTGTGTGTGGTGTGTTTCTCCTTTATTCAATTTTCCTGATACAGTTAGAAACACTATTAAATCCTAAGAAGTTGCATGCATTTTGGCAAACACACTGATATAATTATACTTCAAAAATATAAGATTTTTTAACACACAGTATCTGAATCTTTAAATATTTAGAAGCTTATTCAACTGATAAAATATCCAATGATTAATTTTTACCTGTAGCCAAGGGTGACTCAAGGTCTTATCCACACTATAGCGCTTTCTCATTTTCACTTGCAGCAAATTATTGATAAGATCAATGGCTGAAAACAAATTTATTGGTAAAAATAGATGACATATCTGAAACATATGCATAATTTACTTATAGTTTATTCCACATCTCCTCTTTCACACAGTTAAATGCAACATAGTGATAACAGATACTAGAACCTGAAGAAAAATCCTCTTGAGAATTCTAAAACCTTGGCCTTAATTTTATTTTGGATCCTAAAAAATGAAACTGAAAATAACTGTAGTGGAAGGAGTATGAATCTTTGTGAGTATGATGTGAATTCTTTTGATTTAGTTTTCAATACACTTTTCTGAAGTTGGGGTTTTGTTTAAATATATACCATTTAAAGGTGTTGCACTAATGGCTGGATAAAACTAATATTCAAGAGACAGCATTTACTAATTTTTGTATAAAATGTGCTTAAAGTTTGATACACATAATTGGCTTTGTAGTTTTTGAATTAAGTGACAGATATCTGCACACTGCATTTAAAAGGAAGAAAATAAAGCACAACATAGACATGACTCATGATCAACTTAAAAAGCCAACAATCCAGTGGTGAAACACTTGTCTTTTTCAATCTGCTTTTAAAATTAATTATATCAGCCTTCATTGTTTCACAGCGAAGACACGAAAGCAACCTAACAGCAATTCTTCTAAGAGGTTACAATCACAAACCATCCAGCCTGTACTCAGCCTCTGATGGGGACTTTAACAGAGTGTAATTTAGGAAAAAGGTGATTCTTCTAGTTATCAGTCTACAAAGCATTTTACCTAGAGTATCATGTGCCAACCACCTTTCCAAAAACTATATTTTCAGCCTATACCATTAACTGTAGGGAATATGCTATGCACAGGCCTGTACTATAATTAACAGGGCCTCTTTGAAAAATAAGAATAACTTTCTCATCACCCCCAAGCAAAGGGCTGGGAGCAGTAAAAAGTACATCGTGGAAAGACATCTTGAAAACAAGATCCTGAAGTACTGATGTGACTGATGCAAAACCATTAGTGACTGTTCCCCTAACCAGAGCCTTGAGGGAGTTGCTGAGAAAGGGCGTCACTCGCCGAAGGGCTAAACAAAGTCATGAAAGGCCTGAAGGATTGACACTGAGGACTGTGCATTGTACATCTTTATTCCTGATCTGAGATGGTAAAGAACAGATACCTCTAGAGCATGAATAAGGAAGTAGAAGTTAACAATAAAGGCATTCAAGGATTAGGATCTGGGCTTTTGCCTGCGAATGGCATCAGCCCCCTGATCCCCACTTTATTTCTGAGTCTTCTTTTTCTTTATTCTTCTGCAGCACCAATCCCTCATGTCCGTTCATTGTTGGGCTGGTCCCGACATTAACAGTTCAGTATTTATTAAATTCATTACCTTATGCTTCCCATTCATTCCAATAATAACTTCCCATTTCTTTCTTTCCACTAGCATTTTCCTCCCAAAAAGAATTTAGTGAAATCTGCCAAACTAACGGAAACATTCACATTTTGCCAAAGAATACATTCCCTCCCTTAATCTATCCTGATCATTAAGTTTCTTAAGAGATGGATCTTCCTACCAAATACCTTAAATAGGTATCTGACAAATATGCAATTTCACTCCCCAACTTCCTCAAGTACCAAGTCCTGAATGAGGAGGCTTTGACTCAATTGCTTGCTCTACATCACTCACTATGAGAGGATCTGAAAACACTTCATTTACAGAAGTCCCTGTAAAATAAAAATAACTTTATTCCATCAAAATGAATCAGAATTCTGTTATCTGGCAAAGAGAAATGATTTCTACAGGCTTTTGGTAATCTAGAATTGTAGCTCTTGATACTAATACTGAAAGTATTTGCCTGCATGGGAGGACGGCAGAATGAAACTGCTAAGAATATTTTCACTGGAGAAAGTAAATGTAACAACACACATTTAAATGCTGTCTATGCCCTTACACCCTTGCCTTAGCTAGGATACCTTAGGAAACACAGTATTTAGTACAATTTCAAATTCCAAGCATGTGTCCTCAGAGAGCTTTTGAAAGTATAGTTCTCTCAGTGAACTGTGTATCGGGCCTGGGCTTTAAAACATCCATTCACATGATTTACTCACTGGTGAGTAAAGTGCACCTTCCATTCTGGCTGCTGTGAAGTCACACAGCAAAAAATGGAGAATAAGGGGAGAAAGGAGAGTGCGTGTGCTCCGGCAAGCATGTCGCAACATTACACTACCCCGGACGCCGCAGGGAATAAGGACATGTTATTAATTCACTCCTTCTGCTTTGAATTCTATAATTAGGAAGGTAGTAGTACAGTAACTCGACAAAAAGTCTGGTTTGTGCCCAAATGGGCCCCAACAGTGAACCACACTGCCTAATGGGGAGGGAAGTACTGCCAGAGGAGAAACTCGACGTGTGTGAAGGGAATGAAACATATGAAGATGAAAAAATTGCTCTGCTGAGTGAAGCATGTAATCACAAGTCCGACTACAGCAGCAGTACCCAGCTGACCTGAATAAGCACAGCAAGCCAATGACAAATACCTCCAAGAGAAAAGACTTCAGGACATAAGGAGGGAATTAGACAGGACATGTATGTCTATATACTTGTGTTTGTGCCTGTGCATTTACAAATACATTTTGTGGCTCTTGGCAGCAGAAAACAGAAATAACTATTAAATGTTGGAAATTATTTAAATATTGGGAACGTGATGTTGCTGAGAAAACAGGCCCATCGTTAGTGTTTGGAAGCTCCAATCCACTGGCCACTACTTCTGGAACTCCTAAATCCTTTCCTTTTCATTAATCAAGTCTCATATAACTCAGCATTAAATGCACCATCCAAAATACCTTTCACTGAGCTCATTTTATAAAAAGACTCTAAAGTGTGTGTGTGTGTGTGTGTTTAACATATTCTCTTTATTGACCACATCCATCACATGTATGTGTCATTTGTTTATCTACTTATTCACCAAATCTTCCTTAAGGGATTACTGTTGGCAATGACATTGGCAATAAAAAAGCTAGTGATAAAGCTCTGAAACGCTCCCAAGTGCAAAGGCAATTCCAAAGGCAAAATATGCATACACACAAAATGACAAAATGCACCATTCTAAATCTTTGACCTTTATTAATACCTTCCTCAAAGAAAAAGTGCTTTCTTTATCATTTCTGAAATGTAACTAGCTAGACTCCTAGTGACTAACTCCAGTGGTCCAAACTATTTCACATGTCAGTATTTCATGATACCAGTGACAAGAATTATTTTCTCCTATGTTGTGCCCAAAGTTGTCATTTTTACAACTTACCCACATTAATCCTATTTAGGTTTTAGATGCAATGGAGAACTTGACTATTCCACGTGACAGCTCTTCAAGTCCTGGGGACTGTGATTCACTTTTACCCTTGCTCTCTGCAATTCTTTCAGCTGCCCTTCAGCCTCCCCAGTTTCTCTGTGCACCCTAACTTTTATGTTTACCAGCTGTTCTTGTTCACAGTAGACCAGAATTTTTCTCACAATTAGCTGCCAACTTGATGTGAACACATAGGTATTAGTCACAATGCTTAGGATGAATTTTTTCCTTTTGAAAAATATTTCACATTCATATTCTTAGGTAGTCCTCATAACAAGCATATAAAAGTAATTATTTTACCTCTATTTTATATAAAAGGAAAAACTGGAACTTCTAAAGGTCACAAAATTTGGTTAGACATTTTCCAGGTAACAGCTGAAGATGAAACCCAGGGGAACTGATTCCAAACCCATGCTCTTAAATACTATGGCATGCAGCATCCATGTCATACCATTAAGTCATTATTATCAACTGATGATAATGTAAAAATCTAATTAAATTAAAAAATTGTCTAACAACGAACATTAAATTCTTCCTAGTTATGTTTCTACCACACTACTCTGTACATAAATCCACAGATATAGATAGATCTATCTCTCTCTCTAATCTATCTTTCTGACTTTAGCTCAACATTTTGGTTTTCAAAGACTATTCTGAATGTGATGTGATCCTCTGCCATTGAAAGGACTAATCCTCTACCTTTCCACCATTTCCAAACTGAATAATCCTATCTGCTCTGTATTAATCAAACTACTCAGAATCTTTTTTCAGGATAAAGCTTAAACATAGAACTTGATGACTCTATGATAGATTAAACTCACAACTGCCATGCCTATCAATTATCTGAACACACTGATAAATGCGTAATGTTTCCTCCCAAGAGTATCTCATTCAGTCCACATGCAATCGTCTTCTCTAAAGGCTACCATGGAGATTTTTTTCCTAATGCTTTCTTATAGTTAAGAAACATCAATCCTTGGTATTACTCACTCTACTAATCTGTCAATACTATTTAAAAAAGAATGCAATTATTCTAAGGTAATAGATTCTAAGTAAACTAATATTGACTAGTATTGGTTTTTAGTCATTTCCTTCTTAATACCAGGGTTTTCTAAATGTTTGCAAACCATCACTCATTCTAGGATTTAGACAAGAACAACTACTAAGCTTCTTCCTGAATGATTACAGAATCTATTCTTTCCCTCTTTTAGAAATTCAGAAAACTCTGGTCTGTTTTAAATATCCTGGTATCTCTCCCAATTTATTCAGGATTTACTAATATAATTATCCACAATGGCTCTAAGAACACCTCTGTCAGCTTCTTCAACATACAGTATGTCCTGCTCGGAACATCAGTCATAGTTTACAGTTGCTACTGAGTGTTGTCTTGTGACACCACTATCCCCCCGCCCCACCTCCCAAGTACCAGCTCCCAGCAGACACTGTTAAATGCAAGCCTCCAATGTAAAGATCTAAGCTAAGAGGAGAAGGAAGCCAACAGAAATGGAGTAAAAAGACTAGGAAAACTGGAGTAGCTATGGCAGTCCCCCGAAAACACCAACATCAGGGAAATAATTCTAAATGGGATCTCAACTCCAGTTCCAAAACTCAAGTCAAGACTGGGAATGCTGATCCAGAGGGAATTTGATAGGACCTGCCTCTGAAACTGAAGGATGGGCAGGGTGGGAGAAAGGAGAGACAATGGGAAAGACAGATACAAAATCGAGCCATTCTGTGAACTTCTTTCAAACACAAAGCAAAGGAGAAAGGGACCATGGTTTGGCGGTGGGAAATAAGAAATGATGAAGAGGACTGTGGCAGAACGGGAACTCAGAAGGAAAGTGACAGGCTGGCACGTCAGAACAGGATACTAGGGCCAAGGCGGAAGGTAGAAGGAAGAAAACTCCAGCTTTCCTGGAGCTCCAGGAAGATGCGGAGACCCATGATAAAGAGATATTTGGGGAAGCACAGAAAGTCTCAAACTCCTGATACCCATTACTTCCTTCCATAGATAGAGCAAAAAGTACCTATTCCAATGGGCTTCCCAGGTGGCTCAGTGGTAAAGAATCTGCCTCCTAAATGGAGGAGATGTGAGTTTGAACCACTCCAGTCTTCTTGCTGGTGAATCCCATGGATAGAGAGCCTGGCAGGCTACAGTCCTTAGGGTTGCAGAGTCGGACGCAACTGAGCACACACACCACCACATATTGCAGTACCTGCTTTTCATGGGTAAAGTTTATTGCTACATAGGGCTGGATTCTCCACAGTTTGGGGCAATAAGCAGATGTAATTTGGAATAGCTGTTGTTGTGTCTAGGGCCAAATATGTGCAGGAAAATCCTCCATTCTCTTGAGTTATATATTTTTTTCCTTTTACACCCTCTTTCCCTTATTTTCTCAATTTGAGGCCCTCCTGCCCGGCAAAGAAAACAGGTGCAAAATAGGCAATGGCTGGTTCCTCCTTCTCTTGCAGTAAATACGTCATCAACTTTTTCAGAGAGTAGTAGGATTATTTTCTGATTGTACCTGCCCATTTACTCTGAGAGTTAGCCTTTCTACTCTTATTCTGAGAGCTCTGTTCTCTGATTCACCCTTGAACTCAATCTCTTCCTTCCATATTACTAATAAATAGTCTTAAGAGCAAGCTCTCTGAGCACCTCAAATAGCGACATCGGGACAATGTAGGAAGTCTTTTCTCTTCCTTTCTCACTGGAAAATTTTAAACAATTGTATGGTTCATTATTTTAAAGAATCTCCTCTCAAAAGCACAGCATTTTGTATTTTCTAAAATGTCTCTAGCCATGGACTCATATTAATGTTTCCTATAAATTAAAATAAAAGCAAAGAAAATCTGTTTTATGATATCTAATGTTTCTTTTTTGCTACAACAAATTCTTGGCTAACACAGTTATGTTTCTCCTAATGTCCTGTAAAGCAATTTGAAAAATTTATCAAACATCCCCCTTTTTTTTTCTTTTTCCATAATGGACTTTCAGCAGATGTGGGGATAGCTGAAGTTCTGTGCAGCCTGTTTGGCAGGTGTAAAAGTGTATCTTAACAAGAATAAAATTAAAAGGTATACATAGGTGCTGAAGGGCTTTATCCCTTAATGTGAAAAGACATGTTCCATCTGACTCTTAATTGTATGGATTCTACTTTCTTCAGGTGTCAAAATTCAGAATCATCTTTGAGATTGTGGAATCTATATTGCAGCCATTCTCCATTTCAAAGTAAATGCCACGTATATGGACACAACAGGCTCTGAGTGCGTAGAGGGCACACTGCATGTGTTACAGCTAAACTCAAAGGACTCCAAAACTTGGCCAGAAAAAGAATGGAACTGAATATTTTTGAAGACGTAATAGGTCTCTCAGGTCACCCCTTTCAGTCACCTTCCATTTTCCAAAAAAAAAAAAATTTTTTTGAATGTGCTGCTTGACCTGTGGGATTTTAGTCCCTGACCTGGGATGAAACCTGGGCCTCTGAGGTGAAAGGGCCAGGTCTGAACCCCTGGACAGCAACAGAAGCACCCCATTTCCCATCTTTTATCATTTTGGTACCTGCCTGTCTCCCCATTTTCTCCACTAGATTTTAGCTTCTTTAAGCTTGCACAGATTGTATATTCATTTTTGCACAATTTCATAAATATTTATAATAAAATGTATCATTTAATGTATTAGGAAAATGCTTGCTAAATAGCACTTGGTAGATTGAATATATTAATTAGAAATTTAAATATGCATTTTCACAGCTCTAAGTTTTAATATCCACATTATGTGCATATGGTTTGTATATTTTGGCTAAAAATACTCCTGGATGGTAGGACATCACATCTCTACAAACAGATCACAGGATCAGTGGCTTCCATCAAAAAACCAGAATAATGCTGAGAGTATCTGCAATACAGATCATGTTTATTTTGCAACATTTATTTGATAAAAGAGAAATTACCTGTGAAACTCTGGGGCTGACTTGTTTTGTACAGACAAGGCAGTTTAAAGAATTGCTTTTCCATACTGCCTTCTGTCCAGCTGCATATTAGTGAGGTACAGATTTTCAAATTAGAAGCCAGATCAAAACTATCACTCTAGTGTTGCAGTCATCATTGGTCACCACTGAGTGCCTTGTTTTCTTTTCCCCCTTTCCATTCTGCTTCACTGCCTGTCATCCTGTAGGTTCAGTATTTCTCCCTTTGGCTTGCTTCATGCTGATGGTAAGTTGTGTGTTTATTTAAAAAATCGTTTTGCAACCCTTCACATTCCAGCTCTCAACCCAGCAAGCTGTTGCCCGGCAACACTAACTGGGACTCTCCTCTCAGGGGCTGAAACCAGAGGCTGCCAGCAGCAAACAAGGCTGCTGGAAATCATCATCTCACTCGTTCCTGAGTCAATTACTGCAATCCAATGAAGTGCAAGACCTTTAGAGACTCAAGCAGGGTCTTTCCTTTCCCAGTTTTCTCCTCTGTAGAAAGTTACTCCATCCTTGGGTACTCCTTTGCTTCACATTCAATTTAATTTCTTCCTTAAGACTAGAAAAACAATACTGGAAATCATGAACTGTTTAAACGCAGCACACAGCAGCCCCCAGACTGATATCAAATTGACACAAAATTTAAAAATCTAAATTAAAACATATTTAGATTATTCTAATGAAGTTTGAGGTGTTTTTTTTTTTTTTTTCCTCTTTTCTTTCATTTTCACTTCAAAGAGATTTTTGGCTTTTGGGAGTTTTTTTAAATGCTGATACTCAAGTCAAAGGCAAACTGAAAAATCTTCAGAGGAGCAGCTTCCAGGTATCAGTAGTTTTGGAAGAACCTCATTGTTCAGTTGCTCAGTCGTATCTGACTCTTTGCGACCCTATGGACTGTACCATGCCAGGCTTCCCTGTCCTTCACTATCTCCCGGAGTTTGCTCAAACTCATGTCCATTGAGTTGATGAGCCCATCCAAACATCTCATCCTCTGTCACCCCCTTCTCCTCTTGCCCTCAATCTTTCCCAGCACCAATCTTTCCATATCACTTGTCCAAAGTATTGGAGCTTCAGCATCAGTACTTACAATGAATATTCAGGGTTGATTTCCTTTAGGATTGACTGGTTCGATCTCCTTGCTGTCCAAGGAACTCTCAAGAGTGTTCTCCAGCACGACAGTTCAAAAGCATCGATTCTTCAGCACTCAGCCTTCTTTATGGTCCAACCCTCACATCCATACATGACTATTGGAACAACCGTAGCTGTGACTATATGGACCTTTGTCAGCAAAGTGATATCTCTGCTTTTTAGTTTGCTGTCTATGTTTGTCATAGCTTTTTTTCCAAAGAGCAAGCTTCTTTTAATTTCATGGCTGCAGTCACCACCCACAGTGATTTGGGAGCCCAAGAAAATAAAGTCTCTCACTGTTTTCATTGCTTCCCCACTGATTTGCCAGGAAGTGATGGGATCAAATGCCATGATCTTAGTTTTCTGTATGTTGGGGTTTTAAGCCAGCTTTTTCACTCTTCTCTTTCACCCTCATCAAGAGGCTCTTTAGTTCCTATTCGCTTTCTGCCATAAGGGTGGTATCATCTGCATGTCTGAGGTTATTGATATTTCTCCCAGCAATTTTGACTCCAGTTTTAGCTTCATCCAGCCCAGCATTTTGCATGATGTACTCTGCATATGATTAAATAAGCAGAGTGATTGAACCAGTTTGTTGTTCCATGTCTGGATCTAATTGTTGCTTCTTGATCTGCATACAGGTTTCTCAGGAGGCAGCTAAGGTTTCTAATATGTGGTTCAGATGGTAAAGAATCTGTCAGCAATGCAGAAGACCTGGGCTCGATCCCTAGGTCAAGAAGATCCCCTGGAGAAGGGGATGCCTGCCCACTCCAGCATTCTTGCCTGGAGAATTCCATGGACAAAGGAGCCTGGCGGGCTACAGTTATGGGGTTGCAAAAGAGTCAGACACAACTTAGGGACTAACACTTTCGCTTTTCTTTCCAGTTGCGAAAGACTGTGCTAAAGCAGTGTTTCTTGGACTTTTACATGCATAAGAATAATCCAGGGATCTTAAACTGAAAGTTCTGATTAGATAGGTCTGGGGTGGAACCTAAGAGTCCCAGGTGGATCCTTAGACCACATTTTGAGTAACAAGGGATTAGAGGTATGAGAACAGTAAAAGTAGCCAAGAACAGTTTAATATTGCCCAAAGTGCCCTGGAATAGATGGCTATAAACATAGACAAAGGTATCTGTCCTCAATCCCATCGTGTTCAGAATTCTGGAATGAAGACATACTGAAGGTAATAGAAAGGTTTTAGGATAGCTTCTACTCAGAGGATGCCGACAGGAAGAGCAAACAAGTTGGATTACACAAATAAGTTCTAAAATAACTATATACATGTACAGCTGTACTGTCAAGATAAAGTTTAACAGAGACAAATGAAACAGAGTCCTCTATTTAGCTTCCTACTCCCATGAAAGAGGGCTTCCCAGGTGGCGCTAGTGGTAAAAAATCAACCTGCCAATGCAGGAGATGCCAGAGACACAGGTTCGATCCCTGTGTCAGGAAGACCCCCCCGGAGAAGGAAATGGCAACCCACCCCAGTATTCTTACCTGGAGAATCCCATAGACAGAGGAGCCTGGTGGGCTACAGTCCATGGGGTCACAAAGAGTCAGACATGCACCCCACAAAAGAAATTTAAAAACAACCCAGGCTAAGTCCAGAATTGAAAAATGTGGCTTCTCAATATTTACAAGAAAAAATCCAGAATTCTAAATGCACAGTAAACTCAACATGAGTCTACATTTCATCCATAAATCAAGTGTTATTTTAAGCCCTGCTAAAAGAAATGAGTTCTTTATAATAAAGGAATGGTGAATTCATGTTACTTCAGGTCACTGAACCTTGAGTCAGAACAGTTTTGAGTTTTGATTTAAAAAGAACACAAAGAGGGGAGTGTTTGGACCCTTGTAAAACAGGTGGTTCAAGGAAAAACTGACTGCCCAGGAGAAGAGAAGATTGGAGTAACACAATGGCTGTTTTGAAACCTCTGAGAAGAGCTTTTATTTGGAAAAAGGATTGGGCTTGTTTCTACCAGTGGACAAAAACCCAGAGACATTTTGTTCACTGTGCTAGGTTCAAACTGAAAAAAAATAGGGCTCTTCATAAAACTGTATATTTTCTATTACTGTAGCAACTTAGGAGTATTCTGGATAATTGCTCAGTGTATTGGTACTGTGGAGTAGTATAGGGTTAAGATAAGATTTTTAACATTCTATATTTTGAAATAGTATTGTTATGGTGAAAGAAAGCAAACTTACAGAATATGTAACATTTCTTGTTCCTATATCCTGATACCTCCACATATATTTAGATGTCACATTTCAATTCAACTAGGATGCATTATACATTCAGAACTGATGTTTTATTTTTATGATTGGGATATACAGAAAACGTTTCAATTTGGATCACAATAAACAGTCAATTTTGAGCATTTATAATGCCAATGTTCTTGCTAAAATGTCTTCAGATCAGTTTCTCTCTACAAATTATCATTTGTTAGAGAAAAACCTCTTTAATTATATTTTATTTGTTATCAAATGGATCCTTTCATGGTAGGACATCTTTTAATATATTAATTAATTTGGAATTTGAAATATATTTATAAACAATATATATATACACTATGTAAAAGTATATTATATGAACAAACATACATATATTTAAAAATGCAGTCTACTAAGCAGATATTATTTAAACCATTGTATACCTTTGGCTCAAAATTTTAAAGTTTCTTATTACTGAACAAAAAGCACACTGTTTTTAAAGAAAATTAAACACAAGTAATTCTAGAATATATAATAGAGGTTGTTTAAAGTGTTAAAACCCAGTGGAAGTTCTGACCCACATCATTCACCTTAGTTGATCAATCATGATAGAATCTTGTTGTACTCAGTCAAGCATTTTTAAGTAGTTCACTGCCTTGTCCCCTTGCATCTCCTCCATGCTGTTACGTCTGACAGTGGTGCTAATATGTTGACAAATCAATCTATTCATTAATATTCAGCAGGCTTGCTGGATATGCAAGCCTCATAAACTGTTACAAACACAGTTTAATTTTTAAATGACAATTGTCTTTCTTTTGTTTCTCATACCATTGGATTTCTCGGTCTCATCTACCCGAGGCTTATTTTCAATGGGGTTATTTTTTGTTTTGAACAATATGTAGTGAAAGAGGGACCTACAGCTGGTTCCTTTTCATGGCAAAGTGCTACTTCCAACTTAAGTGCTTAGCGTTCTGGAACGCTGTTGGATTTTGAAAACATACCATGTGGTAATGGGGCTAGGCTTTTATTTAGCTTTGCTTTGTGTTTGTACTGGCTGTATTTTTCATCTCCGATTTCTGGGGGAAAAACACACTTGTGAACAATTTTATTTGAATTTACCACGCTGAATGGTAAAAAAAAAAATGCTTTTAAAATAAAATTTAGATGCTTGGATAAATTTAGTGGTATATTATTATAGCCATTCTATGCCTTGGGATGCCATATATTCTGGACTGAACGTAAATGTCAGCAGAGGACTGAGACCAAATGGAAGAATAAACTACAGCTGTGCTTATCAGGGGGAAGATGCAGAAGAAATATTACCATTGAGACTGTCGGATCACACAGTGGAAAAAACCTGTGTCACGGGTGCACCATCACAGGTTGATAATTTTGAACTGAAGACAAGCTATAGGATTAATGCAAGGGCATTTCTTTTTTTTTTTTTTTTCTTATCACATATGTCAAGGCTTTATGTCTGATCTTAATTCTTGATTACACCAACTAACCATGTGACTCTGAAGCTGAGCAGTGACAACACAGCAGGTGAGTTGAGAATAGGTGCTTCTTCAGGCTTCACCTGCAAGCACAGAAAATGATCCCTGTCTGCAGGGGTCGTGAGCTCGTTGTGAGACAATTTCCGAGGTTGTCTCTGTGTTGATTACTGCCTGCTTGCCTCCCTAATGGCGTATAAAGGAATATCAAAACTCAGAAGGAAAAAATAGTAATTTATCCAGTGATCGTCATGGTCTATTACTAACCTTCCTCAAATTTACCATGTGTCACTAATTGAACACATCAGTTCAATTTGATGATGGAAATGTACTTTTACTCTAACAGAGGTTTTCCTATCACTGCAGGTTTGTCATCATTCTCCTGGTAAGGCGACTTGCACTGAAGCAAATTATATTTCACCTCATTAGCTATATAATCCACCTCACATGGTTACCAGTGTCATCTCGTTTCTTCTTCTAAGAATAAACTCATGGGTAAACAAAGCTGTATAATAAAGTCATTTATAAAATAGAATAATTTAAACTGCATGTGTTAGGATCTTGACCAGCTGAAGGAATGCAGAAAAAGAGAATCTGACCTTCACACTTGCCTGATAGCCCAGGTGGTAAAGAATCCTCTGCAAGGGATGGGGTCGCACAGAGTCGGACACGACTGAAGCGACTTAGCAGCAGCAGCGGCAATGCAGGAGACCCTGGTTTGATTCCTGGGCTGGGAAGATCCACTGGAGAAGGGAAAGGCTACCCACTCTAGTATTCTTGGGCTTCCCTTGGGGCTCAGCTGGTAAAGAATCTGCCCACAATGTGGAAGACCTGGGTTTGATCCCTGGGTTGGGAAAATCCCCTGGAGAATGGAAAGGCTACCCACTCCAGTACTCTGGCCTGGAGAATTCCATGGACTGTATAGTCCATGGGGTCGCAAAAAGTCAGACACGAGTGACTGAGCACACACATACACATCACATAAGTATCATGAAGTCAGACATGCGTGATCTAAAGGTTTTCTAAAATTTAAAACTAATAAATGATATGTGGGACAATTTATATATAACTATTATGAACTATATGATTACATCTCAGGCCTCCTATAGCCTATAACCTATAAACCTACATTCGGTAGCATCAAATTTCTACACTTATGTCCACTCAAAAGAAAATTTTCAAGTGTTAAAAGGGATTCTCTTTCCCTGTATTCCTTTCATTGCTCAAAATCTTGACACATGTTAGTTTCCTCTTTATTACACATAACTATTGTACAACCTTTTGCATTTCCTGTAGTGTTTTTTCTCCTTTAGTCTTGACAGTAGAAGTTTATCCAGAAGCTTTTTCTTACTAATTTTGCTTACTATTATCATGGAAGTCTATGTTGAAATACATTCAACATTTGGAACAAATTACATATCCTGATATTAAATACCTGATAAAGAAAATGATATGAATACAAAAAATGTTACAAATGAGAGAAACTTTTAATTTATCTAAACTTGAACATTAGAAACCTACTAAACATTTTTTAGAGCGCTGTGACTCATCATGTCTTTCAGGAGATCTGAGCAGTGTTTTAGAAAGTGTGTTTCACGGACTTCTTGCATTCTCACAAGAAGATGCCAGTTTACGGGGGTGCAGTCTGGGAATCTTCATTATTAACCAGCTCCTCTGATTGACTGTTGACATGCCAAACTTAAAATATGTCTGCTATAGACTCAGAACTAGACAATTACAGGTAGTTTAAAATGAGCCATAATCAAGGAGGTTCTTTGGCAAAATTATTAGTAAGCCCCTACCTTGCCTACCTTGTGAATATTCCTATGTTCTCACTATTAGCTAGTTTTTCCATTTCCTGATTCTAAGCTCTATATCCTTGGTCCCTATTTCTTAAGTTATACTTTGAGTGTTGCTTGCAATTTTCTGGGTTTGTTTTTGGCAGTATCTACCCAAGACACTCTTATTATGCACCAGATGTGACAAACAGGGAGGATAGCCTGGCCTAACTCTTGCTTCTGTGGCAATGCTAAAAATGTAATGAAAGAAATGGCATATGGGTACATGATCAAGTAAGGTGCATTCCTCTTTAATTTCATCTGATTACTGATGCTGAAGCTCAAGCTCCAATACTTTGGTCACCTGATGTGAATAGCCAACTCATTGACAAAGACCCTGATGCTAGGAACCATTAAAGGCAAAAGGAGAAGAGGGAGGCAAAGGATGGACAGCATCATCAATTCAATGGACATGAACTAGGGTGAACACCAGGAGACAGTGAGGGATAAGGAGGCCTGGTGTGTTGCAGTCCAGGGGGGTTGCCAAGAGTTGGACATGACAACGATTGAACAACAACAATTTAAAAAATGTGTAAGTGATAATGGGCTGCCCTTTCCATAGAAAAGTAAATTTGCTAACCAAGCAACTACTTTAAAATAGGTGCAGAGTCCTTTCCAGGAACTGAGAAAGGTCATAGCCTCCATGTGCTGAGGACTAAGCTTAACCTAGTACAAGATAAAAGCTGGAGGTGAGAATGAGGCTATGTCTAGTTATTGATAAGTGGTATTGGATAAGCTTCCCAACTGGTGCAGTGATAAAGAATCTGTGTGCCAATACAGGAGGTGCAAGAGACACGGGTTCCGTCCCTGAGTTGGGAAAATTCCCTAGAGTAGGAAATGGCAACCCAGTCCAGTATTCTTGCCTGGAAAATCCCATGGACAGAGGAGCCTGGCGGGCTACCGTCCATGGGGCTGCAAAGAGTTGGACACAACTGAGCTACTGAGCACAGCATACAGTACAGTAAAGGTCAAATGGTCACAGCGATGAAAGTGCAACTCACAACACTGCCCTAAAATGAACAGAAATGTTCTTGAACTCCTCTCTTTCCATGATTACCTTAGGTATCTTGGGCAATAATCTGTAATCATATGATTCATTCTGGAGTGTTTTATTGTATACATGTGTTCTTTTTTTTTTTTGGTAAGTTAATTAATTTATTTTAATTGGAGGCTAATTACTTTATAATCTTGTGGTGGGTTTTGCCATACATTCACATGAATCAGCCATGGGTGTACATGTGTCCCCCATCCTGAACCCCCTTCCCACCTCCCTCCCCATCCCATCCCTCAGGGTCATCCCAGTGCACTGGCCCTGAGCACCCTGTCTCATGCATGGAACCTGGACTGGCGATCTATTTCACATACGGTAGTATACATGTTTCAATGCTATTCTCTCAAATCATCCCACCCTTGCCTTCTCCCAAGAGTCCAAAAGTCTTGTCTCTTTTGCTGTCTCGCATATAGGGTCATCGTTACCATCTTTCTAAATTCCATTTATATACGTTCTTATTTAGTTATATTTGTATGGAAGTGAAAGTGTTAAGTCACTCACTTGTGCCTGACTCTTTGTGACCCTGTGGACTGTAACCCACCAGGCTCCTCTGTCCATGAAATTCTCCAGGCAAGAATACTAGAGTGGGTTCCCATTCCCTTTTCCAGGGGATCTTCCTGACCCAGAGATGGAACCCAGGTCTCCCACCTTGCAGACAGATTCTTTACCATATGAGCCACAAGTAGTTGACTACATTTGTATAGCTATATATAATTTATATAAGTATTTGGTTATATATATATAACTGTAATTAAATATGTGTTTAGTTACATGTGTAATTATATATGTATGTGCATAAACAAATAAATATAGATATGCATGTACACAGACAGATAGATCTATCATGTAAAGTGACTGAAACAGAAAGTGTTCGATACATTTAACGTAATCTAGTTATGTCAATCACTCTGCTAACTACTTGCCAGTGCAATTTCATTTAATAATTAACCTAGTGAATTAGGAACTTGTATCACCGTATTTCAAACAAGAAAACTGAGACCTGAGAGAGAAAGTAACCGGGATGAGGTCACCAAGATGCTGAGTGGGAGGTTCTCAATTCAGGCCTTTGTCACTACAGGATCCTGTTTCCCTGTCTTTTTAGACATTAGTAAAAATTGTGTTGCTATATTAGCTCTAAGCTAGTGAAAGCATATTAAGATTTTAATGTGACAGAATGGCTAAAACCATCAGAAGGATAATCAAGTAGCTATAAATGCAGTGGGTAAGAGCATCTAGCTTGGAGCAAGCTGATAGGATTTGCAACCTAGCCCACTAAGGGAAGCCACTTAACCCTCTAGCTCTACAGTCCCTCATCTTTAAAATGAAAACAATTATAGTATCTACTCAAAGGTTTGGGACAACTAAGTTCATATATGTAAAGTGTGTTAAGCAGTGCTTGGCTATAGGGCAAATGTTACAGAAGATCAGTGATTCTTCTTTTTCTTTCAAAATTTAATTAATTTTACTATCACCATTTTACCTGTAATATTTGCTGTGTTAGGTTTTCCTCAAAAATTGTTTTTCTTATTTTTCAAAGCACACTTTAATTTGCACAAAAAATCTATTTTTATAGTGGATGCCTGTTAGTGCTTTTGTGTTTGTTTTCAGCCTAGTATCTTTTCACTGCAGGAACTACCTCTCTCCAACTTGGAGGGGCTCTCCATCATCCACATGGCCAATCAGAGCCTGGCTCCTGCGGTGACAATGTGATTGTTCCCAGAGTATTACGGGATTAAGCACAGCCAATCAGTGCCCCTTTCAGAGAATCTACAGCTACTGAGATAATTATGCTTCCATTCTGAATCATATACAATGGGTAGCATGTTAGCCTGGAGCTGCTGGGAGATCACTTTGCACCACATGCAAAGTCTGCCTGAGAAGGAAGACACCGTAAGATAAAGCAGAGTGAGAGATGGAGAAATGTGTCACTTGAACCACAGGCTCCAGACGAATGGGGCTCACCTTCTGGACCTACCCCACTGTGTGAGTCAATAAATTATCTAAGTTAGTGAGAGATAAGTTTATACTATTTGCACATGAATCCTGATTAATTCACTGATATATTATTGGTAAGTTATCTCTATAATGCTGATACTCAGCTTACTATAATAGCATAAATAATTAATGAGTTTAAAATATTCCTTGAAATTGAAAGTGTTAGTCGCTCAGTTGCATCTGGCTCTTTACAACTGCATGTACTGTATCCTGCTAAGCTCTTCTGTCCAAGGAATTCTCCAGACAGAATACTGGAGTGAGTTGCCATTCCCTTCTCCAGGGGATCTTCCTGACCCAGGGATCGAACCTAGGTCTCTCGCACTGCAGGCAGATTCTTTACTGTCTGAGCCACAAGGGAATCCCTATAGGTTCTTAAATATCAAGACATTAGAAATAAGCACCGTTTGGTGTGCAACACTGTGAGCTACAAAGAATGGAAACAGGGACTTCCCTGGCAGTACAGTGGTTAAGAATCTGCCTTCCAATACAGGGAATGCAGTTCAATCCCTGGTCGGGGAACTAAAACATCACATGCCTCAGGTAACTAAGCCTGCCAGTTTCACAAAGACCCAGTACAGCCAAAATAAAACAGTAAATAAATAGAAACCAACTGTCTAAAAAAAAAAAAAGACCACCAATGACTTCAAGTCTAAGCCCTACCACTCTGTGACCTCAGGCAAGTCATTTAACCTTTTTAGATTCTCACTAGTACAGAGACTAAAACAAAATGCTTCTTAGAGGACTGCTGTGAGGATCAAACAGCACAATGAGCGCTCAAACACACCGATATATAGAACTATATTGTACTGAGTCCATGTCGACATTAACAGAGAAAAAAGCATGATAAAGGAACTTTCTCATTCTGACACATCTATGTATGCTGCAAAGACCTTACAACTTTCTTCTATCTTTTGCTTTTTCGTGCCAAGAAATAAAAAGTACAACTAACAGTATGACTGAAGAACACTCGGGAAATGCGCACAGAAGTTTGCATATAATTTCTAAAATTACACAATCAATTCTTGGTTACCCGCCAGAGCAACTGCATAGCTTACTGTTCTGCTATCCTCTTCCTAGATCCAAGTCCTTGGCTCACCCCACACCTGCATTCTATAAATGCCTTTCACATCCTCTATCTCTTTCAGTCTCTATTACAACTTCATTACATGGGCAGGAATCATTACTCTGTTTTACAGATGAGAAACTGAAGCTCAAAGAGGTAAGTGATATCTAATTAGAATGGCAGGAAGTACAACATCTCAAACTACTCCGCTGCTGATCCTTACCTCTGATTTATTAGAGTCACTGAGGTGCCTAGAATTTTACCTCCTTGCTTCTGGATTTTTGCTGGTTCTGGTGTGGTTTACAGTATACTGTAATATCAGCTATGACCACTCTTTGCCAGATCCTAGTTTGCTTGTGTACTCATCAGATCCTACGTGCTTAATATTATTTGGTACTGGCCCTGTGATTGTACCTAATCTGGAAAGTATTTGTTCCCAACAAGATAATGGAATAGAATCTAAGCCAATAATTACTTTTGTAACACCTCAGTTAATATTACGACATGATTTGGCCAGCTTTTCTTTATATTCAATATTACTTCTGTTCGTACACCAGCAGGTAGATAACTCATTTATTGTCAGGGCTTCTGTTAGCAAACAGTACAACTCTTGTGCCTCAAATGAGGAAATGAGCTGGAAAAAGATGCTGAGAAGAAAGGACAATAAATGTGCAAACTGATACTTGAGTCATTTACAAGAACGAGATTCTACATGAGCTGGTTACCACGTCATTTTGAGTGGCAGGAAATTTTCAGTGCTTAGACATTTCTAGAACTAAGTAAAATGTATTCTTTCTGGTCAAATATAAATGCCTCTTGAATTATCCCATGTGATTCTCTTTTGTGAAATGCTGTATCTCTTCATTCTTCAGCGACTGGCCTAAGTTTCATCTCCTCTGAAAATTCAATTCTGACTAGTCAAGTCCACAGTGATTCCTTCTCCTCTGGACTTGGAGACCCTGATTTCATACCAAGCTAACAATTCAAGAAAATATATGATCATTTTCCCTAGTTCATATAACTCATCTCCCCTACAAACTTTCACGTTGTTTGAAAGATATTTTATGTTTTGTCTTTTACTTTCACATTACTTACACATGTATATTGTAGTTTCCCAGGAAAAGTTCCTTGAGCTGTTGATATCTATTCTGCTTTCTAATACAAGTGATAATTAAACATTCACAGCCTATAGCTAAGAAGATTATATCCACATAGAAGGCCAGCATATTTACATGATACCAGAGACCAGGCATGATTTGTCCCACTTTTTCAAGCAAAGTACTCTACTACTTCAAGGAAAAAAACATTTTAATGTGAAGGTTAAATTAGGTATTTTCCTAATTTTCCAAATATTCCTGCAGAAAAGGAAAATGTCTGACTGGCTGTAGAGATATTTCACATTTGCACTGTGGTTAACAACATCAAGTTATTTTTACTGGATTTCTAGATTACAGGCATCAAATATAATGTTAACTGCATTTAAAGGTAATGTTTCCCAGCAAGTTCAGGTCACAAGGTTATTTGACAATTCTCTCTTTTCTGCCTCCTGGATAGGAAAAAGAATTACACTTCCCTTTTTGCCTCTGTTGACTTATCCTAAATATATTTCATTAGTCTTTCAGCTATGTGGTAGTTCTTTTGAAGGTCAAAGATTCCATTAAGATATATCCACCTAGCCATAATTTCAGCTAATTAGACAATGTTAGTCAAAGCCAAAACTACAATGAGGTACCAGTCAGAATGGTCATCATCAAAAAGTCTACAAATAATAAATGCTGGAGAGGATATGGAGAAAGGGGAACCCTCCTACACTGTGGTGCGAATGTAAATTGGTGCAGCCACTGTGGAGAGCATTATGGAGGTTCCTCAAAAAACTAAAAAACAGAGTTGCCATATGACCCAGCAACCTAATCCTGTGTATATACCCATACAAAACTATTATTCAAAAAGATATATGCACCCCTATGTTAATAGTAGCACTATTTACAATAGCCAAGACATAGAAGCAACCTAAATGTCCATCAATAGATAAATAGATAAAGAAGATAAGTATATATACAATGGAATATCACTCAGCCATCAAGAAGAATGCAATAATGCCTCTTATAGAAACATGGACAGACACAGAAATTATCACATTAAGTGAAGTAAGTCAGAAAAAGACAAATACCATATGATAATCACTTATATGTGGAATCTAAAACATGATAAAAATCAACATATCTGTGAAACAAAAACAGACTCACAGATATAGAGAACAGAACTGTGGTTGCCAAGGTGGAGGGAAAGTAGGGGAAGGAAGGAATGGGAGTTTGGCATTAGGAGAGGCAAACTATTATATATATATACGATGGATAAACAAGGTCCTACTGTGTAGCACAGAGAGCTATATTCAATATCCTGTGACAAATTATAATGGAAAATAATATGAAAAAAATATATATATAAAAGTGAGTCATTTTCCTGCATAGAAGAAATTAACACAACATTGTAAATCAACTATATTTCAATAAAATTTAAAGAAAGTAACTCAAAGCTTTGATAATGGATGGATTGTGCCATTTACAATGAACAGTAGTCTAAGAACTAATTATCCAGGCAGTTTATGCATGCTCTTTTCCAATTTCTATACCACCATGTGTAATAACAGGTATCAAACAGATATCTATCTATGAATGTAATTGCCTTTTTAAGTGGTTAAAAAGTCTCGACAAACTTAGAACTAGATGTTGCTTGAAAACTAAAAAGGAAGCACAACTAAGGGTTAAAGAATGGCTGCTCAGACCATCTGAGTATAAATTCTTGCTCTGCCATTTACCAGCTTTGTGATTTTGGTGGGGGATTCACTCCTTTTGCCTCAAGGTCCTTGCTTGAAATCTAGATATAATAGTAAAATCTATCTTAAGGATTTTTTGGGGGTGAGAATTAAATAGACTCCAAAGCATGTTAATGAGGAACTCCTTTGTGAAGCATGCAGTGAGCCATTTTCTCTACCCTGACTGGCCCCACCACTTCTTTTTAAACTATCTATCACTCTCCCTTTAAGAAGTAAATATTTATTACGGAGAACTTAATTTTAAATAATGCAACACTGCCAAGGTAATCTATCCTAAAAAATCATTAGGATATAAGAAATTATACATGAAAGTTATCTAACACTGAATAAACAGAAATAATCTAAAGTATAACACTAGGGAAATGACTAAATAAAATATTATATACATGCTCTAAAGTCACATACAGGAAAATGGTATACAAAGAACTCGGTAACTAATATATGTAATGTGATAACTAAAATATCAGTATCATAAGGTTCTTGTGTCCATTGTAAGTTAAAAGTGCTTAAAGCATAAATAGGCATATAGTAAATCAAATATTACTGTTAGTAAAGATCAAGTATTGCCATTATATCTATGTATAAATATTCATAAATTCTTAGGAAATAACCAATGATGAACAGTTTCTCTTTATTTCATTTACCCTTAATTTGTATTTCTTAATTTCTCTATATGTAAGTTTCACCAGTAGATATTTTTGTCTCCATTTCCTTTACTTCTCAACCCACCTCAATCAGTTTGTGCCCTTACTCTGGTGGGCAATTTGCCATGAGCATTTATCAATTTAAATTTCATGACTGAATTAATAATGTAACACTTAATGAAGAAATCATTATCACTTCTGAATAGGAGATATTACCTTCATGAGAGATTTCCTTCCAAGGGTTCGGCGGATACATGAAAGCTGCATTCTGGATTTGGTCGTGAATGTCCTCCTCTTCATTAAATGGGAACGTGCCACTTAAGCTTACATAGATGATGACCCCAACAGACCACATGTCTAGAGAGCGATTATAGCCCTTGTTCCTCAGAACCTCGGGAGCCAGGTAAGCTGGGGTACCCACCACTGACCTCCGGAAAGACTTCTCACCAATGATCCGGGCAAAACCAAAATCACAAAGTTTCACCTGTTGATAATAATGGTTTGAAGATAAGGTCAGGTCACAAATTTGTGTGTAAGTCTGTGTCTTGGTCCACAACAGCTAAAAAAGAACTGTAACACTTTATATATATTGTATGGATTTTTCATGGTAGAACTAATAGCTATTTTCCATTTTATGTACTTGAGGATAGCAATTTATGAAAAGACACAAAAGTATATTTTTATTCATAAAAATATCATCTAAACATTTTCCCTTCCTCCTCCCTAGAACTGAGAGACAAATGTGAAAATATGTATACATAAAAGTAGGTTATTCTGTTTTACAAGGCAAGAAAACATCATGCAAAGTGATGGATTTAACTCAAGGACTTATTATAAATAAAGGTTGAAGGATAAGCACATGCCATCATCCACAATATCCTAAAAATTAGCTCTGCATGGAGAGGTAGCCAGGATCTGAGGGCTTCACGGAAGCAACACAGAACAGCCACCTTGGTCAGGTCACTTCAGACACAAGGGTCTCTGGAAAGAGATCCAGTTGTTTTGCATTCTCTGAGTTGAGGAAAAGCAGAAACTTCTGTCTTCATCCCTGGGACCAACACTGAACTGCAACCCCCTGCCTAACATCAGAGACCTGGTAGCATCCCTGGACTCTCTGCAGTTGTCTCCCTCTGAGGCCAGTGCTCCCAGCAGTGACCTAGTGCTGCCCGTCCTCCAGGATGTCCACACCACAGCAGCAGAAGCAGGATGAGAGGCCTGGTGTGCACTGTATCATAAAGGCAGGCTGAACTGAGATGCAGAATGACAAAAGCAGTCCCCATACTACAAGAAGGGAACAAATGGATGAAAACAGACAGTGAAAGTTTTGAGGAGAAAGGGTGACAGAATGCAGCAAGGGAGCCAGCGATGCTGCCGGCTGCCTTTTCGCTGAGAGAGGCTTTCATACTTGCCTGAGGGAAAGGATCAGCTGATGCTAGCAACACGTTTTCTGGTTTGAGGTCACAATGAACAATATTTTTAAAGTGTAGATGCCGCAAAGCCACAAGTATCTATAAAGGAGAAAATCATCATCAACATCATCTTATTTTAATCTAAAAGGCTGTTTCAAAATGTTCTCGAATAGGACATAAATTTAGAGGGTCAGGAGAACACTCAAAATGAACAGTGACATTTCTTTATGCTTCAGACCCTGAAATAAGCTAGCATGTTTCTAAGGAAACTTTATTGGAAAAAGTACTATATTATGGTAACCAGATGGCAACCAAAACAGGTAAAGATAAAAGAATTCAATGATATCTAACAAGATACACATTCCTGAATATTTTCAGATTCAGGACTCAGCCACTGTGCATTTAAACATTTCATGAGCAGTTTTAATACCTGGGCCTGTATACACATTATTTACTTGGTACTATCCTAAACCCTGACTACTACAGATATAAATTAGATAATACAATAAGCCATTCCAACTTTTTTTTTTTTTTAGTTTAGTTCAGACTCTGGAGGTAGGGACTAAACAACAGGGCTAGAAAGCTCTAGTTAAACAGTGATAACATCTGATATTAAATATTACCTTTTTTATTTCCTGACTCTAATTGATTTCTTACCTGAGTAATTAAAAACTTCGTTATGTGCTCTGGCAACCTGCCCTTTTCACTTGACAAGATCATCTCCAGCATGTCTCCATGGAGTTTTTCCATAACAACAAACACTCTTTCAGGCGTCTCAAACATACACTCCAAATTTACAACACCAGGGTGATGAAGGTTCTATTAAAGATAAATAAAACACTTGAAGAAAATGAGTTTTTTGATACTGTTTGGCAAGCTCACTGATTATACAAAACTGTTCAAGCTTAAAGCTATGGCGAAACCCACACTTAAGATTTTTAACACCTCTAAATTCCACATGTGCTGCCTTATATTTTTGAAATTCTAATGTCTCCAAAAAATACATCTTGACTTTCTGTGCACAGTGAATATTTTTCACTATGCTATAAATCAAAATTCCATCACAGTGAATTGCTAATTAGGTTTTCATTAGAATATCATATTGAGAAATCTGTAGTTTCTTAAGATCATCTCCAATATTAAGCATACTGTCCTAAATAAGTTTACTAGGCCATCCGTACACACTTGGTAGAAATTTAATGTAGACAAGATGAAATGCGTTCATGGAGTGCATCTGACTGCACTGGTGAAGCACATTAATCAGAACCTTTTGGAGCCGCTGTGCTCTCGGAGACTGCTCTATTTGCTACAAAAGCTCTTACACAAGAGTAAAGATCCCCATGAAAACAGCAAATATTATTGAGCCCCTGTTTTGTTCAAGACATCATGCTATGTGGTAGTGCTTCATAGTTCTCAAGAACTCAATAAATATTTCCACAATAAACTAATGGCCAATAATGACAGGCTGCATTTGGCTTGACATGTTAATTGCCACACATGTCAAGTAAAATTACTCTTAACATTAGATGGGCCCTTGTAATGATGAATGTTGGTCTGGGGTCGTCAACAAAAGCCTTTGATCATTTGACCTTTATTTTTTTTTCCTGCACCCACCAAAAAATCCTAACATTAAAAGAACTATTATATATTCTACTAATATTTCAATGAAAAATTGGAAAAAAACAATCATCTTGAATAAAAATTACCGATAGAAAAAAACACGGACTGACTTAAATGTGTTAACAGCTGAACACAGGGAAGAAAATAAATCCTTTATTCCAAGGGAAAAAATCTTTAGTCAGACATAAAATTAAATGCGAAATGAAATTTTCACAAATTATCGGAAACATGAAATGGCTCAGTCTTCAGATCTCACAGACAGATGCTGGGTGGTGAGCAGTAGAGGGGACATGAGTGAATCTGCGCTGTCATTGTCCTCCAAGCTACTCCGTAGTACAGAGAGCCTGGCATTGACTCAACACGGACATACGCTATGGTTGGCAGTAGCTCCTATGACGAGAACCTGCCTCGCTGTGTGACAACCCCATTCACTACTCTGGCAATTCTGCTCTCTGCCTTAGACATCAGATGGGACTTTAACATGTGCTTATTTAATTAGTATTTTTCCAGAATGTTCCAGACCAAAAGTATAAAATGAATTAATGAGATTGTTTTCTGTCAACGATTTCCCCGTGGACTCTGAAGGACTGTACAAACATCCTCTAATAGCTTCTTTACGTAAAAGATAGAGGAAAATTTGGCTATTTCTTGGTAAAGGAATTTGAATATACTTAGGTATATATTTTAGGAAATAAAGTATATTCAATGAATTCATTGCATTAAAGGTCACATGAACACAACTGGTAAAAGAAATGTGTCTTGGAAAAGTTTCAGCTCCTACATTCATTGCACTTGGTCCTTGATCTTTCACCAAAACCTTTACGTTTTACAGGTTTGCTAAAAAATATATTGAATGGTAGCTGAAAAATCTTTCTAATAGCAAAATAACTTTATTTTTTCTGCATAGCTGATATATAATAAGTTGATACTTTTTGAGTTCATTATGTATGGTTGAGACAAAGCCATCACATATGCCTACTCAAAGGCTGTATGCTTTTACACTCAATCAGATGACCAAACTTGCTTTTACATTTGACAATAACAAAAGAAAGCAGACTATACAGAATCATGTCTTCATTAACAAAAAATCTCTATACTTAGCCTAGAGAAGATACGTGAAGACTAAAGAGAGGGAAAAAAATTAAAGTTACTATTTTGTATCATGTATCATTCATATTGCCTTTTTAATACCTTAAGATCAAATCTAAGATGAGCTTTAACCAAAGTAGCTGTCGTGACTTGTTCACAATTTTAACTCTTTATAGAAACTATGAAATAGCTTTTCAAAAATTTCCTTTTAAAGTCTAAAGTAAATTAATTAACTTAAAAATGGTTTGATGATTATAACATCAACTATGGCAGAGTAGTGTTCAGAAAGAACTTTTGTTAACTTCTCAGGCCTAACTCAGAGATTTGGATAATAAATTTCATGGCAGAGTAAGCTACTACAGGATTTTGTAGCCATCTGTTTGTTGCATTTAAGTAATCTAATTTTCAGGAAATGAAACATTTGGTAAAATATAGGAAAGAATAGTGTCCATTCACACATTACAGATTGATGACATATCCATGGGGTGAATATGAGTTATTTTGAAGTCTGGGAGGAAATGCCATTTGAAGATCAAGACAAAAATTTTCTGACTCAAACTGCCTAGAGAGTTCTTATGTAATTAATGGAAGCTTTTATAAAAGCAGTAATACTTTATAAATAAGATTTAATTAAAAATTTTAGTTTATACATGTATTCTATTTTATATTACACATTTTAGATTTGCATTGAGGGTATTTTACTTATAATCTTTAATTCTAATAGTGTTGCTTTATTTTAAACCTATGAAGAAAGCTGAGCACCAAAGAATTGATGCTTTTGAACTGTGGTGTTGGAGAAGACTCTTGAGAGTCCCCTGGACTGCAAGGAGATCCAACCAGTCCATCCTAAAGGAGATCAGTCCTGGGGGTTCATTGGAAGGACTGATGTTGAAGCTGAAACTCTAATACTTTGGCCACCTGATGCCAAGAGCTGACTCATTGGAAAAGATCCTGATGCTGGGAAAAATTGAGGGCAGCAGGAAAAGGGGACGACAGAGGATGAGATGGCTAGATGGCATCACCGACTCGATGGACATGGGTTTGGGAGGACTTAGGGAGTTAGTGATGGACAGGAGGCCTGGCATGCTGTGGTTCATGGGGTCGCAAAGAGTCGGACAAGACTGAGCGACTGAACTGAACTGAACTGATTGTAAACCTAACATTGTGAATTCATTCCAAACATCTAGCTGTGATAAATTAATGTCATGTTTTCCCCTTCTTCTACCTTCAGGATTATTATACACAAATATATGAGAGGTAGGAGAGAGAAAAATAAGATTCAATATATCTATTCAACAGGTTATTTAGGAGTCAGCCTTAATGTGGGAACTTCTGACTACTTTTCTATCAAACGACTAAGTGATTTAGGTCATACTGAGACAGAAAGGAAGAAAACTGAAAGTGAAGAATCCAGGATCGAAGTTCTACATAGCACACAGAGCGCCAGCACAGTGGTGTGCAGCGGCAAGGACAGGGAAGTGAGGTACAGCAACATGGCAATGGCTCTGTTGACAGTCACTCCTGAACTGAAAGAACACACCATCTTATACATTTTCTCATTACAGTCTTTTAAAATTTATGCTTCACTTACTGACCCTAGAAATCACAATCACTTAATACCTCACGAAGGGGATATAGCACGTAACGACACCTTGATAGTTGCTAAAAAGTCAGTGTAGAGAAGGAGATGATTATAAGAAGATGTGTGAAGGATAATACCCAAATTAATGAGGTAAACTCAGCTATCTCGCCTAAATTCTCTCTTTAGTTTGATAACCAGAAATTTAGAGTGGAAGAAAAGAAAATTTCCTTTTGTCTTTCACCTAAAGGAAGTTACATTAAGTATGAAGCCCACACTTACGCCTTCTAATTTGTCCTCTCCTATCTTCCTAGGTGGCTCTAATGGTAAAGAACCCGCCTGCCAATGCAGCAGATTGAAGAAATGCAGGTTCAATCCCCGGGTCAGGAAGATCCCCTGGAGGAGGACATGGCAACTCACTCTAGCATTCTTGCCTGGAGAATCCCATGGACAGAGGAACCTGGTGGGATATAGTCCACAGGGTCACAGAGGGTCGGACATGACTGAA
Source organism: Okapia johnstoni (assembly GCA_024291935.2). Taxonomy (NCBI): domain Eukaryota; kingdom Metazoa; phylum Chordata; class Mammalia; order Artiodactyla; family Giraffidae; genus Okapia; species Okapia johnstoni. Next base: position 57,945,751 of record CM044326.1, on the reverse strand, counting down.
GCAACTTAGCATGCAGCATGCATGCATCTTCCCTCATGGGCTTCCCTGATGGCTCAATGGTAAAGAATCTGCCTGCCAATTTAGGGGACGCGAGTTAGATCCCTGGGTCAGGAAGCTCCCCTGGAGAAGGAGTGGCAACCCACTCCAGTATTCTTGCCTGGAGAAACCCAGGGACGGAGGAGCCTGGTGGGCTACAGTCCACGGAGTTGCAAAAGAGTTGGGCATGACTTAGTGACTAAACAACAATAATATCTTCCCTCACGCTGTATTTTTAAACTTCAGTGATGACAGAGGTGCTTCTACTCTGATGCCAACAGGTGAGGGCTGTTACACCACATGAGAGCCCTCCTGACTTAATATGGGGTGGGGATCATTTGGTTGTTGCATGCAAATGTGTCCTTATTTCATGTTCAGTTGACAAAAGCCTACAATTTAAAAACAGTTTCATACTCTAGTAGTTATCTTTTAGGAGGTAACATTTTGGGAATGCACATTCATAATAACTCAGATCCAATAAAGCTAACGTATAATGTCAGAGGAATAAATGCGCCAATATTACTTCAGTAAGACCAGATGTAACAATCCACCCTCCTGTGAATCACTGGCTGACATTTAGATCAATTTAACCAAATTTAACCTATTAGACTCTGTGAACTCAGAAATGATCTGATCATTCCTGGTAAAACTGTTTGCACATACCATCCATCAGAACTTGCAATGTAATACTGTATTTTTGTGTGGCATTCATTAGCTCAGATTGACTCTGGTTTAAATAGTTCAAAATTTTGTGGAAGAAATAAGTTGAAGCATCTCTACTGGCTGTTAAAACAATACATATTTTGTGTCCGTATATCAAGAAGGGGAGTCAGCTTTTAGATGGCTAGCTTACAATGCACAATTTACCATTATTTTTTCCATCTTAAGTTATCTACAAGTTCTGTGCATCCTATTAAGTAACACTGGCCCAAGAACAATTTTTTAAAGAATCAGTTCAATATTTGCATAGAAGAAAAAAAGTCAGGTGAGACCTGATATATAATTCCTGTATTCACATATAACCATAAACCTATCTATAACCCTCTCAATCATTCTGAACTTCATCTTTTCTGGAACTGCTTTAATCTAGCTTTAGATTTCAAGGCCATGCAGACACATGATAAACAGAATAAGTTCTCTCCTTTGCTTATAAAAGGAGAAGAGACTGAAGGTGGAGAGAGGAGTATGCAAAAAATATACTTTAAAAACCCTCCCATTACCTCTCACGTTTATAGTCTTTTCACCAGGTAGAATTAGTATAAAAAATATGTGCTATCTTCTACTCATCACCAGGAATCTTTTAGGGGGTATGAATGGGAAATCTAAAAAGTACAATCTAGATTCCTGAACCCACCACGTGGACTCATACACTGAGGTTCCACTGGCACTGTCCGTATATGACTGAAGTTGTTACTATAATTTTGGAGGGTCGAGGGAGTGACTTCTACCAAATGAAAGGCCCTTACACAGCAAGAATACCGTACACATCTAGGTATCTACCCCCAAACCCTTGACCAAGGCTAGAGTTTCAAGCTGAATTTAGGCAAAAGGATGCAATATTTGAGAATAAGAACAAAGACTTAAAAGACAAAAAATCAGTAACTGATTGTTACTTTAAAAAAGAATCAGTGTTAGTAAATATTCCACCCATAAAGCGTGACCCTCTTTCCTCCATGCCATTACTCAGTCTGTGTTTAGTGAAAAGGCATGAATTAAAAGAATGGCATGTTAAAATAAGGAAGTTGGAATTTGTAGATCGAGGTGTGTTTACTGCACATAAAAGTCAAATATTGGATCAAATAGCTAAATTTTTTTTCTATTTGCTACAAATGCATGACAATAGACACACATCTGGAACACTTTTTTATTTCCTGCTAATCTACCTGGCTGGAAACATGAACACATGAATCCAATCTCATTCCGATGTTAGATTTAAAGTGTAACTTTTAACAAAGTGTATCACTGTAACCCAATTACTATACTGAGATGTCACCACTCCAGAAAGCATAGCATTCTATTATGAGGTTAAATGACCTGTACAGACACACAATCTATCTGAAGTCTTAAGTACTGGATACTGGGAACTGGAGTGAGCATATCAGGTGTACTGGACAGGGTTAGAGGACAGAACGTCCTGTGCAAAAAGTCAGACTGTGTTATCTTACATTGTATAAGGATTTTGTGGCACTTAGATGGCATATTATCAAAATGGAACAGGTTCTTAATTATGGGGCATCTCAGAATCTTTAAGTGAAAGACTATTCAGTTCCAAGATGTAGATGACCTGGATGTAGTATGCAGTATTTTCTAAGCTTTCTTTTTGAGCACGTCTTAATCCTCACCTTCTTCCATGAAGGAACTCAGAAGACATGATCTTCCAAAAATACGTTGGGGAACATTGATTTTAAAAAACACTTTAGGGACTTCCCTGGTGGTCCAGAGGCTGACTCTGCACTCTCAATGCAAGGGGACTGGGTTCAAACCCTGGTCAGGGAACTAGATCCCACATGCAACTAAGAGAATGCATGCGGCAACTAAAGATCCTGCATGCCATGATGAAGACCTAAGATCCTGTGCGCCAAAAATAAACCAAATAAGCAATAAATAAAATAGACGTGGTGCAGCCAAATAAATAAACAAAAATAAATATTAGAACATTAAAAACACTTCATATATTATTTAATTCAACCCCCGTAAAACATTCCTGTGAAGCAAGCACATCTAGTCAGACGAATTCTAATGCATAATTAAGAAAACCAAGATTAAAAGAAACTTATGAAAAAACTGAAAAGCTCTGACTGGAACCTGGCCATCTGACACTAAGTTTTCATTATGACTAAATTGTTTTGGAACACAATATCTAGTCAGAAAAATTTTCAAGTTTGTTTTCTTTTTATTATAATAGATTTTAAAAAGTTTTTTCTTCTATTTTTAGACATATATATACATAATTTAGACTTTATTTTTTTTGGAGCATGCAGAAGATAACAAGTCACTTTAGAGCTGTAAAACATGTCTTCAAAAGAAACAATTTTATGAAAAATGTTCATGTAGTAATATAAAAAAGAAACAATATTTGAAGAAATATGAACATATAAGGTGAGACAACAGAAGTATAAACTTTCTATTAAACATAAAACGTCAAGTACTCACTTTTTGAATATTTTTCTCCTGAGAAAGAAAAGTTGACTCCTTCATGCTTTAAATAAAATCACCAGTTTGTGCAAATTTTCATTTTCCCACTCATACTTAGCGATATTATTCTCTGGTTTCCTGTTATGATTATCTCTTTCCACCTACTCTTGATCATCTTTTTAGACTAAGAGAACAAAGCCAGGTATTTACAAGATATATATTTAATCTTGTTCTGTGAAGATAAATTACCATGTTTTGTAGTCAAAAAGGAATGAAGGTACAGTATACTTTATTATCTTACTGGCATGCTCTGCAACTCTATACCACTCTGTTTCCTTCAGCTGTGGCAATATAATTTGCTCAACAAATATTTACCGAGTGTTTACTAGGGACCAGGCATATGTTAATATATTTTCAGCTGTACCTCAGGTTTTGAGTCAACCATGCTCTTTGTTAACATGAAATTATATGTCTCTATGTTCTCTATTTAAGAAATTCAATATCAAGTTATTTGAAATTATTCCTAGGAGCTAGACAAGTGGTGTCAATACTGTTAACTGTAAGGTAATTATGGAATCTTTACTATATGCCAGGCACTAAGAATTTCAACAAATTATCGTACTCAATTCTTATAACATCTGTACAAAGTTTTATGGATAAGGAAATTGAGACTCAGAGAACCTAAGTAACTTATCCAAGCTCCTAAGACTCTTAAGCCTGATGTGAGAACCCTGGCAGTCTAAGCCCAGAACCTATGCTCTTTAAACATTACGCTATTACCTTAGTATTTTCCCTGGATTCAAATCCATTTAGAACAAGTGCTGCCTGTTCTAACGAGTATGCATCAGGGCCTAACCCTCCTCATCTTACTCTCACGACCCATCTGAGCACGTTCTCTGATTTCTGAATGCTGCCTCATCAGTCTTATTACCAGTGTCCCCTACACCTGTTACGACATCCCCATTGACAATCTGGATTCCTTGCCTTCCTGACTGATAAAATTTCTCCTCTATAGCTTAATCTGTTTTTAAGCCAGTGTACCACTCCCATCCCCACCCCAGTGTTGTTCTGTGTTACCGATTCCACTCCTGATCTTGAAGTTTCATTGCCTTTAAAGGTATCACTCTGACATACCGTCTGGTTTCTTTCACACCCGATGCTCAATCTTCCTCCCAGGGCTAAGCTTTAGAGGTAGCTGAAACATCTGGAGCAATGAGCAGCCCATCTTCTCATAAAATATCATAGTTTTCTAACTGGAGCCTAAAATTTAATTACTTATTTATACAGAATGGGGGCGTTTTGACTGTTAAAACTAGCTTTGATTATTATAACTAGTAGAGCCTCCAAAAAGTTTTCTTGCCTTTAAACTTTTTTCTCTATGTCATCCCTCAGTACTGATCTGATCATAATAATTTTTTTGAAAATATTTCAATAATTCACAATCACCCAAGCATAATAAAATCCAGTTAACTTGGCACGGTATCTACGGTTCTCCATAAACTCTCACAAAAGCCATTTCTTGTCTTACTTAAGTTTACTCTGTCCTTTCACAGCAGTCTCTAAGCTAAGGGAGGCAAACTCTTGGAGAAATGGAAGATTAAGAGATATGCGAGCAGAAGGATAGTGTTAAGGAAAATTTGCTTTGTTTATATTTGTACCCCTACTACCTGGAACATGGGAAGTACTCAATAATTATACTTTGAATGAATGAATCTTAACAATCCATAAATAACTTTCTAATACAGATCTATTTGAGAAAATCTCCATATTCTTCAAATTCTCAATCCTCAAGTTGTCTTTCACAATAATTTTTTTCCCACTTTTCAAAAGGAAGGTATGCTTCTTATACATTCCAAACACTATTAAGGTACCTTGCCATGGGGAAGAAAATTGTCTAGGAAAAAAATAAAGGGAAATTTAGAAATATTGTGTTGGTATAAACGGAGTAACTCTAACAACTTGGAACTCAATTCTTTGGCAACTTAGCTTCTAATGCATGCTTTCACCAAAATCACAGAAGCATTTAATGGATCTATTAATAGAGTTAAAAGAGGATGAATTTTTGAAGATAAATCACTTGGACTGTTTCTATCTTATTTGGGGGGTGGCACTTACAACTTGGCTTCTACAGTTTAACAAAAGGAATAAAACTGCTGGTTTAATTTAAACAAAAAATAATAATCACCTAAAATTTTATTAACTATATTAAAAAAATAAACCTCATTAAATAATGTGCTTTCAGTAACATTTCATTTTTTATGTTAACAAGCATAGATCAAATTTTACAGAACATTTATCTTGCTAGACAAAGGTTTTACTAATAACTGTAATGATAAATGAATTCAGGAGAATGCTTTAAACATTCAGTGTTATAATAAAGAAATTTTAAAATATACAATGAATTTTATTGTAAATAAATATGAAAGGAGGACCAATAAAAGACTTTAAAGTATAAAAATATATAACATTGGAATATATTTCCGTGGTAAAAGTATAATGTAGTCAAAGAAAACAAAAATACTGTAAAATATGCTATTGCTTTAAAAGCCTATGCATGTATCTTAAATAATTGTTTAAAGATATAAAATTTTTTGGATATTTAGATTGTAATGCATATGTTTAAATGAGTTATACAACAGCTTTATTTTCAAATACGAGTATTTTCCCTATAGTACAAAATTAAAATTCTTTGGACTTCTGACAAAATAGTTCTAGCTGTCAACTTAAAAATATACAAACAGATACAAAGATTTTTAGAATTCTTTCTGAGATTTTCTAAAAGTGTTTAGAATTTGAAGAATTTTTAGAATTATATTTTCAAACCACATGAAGTGGTTTGAAGCCACTCTTTTAAAATAATCTAGCTTTCTACTTATATTTCATAGTGTATTTATTTTATTAAGGTGACCCCTCAGCCTAATAACCCTTTCCAACATTTCTTTGGTCACCAAAAATCATGACTCTTTCAAGATTTCACCAATGCTATACTTCTCTTTGAAAATCTCCGTCATTCCAGTACCCTGACCTCTGCCATAACCCATGATTTCTTTCACTATGTTCTATGTTTCCACAGCTATCCTGACTTGCAGTTACTTGTATCTGTCTGTCCAAATATATGATAAATATTCTAAAAGGTTTCACTCACTGCTACACAACCTAACAAATTGCTTTGTATCAAAGAAGGCAGGGCTTCAAGAGTACTGTTGAATGACTTAATATTTTTATTAACTGAAGGAAATTAATTGAACTTCCTTTGAAACTGGAAAAATGATAGCAAAATGGACAAAATTAGAGAATAACTTGCAGGGAAAGACATTAGGAATAATCGTTTTGTTTTTGGCTAGTTGGTTTGGGTAAGACTGGCACAGCAAAGTGGAGATGCCCTAATAACGCCAGAAATAGGAGACTGAAGTGTCTGTGAAAGAACAGAGCTCACGAGATAAATTAAGGAAATAACCTGAGAAATAATGACAGATGAATCTCTTAAAGTGGATGAGCTCACTCTGGGAATGAGTCCCAGATTAGCATACACCATGCAGATGAAGGGAAGAAGGTCAGTAGGAACAGAGCCAGCAGAGCCAGCAGGCAAGTGAAATGGGGCCTGATGAGTGCAGGGGTGAAGTGAGGAGCGAGACTTACAAAGGAGCAAATGATCACTGCTGCTGAAGCACTGAGACTAGTCAGGTAGGGTAAAGACTGAAAAACAGCCAACGGTGATAATTGGGCAGAGGTAAGACAGGAGTATGGCAAAAGTTCCTTACACTGTAAAACGGTGTAAAACCAAAGACAGATATTTATGAATAAGAATGGAAAGCAGCATAGAGCACAAATTTCAAGTGTATCAATATAAAATGTGCTACAGCCATGAGAGATGGCCTAGACAAATCAAGAACACAGTTTGTTTTTGCTGTTTTGTTTTAAAGTTAAGAGATACTTTAATGGGAAGAAGAGTGCCTCACAACAGAGAAATAAGAATGATGGAATTTTAGGAGACAAGTACAAGGGAATATACTTAATCTATGGCCTGTAAAATTCTTACATATCTTTTCCTACATTCTGTATTCAGCATCTTTATTATTCCAAAATGCTTTAATATAATGTATCATAAACAGAAGCTCTAGTAGTGTTCCTTAGAAAAAAATAAGCTGATATTTAAGATAAAGACAAAATAGTATATCAATTAGAATTATATATATTCATTAGCATTATCTTAAAGCTTTTGTGCAGTGATATTATGTGAGAAAATAAAAATGAATTTAGACTGAACAAGCCTATGTTGATAACGTAAATTGTATTAGATATATCATGCCAGTATCACTTACTTTAGATTGTAAGTTTCTAAGCCTTCTAAGATTAATTGCATCTTCTTACAAAAGTCAGTTTTCTGTGATATACCCAATAATCATAAACTATCTTTTTATCTCTATTTTGTTAATATGAATAGAAAAAAACAAAAAATTCAGATTTACCTTTTTTAAAAATCAAGATACAACTTATACAATCATACTATAAATAAGATCTCTTGGGAATTTTTGAATAAAGTTTAACATCTACATTAATTTATTATCCTTCTGAAATATAATAATAATAACAAAGCATACAATGAAAACAGCTATTTGAAATGATGTAAATCAGGGATAACTATGCCAAAAGAGTCACACTTGCCTTAATTTTTCAACTGTTCAAAGATATCTAAAGAGTGTAGCTTTCTAATGACTAAATCAGCCTCTCGAAGGCTTTGCCCAGGAAAGAAGATGAACGAGAAAAAGAAAGGAGAGACCTACTTTTTCACACATTCATTTTTACAACTTTGAAGTCCTCTACAAGCTAAGAAGCTTTTTTAATAAAAAAAAAAACAAAACCAGAAACAAATCAGAGTTCAACAACAACAAAAAAACTAACAGAACTACATGAGGAGAATTTCCTCCCATCAGCCATTCCCAGCCCACTTGGTCCTCTCCAGAGAATCTCAGAAGGAAGAACAGGATGGAGCGGAACTAGCCAGACTCCAGGTGTAAGCGTGAACCAGGAAACCAGCTTCTATAAGAGAGAGACCACGGGCAGAGGATACCAAATGCTTCTGCATATCACTTTTATATCCAGAGGGGGAGGATTCTGCTCCTCAAGATTAGGAAAAGAAAACCTTCTGCACCATTCAGCTGCTTTCAATCACGGTACTTTTTCTGAACGTATCAGTTAGTGAGTCAGAATCCTCCCCTCATCTCTCCACTTATTACCATATTTTCTCTTCAGGTTTAAAAAATGAATTACTTATTTCATAAGAAATATAGAACAGGGCAATGAGGGCTTTCAAAGAACACACAATCTTCTTAACTAACCAATTAACCATTAATAGCAAACAGAGTCCAGACATTTGCTTCCTAGTTGGATACTATGACTTATGCGACAGGATGATGTCTCTGTACAGTTTTAATTCAACAAGCATTCATCCAACAAATATTTGCTAAACATCTAATGTTTGTCAGGAACAATCTTTGGTGTTTGAGATATATCAGTATATATTTTGGGATATATATCAGTTATTTGATACTGTTGGCAAATAACAGTATCTGCCCTTCTGAAACATATATATTCTAGAGCAGGGATTGGGACTGGGGATGGGGAAAGAAACCCACAGCAAATATAATACATAAAATTGTGTAATAGGCTAGAAGATGGTAAGTGCTATGGGAAAAAGAGAATATAGATCAGACTAATTTCTGGTGAACAAGTTTGAAACAAATGTCAACTTTTGGTAAAGTATGAACTCTCAAACCTCATATACATAAACCAAGCTTTAATAAGATCCTTGTACAGGTTTTGTAATTAAAAATTCAATATATAAGTATGTTGTAAACATCAGACTAAAAGTAAACCTGAAAATACAATTTAAAGACAATTTAAATACAATTTAAAGACTCATGACAGGAAGGACTTGAGTGTCTTTGTCCCCACTGTACCCACTGAGCCAAGAACAGAGCTTAGTTCATGATATGTACTCAATAAATATGAGGTTGATGAAAGAAGTGAAGAACGACTAGGGACAATGGGGATGAATGATAACTGATGAGGATTCTTGAGATTTCAGGCCATAATATGTGAACTGTGCAAACTCTTCATATGCTCAAGGGACAAAATCTGACTTTCAACCTAACCAAATCTTTTATAGAAAACCACATTATAATGAAATTTTTGCTAAATGCATGTTAACTGCATCTGAGTTGTTGATTGCAGCTACTCTTTTGCAAAGGAGATGGAGTCAGTTTATGGTATATTTTATTTTTCTAACTTACTACAGAGTCAGCAGCTGATAATGTGTTGTCATGCTCAGAAAGCTAATTAAAGGGCTATACAGAGCGAATTAGACGTTCCTCTGCAGTTCCAGTAAAAAGTAGAAGGGTATAACCATGTTAATTGAAACTCCTCTTATGTCCTGTGAAGAAGGATAAATGTCTTATCCTTATGCCAACTGTGGCGAGGCTGCAAAAGAGTTGGCCTTCAGGACATCAGATGAGGATGGAGACTGGAAGAGGGGGGTCCAAGTATGGAAAGGTGTCACTAAGTTTTCAGATGTGACAGCTCAATGTTGTCAAGAATTTTTTACAAAAGAATCTGAGTAGCAAGCACTAAACTATGCATGAATTGTCAGCTTAAGATCTGTGGTTATCTTCTTCCAAGAAGGCAGAGAACACTGTGGTAGTTCTTTGTGTTACATTAGTTGTCCAATAGCACAAAAACACCATCTTTAGAACATATGAGTCTCAGAAAAGTCTATATCATTTTTTAATGTACAGCAACAATTATTTTGGTTGTCTGTACATATGAGATCCAAGGGTAGAAAATCATATCTTTTTCAACTTTTTTATTGTATAAACTCAATAAATGGCATTTATATGAAACAATAAATGAAGAAATGCAGTCTGTTTTGTTTTGCTAGCAATGCTCAGATGAAAATTATTTAATAAAACTATAAATTAGAAATTATGATCAGCTTGCAATTATGATCAGCTTGCATGACAAGTAGATAATTATGGAAGTTATATAAAAATGGGCATTTATCAAGGATCTAAACTGTCCAGACTGGACAGCTAGGTTGGCCACATTTAGCAAACAACTGCTCCATTTCCTTTTGATCTGCATAAAAAGTTTTAATAATTTAAAAAATTATGTATATCACATAATACTTTTCATTAACAAATTCTGGCTTTAAAAAGGGACTGGCTTGAAAAATGAGAAGAGATAAGGAACAGTCTCAATATTAAATAAAAGGCTTACAGTGAGACACAAAGAAGACATTAATAAGATCAAGATCATCTGATTCTCAGGCATGTATTACTCTTTTACTTGATATGCTGACAGCTACATACTGACAAATACTCAATTCATATAATTATCACAGCATAAAGGAGGAATGTTTATGAAGGCAAGGTCATTGATAATGTAAAACAAAATGGTCGCAGCATGTCCACTATGGGCAAATGCTGAAACATTATTCATTTAATGAGAATTAATAACACATTAACACCTAGAATTAAGCACATAAAAAGGAAAAGCTGCTGCCTAGTCTTGGGGAAGATACCACTCAGGCAGTGGTTTAATGCTTCATCTGCCTTTTCACTTATTTAAACATGCTCCTAAATATCTATGCCTCAGATAATGGGTAACTTTTCTTGTTTTGCAGAAGTTAATGGGATATATTATAGCCCCCATATGAAATACAAAAAGTACCTGAAGAATTGCAACCTCATTACGAAGCTGGCTTTCTTGTTTTGTTGGAAACCTTAACTTGTCAATGATCTTAATAGCTACATCTCTTCCTGTTTTACGATGTTTTCCTTTAAAATAAAAAAGAAATATTAGCATAATCTTATTAAATATCATCTCTATTGAAGAATACCAGAATTTATAAGGACATTTTAGAATTATAAAAATGTTTTACTTAAAAAATTAACATTTCTGGTGAGCACTGACTTTTGCCCATCAAGATTTCATTTCTTAGCTCCATTATTGTAGATCAAATATACACTATAAACTTAGCCAAATTCAAAACATAAAAGAATTAGGACATTAAAAGCTATTCATATGAACAACCTGATATTTTGTTATAAAACATATGTTTTAGAAACAGGATATTGAGCTACTTAATATGGAAAATATTAATACCACTGGCAAAAGTACTCTCCTTAAGAAAGGATGAAGTCCTGATAAAGTAATCTATAGTGTAACAGAAAGAATAAAAAACTTGGCACTAATAGCTTCATGGTCTTGAGCAAACCACTAAAGGTTTCTGAGTTCCTCATCCTCAATGGTAGCACTGATGTGAGAATTAGATGCAGCAAGATACGTACAGTACACAGCGTGCCCACATAGCTATACACACTCAAAAAACCTGTTATCATTATCATCATCATCGTCATCATCTGACAGTCCTTTACATATATCATATCCAATTTAATTCTCACAATAAACCTTCCAGGGAATCAAAGGCCCCCCTCAAGCTGTTCACTTCTACACTACTAGATCACAGAAGATACAGAATATGGTAATGCTAATTGAATTTGAAAGTGGAACTAATTACTCATTATTTTTGGTCACATATAAACTAATTCGAAATTCTATTATTTCTACATTTGGTGTAATTCTAGTGTCCCTTCTCCCTACAACCACTTTCACTATTCCTTCCAACTCCTCCAAGAATGCTTCCCTTCACAATGGACAAAACTACTGTCTTGTTTTCATGTTCTTTACTTTGACTGGCTGCAATCTCTATTCCAACTCAGATTTTACTGCAACTACTGTCTGTGAGACTGTGGCTTTTTAGTCTCCATGTTTCTGTCTCTATGGCACTTGGCCTGTCTTCTGTGACTGTTGTTATCTGCTTCATCTATATGAGTCCAGGTATAACTTCCTAGTCTTCCTTGCGGAGGCCGCCTTCTAAACCCGCTCCTTCACTGTTGGATGTTACAAACCATCTGGCACCTGCTGGTTTCTCTAATCTCATTTCTTACCCATCTCACCCCCACACTATATTCAGTTATGTATATTTACCATACTTCATGGGCTTCTCTGGTAGCTCAGTTGGTAAAGAATCCACCTGCAATGCAGGAGACCCTGGTTCAATTCCTGGGTCAGTAAGATGACCTGGAGAAGGGACTGGCTACCCACTCCAGTATTCTTGGGCTTCCCTGGTGGCTCAGATGGTAAAGAATCTGCCTGCAATGTGGGAGGCCTGGGTTTGATCCCTGGGTTGGGAAGATCCCCTGGAGAAGGGCATGGCAACCCACTCCAGTATTCTTGCCTGGAGAATTCCCATGGACAGAAGAGCCTGGTGGGCTACAGTCCATGGGGTCTCAAAGAGTTGGACATGACTGAGCGACTAAGCACAGCACCACGCTTTATACACCATGATTTTTTTTTTATGCATGCAATTATTACACCGCAGAACAATTCCCTGTGTTGTACTTAGTCTCTCCTATCACACTGTTAGGCCTTGACAGAAAATACAATGGTTGCTGACTCACTGACAGGTTTTCTGTCAAAGAAAAATGATTTGTACATTTTATAAGAATCAAAATTACTTTGTAAAACAGTATAATTTAATTAGTTTTTAAATAAAAAGCACAGTATTATACTATGATAAGTAATAGAATCAAACATTGTGATTATTTCAGAGCACCCCATCTCGAAAAAAGATAATCTGTTACTGATTATATTAAGTAATTGAAAGTTATGAGGCCATTTTACAGGTCAGGTAAAAAAACTGATATCTTTCCTAAGGATTTGAAAAATGTGATTGAACTGACTAGAATCTCAGACAGAAGTTTTAACTAAATTCACCAAATAACCTGAGAATAAGAAAAATGTAAAAATTTAATAATATTTTACTTCATACATGTAAAAAATGCAAACCTTAACAAAACACATAACACTGCTAAAGATGTTAGAATAGAAGATGTTAGATTCTAACATCTAATAAAGATGTTAGAATAGACTAGTTTTTGCCTAGTTATATGAATGGATTTCTATAGCGTTCTGACAAAATGTGCTAAGAGGAAAAAGAATGTTTCCAAACTACAGCTTCCTTGTTTCTCAATATTTTGCCTGTATAAACCAGTATTTAACCATTATTGTGTATAGAGTTTGTCAATATTTAAGCAAAAGAAATTTTTTAGGAGTAGAAAAATTTCTCTTTCAAACCAGACATGTGCTAATTTTCCAGTTAGCGATCACCTCAAGAGAAATTTTTAAAAGGTAAGTTACAGAAAAACATAACATACAAAACACATCTACATATAGGTTTTTATATTCTTCTTGGAGATATTAATTTTCTTAACACAAATATCCAAAACTTTAAATTAATAAAAATACTCGGTAAATCAACATACCTCCATACACAATTCCAAACTGTCCAGAACCCAGTACTTCATCAGGAAAAATCTGATAAACTGTGCTGATGTCCTACAGGTGCAAGTCCAGAGAAAAACAAACATGAAGTGGAACAACATATTAGTCCTAATAAATTCTACTATTTTATTAAATATATCATTAATACTTGATGAATTTAAACATAAACAATTTAAATGCCAGATGAAATCTACAATATAACGATAATATTAAAAACTCACCCTTCAATTTAATGTTGTAATGTTTGAAAACTATTCTGCTCTTAAGCAGCAGAAATTTTTCAGTGTTCAAGTAAATAGTTTTCATTAGGGAGAAAAAAAGACTTAAAACTATATAATGTCATTTACATATATAATGCCAGTATTTAAAAATGGATTTGCTTATTGAGATGGTTATTTAGCAATTTCACATTAAATAATCATTATTCCCAATCACAAGTCTGTGTGAGTCCTGATTCCAACCATTTCATTCTTTATGGTTAAAATGATAAGGCTGCTTCTTTATCAACCATCTACATCAGGTGAATTCAACTGGAAGGAAAAGGGGCTGAAACACTGTGAATGAGCCAGAGACACAACAAACAGATAATGAAATTCTCATTTACAAGGTGACCAAACTGTTTCACTTTTTCTGCTTATAGAGGTTACAAGTTTCCAAGCATCTACTCTTTCCTCTTTGAAATAATAATTGCTAAGGAAAGCATTCTGTTTTAAATGACTATGTTTACAATCTGTGATTTGATGATGAAATCATGAAAGTATAATGTAATACTTTTTCACTTTCAGTATTGCTATGACATACCATGGAATTTTCTGCCTATCCTCTACCCTTTTACCGTTGTCCTTTCAAAACCAAAAGTCCTTTTACATCACCTTACCCTTTGCATATTCTATATATTCCTATCCTTTTCCTTTGTCCTTCCTCCAGAAAAAAACTAAGTTCTCTCTATCCTGTTGTCCCTTCAAAGTATCTATGGTTCAGAGTTCAAGGTTGTCTGAAGGCAGGAAAAGAAATTACTACTACTCTAGTAGTCTGAGTCCAAGTACTACTTCATTTTTTTTCTGATAGCTCAATGGCCACCTAGAATTTGTGGGTGGAAGAACCGCAAAGGAATCTATAATTTCCCAAGAGATTTATAGGTAGATAAGTATTTCCCAAAGTCTTCTCTGGCTAACTAAGAGCAACAGAAATCTTTCCCTATATTGTGACTAATGGAACAAGAGGTCTTTATCTATCTTGTGACTGACAGAACAAGAATACAGCTAATTTTTGTTATGAACTTTTCCTAATTCTCTCAATCATATTGGTTTTCAGTTTACTTTATGCCAACTTAGAAAAGGTTGCAAAGTTATGCTGGTGATAAATGAAGTTTCACAGAGTTTACTTTAACTCAGATCAGTGTAAGGCTACAAATGTTTTCCCTTTGGTCACAGGCATAGCAGTCAAAATCAAGGGAAAAATCTGAGTCACAGGATGAGGTAGGAAAGGCCTCATTACTTTGGGGCTTCTTGCCACAGTGACAAAGTATAATAAGAAAAGCCAATATATGACAGTGTCAATTCATAATCTGATGGAATTAGGTGGTACAGGTGACCAGGGCGCTGGAATGTGGACCCGTAAAATCGCATTTACGCAGTTTCATCAGGTCTCCTTGATCAGTACAAGTGATTGTAAGTGTGTTTGCAGCTCCTTGTCATATGATAGCACTCCTGGGTAGCAATCAAGGAACGAGAATAAGGGCACACTTAAGCTACTCATGAAACTCAAATAATTTATCTATTTTAACTGGTATTACATAACATCAACCATTTAAAATTCCAGTATCAAGATGGGTCAAATACATAAAAAATCAGGCACTGGATTATAATTGCTTACCTGAAATGAAAAATAGTTATTTAACTCTCCACACTACAGAACAGATTATAGAAAATCACTAAGAGAATTGATACAGTGCAATGTTTCTAAAATTCTATAGAGGAAAAAACATCCAAAAGGACCCTATTTTATTTTCTAGAAAATACTAAAAAATTAAAATGTCAGATCAATAAAAATGCATTTTATGATGCTCTTATTTTCCAATAAAAGATCATAGTACCAAGTCTTATATTAGTAGGTACATACTCACCACATTTTCTTGAATCTGGCAGTTTGATACTGAAATACTCACAGAAATATCTCCTAGAAATACAAGTTAAAAAATACACAAAAGAAGTAAGAGAGGTAATCGCAAAATAGGTAAACACATGCTTATTAATCAAGCTGCAGGGGTATTTTTAAATCATAGCAATTAGATTTTTCTAAGAAAATGTCTATTAGAATATTTGTTTGCTTTTACAGTTACAGATTTACTCTGTACTTGGCTTTGAAAAATAATAGTATTTTGTCAGTTTAGAGTTGGAAGTCATAAAGATTTGGGTTCAAGTTCTGGTTTGCCATTTCTTAACTCTGGTACCAGCAGAGACAACTTAATGCTACTAGGGTCTGAGTCCCTCACCTGTAAAGCAGGCAAACTAACAGGCAAAAATTCTGCCTGTAAAGCAGGCAAAATTAACATCCACCTACTGGGGTTATTTTAAAAATAGAGATCTCACATAAAATGGGTAACATTCAAATAGGCTTATATATCCTATTAATATGTACTGAGCTTTCCAGGTAGTGCTAGTGGTAAAGAACTCGCCTGGTGAATCCCATGGACGGAGGAGCTTGGCAGGGTCTAGTCCACAGGGTGGCACAGAGTTGAACATGACTGAAGCTACTTAGCATGTATGCATGCAATATATACACTGGTTGTAGAGATCAACTAAAATGTTGTGACAAATCAAATCTATTACAGATCATCAGATCACTGTGATGTGAAAACAGAGGGCTGTTTGCCACAGGCTTCATTATTAATAGCCATTACGTGATTTTTAAGTTACACTTGTATACAGATACTACTCTAAAATATCTTTCAAAAATGCATTCTCCATTTTTGATCTTGATTGAATTCTGGTAAAATTTATCTCATGCTACAATGAACAGAGAGATCTACCTGGGAAAAAATGATTAAGAGTTTCCAAGTACTCTGAACACTAGTCTCCTGCAGAGGTAGCACGTTCATTGGTTTTGGAGGACTTGTGTTAACTCAGATTTGCAAATGGCAAAACTGGCATTCCAGTCAAGCTCGAGCTGACAAGATTACTTCTTCTTTTATCACCAATAGTCCAAGTTTCTGCTATTATTGGATATATTGGGTTGACATGCATTTGTTCAAATTTTTAATATAAAATAAAAAATAAAATAGGATAATTTAATGAATGAAATACCTTAGTATATGTAGCAGCTTTTATTTGGAGACCCCCCCCTTTTTTTTTGTTCAGTCACTAAGTCATGTCCATGGACTGTAGTACATCAGGCCTCCCTGTCCTTCACTATCTCCCAGAGTTTTCTCAAACACATGTCCATTGAGTTGGTAATGCTATCCAAGCATATTATCCTCTGTCACCCCCTTCTCCTCCTGCCATCGATTTTTCCCAGTATCAGGGTCTTCCAATAAACTAAACATCCCCAAAGAGGTTCTCTTCACCTGTTCTAAAGACAGACAGAAAACTAGCAGACTCACTGTGCACACTGGTTCCTGAACCCACAGAGGACCCCTTGGGTATGACAGGCATGAGAGCATGCTGGATCGCCATCTCCCACATCCGGGCCACATCTGCACCAACACCACTGGTGAGGACACTGCTATTTGGTGGTGGGCTGGAGGGGTTGACCACATTTTCTCCCACGTAATACACGATGTTTGCTGTAGTGATCTCAAAACAGTGAGGGTTGGCCCCACTAGGAATTAAAGCTGATGGTTTTGCTGGTTCCAGAGATAAAATTTCTGATAAAGGTATTTCCTGTGGAAAAAAGTATGTACTAAATGGAGTTTATCAAAAGGATAAAGCTTTCAAATAAAACTCATGCCAGGGACATGTAAGAAATGACATTATAGTCAGCTATCATTTCTATAAAACAGTTTTTTATAAGACACAGAATATAACTAAGAAAAACATAAAAATACTAGGGGGAAAAATTATCATCTCCTTTTTTGAGAAAAATTCAAGTGGCTTTTTAGTATGTTCATACAATAAGAATAAATATGAATAATTTTGAACCTGCATCAAAATCTAAGTCTTAGACTATAAATGATAATTTTAATAACTGTGAGGTAAAATCACAACCCTTTTGAAATGCACTTGGGTATGAACAGCTGTTTTTAAATTTCAACTATTCTTTAAGGCACTGAAAATGAATCATGTAATTTGATTTGATAGATGTTAATATAATAATATAGCCACATGAATAGTTTTAGTGAGGAACACCACAGAGAGTAGTTTTAAAAGCAGTTGCTTTTAAGACAATTTTGATATTAAAAAAAATTAATCACCATATTGTCTTTTAGGATGGAGAAGAAATAATAACTTTTAAATAACTTTAAAGAAATAATAACTTTTAAAACAAATTTTTAATTTAAAAGTTAATGAGGTTTCCTTTTTCTGTCAGGTCTGTGTAAAGAGGCCATGGAGAATGAACCTACTATTGCTGAGCCTTCATTATTCTTGATGGAGCAAATATATACTTTTTCACTCTAAATTTCTTTTGGAACCGTGTTTCACTGGGTGATATGTTATGTGACATCTGTATTATTTCATGTAGAGAGATAGAATGAAAACAGCTGCCAAATTATTTTTCTAGAGGAAAGTGCTCCTTATGATACTGGCAATATATGGAGGAATCATACAATGTTTCTTAACCTCTACTGACATATTTGCAGGACTACCAGTGCAAAACAAAACAAAATAAGTTGGATAGAACAGACTTCGGGAATTTACTTTTCACTAGTCTTCTGTGACCCTGAACTTGCCAGTTAAATCACACATCCCTGCGAAAACAGACAGTCAATCTTCTTCTCCTGCTCCCCCTGCCCCACCATCCCAGGGGGACAGAAGCATTCTACAGTGAAATTTGAAATTCACAGATGATTCATCAGCTCACGACCTGACTTCCCCCAAATCTAAACTACAGAGAAGGAAAAAAATATCTCTCGGAGCACACCTCAGAAGAGTCATGTTTGCTGGGTGTAATTTTGTATTTCTGATACTCTACATTCCCACAAGAAAGCAGGAGGGGGCATGAGACCTCAGTCAAGGAGAGAGTCACCCTTACCTTGTAGTACCTGCTTCCTGTGTCATTCTGAAAGAGGGTAATACATTTGCTATCCAACCTCCAATAGTGCCGCTTCCGCTGAAACAGAAGTTGGATACAGTATCTTTTAAAAACTTAAAAAAAAATCCAAGACAGATAAAATCAAAACATTTTCCCACTGGGGCATAAGATTTGATGGGGGAAAGTGTGCGGCCTTTGGAAGAAGAAGACTAACAATTTCAAGACTCTAGAAGGTGTCTGTTCAGCAAATGTGTAGTGAGTCTCTGCGCCTACATTTGAGAGTTATAAGTATTAAAGGAGATGATGTATTGGTACCCAGAGCAGTGCCTGGCCCTTAGTGCAACTAGAATAAATAGAAAACACCATTTTAAAATTTATTTGATGGCTTGAAGAGCTAAAGGTGGATTAATAGCTGTAATAAAAGGGCTTAATGGGAGATATAATATTTATATGCTATTGTTTTAGAACATAAGGCATGCCGTGCTGACCCAGCCAGGCATTCTGGCTTCCATTAGAGATGACACAGTAGAACTAAAGAATGTTGAATAGGATGGCAAGGCTGAATCCATGGCATCAACCTAACATCAGGGGAATGCATCAATAGCTTGACTTTCTCTTAAGCTTACTGCAGATCTAAACAGCCATGATTTAGTGATCAGGTCCCTGTGTGTCTGTATGAGGTATAAGTGCATGTATTTCTTCTTGTCAGACTAAAATTTTCCTAATACCATTCTTGGTCTTTTCCACAACCTATCTTACACCAGTCAAATATACTAAATACACTTCAAATATTTTACCAAGTCTAGGAAAGACTGGATGGAATTCAGTTGAGTCCTACAGTAAGTCATGTAAAGCTCTCTCCAGAAGAGAAGGTTGAGATTATAGACACAGCAATTAGGTTATAGGTGTCCATTTACCTAAAGAAATGATAGGAATCTTATGGCTAGGAGGTGATGAGGAAAACACTACCAATAGCTGAGAAAGCAGCTTGTCACTAAAGGTCAATTAGTTTAATCGAAACATATGTTAATACATGCACAACCTCATGCACCAACTATTAGGAAAATAAGAAGTAGTGAGAAACTCAGAGTATAATAAAAATTTTAAATGTGCTGTCTTTTATCTAATAAAATATAAGATTACTATATTTCTGAATAGGTCAGTTTTTAAGTGAACACTTAAGGATTTAGGAAGTATACAGCAGTTATCATTTTTTCTCTCCGTAAAATGCAGTGCTCAAAAATTTTTTTGAATCACAGCCGAGCATTCTGAAAGTTTTCACGGCCGCTATAAAAAGACAGGCAGACACTCAAGTTGCTTGGGAATCATCTCAAGTAATACAGGCAAATGACTTTGTCTCCCTGAGATTGCTGTCTACAGGCTTTTCTAACTCAGTTGTTTGCTCAACTGCATGGAACACGCAGAGAGGGAACATTCTCTCCTGATCCTGCACCCTGCCTGCACTAAGGTTTGCTCCTGCTAACCCAGATATCCCACAGTCTTGACAGAGCACCAGAAGCTCCTCTAGCTTAAGCTCATGAGACAAGACGAGAGCATGATGTGGATCTTACCAGCGTGTCCTTGCTGGTGTAGTGGACCATCCAGCCTTCCTTCATCACTGTGCTGCTTTTCCTCTTCGTGTGTTTGACAGACTGTACTACTCTCATGAGCGGGATATTGTTGCTTGTTGATGGACTTGGAAAGTCAAAATAGTTTAAGAAAAAAATGTTTTTAGATACAGATCTTCTTTTCCTGCCTAAAGCCTTATTTCAGCTATTTCAAAGTGAAAGTCAAAAGAAAATTTCAAACCCCATTTTTAGTGAAAGGTATTGTCAGAGCACCACGGTTCACACTCCAGATTGCTCTTAACAGTGAGACGTGCTTTATATGGACATCTTAACAATCCCTAAGCAGAACAGTAAGCACCCAGGTTTTCAGGTGAACTAAACACTTGGGGCTCAGTTTTGGGGTAAACATTGGGTAGATTACTCTCATAGTGTACCGAGGCCACAGTTCAGAGTCACACGTAAATGATCATTTGCTTAATAAATACTATAGCCACAATATTAATCATTTAGACATAAGTTAACATGAATTTCAGTCTCTTTCTAAATAATTTCACAAAAATTAGAATCTGCTGTTCCAGCTGTCTTTTAAATAGCTATTGCTCATGGAATTATGCCCCATCTTTCATCTCCTTCTTTTCTATCGCTGTGTCTTAACTGACCCCAACCACTTACATGCCACCAATATTGTGATACTAAAGAAATGTTCACCTTCAAAAGAAAGGGGGGGCATAAGCATTTTCCAGTATTTGAAAAATATTTCTCATGTTATTAAATGAAATAATATCCAATTATTTTATTGCTCTCCTCTCATGAACAATATTAGTTATTAATTTTAGTTATGAAGTGCCAATCAATATGGCGCTTATAAAATGGACACAAAAGTTTGAATACACTTTCTAATAATTTGGGAGCTATTTTTGTAGAGTCAGGTAATACAAATTTCAGGCTCTGCAGAATACTTAACTCTGCCATTGCGGTGCAAAAGCAGCCACAGCCATAGCTATGGACGGGCATGGCTATGTTCCAATAAAACTTTATAACAAAACAGGCAGCAGGCTGATTTGGCTATAGTGTGCTGACCACTAATATAAAAAATGGGGATCATCTACAAATCAAAACTACAGATAATCAAATCACAAATATGAAGCTCCACACACTTCTGAAACAAAATCAAGGAGTAAGGTCCAGACATATGTGATTCTTGTAATAAAGTGTTAGTGGCTCCATCGTGTCCGACTCTCACTGACCCCAAGGACTGTGGCCCACCAGGTTCCACTGTCCACGGAATTCTCCAGGCAAGAATACTGGAGTGGGTTGCCATTTCCTCCTCCAGGGGATCTTCCTGACCCAGGGATCAAACCTATGTTACCTACATTGCGGGCCAACTATAAAATAGATGGTGTCTGCTAAGGTTGATCCCTGATCTATGTATTTGCACACAACAAGCTTTGAATAAATATTAACTTATTAGTAAATTTTCTATTTGCAAGTATGTGTAACCCTCACATGCAAAATAAAATGGGTCAAAACATGAGGCAATACCAGAAAAAGATGCAAGCTACACTTCTCCAAGGGAATCCCGACCTCCTAGGTCCAAACTTAGGAGTTTCCTCTACAGTACACAGCTCATTTATAAACAAACTATAGGAAAAGTTTGGACATGTTTCATCTTGGTTCAAGACCATAGAGATAAAACAAACATGGCAAAAAAGCAAGTCACATGAATTTCTTGGTTTCCCAGTGTATATATGTTATGTTTACACTATACTGTGGTCTATTAAATGTGTTATATAGCACTATGCCTTAAAAAAAAAAAATCAATGTATATTCTTTAATTAAAGATTAGCTTATTGCTAAAAAATGCTTGCCATCATCTCAGCCTTCAGGCAAGATGCAGTCTTTTTGCTGGTGGAAAGTCTTGCCTTATTGTTGATGGTTGTTGCCCATGAGGACGGTGTTTGTTGAAAGCTGGTATGACTGTGGCAAATTTTAAAAATAGGACAACAACAAAGTCTGCCACATCAATTGATGCTTCCTTTCACAAATTATTTCCCTGTAGCACACAATGCTGTTTTATAGCATTTTACCCACAGAACTTCTTTCAAAATTGGACTCAAACTCTGTACTGCATTATAAATTAAATGTGTGTACTAGTTTTACTCTAAATCGTTTGTCATTTCAACAATCTTCACAGTATCTTCATCAGGAGTAGATTCCATCTCAAGAAACCACTTCCTCTGCTCAACTCAAAGTTTTATCATGACACTGCAGTCACAGTTTCAGGCTCCATTTCTAACTCTAGTTCTCATGCTATTTGCACCACATCAGCAGCTACTTCCTCCACTCAAAGTCATCCATGAGGTTTGGAAACAACTTCTTCCAAACTCCTGTTACTGTTGATATTCTGACTTCTCATTAATCATGAATATTCTTAATGGTATCTGAGGAGTAAATCCTTTTCAGGTTTTCAGTTGACTTTGTCTAGATCTATCAGAAGAATCACTATCTATATGGCAACCTTACAAAATGTATCTCTAAAAATAATGAAAGTTAAAATTGGTCCTTGATCCATGGGCTGTAGAACAGATGCTGCGTCAGAAAGCATGAAAACAACGAGAATCTTACCATCCATCTCCATCAGAGCTCTTGGGTGACCACGTGCATCATAAATGAGCAGCAGCATTTTGAAAGGAATTTTTCTTCCTGAGCAATAAGTTTCAACAGTGGACTTAAACTATTCAGTAAACTATTTTA
This sequence comes from Okapia johnstoni, assembly GCA_024291935.2. Classification (NCBI taxonomy): domain Eukaryota; kingdom Metazoa; phylum Chordata; class Mammalia; order Artiodactyla; family Giraffidae; genus Okapia; species Okapia johnstoni. The sequence continues at coordinate 57,922,664 of CM044326.1, read as the reverse complement.
TAAACAGATGCGCTGTCATCCAGGCTTTGTTGTTCCACTTACAGAACTTAAGCAGAGTGGATTTGGTATAACCATTAAGGGTTGTAAGATTCTTCAGAATGGTACATGAGCACTGGCTTCAACTTAAAGTTACCAGCTTCAGAGTCACCCTGTCCTTTGAAGCTTTGATGCCAGGTATCATCTTCTAGCTGTGAAAGTCTTGGATGACACTGGCTTAAAATACAAGGCTGTTTTGTCTGTATTGAAAATGTTGTGTGTGGCTATCTTCATTAACTCAGCTAGATGTTTTGGTAACTTGCTGCGGTTTGTACATCAGCACTTGATGCCTCACTTCACACTTTTATGTTATGGCGATGGCTTATCCAGTCTTTAATAGCTTCAAACTCTTCTTCTTCATCTTCCACATTGCTCAGTCTTCACAGAATTAACAAGAGTTAGGACCTTGATCTGGATTAGGTTTTGCTTTAAGAGAATGCTGCTGCTGGTGTGAACTTCTATCAAGGTTAAACTATCTCCATCAGCAACAACGCCATTTTGCTGTCTTATCGTTCATGTGTTTACTGGAGTAGCACTTTTAATTCCATCAAGAACTTTTACTTCACATTGACAACTTGGCTGATGGTTTACCTCAAGCGGCTGAGCTTCTGACCCATCTCAGCTTTCAACATGCCTTCCTCACTAAGCTTAATCATTTCCAGCTTTTGATTTAAGGTGAGAGACACATGAATGTTTCATCTGAACACTTAAAAGCAATTGTAGGGTTATTAACTAGCTTAATTTCAATACTGCTGTGTCTCAGGGAATAGGGAGGCCTGAGGAGATGGAGAGAGACAGGAAAATGGCTGGCTGGTAGAGATGTCGTAACACAAAACATTTATTGATTAAGCTTACTGTCTTATCAGGCATGGTTTGCGGTGCCCCCAAACAATTACAATAGTAACCTCAAAGTTCACTAAACATAGATCACCCTAACAAACATAATAATAATGAACATGTGTGAAATATTGAGAGAACTACCAAAATGTGACACAGAGATGCAAAGTGAGCAAAAGCTGTTGGGAAAATGGTACTGATAGGTGTGTCCTACCCAAGGTTGCCACAGATGTTCAATTTGTTTAAAAAAAAAAAATGGAATACCTGTAAAGTGCAATAAAGTAATAAAACTAGGTATGCCTGTAAACACAACTTTAAGTTTTCTCTGTAACAGATTAAAATATCAAAGAGCTTTAAAAAGTATATACCACTGGGGGCTCGCCTGCTTGACCGAGCCTGGGAGTGCGCCCTCACCTGATGGTCCTGTTGGAGTCCTCGTGGTCGGGGTCTGGATCCTGCGTTTCCCCACTGTCGCTCTGGCCCTCGGCCATGGCCATCTCAGCGTCCTGGACCATGGCCTCTTCCATGTCATCCATGAGCCCGCTGTTTCTCTCACTGTCATTGTCATCGCTCCCTTCTTCCATGACCACGTCAGACTCAGCCCCAGGGCTGAGCAAATCTACAAAATTGTTTTGCACCCATGAGGATAAACCTAGTATCCTAGAGCCAAGACTTCAGAGAAAGTTAGGCAATCCTAACACAAATCAATTGGAAGCCCCCAAAATATAGTCATGTGAATAATAATTCTTCTCTTTCGCTTTCCTTTTAAACTTTAGCTCATAAGTATCTGAATTATGAGAGGATAAATATATAATTTTACATGTAGATGCTCATTTTTTAGGCCCCTAGGCCTAGAAGCATAAAAACGTCATGGGGAGCCTTGGAAGGACGCCAAGCATGATACAGAAACGAAGTGCTAGGAAGCAAAGGGATACCAGTGAAGAGGAAACGAATCTTATTTCAGTAGCACAGCACCCTGGTGGGAAAAAGAAATATGTGGGAGGATGTGGGGAACTTTCACATGCAAGGACACTGAACGTCATTGACTCCCGATACTCCAGCAACTTTTAAAATCATGAATTTCAATGTATTAAACTGGTCACATAAGCAACAGCGTTTAAATAACTATCAAATAAATATTTGATATTTGAAATAATACTGAGTCCTGCCATTATACAGTTGATGCTAATGTAGTATAATTACTTACTAATATAAAGTTCTAACTTTAAAAGAGCCTATTTAAGGCTGATGGTTTAAATAGCCTGCCAAGTTTGGAAAATGCACATTTTTCCAGATTTTTCAGACTGTATGGAAAAATGCAATTTCAAATTAATATAACAAAAACTATGCTGTTTCCCCTTGGTTCCAGTCATCTAGTACAGGTTGACATTTCCCGTGCCTGAATAAAATCAATACCACATGCCACTTAAACTGGGAAGGCTGCCAAGTTTTTATCTTTGGAAGCACTGCAAAGCCAGAAACTACTATGGGAATGTTTTCCTAGAGAACTTCCTCTTCTAGAGAAGAAAGTGGAGAACACAGATAATCACTTGTTCTTCAGGATTTTAGCAACACAGAAATACTCAACCAGTTTCTCCGGTCTTTTATCACCAATTTGCTTCTCAGAGGAATCAACAATCTGATAACTGGCTAAAAGTCTAATGCAGTCTGTTCTCTATGGGAAAAGTCAGTCTGGGACTCTGCATCAAATGTTTTGTTCAGAATCCATAAGGAATTCTACCAGGGAAGAAAATGAGAGCTGTTCCTTTAGGACACAGCATTTTTCTTAGGATGTCTTCAAACTTAATCTATGCAATCAAAGTCTTCCCAAAGGAATATTCCTCAATATAGAAAAGGATATGGAGCTTTCAATTGGCTGAATTAAAATTCCTTTTATTATTATTAAAGATGCACATTAACAAGCACATACACAATGAAAATAGTAACTGGATAGATGAAGAAAGTAAGCAACTGTTTCCGGTCGGTCAATTTCTGTGACTCTTCCCTTGACCGACAGGGAATAAAAGTTAACTTCTGTCTCAATGCTTGGAATAAAAAGGATGGAGGAAAAGACTGATAGGTATAACTTGAAGACATTACAACAATTTCTACATTTCTGAATGAACTAGGGTAGGTGTAGAAAATAAGGGAGTTGGGGAAGAAATCCTGGATATCCGTGTTTTCAGTATGAGGTGCTTCACCATGTAAAAATCCAGAAAATCTCTGGTCTTCATCATACCACAATGATGGGTACTTTTCTACAGTAAAGTAAGACAGAGGCTGTAATTGACTGGGTCACAAGTATCTGAATGGAAGCAAAAGTAAAAAAAATCCCACAAAGTCCTATATGACACATGCCTTAAGAGGGACAGAAGGCTGATATTTTACTTACCTCCGTTAATGGTCACTTCACCAAGGCAGTTGTTGGGCACTTTCGGTGCACAGCGTTTATGACAGTTGAATCTGCAATCTAATCACAATGATTTTATTTTTGGTGGCTTAAACAACAAATGCAGGAGACCCAGTTTGGATCCCTGGGTCCAGAAGATCCCCTGGAGAAGGGAACAGCTACCCACTCCAGGATTCTTGCCTGGAGAATTCCATGGACACAGGAGCCTGGTGGGCTACAGTCCATGGGGTTGCAGAGAGTCAGATACAACTGAGCGACTAACACTTTCACTTTCAAAACAACAGAAATTTATTCTCACACAGGTCTGGAAGATAGAAATCCAAAATCTTCCTCCAGAAGCTCCAGGGAGAATCTTGATGACTGGATTCTGATGGTGGCTGGCATTCCTTGGCTTGTGGCCACATCACTCTAATGCTTGCTTCTGTGGTCATGTCACCTTGTCTTCCTGTGTGTCAAATATCCCTGTCTTTGTCTGGTAAAGATGCTGTGATTACATTGAACTCTCTTGGATAATCCAGGATAAACTTCCCATCTCAAAAGCCTTAAGTTAATCACATCCACAGAGACCCATTTTCTATATAAGGTACCACTTACAGGTTCTGGGGATTAGTACTAGAACACCTTTAAAGGCCATTATCAGCCACCACAAGTATGGATACAGGGGAAAGGTTAGATGATGATCAGAAGGGAGGCTAGGGTCAGAGCCAGAGGAGCAAGGTGGAGAGCTATGAGTACATGGTGAGGGAAGGAGGGAATATTCACAGGAATCAACCTGGGATCAGCATCCAAAGCAACAAGGGCGGTCAGGAAGCCTGCCTGAGATGAGGCTAACCATGCAAGTTCCGGCTGGTCCCTTCAGGCCAGAGTAGGAAACAGAGGACAAATGATAGAATCCTGCCATTAGGGGAGTGTGAGGTTGAGCCAGGGAAGGCCACTGAGGCAGTGGGGGAAGGAATGGTAAGCCATTCATCTATACTGACCTGTGAGTGAATTAGAAAACACACCCCTTTCTCAAGATGCTTCACTACCAAACTTGGAAAAGTATTATTAGGATACTGCTATTGTAAGAGCAAACACACTTTCAGGGAAAGTACTGTAGTTAACACAAATCTAATGAGGCCCTTTAGGTCTACACAGAGCTTGCACCATCACAGATGTTGGAATAAGCATGTCCAGTAGGGTGCAAGAATCAGGGAGAGTGAGGTTGAGGAGCTCCCCGGTCCAAATGGGAGGCTGAAGGAAGCTTAGGTAAGATCCAGCATGGGCTTCACTGCTGCCCGTGGGTAGGTTTTTATAGCCATCCATCCATCATGTATTGTCTCAGTGGGCTAGCTCCATTGAAACTGTCAGAAGGAGGTGGGCAGAGGAGCAGGAGGTGAAGGCCTTGAAGGCTGTTTTATTTGGTATTGATGTTGTAATCACAATGATTTTAAAAGCATTCATCTAGAAAGAAAAGTTATGAGGAAAACAATAATTTCAAATGGATGAGGATCAAGTGTTGGCTGGTGACAGATACTTGGTAGCAAAGTCACCCTTACCTTTGCACTGCAGGCCCTGCCTGAAGAGCCCCTTGAGAAGCTTCTTGCAATACTGGCACACAGTGGGCCGGGTATACGAGTGGATGACGAATGTGTGCGGCACTTTAACTTTGGACAGCAAGATCTTGTCGAGCTGGATGGGTCGTCCAATGTACGACTGGGAATTTGACCTCTTCTCTCGACCAATGAAGGACTCAGATGGTGACTTTTGCTATATGTTTGAAAGACAACAGAGGACAATAAGTTGTAAAAGACTGATTTATATGTTTATGTATTTTTATTTTCATTTTGATTTAATTTTTCGACAAAAACGTTCACATTATTACTGAGCCAAGGCACTAGTGCAGAAAAACTGACACAAAGAGAAAAATCATTTTCCCAATAAAACACATCCAGCTGTTCAGATAGTAGTGATGTTCCCAGAGTGATACAGTAAGATGCAAGTGACCTAGACACAGTATAATATATTTATGTATTTTTAAGTTGCTCTTTGTTTTACTATTGTATTTAGTGGATTGATTGTTAAGAATGTCAGAGGAATAAACTAAAACTATGTTTCTGTTTATTAATTTATTTCCCCTTTACTTCTTACTTGAGTACTTTGCTTTTACATCTGAAAACAAAATTGTAGATCATAATATTTGAACCTGATTTCTGGGACTTTAAAATAATTTTCAGCTTTTTAGTTTCATTAGTTTTACTGGAGAAATATAAAGTTGAAAGCAAACCAAAATATGTTTCTAAATCTCACTGCATATACTACTTCACTGACATTTACTAAAGATTCACATGTACAAAATGTAAGAAATTCAAGAGGATAATAAATGAAAAGTAAATCCCCCCAGGCTGTCCCATACAGTACCTCATCTGAAAAGGGCTGATAGTTTCTTTGGATTTTCTCCAAGAAAAAAAATATATAATTTAAAATCATTCCTCAACCATATAAAAGTAAAGAGTTAAACTTATACTATCATTTACGTAATTGAGAAACAGCGACTATTAGATTATACAAGACTCACAAATATTAATGTTTTGGTTACAATTATACCTCTGTACACTCCTATTTCTCATTTTGTAATTACGTCATCAGCTCAGTATATAGATTTAAAAAAATAAATGAATTAAAATGAACTGTGTTTCCAGTGTTTTTGAACAATTTCACCGTATCTCCTGATACCATGGAAATGTACTTGGGAATCATCAGAAATAATAATCATTGGAATAAAAGAACTGAATTACTTTTTAATAGTTATTATAATTATATAATTCATTTATTAAGCTCTTAACTTAGTATTAACTCTGAATAATCACTGTTTTAGGTACCTTATAAGACAGGCCTTGTTATCTATAGTTGAGGCATCTAATTTGGGGTCAAATGCTAGTACATAGTACAGTCAAAACATGAATCTACATTTGTCTGCCTCTAGAGCCCTTGTATTATCACCTTACTTAGTTAATTTCTAATTCAGATAATTACTGAAAATATGAGAAACAAATCATATACACATATAATTTCTATCCCTTTCAATGTCTATCTGCATCAAATGGGAAAATTTTGATTTACAGATTCACTAGCTGCGATAAAAAGAAATTTGAAATGAGGTTCTACTTAGGGATATTATGTCTACAGTTACATTTATAACTTCAACTCCATAAAACACTATGAAGCAGAATTATTCTGGAAGGGCTCAACTCTTGCAAAGACATCATGGGAGCTTTTAAAAATGAGTCTAAGGTTTGCCAAATCAGAATCATAAATATATTCAATAAATACCTTCAATGGAATTTAATTTTACTGGAAAATAATTAAATTCATTGGGTTAGGTCCCTGTTTTAACAATCCAATGGGCCAGTTTTAAGTACACTAAAATGAAAAGTGGTATTTTTCCACAGTTGGAAAGTTTCACCACTCGAAATAAAAGCTGATCTGTTGTCACACTTTCTTAGCAGACTTACAATGTTCTCAAATTTGGAAAATCGTATGAAAAGTTGACCAAATTACTTTCAGTTATTTTCCTTAACTTAAGAGACTGAAGTCTAAGCTATGTAGACAAAGCCAGTTTGATGTTGGATTATTCAGTATACCATGGGGCAAATTCACTTAGATGAGCAAGATAAAGCTGAATGTTTTCTTCTCACCCAACATGGTAACACTCACATAAATACTACCATAAACTACAAGAATCAGAATTATTCCTGAGAAGTCATTTCATTTATTACCTTCAAAGCAGGATTACATAAGAAATTTTAAAACGTTACATGATTTTAGGGAAAAGAAACTGGCTGTTAGTTTGTGGCTGAGTCTGTACTACACATTCAGGCAAAGACGAGATTCACACAGCCACATGTGTCCTTGGCACTGAATAACAATAAACTGTAGATTTATAGTGTCAAAATGAAGACTAATAGCATTTAAGATACAATAGCAATTTAAGATTTTAACAACATTATCAAAGGGTACTCTTGTCATTTATGGCATCTTAAAATCAACAAGCAACACAACCAGACATTCTCATGATTCCCTTTTCTTACAATTCCAAATATAATCAGTCATTTTCAATGTGGCCTCTATTTCTAAATGAAAAAGTGAAGTTTTAAAATCATGAGATGGGATGCATGCATGTAGGAACTGATGTACTACTGGAACGAGACTGAGTTGTTAATTTTACTAGGTAACAAACACTTTGGTAAAGGGATGTTCTGTCTGCAGAACTGTATTCTATGTTTCTGAGAGTTACACATATACATTTATATCTGCTTTTCCCTGTTATGCAGCAAAATTAAGAGCTAAGACAAAAAAAGAAGACTGGGTTACTACTTGATGACTTTGTAAATGCTTATTGAAATATTTATCCATTCTTCAAAGAGTGAAAAAAAAGCTTTACTGATATATAAGAGATTGTAAAGCAAACATAAAAATAAGATCCTATGAAATAAGGTCATTGACCTGTAATATAAATGTACATTTATAATATTTATCTATATGTCATTAGTTACATAAATGTTTAACAACCATCATTTCTGGAATCCTGCCAATCATCCCTTCTAATGATATAAAAGCAAATAAAATGCTTCCAAGGATTTTCAGAATCAGTGATACATTTTGATTAACAATTCACATTCAGTTACCATTTTAAGAAAGTTACTAGTTGTAATTTCCATTTTTATGTGAAATTTTATTTGAAAGTATATACACCAAAAATCCACATTACCATATTTTTTTTGTTTGATGCATCAAGCTAGAGTGTAGGCAAAAATTCAGAAGTTAGTAATTTTAAAGGAAATAGAGGATGGTTTTTAAAATCTCATTGATCTAAATTAAACTAGCTTGGACTTTAAGATAATTTCTATAGGAAAGCAGACTTACAATTCAAAGGGTAATGCTGACTTAAATAACTAGTTTTATGGAAGAATCTGCCTGCAATGCAGAAGCCCTGGGTTTGACCCCTGGGTTGGGAAGATCTCCTGGAGGAGGGCATGGCAACCCACTCCAGTATTCTTACCTGGAGAAGCCCATGGAGAGAGGAGCCTGGTGGGCTACAGTCCATGTGGTCGCAATGAGTCATACACAACGGAGCAACTAAGCACAGTACATGGATGTTATGCATTATTATACAAAGTAAAGAGATATGATATCATTGTATTTCTTCATTAACTTACTTTAATATTTTTTTTATGTACTTGTAAATTTGTATTAAGTGAAGTGAAAGTGTTAGTTGCTCAACAGTGTCTGACTCTTTGTAACCCCATAGACTGTAACCTGCCAGGCTCCTCCATCCATGGAATTCTCCAGTCAAGAATACAGGAGTGGGTAGACATTCCCTTTGGGGATCTTCCCAACCCAGGGATCGAACCTGGGACTCCTGCATTACAGGCAGATTCTTTACTGTCTGAGCCACCAAGGAAGTATATTTGTATACTTAATCATTATATGTACATTACTTTACATTTTTAAATAAGATCTTTAATAATGGTAGAGAAAATTCTCGCTTACCTATCAAGACTAGTGAAGTTTTTACTAGGTTTACTAGTTTAACTAAATGGTGTTTAAATTAATCGCCACTGTTACTTGCTGTTCCAGTCTGGCACTGTGTATTTGGTGAACCTGGGGATTCTGCAGAATGAATGCTGTGGTTTTTTTTTTTTTTTTCTTTTCCCCTGGGAATAGAGAGGAATGTTGAAATGTTTTGGAAAGGGAACAGCAAACAGCAACATTTTGTTTCATTCTGCTTCATTATTATGTGTAGAGCAATGACTGGCTCAAAACTCTGAACAGATATAACATTCTCTCCTCTATAATTATGGTAAGCACATGCAAGAGGATGTGCTTCTAAAAGTTTACATCTTTACATCAGCCATTGGTCTTATGTATTGTTCTTTTCCTGAGGGGAGGAGTTCGGATCAAATTGTAGGTGTGAAACTTTTTTGAGAGCTGACATCACTGTATGACATGGTACTGGTATGGACTGATGTCAATGATCTGATTTGGCAAATTACAGATGATGAAAAGTATAAAGATCTCTCTTATTCTCATTGTAAGAAGGATCACAGTCATGAATGGGAAAGAATATGAGAACAGAAAAATGATGAAAGCTGAATTTTAAAGCCAAGATTAGATAGTAAAGATTATAGAGATTAAAATGTTTTTAAAGACTGTGGTTTCCTGAAGTGTCTGTAACATCCACATGTTTACAGTGTTTCATGTGAAATGATTGCCAAAGTTAAAACTGTATGCACTGAACACCTACTTATAGAGACAATGCTTTTCTAGACACTGAATCTGTTTTTTAACCCGGTATATTAAATAATGACTCAGCAAGTTTGGAACCCTCCCAGGAAGTGACTGCTTAGATTACATTATGGAAACTCCAACTGCCAGCACATCTTTAAACATTCAACAGGACTCTGAAACAATTTCCCAACAAGGTATATTCCACTTCACAGTTCAAAATGAATTCTCTTTATTAGTAAATCTAAAAAACAGAGGGGAAAAACTGCCTTTATTGTGGTTTCTTCTCATTTATGTAAAAATTAAAAATAAGATTTCCTGAGAGACAAAAGTCACTTTATAAAAAACAGCATTCAAATGAAACTTTTCCAGTATTAAAATATTTATGTTTATTAACTAAAATCTACTTCATAGACCCATAATGATGACTGAATTTGGAGTGACATAAATTCCTACTGAGTTAAAGAGAAATGGAAAAATTAACACTTTTGTGTACACTTTGATGTCTCTTTCTAGATTCATCATTTTCAGGACTCCTTTTGGTCTTAATAATTAACACAATGGGGCTTCCCTGCTTGCTCAGACAGTAATAAATCCGCCTGCAATGCAGGAGACCCAGGTTCAACTACAGGATTTGGACGATCCCTTGGAGAAGGGAATGACTACCCACTCCAGTATTCTTGCCTGGAGAATTCCATGGACAGAGGAGCCTGGTGGGCTACAGTCCATGGGGTTGCAAAGAGTCGGACACAGCTGAGTGAATAACACTTTCACATTTGCACTTTTCACTACACAATAAGCTCCTAAGGGAAGGGCAGTGTCTTAATCACATTTGTCTTCTGTTAGTAGAAAGAAGAACCTGGTACATGGTAAGTAATAAGCAATGCTTGAACAATAATGAATGTTTTCAAAAAATAAATGTATGCAAATAATGGATGAGACATTTCAATAGAGATGTTCAAAATATAGACTGTTAAAACAAGCACTGTAACACCGACGCACTTGCTCTACAGAATTTCAATTTTGAGAGAGTACGAGTAGATGCTCATTTTTTAGGCCCCTAAATATCAGTGACTGAAAAAATTCTGAAATATTCAGTCAACTGAATTGGGGAATAAATCTGGTCATGAGGAGGAGTTTGAGACCTCTGGATTAGATAAAGACATAAAACACTTGCTATAACCTTTGTATGTATCAGATTCTTCTCATGGCACTTTATGGAAATTCATCAACTCATTTCAATCTCATGATCACCAGGTTTTTTAAAGATAAGGAAACTGAGTCATAGAAAGATTACATCATCTGCCTAAGATCATACAGCCTGTAAAATGCAGAACCATGAACTCAGGTAGTTTTGTTCTGGGCTGGCTTCCTCTTTTCTTAGTCTCTCCCAGCTCTCACATCCCCTGGTTTTATACTAATATAAAAAGAGAAAATATTTTCTGCCCTTCATTTAAGTCATGAAAGAAGAGTTCATAGAAATGAGAATAACAAAGCAATAGTATGTTCTACATGTCAAGTGCACTGTGAAAATGTTGTGAACCATTTAACCTTAAACCACAGAACAGACTTGCAAGCAGTCTGCCTGTGCTCAGAGGATAGCATCAGAGTCAAACATGTGTTCCAGAACATTATGACTAGCAGAATACATAGCTTCTATTGTTTAAGTATCACTCAGTTGCCTGCCTACTTTCCTATCCAGCTGCTGTTATGCTTAAAAGCTGCAAGCACAACTGTGTGACACACAGCCAACCAAACACTAATCTTTCATTACTAAAGTTTTAAGATCCAGCCTTTCTGCTTATCAAAGAACTGGGCAGAATAGTGCCTTATAACAATTTGCCCCTACTGCTATCAAGATGGATCTACCTAATTTAACAAGTGTTTCCTAGGACAAATCCTACCCAAAGGCTTAAGTCAGATGCTATAGGACGTACAAAGATTAGTCAGGAACAGTCTCTGTGCCCAATAAGCTTACTACCCAACAGAATTCTGGACACAACATAACTGTTATTATTAACGTGTGCCCTTTCCTTCTTTAGGTTCTGCCGTACTCTTCCGATTCCAGGTCATGTATCACCTTCTCCAAAAGGCCTCCAGACCTCCTCATTTCCTGCCCACATCCCTTCCACACTCTTTTACTCTCTGGCACATCATACTTTCTCATCCAGGGCAATTACTGCAGCCTACAACTTGTCTTACTTACCTGCTTATTAGGTAAACAAAACCATCTCCCTTCAGTAGAATATACGTTCCATGAGAGCGGGAACTTGACAATTTTGTTCATCACTGTATCACCAATTTCTCGAAAACTGCCTCGCACTGAGTAAGTGCCCATATGCATCCAGGTTCAAAGGAAAAATAAACCACTTCCATGGTGGAGATGAAGGGGTCATTCAGAAAAGGAGTTACCTGAAGATGTACTGGGTGTGGACCCTGAGTGAGTCTTGCCCTGCAATGGCTATGTTAACTATTATCAGTGGCTCAAATTCTGTTTAGGACAATTCAGTCCTCCCAGTCTTTGGACTGACTAGAGAGTTCTTTTATATACTCTGAAGCCTGTTTATCCCTTGGAAATGATTATCTAACCTCACTCATCATCACTACTAGTGAAACATGACAGTGAATGCTTAGTCTGAGGCTATTGTATGAAGGGAAAAGAAATGATTGACGTCTTTCCACAACACTTACATAAGTATTTCATCTCAAAAATGGGGAATCTGGGATTTTCCAGAGCAGTTCCTGGGCAACAGGCAAGTCCCAACACCCCTCTGAAATGGAGTTCACATAGGAACACTCTGGGGCCATGCCCTGTAATTCCCTGAGTGGAGGGTATGGTATTTGGCGAATTTTAAATTGTTTGGTGCTATTCTGTTAACAATTTTGACTCTATAAGCCTGGAACTACCTGCCAAGTGTGCAGATAAATGAGTTTGGCTACTCAGTTGGATACCCTAAATATATAGCATAAATAAAATCTAATCAACACCTTTTCAAAACAGTGAAAAGGACTGCTACAGGGCAAAAAAAAAAGTGTACCCCCTGCTCAGAGGTGATGGATGCTGTTTCACAGTAGAGAATCCACTTTTAATGTTTGAAGCAATTTGTGAAAGCTTTCACACTAATAAAATATATAATCTCTTAAAAATACAAGGTGATCTGGATTTGCTGAGTGCTAAAGCAGTCTTGGATGTTACATTAACTTTTATATTGCCTCACTCTTTTTAAGTAAACAGAAATGAAGGATAAAGGAATCTAACTATTTTCTTAAGCAATCCACCCTTTCCAGGAAAAGCACTAGACCTGTTGGAGAGTTGTTATAAATTGCATGCACTGTTCTTCCAAAATGTCAGTTACCTACAGTCTATAAATCTGTGGGTTCTTGGAGGAAAGGGGAAACATAAGACCACCTCTCCATAAGGATGAACTTGAGGGCAGTGTAACCTTAATGTCATATGCTATACATTCATAAAATAAAAATGGAGCATTTCCACCGAGGAAGAAAATAACTTTGCATGTCAACAAGTGGAGGGCTTTGACTGTCAGATTTCATCTACATATAGAATGTGAACTGGAAGGTAAGCAGATCATATGGAAAATTCAAGAACAGCGATTTTAGGGATACATATTCTCATAGTGGGCTTCCATGGTGGCTCAGAATGTACAGAATCTGCCTGCAATGCAGGAGAAAGTGAAAGTGAAGTCGCTCAGTCGTATCCAATTCTTTGCAACCCCATGGACTGTAGCCTACGAGGCTCCTCTATCCATGCAATTTTCCAGGAAAGAATACTGGAATGGGTTGCCATTTTCTTCTCCAGAGGATCTTCCCCACACAAGGATCGAACCTGGGTCTCCCGCATTGCATTGCGAGCAGATGCTTTTACCATCTGAGCCACCAGGGAAGTGCAGGAGACTCGGGTTCAATCCTTGGGTTGGAAAGATCCCCTAGAGAAGGGTATTTGACCCAAACTGAATTGACAGGGGGCCTGGCCTCAGTTTATGAGTTCATGGGAAAGCTGAATGAAACAATCTGGAAAGATGCTTTCCTATCGATTACTGCCTTGGACACACCAAAGAGAAGCTGGAAAAAGCATGACATAACTCTCCCTTCAAAAATGGCCCACAAGGATATCTCTACAGTATTTTATAGAATCTTAGCCTATAACAATCAATGATGAATATATAGCATGTGTGTATATGTATGTGCACATGTGCTTTTGCAAGAATCAAAGAGTAGATTTTAATGCAACTTAAAACCAAGAAAGAAAACTATGAGACTTTTTTCTTTACCTACCAAAATAAAAAAAAAAAGAAAGAAGCTGACTTTTAAAAGTATAGGAAAGAACTAACTCAGTGAAATTATGTCAGTGTACACAGCTACAGAGAAACAGACACTTCCAACAACTGGGCTATTTGGGGAAAAGTCCATTTGTTCATAACTTCTGGACTCTGTTTCGTCTTGCATCTCACTATATTTATTACCAAAATTGCAATACTCTTATTACTCTTCTTGAGAAGGAAGTCATGAATTCATCTCACGAGACAGAACCAATCTAATGGTTAGAACCAGGTCTAGTGGACCAAGTAAAATATTTTTTGAATACACTAAATATTTTTGAACACACTGATAAAACATTTTAGAAACTGAATTATTTCTAAAGTTTCTAGAACTTTAATTTATAGTACCAATTCCAATCTTCCACTCTCTTCACTCCTCCTTATTACTTCTTCTATACAAACCTTTATTTTTTTTCCTGGGTCAGAACATTTATGAGGATACAGAAACTCTCCAAGTAAAAATGAGCAACCTTTTTTCATAGTACTCAGCTAGGAGCACTGTGGTCACAACTGATGAATATGGCAGGCTGGATGTGACACTAGATGGGTACAGACAGCCACTGAGCAAATGCTTGTCACTGCTAACAGGATGGGTGTGGGGCTGTTGTGCATCTTAAACCCATGGCTGATTCATGTCAATGTATGGCAAAAACTACTACAATATTGTAAAGTAATTAGCCCCCAACTAAAATAAATAAATTTATTAAAAAAAAAAAAAAACAGAGAACAATGCTTTGTGTCTTAAGGCATGGCTTGTGGAGGAGTGTTCTAGAGGCCAAGGCATCTTTGCAAATGAGTGCATGAGTCTTCACTAAAGATTCATTCATTTAAAAGATCAATTGGTAAATGTGGACAAGTGGTAATTGATGTCCCCTTCCTCAGTGGAGTTCATGAAGAACTCTACAACTGTGTTCACATTTAGAATTACACATCTGGAAGTCTATATGCAGAGTATGAAATAATAATGTACATATGATAAGCTAGACACATTGAATGAAATCAGGCAAAAGATGATTAACAGCACATCAAAGTAGACCTCACACTCTTAATTTTACTGATGGGCTCCTTCCTGACAAACCTACCACTACACATACTCTTCTGACTCTCAGGAGAAGGGCTGCTTGAAGGATTGTTGGATATCTTTTCCTCACTGGAAGTATACACTGGAGAACTAGTTTACACAATCATCAAAAGAAATCTTGAAATATCTGCCTAATGTATTACGTAGATGTCATGGCACATATTGAAATGGAAAAATGACTTATTCACTCAGATTAATCACCAGGATTCCTGGAACTCCAGAACACAAGCGTAACAAGTAAAGTCTCTACCTCTAGATAGACTTTTGCTATTTTGGAAAATATCCTGGAAAATATTTGGCCAGAAATTCCACCATAGTTACATTCAGGATTAGAAATAGCTTTTCCCCCATTATTTGCTCTTTTGAAAGGAATCTATCTTGACTATTATAAAGCACATCAGGATCATATCCAATTACAGTAGATAATGTAATACTGGTATGCTTTTTTTTTTTTTTAATTTATTAATGAACAGAAAGAGTAACTGAATGAGTCATTTTGTGGGGAGAGTTTTTAGGAAGTATGCAGCGAAGAGTTCCTTTTAGAACAACACTTGTCTTAATTAAATGAGAGTCAGTAAATTTTATAAAAAATAATAGCAGTTTATAGCAAGTTATTATTTAGAAAACATGTACCCTCTCATAAGAAGTTAAACTGAATATTTTCCAAATTTTATTAAAAAAAACCTAAAGGATGTAAAGTGTAAACAGTCAAACATAGGAAAAGCTTTTTAAATAAGCAATTTATATTCTAATAATATCTGTAAGGTAGTTTGAATGTTAAGAATTAACCAAAACACCTGTCTAGAAGCATTTAATTTCACACACATGGAATTCTAGAGCCTCTTAACTTCAAAGCTGTAATAGCAAATGTTTCCTTAAAGACATTTGAAAACATTTAAAATAACTTCAGCAAAGTTCTTAAATTATTAAAAAGTTCCATAAGGCCTACCTAACTTAAAAAAAAAAAAAAAAAACAATCACGCCATGACTGTATCCTGTCATTACGAAGGACACTGGTGCTTCAAATTCTCTTCCATTTTGTAACTTGACTTCAGCTCACTCATGTAAAGAAAAAACTATTCTTCTGAATCACTTGAAAAGAATATAATATTTAATCTGCCTACAATGATTATTTTCAATAGTATTCCACTTATAGTAAGGTAAGGAGTGAAAATATTTTCTCTGTTTTAAAATATCAGTATGGGAAAATGCCATCAAAAACACATGTAAAATTGAAGATATACTTCCACCATAGATTAACAGACAGAATAGTACATATTCTAAACAACAACCATCAAGCAACTCAATAAAGAAAGAGACAGGGAATTTACCACAGGTAAAATACAAATGGCCAATAAATATATGAAAAGCTGTTTCTCTTCTCTAGTAAAGAAATGATATTTATTAATAGAAATTATTTTACCTATCCAATTAGTGGATAATTGGATAATTTAAAAATACTGATAAAATTGACTGCTGGGAAGAGTATGAGGAAACAGACTCTCATACACTGTAGTCAGTGAAGTTATAAATTTAAACTTTTACAACCTTTTGAAGAACTAGGTGGCCGCAAAATGCATATTTAGTCTACTTGGCTTCTAAGGATATAACCTACTGGAGTCATTCAATAAATACTTACTGATAAACCTATAATTAAACCTATAATAAATTTACAAATGTGCAAAAAATACAGACAAGGACACCTATTTCAGTATTGTTTTTAAAAAAGGAGCCAATCTAATCGATAGAGATTAATTAATATGCTTCATTGCAATGTAATACCAGGAGCTTCTACAAAAACTTTGTTTGCATTTTGTTTCCCTCGGGAGCTAACCCATGAAGGCCTAAGCTGCCTGTAAGCTGTACAACTTGCATAGAAAAGCCAACTACTCTTCAGTCCTCTTTTATACACTCTACTCTGAGTTCAGTGCAGGAGGGTGAAGTGGAAAATGCTTCCTATCCTTGTTTGGCTTTATTCCCAAAGGATAATTTGAAGGGAAAGATACTACTCCACATTTAAAATTATGTCTGGAAGGCACTGTAAATTACAAAATTTAAATTTATAAGAATATCATTGACCTAGCATTTACTCTGGACTTTTCTAAGTAGGGCACATTTTGAACTGGGTGGATTTTTCAAACATGGGGATTTACTATTATTGAAGCAGATCTCTTCATTTAACATCTTACGAATCAAGATATCTTGACTTCTCAATTTTATTTAACCCAGAACATGTTCTGGTTGTGTTTTCATTAGCGTCCTTTGTTAGAGTTACCTTAACAAGACCGTTTTAGAATGGACACTGATAACGGTATTTGACATTTATAGTCTCATGAAGGAAAATAATAATATGTCAACCCTCAATTCACCAGAAGTACAGAAAAGAAAAATGAAACATTAACAAGTCAACTGGTCAAAACAAGTTATCACAATAAGAGCACTGTTGTATATCCTGCTTTAACACTTGGCTTCTCCCCAATGTTTAGGTCGTTAATTGCCTAAGATGGATAAAAAGTCAATTTTTGAGGGGGTATTTCTTAAAACCTTTATGAAAGAAATGCGCTTCTTTTCCATATATAATTTCTTCTTGGATTGAGACCTTAATACATACAGTTGCATACCATCCTTTTTAAATAGACTGTGATTAGACTATAAATTAAATAGACTGTGATGATACATTAAGAAAAAGCTCCTTTCCTAAAAAGTTATAGTCATTTTCAGACAGTGGCTGCTCTGTGCCTTATTGTGCCAACCCAACTGGTGGATGTCAGGATAACGACCTCACTTGGCATGGTTCTGTGGTACCAGCACCAGCATACAGTTCTAACATGTGTGCATCTCAGTAAATGTGCTACCAGTGTTCTGTTCTCTTCTGTGTTCTATACTCTTCTCAACTGGTCTGCTCAGTTTTGTAGAAAAGACACCAGTGCTACGGAATCAAGGACTCTAAGGGCAAAATTGAATCTAACGAACCATCTACTAGTCTAAAGCCTGTACTGCTCTTTGTCTTAGCGAAGACTGTGAAAACTTGAGCAATAGCATCAGGAAGAGAAAACCACCACCAACACCACCCGTGGGCTTTCTGCAGTTCAACAGGTTGGATTCTGAGCTAAAATTCTGACCTGAGTATTCTCACAGAATCAAAACAGACAACTGTCTGATGTTAATTTAATATTATAATGCTGGTTTACAAAAAGACAGTGAAGCACATTTCTAAGTAGAGATAGTACCTACCTCAAAGCCAGGACTCACAGGAGACTGAAACATGAAGTTGTAAAGAGCAAAAAGCAGACGACGGTGCAGAATAAAGGAAGGAAAAAGATAAGAGAACCATGTTATTAGAATAAAGCAATGCATGTTGCTCAACACTATTATTAGCAAATAATAGATCTGTTTTCAACAAAAAGCAAAATGTGATACTAATCAGTCTTTGTGGAACTGAAACATCTGGGTTAGAAATTACTTTTTAATATTTAAATGGGACTAGAGACTTTAAGATTGCAAAAACAAGAGTTTATAGTTTTGAGCTGGTAGAGGGGAAAAAAATATCTACTTATCAGTGTCAGTGATTAGAGACAGTTCATTCACCTTGTTGAAAATAAATCAGAGACAGAATGAAGCATTTTGACCTTTAAGTGAAAGATGAGATTTTCTTCACAATAATTCATCCTCTCAATGGGAAAAGAAAGGAAAAGGTCATCAAAGTAATCAAATGTGACATAGTTGTTATCTGCCTTCAGTCATGAATAAGCTGATGAATAATCAGTATCAGTCAGTGCTGTACAAACCTGGAAAGTCCAATATAGGCTTAGAGTTTTAATGAGAGAAATACATCTGTGGTGTATTTTTTGCTCATTTTAGAGTCTTTGATGCATAGCATTGCTTTTCTGTCTGATTTCATCCAAGTTTGAAATATAATTCAAAAGTTGAAAGGTTATTAAAAATTTTTTTAAGAAGAGGAATATCAATGAAAAAAACATTTTCGTGAAGTAAACAAGTATCTGGTAATTTATGCTGAATACACTTTTTTCACCTCTGTTTCCTCAAGCTTTGGGGGTCAGCCCTATTTGATAACTAGAAATCAAATCTAAACTAAAAATAGTTGATCTCTTAAACAAAAAATGCATGACTGTGTTTTGAAATCAGTAATATTTCCAGTATTGAATAAACCATTACATTTTGAGAAAAATCCCAGTATTTCTTCTCTCAATCCCTAAGTATCCTAAGCTGCAATCTACTTCTAAACCATTTTGTCAGAAACTTTGGAAAGTGATGTACATTTACACTGAGGTTCTGCTAAGATTAACTGTTACTCAGTAATACCTGTGTTAGATTACTGGATTAACATGAAGCATGAGCAGAACTCAGGGACAACAATGGCTCATTTGGCCAGATCCAAACATGATTTTGGAGGAGAAATTATATAACTCTGTTTCAATGTACTTTTATAGAACATTTTCATACAGAGGCAAAACTTTCTCTTTGGGAGAAGTCAATCAAATTTCCTCAAGTTCTAAAATAAGATATGATCTTGTCATCAAATTATCTCATATCCAAAGCACAGGATTTTCTTCCAGTGTAGCTCTGAATGTCTTTATTCTGGGCTATCATCAGAATTCAACTCTAGCTCAGTGCTGGTTCAGTGCTCGGTACTTGAAGATGGCCTAGGCAACACGCATTGACTTATTCTTCTAAGTTACCATTTCTAAAAGAGTATTTTTTCCCATTAGGTATTTCCAGGTTTTGCGAGAAAAGGGGGTTCCATATTTGAGTCAGTTTAGGAGCACTGATTTCATTATTGTAAGACTTCTGTGAACCATAACTATGCTCAATGAATACTGTGATGTCCAGTACTTGGATGGACAAAGAGGCATTTCCTAATCTTATCTGACTAGGAGAATGAGTTTTTGGATAATATTTTATAGCACCATTATCTTAAAGAAAAAATTTGGGGAATCACACACCTCTGTATTTTTCCCTTGCTATCAAATTAGAATCACCAGAAATGTCCATAGGTCACCAAGAAAAAGAGAACCACATGTTCTTTCGGGAGTTGGCTGGAATATTTTACTAGAGCTTTGTTTTTCTTTTTGTTTCCCCCTTGAAGGAGGATCATATGAATAACAGTTTGATGCCTGTGGTGAAGACTACTATAGAAGATGTTCACATGTAAATGAATGCTATATACATTAGATGCTGTGGCACATTAGTTTCATTTAGCACTCAGAGAATTTATGCCTCCTGTTACTGAATAAAGCAATTTCTATAACTTTAAATTAACTGACAGGGGTCTCAGAATTAAATTTAACTATTAATTATTCTGATATATCATTCTTTTCTCACATGACTTGGGATGAAGAATAGTAATGACTTTGTAACTTGCTACTAGGATATGTACTTGCTATTGTCATTTAAAAATATCTTTACTGAAGTTCAATTTTTATGGCATAAAGTACAGAAAATTCCAGGTGTACCTCTTGATGAACATAAAAGCATGGACCTCTACCCAGATGAAGATGTAGAATATTTCCAGCATCCAGAATGGTTCTCTCCTTCTCCCTCTTAGTTTTTATTGATCAGAACTTCAGACACTGGATTCATAAGCATATAAACTTTGTGTCTGTTTTTTCCCCTAAATATTATTTTGTGAGATTCATTTATGTTGCTCAAGGAATCAAGAGTTCCTCAAATCTATTGCTGTATTGCTATATACTACTATTCCATTGTATGACTCTATCATTATTTATGTGTTTCTAGCTTTTAACTATGATCAATAAAAATGCTAAAAACATGCTTGTAACAACAGGATTCACACTGACACCACTCCCCTGCCCCACAAGATGAAACAGTTAGGTATCCATGTAAAAAATATGAATAAGATTTATAAGAGGAAAAATACAAAACTTTGATGAGTGACATCAAAGAGCTAAATAATGAGATATCCCACATTCACATTTAGGAAGACTCAATACTGTCAATTTGTCAGTTATTCTCAAACTCACCAATAAATTCAATGCAATCCCAATCAAAATTGCAGCAAATTATTTTATGGATATTAAGAAAGTGATTCTACATTTTATATGGAGAGGCAAAAGACACAGTATAGCCAACGCCATACTGAAGAGAAGAATAAAGTTAAAGGACCGATACTATTCAACCTCAAGAATTACTATAAAGTTATAATGATCAAAACAGGGTAGTATAAGAATGACAAGTAGATCAATGAATCAGAATAGTGAGTCCCTGAACAGGCCCCTATAAATACAGTCAATTCACCTTTGACAAAGGATCAAAGGCAATAACATGGAGAAAAGATGGTCTCTTCAATAAATGGTACTGGTGACTCACATATAAACAAACAAATTTACACATAAACAAACGAATTTACACATAAACATTACATGAATTAAATTAATTAACTAAAATTAAGAAGTGAATTAATTTGTCTATGCCCACACCACCTGGACTGTGTCCAGCCTTGTCTGATCTCGAAAGCTAAGCAGGGTTGGGCCTGGTTAGTACTGGGATGTGAGAAGTGAATTAATTTAAGTTATTTTAACTCATTTTAGAAAAGGCAGAGGAACCAGAGATCAAATCGCCAATATCCGCTGGATCATCGAAAAAGCAAGAGAGTTCCAGAAAAACATCTATTTCTGCTTTATTAACTATGCCAAAGCCTTTGACTGTGTGGATCACAATAAACTGTGGAAAATTCTGAAAGAGATGGGAATACCAGACCATCTGACCTGTCTCTTGAGAAACCTGTATGCAGGTCAGGAAGCAACAGTTAGAACTGGCCATGGAACAACAGACTGGTTCCAAATAGGAAAAGGAGTACGTCAAGGCTGTATATTGTCACCCTGCTTATTTAACTTCTATGCAGATTACATCATGAGAAATGCTGGGCTGGAAGAAACACAAGCTGGAATCAAGATTGCTGGGAGAAATATCAATCACCTCAGATATGCAGATGACACCACCCTGATGGCAGAAAGTGAAGAAGAACTAAAGAGCCTCTTGATGAAAGTGAAAGAGGAGAGTGAAAAAGTTGGCTTAAAGCTCAACGTTCAGAAAACTAAGATCATGGCATCTGGTCCCATCACTTCATGGGAAATAGATGGGGAAACAGTGGAAACAGTGTCAGACTTTATTGTTTTGGGCTCCAAAATCACTGCTGATGGTTATTGCAGCCATGAAATTAAAAGACGCTTACTCCTTGGAAGGAAGGTTATGGCCAATCTAGACAGCATATTTAAAAGCAGAGACATTACTTTGCCAACAAAAGTCCGTCTAGTCAAGGCTATGGTTTTTCCAGTGGTCGTGTATGGATGTGAGAGTTGGACTGTGAAGAAAGCTGAGCGCCGAAGAATTGATGCTTTTGAACTGTGGTGTTGGAGAAGACTCTTGAGAGTCCCTTGGACTGCAAGGAGATCCAACCAGTCCATCCTAAAGGAGATCAGTCCTGGGTGTTCATTGGAAGGACTGATGTTGAAACTGAAACTCCAATACTTTGGCCACCTCATGCGAAGGGTTGACTCATTGGAAAAGACCCTGATGCTGGGTAGGATTGGGGGCAGGAGGAGAAGGGGACGACAGAGGATGAGATGGTTGGATGGCATTACTGACTCGATGGACATGGATTTGGGTAGACTCCGGGTGTTGGTGATGGACAGGGAGGCCTGGCGTGCTGCAATTCATGGGGTCGCAAAGAGGTGGACACGACTGAGCGACTGAACTGAACTGAACTGAACTGATTTTAACTCTACATGAATCATAGACCTAAATGTAAAACACAACACTATAAAAATCACAGAAGATAGCATAAAAGAAAACCTAGGTGACCATGGATATGGTGATGCCTTTTAAAATACATAACCAAAGAGACAATTCATGAAAGATAAGCCTGACTTCATTAAAATGAAAAATTTCTGCTCTGCAAAAGACAGTGTCAAGAGAATCAGAAGACAAGTCACGGACTAGGATAAAACATTTGTGAAATGTTAGCAAAAAACACATCTAATAAAGACTGTTATCCAAAATATACAAAGGACTCTTAAAATTCTACAATAAGAAAACAAACCACCCAATTTAAAAATGGGCCAAAGACCTTAATAAACACTATACCAAAGAAGATATACAGAAGGCAAGTAAGCATATGAAAAGAAGTTTCATATTATAATATGTCATCAAGAAAATGCCAGTTAAAACAATGAGAAACCACTACAACACACCTCTCAGAATGTGCAATCCAGAACAATGACACCAAATGCTGGCAAAGATGTATGGCAATAGGAATTCTCATTCACTGCTGGTGGGAATGCAAAATGGTGCAACTACCTAGAAGCCTGGAAGTTTCTGACAAAACTTACCATATGATCCGGCAAATACACTCTGTGATATTTACCTAGAAGAGCCAAAAAGTTATGTTTACACAAAAACCTATACACGATGCTTATAGTATCCTTACTCATAACTGCCAAAATGTGGAAGCAACCAAGATGTCCTTTGTTAGGTGGATGGATAAATAGGGACAACTGTGGACAGCACAACAATGGAATAATAACTTATTCCACATTAAAATTAAATGAGCTGTCAAGACATGAAAAGACACAGAGGATACTTAAATGTGTCCTACTAAGTGAAAGAAGCCAAACTGGAAAGGGTACACACTGTATGATTTCAACTATATGACGTTCTGAAAAAGCCCAAACCACAGAGACAGTGAAAAAAAAAAAATCATTAGTTGTAGGGGTTAGGTGGAGGGGATGAGGGGAGAATAGATAGAGCTAAGAGGACTTTTAGGGCAGTGAAAATATTCTGTATGATACCATGATGATGAGTAAACGTCATTATACGTTTGTCCAGATCCACAGAATGTATATACCATGAGTGAACTAAAGCAAACCATGGACTTTGTGTGATTATGATGTATCAAAATGTGTTCATCAGTATCAGCAAAAGTACCACTCTGTTGAGTGGTGGTGATAATGTGTGGGAGCTTTGCATGTGTGGGGGCTATGACAACATGTGGGGGTGTATGGGAACTCTCTATGCCTTCCTTTTGATTTTGCCATGAACCTAAAGCTGCTTTAAAAAAGTGAAGTCTAAAAAAAAATTTTAAATGCTTGCATATATCTTTCCATGTATGTCTATACACATTTCTGGTAAATATATACCTAGGAGTAAAACTGCTGAGTCACATGATATGTATATATTCAGCTTTAGAAGATAATTGCCAACCAGAAAGCCAAAGTTGTTAAACCAAATTATATCTCCAGTAGTAGTGTATGTGAGTTCCAGTTGTTCAACATCTTCAACAATACCTGTTACTATCAGTTGTTTTCTCCCAATGTTAGGTATTCAGTGCTGTGCTTAGTCAGTCGTGTCTGACTCTGCAACTCCTTGGATTGTAGACCACCAGGCTCCTCTCTCCATGGGGATTCTCCAGGCAAGAATACTGGAGAGGGCTGATGTACCCTCCTCCAGGGGATCTTCTCAACCCAGGGACTGTACCCAGGTCTCCTGCATTGCAGGCAGATTCTTTACAGATTCTTTACTGTCTGAGCCACTAGGGAAGCCCATGAATACTGGAGTGGGTAGCCTATCCCTATTCCAAGAGATCTTCCCAATCCAGGAATCAAACCAGTGACTCCTGCATTGTAGGTAAATTCTTTACCAGCTGAGCTACCAGAGAACCCCTGGTGTAGAGACATTTCATTGTAGATTTAACTTTAGACTGTTTGATAACTAATGATGCAAAATATATTATCAATGCTTATCAGCTGTCTTCTTTTGTAAAGTGCTGTTCAAGTACTTTGCTTATATCTTAAATAAGGTTGTGTGTCTTTTCAAGTTTCACAGATGTTCTTAATACATTTGGATATGAGTCATTTATAAGATATATATATACACACACACACACATTATATATATTGAAAATGTCTTCTTTTATTCTATGACTTGCTTTTCGACATTTTTAATGGTATATTTCACTGAAAACAATTTGTTACTTTTAATGGTTACCAATTTATCAGTTTTTTCCCTCTGTCATCAGTGGTTTGAGTCTTACTTTTAAAAGTTTCTCATGACTCAAGTTATTGTAGATATTTTTCTATGTTATTTCCTAGAAGCTTCTAACGTCCCTAGAAGTTACTTTCATGTGGTATAAGGTAAGGTCATGATTCATATTTTCCACATACATATACAGAAATACTTGTCGGGAAAAAAGTCTTGTTCTCATAGCAGTGGTATAATTGTCAAAAATTAGTTGGTCTGTACACGCATATAGTTTCTGGATGACTCCCGTTCTGTTTCACTGGTTTATTAATACTTTTCTGTTCCTGTGTAATACCACACTGTCTTTATACTTAATCTTGTGTAACACCACACTGTTTTAACTATGACTTCATGGTGGTAAGTTTGGGAATTCTCCAGGTTTGTTCTACATCAGGGGTTCTCAAATGCTACATGACTGACATTCTGAGCCAGGTAATTCTTTGCTTGGGGGGGCTGTCTGGTGCATTGGTCCCTCAAATCCTAACTGTCTTGGTTGTTCTTGGGCACCTTTAAATATTGTTTTGTTATATTGTTATACTTTATTCAGCTTTTATAATTGTCCCATATAGGACAGTTGATTGATACAAGCTTCTTCATAGCTAGGAGCAAAACTTCAGGAGTAAATTATTAACTTTTTGCCTAAGTCTAAGCCTTGCATAACATGATTTCAAATAAATGGCTTTCTTTAACTTTTCCTTAATACCACACAAACATCTGTACTTTTTAAAAAAATGATGTGTAAATCACAAATAAACTAATTGGATCATTTAAGCTGGAATCAAGATTGCCAGGAGAAATATCAATAACCTCAGATATGCAGATGACACCACCCTTATGGCAGAAAGCAAAGAGGAACTAAAGAGCCTCTTGATGAAACTGAAAGAGGAGACTGAAAACGTTGGCTTAAAACTCAACATTCAGAAAACTAAGATCATGGCATCCGGTCCCATCACTTCATGGCAAATAGATGGGGCAACAATAGAAACAGTGAAAGACTATTTTGGGGAGCTCCAAAATCACTGCAGATGTTGACTGTAGTCATGAAATTCAAAGACACTTGCTCCTTGGAAGAAAAGCTATGACAAACCTAGACAGCATATTAGAAAGCAGAGACATTACTTTGCCAACAAAGGTCCATATAGTCAAGGCTATGGTTTTTCCAGTAGTCACGTACGGATGTGAGAGTTGGACTATAAAGAATGCTGAGCGCCAAAGAAGCGATGCTTTTGAACTGTGGTGTTGGAGAAGACTCTTGAGAGTCCCTTGGACTGCAAGGAGATCCAACCAGTCCATCCTAAAGGAGATCAGTCCTGGGTGTTCATTGGAAAAACTGATGTTGAAGCTGAAACTCCAAAACTCTGGCCACCTGATGCGAAGAGCTAACTCATTTGAAAAGACCCTGATGCTGGGAAAGATTGAAGGCAAGAGGAGAAGGCGACAACAGAGGATGAGATGGTGGATGGCATCACCAACGCGATGCGCATGAGTTTGAGTAGGCTCCAGGAGTTGGTGATGGACAGGGAAGCCTGGCGTGCTGCAGTCCACGGGGTTGCAAACAGTTGGACATGACTGAGTGACTGAACTGACTGAATCTTGACTTCCCTTCTGCAACTGTCTAAAAGTTTATAAAACTGATTTAGTCTTAATAAGTTTATTTATACATAATGAAAAACATATTAGTGTGCCCTCCTTAAGTACCTACTGAGTTTTTCTTGTTGCCTTCTAACACAAGTGATGATGTACAAAAAGATATACACTCTTGCAGAGATATTAAGCCATTAATTGTCTATATTTTGGATTTTCTTAAAAATGGACTACATCATGGCTGGAATAATGGATACAGTTTACTATCAAAGTTGATGACAGATAAAGCTTGTCATAAGATCTATGTTGTTATATTTTTCTTTCAATATTAGCAGCACTATAGAAATCCAAGTTCAACATACTTGCCAGAAATGGGTAAATTAATAGAATTAGCAATATTTTAATCTGTATGTGAAATGATGATTTTTAAGTTAAAAACAAAGAATCAAGTGTGGAAGAGAAAGTCATTTTCTTACATTTGGGAGAAAATCTATACTGATGGCAGACATGCAACATGGGTGGTCTAGTGGCATTAGTTAGCAATGCCACCTCAATATAGGCCATTATTCTTTTCAGAAGTGGAAAATATTCTTTACTGTATATGGGACTAAACTATTTTAAATCATTACCATAATATTATCTTTGCCTAGGCATTCACTATAACTTTTAAACTATAGTTACTGGTCTTATGTGTTCTGTCCAGGGATGAAAAGAGACATATTTGCTGTACTCCAAGTATGCAGAGAGAGACACAAAGGCCGCTGACAAGGACACAAAGGGCTGTGATGAATGTAAAACACACATCTGAGAGCCAGCATGTCCCAAACACTATTTCCAAAGGCATTTTTCATTTAGAGATTACCTGAAAAGCTTTTTACACAAGGTTATGAAAGTTTGTATAATACTTTTCAAAGTATCTTGTGGCTCCAAATTTTCCCACCTCATAAATATCTTATTAGATCAAACTTTTATAAGCATTCTTGGCAAATGTAGTTGAAAATCTCATTTTTAAAACGTATTTTTCAAACATATTTTTAAGCATTTATTATAAAATTTTCATTCAGTAATAAATCACTAATGAATTTGACACCTGGTGTACAATATAGTTTATAATCAAGTAATTTGAATAATTAAATAATTAAGTAATTTGATTAAATAAAGCAATTAAATGATCTGGGTGAAAAACACAAAAACCCGCTTAAAGACTTCGGTAATCTAAATTAAATTTGTACATAAGTTATATACACACAAGCAAGTAATAATTTAATTCATATTTATAAACTCTAAATGATATATATATATATATATATATATGATGTTTGGAAGTATATATACACATATATATATGTGCATATATGTATATATTAGTAAAAACTGAGATAGTTTTAAAAGAAAAATATTCAGCATTGATTATCTAGATTCTAGTCTATTCTAATGATGAATAACTTTAGAGTTTAATCTTATGAAATGTTAACTAATTTTTAAAAATGTTTGCCTGCTAAAACTCAAAACAATACAAACTGATTTACAATTCTGTTTCTTAAACTTGTTTAAAAGTGTCTATCCTGTAAATAGTATGGTTCTCATATTTAAAAGCAAGAATAACTGCTAACTTATAAAATCAATACTTAAAAATTCAAATGAAGTCAAGAAATTTCAGAGTTGGAAAGATAATATTAGAATTATTTGAAAAAGTAAATAGAATTTGACTTAAGCACCTTTCAGTAAGAGTATCATTAGTTCTAATACAACTTTCTAGAATAATATATAATCACACACAAGTATTCTGAATAGTCACCAAAATATAATAATATATTCTACTAGCTATTGATGGGATTTACTGCTTGCCTTACCCTAACAGGTTCACTTCATGAAAATACAAGAAAACTCCCCCCGAAAAAGTCATAGTAACAGAGTATGGACTTTTCCTATTTATCGAAATAAGCATTCATTTGACTTAGATGTCTGGTTTATGCTGTAACAAAATTTAAGTGATATAAAGATCACAATAAAATAGCTTCCAAACAATAAATTAATTAATATGACCTTTATAGAGATGGCTTCAAAATGTATTACCCCTCTCCACTCCAGGGATTTATTTAACCTAAATGTTTCGTAATTTTTATTTTTTCTCTTTAACTGATATTTACAATAATTAGATTATAAAATGTTTTCTGTAAAATCTACTGTCAGAGCGAGTAAACACAGATTTCTAAGCTCACACCGTTAGCTTATTTCAGAAAAAAAAGTTCTTATTTTAAATGTTGCCCATGATTATCACAATTTTTGCTTTGCTTTGAGTGTCTTGAAAATCCAAATTTAACTTTCTTAAAGAAAATATTTAAGTCATATCCACAGATATATATGGAAATATTTAAAGTACTACGTGCTGTTTTTCTCATGACGTCTGTCAATCAGTGTCACTCTGACACTACATCGGCACATATGCCATTAATGCCAAACAAGTAAATACCTTCATCTTTTCATAAGAGAAAATTGCAAATTTTCTCCCACAATAAACAGTCAGCTATACCACAAAGTACTCTAATAATCTTCAGAGAAGAACATCTTTTATCTCTGGTTTCCAAATTTTGACAAATTATGTTTTGCAACATTCACACATTAGATTGTGCTGCTCTGGCTCCATGACCACAATGAAACCTCACAGACGTCAAAACTGCTCTAATCTCACAGATAAGAGCACAGTTAAAGCTGTTGGTTATTTGCTGAGGCACTGACCAATCTACAGCACAAGCCCTGAAGAAACGCAGTCATCAACACTGACCAATCTACAGCACAAGCCCTGAAGAAATGTAGTCATCAACACCCTGGCTGTGTTCTTCCTCCCAGGGCATTGTCTTGGATTGACACTGTTACCACATCATCCTTTACATTTCTCATGTAAACTGGGAAACAGATAAAGAGGCCATACCAGAAGGGGCTCATCGGGGGCACTGGTGGAGAGCTCGGCAGATGCTGTGCGGACAGTGCCGAGCCCAGTAAGGGAGACATTCGAGAGCCTTCTCCGCCTCACGCCACTGCAGTTGTTGGGGATTTTGAAGGCACATCTCTTGTGGTAATTCAGCCCACATCCTAGAAGGAGAAAACAAAAATGATTTTTGTTCAATTGTAAATTAATAGCTACTCTAGTATATGGTATAAATTATGAATTTTGAGAAATAGTACTGCTTCCATTTTTCTTCAGGCTGTTTGAAAATTTAAATTTTCCCTTAGGCCTTTTCTGAGCTTTATCTTCCCAATATGTCAATAAGCGGGGTTTTGAAATCTGATGTTATTGGATGAGCTCAGCAACCAGTCTGGTCACCAGTTTTAAAAATGTTTTCTAACATAAAGGACTTGGTCTTTGAGGGATTCAGCAACAAAACTCCAAAGGGATGACCTGTTTTTAGCTTCTATAAGTTCTATTGTGAGGGAAAATTAATCAAAAGATTTCACAACTTCTGAACTATACTGATTTGAGTCAAGACTCCACAAAACTCGTTTGTCTACCTGGCCTTGGACGATTTAATTCACCTCAGTCTTCCTGTTGGTAAAATGGGGATAACAACTACCTTTTAGAATTATTAAGAAAATATGTAAAATACTTCACATGCTAGTTCCACAGGTAAATAATTAGGAAGGCACTGTTTTTCTCTCAACATTTCTACTGTTCATAGTTTTCGCATTGTAGTCTTACCTCATAATATTCCCATGTATCACAGAGTAGGCAAATTTTCATACAACTACCCTTTAGGCAGACTTTCTTCTAGATCACTGTCTCTTAACTTCCCTTTTTACAAACAAAAATTCAGAAATTATGGTTACCTTATTTATAGGATTCATCATGAAAGCCTGGGTTTTTTGGTCAACGTTCAAACAGCTCTATCCCTCCCTACTCCACCCCTTAAATAGTAAGATCAGGGTATAATCTGTTTTGTTTTTAAGAACACATCATGGTGTTCTAGAAATCGGATTGAGCAGTTCAAGGAGTTCTGTCCATAGAAGATGATACAGCTATGATCTCGGTGTGGAAACCTTGGTACATGTTCCAGCTGGTCTCCTGACAGCTGAGTGATCTTGGATGGTTTGATTAAACTTCTGAATCTTAGCTCATTTCAACAAACATTTATTGAATGCTTATTATTCCAAGTTCTAGCTTAAGATACAAATTGTAATGTTTAGTCTGTTAGCAAAATAATCAACACCTTATAAGAGAGAAACATATCCACGCAATATAGGGGAAAAGATAGGAGAATCTGGTTTCCCAGATCAGAGCTAATATGATGAAGACAGGAAATGAACAGAACAGAATCCACGCACTCCCCAGATCCATGGAAGATATCCGAGGGAAAGAAGAAATTGCAGAAAAGATCACAACACAAGCAGGTAACCCCAGCACATGTTCCATTGGGCCAGGAAGGGAAATAACTTTACCTTCACATTTAAGGCCTTGACGCACCAGCCCCCACAGCATTTCTCCACAGTGATCACAGAAAGCTGGAGCTCTGTATGAATGAACAAAGAGAGTGTGGGGGCGAATCTGAAAGTCTTCAAAGGTGGCAGAAGCTGTAAAAATAAAAAACATTAAAAAGTAAGTTGAATGAACACCCTGATCTGTACATAATTTGTATGCATGATAACTACTACGCAGGTATGTATATAACTCTCGGCAAAGTTAGGCAAGATGCAACACTGCTGGACTTTTAGCCATTCCCCTCCGTTCTTCCCAACCACAGCTCCACAAGTGGTGGCACAGGAACCTCTTCCTTGTCTTCCTGATTCCTAAGGTCTCAGACCACTTCAAAAATAGCCAAAGGGATACTTGTATATGTATGGCTGAGTCTGTTTGCTTTCCACCTGAAACTATCACAACATTGTTAATCATCTATACTCCAACACAAAATAAAAAGTTTAAAAAAATAGCCAAAACACTAGAAGAATGAATGAAGTCAACTTGATTTATAGACAGGGGATGTTACTTGAAAATACTTTGCTTCTTCTCTTACTTTAAATGAACCCAAGGTATTCAGAAATATCAAAGGAAAAGAAACTCTTGATGAATTTTATTTAGACAGATCAGAGGAAAGTGTACTTGAATATGACCTTGAAGAGAGGTACAGGAGAAGGGTGGGGTCCAACTAGAACACAAGAAATCTAAGCGGCCTCTTTTAGGGAGATAAAGTTATTTGAACTCTTATGCAATATAAGCAAGCATTTAAATCCTGACCTAAAAATAACAAGCAGCCTCTTCATCAACATGCCAAACAGGGATTTAATATACACACTGCTGAACTACAGTCCACTTTGAAAAATATACTTTAGTAAATCATATTCATGCTATAGGGTATTTTATTATTGCATGTTCTATACAATATTCATACAGAGTGTTGAAATCCATTATTTTTTAATTATACTTTTCCATAGGATTTTTAAATTATGTTATAAAAATAGTTCATGTTTCTTCTGGTGTTGCTTAAATCAAGAAATAGAAAGGTACAGAGAATACAAAGTGAAAGGCCACTCCTTTCTCCCGAATTCTGATGAATGTGGCTGTATTTTCTAGACCTATTTGCACACATAGCCTGATTCTGGGCTGCTGAGTACAGCCTGGGAAGAGCTGACCACAGACAGAAGAGCTAGGGGAGGCTTTGCCATTACCTGAGTGACACCTCACTTAATCGTCATGAGCCTGTTCCCCACACATAAGAAGAAAGGCCTGACTGATGGTGACTGCTCTTAACCCCTGAACTGTAAACTTCCATTAATCTTAAGAGGACCAGGTGCACTTAATTTCACAAGGTTTTATGCAGAGAGAATTTTGTGGGAAACTTAGGTCTTACAGAGATCATTCTATTCTGCCTTCCCTTCTCTTCCTGCTGTTTGTCTTCTTGCCTCGCTTTTTCAACACTTATTAATCGCCTTTTCCATGTTGTCTGTCAATGGCCCCAATCCAGCTCAAAAATGTAAAGATAAGTAAGACACACTTACAGAGCCTACCAGACCAGCAGGAGACAGATACAAACAAATTTAAAAAACGCCATAATAACTTCTAAATAACTTAAAATAACTTTTTAAGGTTCAAAGAAGCTCCAAAGTTTGGCCTAAGTTACTAAATAGGACTAAGACTACAACGCACAAGTGTTTTGTCTCCAATCCAGGCTCCTTTTCATCATTCCTGTGTTACATCTTATCTTTCCTAACTCTGCCCCAAGAGTTCTATCGGACAGCCCCACTGTGCGAGAAATAAACATCTGCAGTTTTCCTGCTGGTGCTTTGGATAGCAAGTACAGGCCAACGAATCGCCTGTGGAGAATACTTATGAAGTGCTTACCTTGCTGAGTATGCAAAGTGTGACAGAGTGAATGCTGAAGCTGTAGGCA
The DNA here is from genome assembly GCA_024291935.2 of Okapia johnstoni. Lineage (NCBI taxonomy): Eukaryota > Metazoa > Chordata > Mammalia > Artiodactyla > Giraffidae > Okapia > Okapia johnstoni. The sequence continues at coordinate 57,889,676 of CM044326.1, read as the reverse complement.
ATTCACCCCTGCTAGACAGGTGTCCAAAACCAGGAGGACAACTTTGAGAGTATCATATCCCTCAGAGCAAATGAAAACAGAACGTGCAGGAAACTGAAACACTTCAATCAGAAAGAACGTTACTGACGGTTTACAGAACATATAATTGGATCATAAAAGGAGAAGAAAAATTTTAATGGGTTGGTTTTCCCTTGAATCTTGAATAAAAGTACTTTATTCCAAATTAATGTACTTTATAATTGGAAACAAACTATCAACTTTATTAAAGGTACAATTTTTACTCAATGGAAAGATAATGAGAATGATAATACGGTTAAGGTTTATTGTACTCTTACTGTACACTGGACACTAAACTAAGAGATTAAAGTGTGGGAAGAAGGAGCTAATCAAAGAACTGTAGCCAAGTAATCTGCTCTAGCATTACCTACAAGGAGTTCTGATTAATGTTAATATTTCTTACAAAAAGAATTTCAATTGAAATAAGATTGAGAAATTGCATTATTATGTTTCTCACTTCAAGTTTCACAATATTATGGTCAATGCTTATTCTAAGTAAATCAGTAAAAAGGTATGGTTTGAGTACCAATCAATTTGCTTTTATAATCTGGTCAAAATGTGTCTAACTTTGTAAATGCTAAATCCTCCTTAAAATTGGTCTCTCACCATCATGGACAAAAGCTGCTTTTAAAACATCAAAGAAAAGAGCTAAAGAAAATATTTTGTGCCAACCAGTAACTCCTAACTTCTCCCCTGCCTCTCCCTCCACCCCTACTCCCACTGAATGACACCAAACAACTGTGGCAATACCATGATAGCAATTAGTTAAATAATTACGGTAGTTTTCAAAATAAGGAATCTTAGTACCTGACAATACTAATACCTAGCTGCATTCAGATTTTTTGAATTAATCAGAAAGAATATAAATAATTAAAACGATTTCCAAAGACACGCCTAACCCAATTTATGTCAGGTACGTTTGTTTTTTCACTTTTTGAAGGGGATTAACATTCATAAGCAGTTAGCACCCTTGACTTATGTTTAAATGCCATTTTCTAAAGTTCAATTTTAATTTTAGAATAATTAAATACATTTGTAAAATAAAACTATCAAGTATGGTGAGGTTTCACATGCATTTGAAATCAAAGCACAACATCAATTCATTATGAATTTACCTGTTTCTGCACCCTGGGGGAAATCAGCATTAGCTGAGTGTATGCATGCTATCTTGCCTAATCACAAAATTGCACTGCAGAGATAATCACTTAGCACAGGAAAACAAAGTGCATGCTGTAATTTCATTTCACTTAAGGTTTGGAAGCAAAATGGACAGAGAAAAACAGGAATATTAAAGTGTTTAGAGATTCCAAGAGAGGACAGTGTGCTATCTGTCTGGATGTCACAATCAATCAGGTGACCTAAATTAAAACCATATGACGGCTACACATTAAACACAATGGGCCCCTTATACCGGTATTTGTATTTCTGATTTGCTCTATTCACAGTCTATTGTTATACTCCATGGTGCAGGAGAGGAGAAAATGACATGCTTTCCTTAGTCATTGAGCATTTGAAACAGGTAATTGAGCCAAAAACTCTAAGATAATCAGCACTTCTTTTAAGGCTCATTATAAATTGTTGCACAAAATGGAATAAACTGTTTGGTTAGCAGTACAGAAGAAATTAGGCTTCTGAAGCAAAATAAATAATCTCTGGAGGTCAAATTTATTTGCATAATAAAATAAAATAATGTCCCATCTTGCAAGATTTTCAGTTAATTTCTCTTACTGGTAACTTTGGCAATTGGGGAGAAGCATTAACTCTTTCTGGCACTGACAGGTTGGAACAGGTGTAAGAAGAAGAAAAGCTTAACACATTTCAAGTATCATCTCATTCAATTTTTCACAAGGACATTATGAAGTAGATATTATTATCCCCACTTTACAGACGAGAAAATTGAGTCTCAGAAAAATTAAGGAGCTGTCCAAGGTGACACAGGATCTTGATTCAGACAATCTGACACCTGAAACATACAAACTCTGAATAAAATCACCATAATCTCTGATCATTAAAATTCTGTGGATTATAAATTTTCTGCATATTTAATAAATCACTAGGAAAAGATTCAAAAAATAAAGAAAAAAAGAAACACTGCAAGTAAATATAACACATCACTAAAGACTTCCCTGGTGGCTCAGACGGTAAAGAATCCGCCTACAATGCAGGGGATCTGGGTAGTCTCTAGTTTGGAAGATCCACTGGAGGAAGGCATGACAACACATTCTAGTATTCTTGCCTGGAGAATCCCCATAGACAGAGGAGCCTGGAGGGAGCTACAGTCCAGGGAGTCGCAAAACTTGGACATGACTGAGCGATAAGCACATTGTAAGGTGCATCCTTACCTCAGAGTTGCAAAAAAAAATACTGAGGAAAAAAGTCCATGAAATAACATATAGAATGAAATTAATTCAGCTTATGATCAACATCCAGAAAACTAAGATCATGGCATCCAGTCCCATCACTTCATGGCACATAGATGGGGAACAGTGGAAACAGTGGCTGACTTTATTTTGGGGGGCTCCAAAATCAATGCAGATGGTGATTGCAGCCATGAAATTAAGACGCTTGCTCCTTGGAAGAAAAGTTATGACCAACCTAGATAGCATATTAAAAAGCAGAGACATTACTTTGCCAACAAAGGTCCAAACATAGTCAAGCTATGGTTTTTCCAGTAGTCATGTATGGATGTGAGAGTTGGACTATAAAGAAAGCTGAGCGCCAAAGAATTGATGCTTTTGAACTGTGGTGTTGGAGAAGACTCTTGAGAGTCCCTTGGACTGCAAGGAGATCCAACCAGTCCATCCTAAAGGAAATCAGTCCTGAGTGTTTATGGAAACAAACACTTCAACCTGATGTTGAAGCTGAAACTCCAATATTTTGGCTACCTGATGTGAAGAGTGACTCATTTGAAAAGACCCTGATGCTGGGAAAGATTGAGGGAAGGAGGAGAAGGGGAAGACAGAGGATGAGATGGTTGGATGGCATCACCGACTCAACGGACATGAGTTTGATAAACTCTGGGAGTTGGTGATGGCCAGGGAGGCCTGGCGTGCTGTGGTTCATGGGGTCGCAAAGTCAGACACGACTGAGCAACTGAACTGAACCGATGATCAAAAATTCTTTCAATATGCTTTCTACATATTCTTCATTTTTTTAAATCCTCCTCCCTCCAAACAAACTGGAGTTAGTAACAATAACTGGATTTAAAATTTCTACAAAATCAAAGGTGATGCATAATTAACAGCCAACTGGAGTTTTGTTTCTACGTGATAACCAGTGTTATTCAATTGATAAGTCTGACCCAAAGCAAAACGTTATACAGCTTTAAAAACTGTTAAGATTTGTTGTAGATAAATTTGTTTTTTCTTAACTTCTAGAATATTGAAAATAGCTTATAAATACCACACCCCTAAGATAAATATACATACTCATCAGTTTTAAGGTATCCAAAGGATAAGAAACCGTATCCACTTTAACATCCTATCATTCATCCATACACACACATAATAGATACACATAATTAATCCTCTGCCAGTCATGGACAAAATCCTCTGCCATCTGAGACCTTTCATTCATGTGAAAACTATTCACAAGCAAGTTTATTGCATTGTAAACATCTCAAATCTTTAGAAAAAAATTTTTTTTAATATCGAGCCCAAACACTACTCTGTAACTTCTATTTGGTGGTGACAGTTTAAAAGCAAGCACTTAAAATTAAGACATTTTTGTGTCTTAATTCATGTAGGTCAAGCAGGCCGAATATCTTTAAGCATATAGTTGATTAACATTATGTTTTACTAATGTATCTAGAAACTACTATATAGTAATGTGTGTATATATATACATATATTGTCATGCAGTATATACTGGAAATAGAAAAATAACAAGGAATGGTATCTTCTGTTGAGGGTTCAAAGTCAAAATGAGGATGAGAGACCCATAAATTATCATAATACAAGATGCAGAGGTGAAAACACACAGAAGAGGGTAGCTGAGACCGCCTGGGTCTATCAGACAAAGCTCCATCATGAGGGAATCACTGAAAAGAAATCTCAAGATTGAGGAGTATTTTGAAAAGCAGAAAAGAGGATAAAGGAAAGGAAGAAACATTTTATGTAGCCTGATTTTACTTAAAATTATCTACATATTTCTCCATAAATATAATTTTGTGGGTTCTTGACACTTCACCATCCTTGGTGTAGTGTCAAGACAGTTAGCAAGGGTGACTCCAACATTGTCCATGGTATAATCACTGACAGCTTGCAACAGATTATTTGCATGCTATTGTGACCCAGATATCTGACTACACTGGTAAAATTCAGCCTGGGCATGTGCACTTCCCTTCTCCTTCCCTATTCCACTTACCTAATACACACATACATTTACACCTTGAGATTGGTAATTTCTCTGTGCTTCTCCACTGGTCCCAGTCTCTCCAAGATACTGCTGTACCAGATATTCTTTTCCTCCATCCACTGTTCAAGTTAATCCCATGGTTCATGTTTTTGTTATACCTGGAGACATCTAGAGTTGGGAAAGTCCCTTAGCTCTCCAGAAACAAAAGCATTCAACAAATTCTTGTTGCGACACTTGCAATAGTATCTTTTAGATGACTGGAGGAAAAAAAAAAATGAAAATTTCAAATTTTCACTCACATATTACCAGAAAAACTATTAGTGAGGAGCAATGATGGGAACTTGGGAGGCTGGGAATGTATCATTCCAAAGATTATAGCAGCCAAGGGAAGAAACAGAAAATTTATTTAGCTATGCTGATCAGGCAGTTCAGAGAGCTCTGGGAAAATATTTTATAAGTCTGTGGCCAGAGACTCTTAAAAAACATATATGGCTCCAAGAGGAATAAAAAGGTCTCACAAGCTAGAGTGACAGCATAATAACAAGTCACCCTAATTAGGGAGAAGAAGGAGGTGGTACCTAGAGAAACTGATGTAACTTCCCAGGGAACTCTGATGAGCTCAAACTGATCAAGAGAGGGCACTGACTACAGAAGGAGCAGCAGCATCAGGGTGACAGCAAACAGCGGCCAGGCCAGTGAGAACCACTCTAAGAACACCAACAGGAGGAGAAAGTGGAATCTTTTAAAAAGCTGGAACAGAAAAAAAGGTCTTTTAGTTGTGTGTTGTATGTGGAAAGAATGAAGCAGAGACAGGCCTACACTATGGAAAAATAGTTTGATGCTAATAAAGTAGGAAAAGCCAAATTATTCAACTATAGTTTTCTGGAAGTGGACTATCTATATTCAAACTAAACAAAGGGAAGAAGAAGCATCAAATATACTCAAGAAGGAAACAAAAGTCTAGGGTAGAGAACAAAGATTATCTAAAGGCTTTAGATGGACTGTTTTCAATTGACCCCAGCAAGTTATATAAATTTATAATCTTATAAAAACATCTACCATAATATTCTTAGAGAATCGTGTTGGGCTTGTGGAATTATGCTAAGAAAAACAGAAGATGCCCTGATAAGAATGCAGGAGTTTTAAAGGAGGGTTAATAAAGAAATTTAGCCCTAGTTTATATCAAAAAACTTTATAAAACTATGACCTTTAAAATAAGTGGTGGTTGTATAAGAAAAACAAGATAAATATGATAGAACTGATAACACAGAAATCCATTCTGTGTGAGTGAGTGAGCAAGTTGCTCAGTCGTGTCCAACTCTTTGCGACCCTATGGACTGTAGCCTACCAGGCTCCTCTGTCCATAGGATTTTCCAGGCAAGAGTGCTGGAGTGGGTTGCCATTTCCTTCTCCATTCTGTGTATGAACTTAAAATATGATAGAAGAGATATCATAAGTCAATACAGCAGGGAAACATAATTTAACAAATGATTTAACAATTAATTTATTGGGGGCAAACAATTTAGATACTTATCTCCTATGTTATAAAAATAGATAAATATACATATATATTATATATATATAAAATACCTGATGAGTAAAAAGTTAAAATAACAACCATGGAAAAACTAGAAGGAAATAAAAGTGTTTATCAACCTCTTGAAGGAAAAAAGACTTTACAAAGTAAGAGACATTTATAAATCTTCAAAGTAATGGAAGAAATCAAATGGAAAAGGTTTATTATTAGTAGGATAATGTAGCTGGCACTACTGACTGACTTGGCCTAAGAGTTATGTAATAGTCTCTTTTATTTAACATAGGTTTATTTATAATAATTATATAAGCTAGGTCACAGAATTATATTTAATACTTCTAAGTATTTAGAATATAATCGTCAACATTCAAGGAAAGATCTCTACACTTCTTAGATGTCAGGCAGGGAGGTGACAAGGCCTATGTTCTAGCATGAAAATTAGGAAAATTCACAATATTCATTCATTCCTGCTCAGAAAGAAACAGATCCTTCTTCTTTTATTTTTCTTTTCAACTAGAAACAAGCAGCAGGACAGTAGGAGTTTTAAGGGCTAAAATTCTGCTCAAGAAACAAGATGTATTCATGAACTTGGAGAGTAACAGTTAACATTTGAGCAATCCATCCTTTGTTTCCCTCCCAGGCAACTGAGTTCTGTGGCTGATAGGGAGCATCGGCCACAGATCTAGCAATGTCTCCTGACAGGAAAATGCTACCAGAATAAAAGAGATACAAAAGGGCATGTGACTTAAGCAAGAGAGTTGTAAGAACAAGTTATTATGTTCATCCACCTGCACATTAAGAAGACACCGAAGACATTCACATTAACATTCCCTCCAGCACACCTTTTGATCCAGGCATTACTGATGCATGCCTCCCTGTCTTTCACAGAAACCTTCCCTTCTGCTTCCCATCCCACAACTCAGCTCTGTATCACCCGCTCTGGGACACCTTCAGTGATAAGCCCACCCCGTGGTAAAGAATTCGCCTGCCAAGGCCAAAGACGTGGGAGATGTGGGTTCAATCCCTGGGTTGGGAAGATCCCCTGGAGAAGGAAATGGCAATCCACTCTAGCATTCTTGCCTGGAGAATCCCATGGACAGAGGAGCCTGGCGGGCTACAGTCCATAGGGGTCTCAAAGAATTAAACATGACTGAGCATGCATGCACACACCTGACATAAACTACCCTCTTCTTTGTTCAGATAAGCTCCTGGGTACACTTGTATCATAAAATGTCTCAGGCTATACTGAAATCTCCTATCCCTTTATCCATTCATACCTTAAGATGAGCACATTGCTGAAGGATAGATAATTTACCTTATGAGTCTATATGCATATATTAAATGATCAATTAAAGCCAATGTTTGAATAAATGGAGCAATGCCTTTAAAACTCATATTGCTAGCCTACAGTTCTGAAGTTCTACATTTTATTAAGTTCTAATAACCTGTAAATAAAGTATTCCAAGTCCAGAAACAAAGTCCATCAGAATCATAGTGTGGATCACAATTTACACATTTTAAAAAGTGTATAACAACGTCCTTGACACTTGGATGGACGTCTTTGTTAGTGCCTTATCATTCTACAGGCAGTGCGGGGCAGGCAGTGGTGAGAAGCATGGACTGAGTGTCAGAGCATACTGCAGCTGTGGTCCTTGTCTTGGCAAAGGGGCGACCTTGGGCAAGTTACTTCCTCTCTCTGAATCTGTGTCCCTCTCTCTTCAAATTGGCTTACTGAAGCTCACCTTGTCAGGCTCTGAGGGCACAAGGTGGTCAGCACAATTTTTGGCAGATTGATGGTAGATATCACAGTAATTTCTAAGCATAATGATTAACAGTATGGGTTTTGTAATAAAAAAAGATCTGAGTTTGAATTACAATTATTATTTATGCTTTTTACAATTATTGTCATCATCATCAACACCAATAGAGGGAAATAATGCCTTTCAGCCTATCATCCACAGCACTTGAAACATTAAAACCCTTAAAAACTATTATTATCTGTTTCCTCTACTACCTTATAAAGAATATGTTTCTACTCCAGAGGAAATTGCTTTTCTTTCCACTGTTCTGACTAATGCAAATTAAATGGTGCTAAGTCCATAGGACTGTGTCTAGTTCCTTCTCTAAAATGAATCAATTAACAGTTAGGCATTGCAGTGGGGAAAGAAGGGTCACCACATCCTGATGTGACTGAATGACAAATGCCACAGCTGGAAAGAGATTAGAGAGCATCTCAGGTCAAGAAAGAACATAAATGGTTGCCCCATGTGTCCAACATAGAGGGAAAAGAAAATTAAGTAAAAATGTCATGGAGTCAAATTCTAGCTAATGAGTGCGGGCTCTGCAGGCATCCGGAATAGGGGAAAGAAAGGTCAGGTCTGTTTCTTAGAAAGCTCCATCACATACAGGAGACTTCATACCTTTAAAAGGATAATGACCTCATTTACATGAGGAACACCAGCATACAAACTGCCCATTAAGACTACTTACAAAAGGCTGGTAGACAAAAGCTAGGTATGGTAATATACTGAAATGTTCTAATGGGCAGCAGGGTTTCTGGCAACAAAGAGCATCACTGTTGTCAAATATCTCTGCACAGAGACACCAGGCCACAATCCTATATGCTTTGCTTCAAGTTTCTTTAAGTCTTACTGAACTTTTCTTAAAAACAGATGCTTGCTTTTGATTCATAAACAAAACAAAACTTAAAAGCTGTGAAATTTCCTGGGTATTCCCACTCCCAAAGAAGCAGCAGCTGAATCCTGGCTGAGGTCAAATCCATGCCCATTGACCAGGCCCTTGCTGTGAGCAGGAACAGTCCTGGCTGCTGCTCAGGGCGCCCAGAGGACTTTCACTGCTTAGCGACTCCTCATCGTCTTTTAGAATAATCAGGCTGATTAACTCAGTTGGTCCACTCTGGTTTAACAGAATAAAAGAGTTTTATTAATTGAAAATCAGCATTTATGCCTTTTAGTCATGTCTATTGAGTAATTTTTTTACATAAAGTAAAATCTAAACTTTACGAGAACAGTTCTGACTCTCTGCAACCCCATAGACTATAGCCACCAGGCTCCTCAGTCCATGGGGATTCTCTAGGCAAGAATACTGGAGGGGGTTGCCATGCCCTCCTCCAGGGGATCTTCCCAACCTTGGGATTGAACCCAGGTCTCCTGCATTGCAGGCCACCAGGGAAACCCTACAATTGTCTAGACAACACCCTAATCGAAACATGGAACAATTTTTTTTCAACTATCCCCAAATTCCTTTGGGCTCCTTTGGAGACAATCTCTTCCCTACCTCCATTCCCTGGCAACCACTGATTTATTTTCTGTGCCTTTTCTAAGTCCTTCCCTGATAGCTCAGCTGGTAAAGATTCTGCCTGCAATGCAGAAGACCCTGGTTTGATCCTGGGTGGGGAAGATCTCCTGGAGAAGAAAATGGCAACCCACTCCAGTATTCTTGCCTAGAAAATCCCATGGATGGAGGAGCCTGGTGGGCTACAGTCCAAGGGGCACAAAGAGTCGAACACGACTGAGCGACTTCACTTTCACTTTCTATCAGCATAATGCATTTGAAATTCATCTCTGTTGTGTGCTGAGTCAAATTCCATTTGGTTGATATGCTACAGTTTGCTTATCCAGATACCAGTTGATCCTTTCAACAGGGCATCAGTTTATCCATTCACGTGGGCATTAGGGCCAAGGGTCAAACTGGATTTGAGGGCAGTAGGGATCTAGGGTTCAGAGTCCAGGATGTCCAGGCTCCAATGGGGAGGTAGAGGTGGAAAGGAATGTTTATTTGTGATCTGTAGAGGTTATTCACCTAATGGGAAATTTATTGCTGAAAACAATTTTCTTTTTATAACTCTGGACAGCGTATGACTTTCAGAGTGAGGTAAGGTGGCTTCATTGCTGTTTACACCCACCTCTTTTAAGCTCCACGATCTCTCTGTATCTCATTTCCCTCATCTTCTAAATAGGTATAACTATTAAAGAACAGCTGCATAATTATTTCATTGAGAAAACATTGTGAAATAATACCATTGCACTTGGCACTATACTGTGGTAGTCCCTGAAATATGGTAAAACACAGTACACATTTTCTCAAAGATGCACATGCAGATTTATGATAATCTTACGTTTTTGCATTATTTGCAAAAAATTACTCAAAATAGATTCCAGACCTAAATATAAAGCCTGACTATAAAAACTCTAAAAGAAGAAAGCCTCAGAGAAAATGTTTATAAGTTTGGTTTAAGCAAAGATTTCTTAAATACAATGCCAAAAATACAACTCATTTAAAAAAAAATTGATAGGCTATTGCTTTATTTTTTTCAAAGGATTAGTCTCCAAAATTTAAAAATAGCTCATGTGGCTCAATATGATAAAAACAAAGAACCCAATCAAAAAATGGGCAGAAAACCTAAACAGACACTCCTCCAAAGAAGAAATACAGATGGCTGAGGCACATGAAAGATGCTCAACATCACTAATTATTAGAGAAATGCAAATGAAAACTCAAATTAGATATTACCTCACACAAGTCAGAATGGCCATCATCAAAAAATCTACAAACAGTAAATATTGGAGAAAGGGTGGAGAAAAGAGAACCCTCCTACACTGTTTGTGGGACTGTAAACTGGTGCAATCACTATGAAGAACAGTATGGAGGTTCCTCAAAACACTAAAAACAGAGCTACCATATGATCCAGCAATTCCACTTTTGGGCACATGTCTGGAGAAAAACATGGTTTGAACAGATATGTGCACATCACTGTTCACTGCAGCCTTGTTTACAATGGCCTAGACATGGGAGCACCCTAAGTGTCTATCAACAGAGGAATGGATAAAGAAGATGTACACACACACACACACACACACACACACACACACTGGAATACTGTTGTTGGTGTTTAGTTGCTAAGTTGTGTCCAGCTCTTTTGTGACCCCGTGGACTGTAGCCTACCAGAATTCTGTGTCCATGGGATTTCCCAGGCAAGAATATTGGAGTGAGTTGCCATTTCCTTCTCCAGGGGATCCTCCCTACCCAAGGATCAAACCTATGTTTCCTGCTTATTAGCAAGTAGATTCTTTTATCACTGAGCCGCCTGGGAAGCCCACACGTAGCCATTAAAAGGAATGAAATGACGCCATTTGCAGCATCTTGGAGGAACTTAGAGCTTGTCATACTCAGTGAAGTCAGTCAGAGAAAGACAATTACATGACATTGCTTAGATGTGGAATCTTTTAAAAACAATACAAATGAACTTATTTCCAAAACAGAAACAGATTCACAGACTTAGAGCAGGAATATGTGATTATCGGAGAGAAGAGGGGAAAGTGTAGATTGGGAGTTCGGGACTGACATGCATACACTGCTATATTTAAAACAGAAAATTAACAAGGACCTACTATACAGCACAGGGAATTCTCTCAATATTCTTAATAACTTAAATTGGAAAAAAAAATGAAAAAGAAAAGAAACATGTATTTGTACAACTGAATCACTCTGCTGTACACCTGAACATTGCTAATTATCACTGCTAATCAAGAATGACACACAAAAATTTTTTTAAGTAAAAACAAAGCAGGAAATAAAATAAAAATTGATAGACTTTAGCAAGGTTAAAAACTTCTTACTCTTGAAAAACCTGATTAAAAAATGAAGAGAAAAGCTGTAATCTGGGAAAATATATTTGCAAAATACATTTCTGATAAAGGACTTGTTAAAAACTGTCAGCAATATTAAGAAAAGAACATATTCAAAAATAGGTAAAAGGTCTAAAAAGACAAGTCGACCAAAGAAGTTACATGGATGACAAAGAAACACATGAAATCTAGTTCACTGCAGTACACTGGGGTTCAGTGGTCTTTAGTAAACTAGTTTGGGATCGTTATTACCATTTATGATACTCTTCAATCACAAATCATTCATGTTCTAAACATTTAACTTACAAATTAATACATTTGTAGATATAGCTCACAAGTACACAGGGCTATATATATCTATCTTAGAATATTACATTACTTCTTTTAACTGAAACCACAATCTATGATCCTACTTAAGAGAATATTTTGGAAGATTAGGGGCTTCCCAAGTAGCTCAAATGGTAAAGAATCTGCCTGCAATACTGGAGACCTGGGTTCAATCCTTGTGTCAGGAAGATCCCCTGGAGAAGGGCATGGCAACCCACTCCAATCCTCTTACCTGGAGAATCCCATGGACAGAGGAGCCTGGCGGGCAACAGTCCATGGGGTCGCCAAGAGTTGGACATAGCTGAGGGACTAACACTTGGAAGATAAAGTCATCATTGCCACACAATTTTTTAGAAAACATCATAAAGAATTGGAGACTACATGATTTTTAATCTAAAATTTGAAATATGTTTTGACAGTCTTTAATTAATTTTGCATGACAACATTCATTTTTGATTATCAAAATGCTCTGCATGTGTATGGTAAATGAATTATTTCAACTTTGTTCATTTACTCGCTTAACATACATTTTATTCTCAGGTAGTTCTATCACAATTATACCTGATTTTAGTATTTTATCTAATACCACCCCCTCTCCCTTTTAAAGTCACAAATCACAATGTCATTATTATTGTAGGCAACAAGGGGATAATTTCACTGTCAAATTCTCTCCCAGAGTTCTGAATCTAGTGGTTTCTGGACAATACAAGATAAATAGTGTACAATAAAAGTTTTAAAGGAGATAGATATAAATTTTAATCTAAATTTGAAGTTTCCTGTTATGGTTTGCTCAGGTTAAGTGATGCTCACACAGTAGTAATATTTTCCTAGTGATATTCTAGAATTGGAAGGGAAGGGAACGAAGTAATCTTCAAATTACATATGAATCCTTGACATTATGGTAATAGGTCCTTTCCTCGTCTAGAGGAACATTTTCCTGTGATTGGCTATTATTCCATGTAATGGCAGAGTTTATTTTGTGCTGAGCAGGTAGATAACATAGAAGCAGAAAGGACTGGGTTGTCTGATTTTATGTAATGGGTTAAGAATGCCAGTTCAGGAGCATGAACGCCTGGGTTTTGAAACTCAGCTTCATCACTTAGTGTCAGCCTGGCCATATTTCTTAACTCGGTAGGTCTTAGCTACCACATCTGTAAAATGCGAGTGATAAATACAAAAGGAATTCCCTTAGGAATGCTTTAGTATTAAATATGCATATAAGCATTTATACCAGTGCCTGGCATACAGTAACCAAAACATTAAGAAGTTTGCTAGTAGTTAGGAATTTTTTTTGTTTCTCTAAGCTCACTGTATTGTTAACACACTATGATATTTGCAAAGTGAGCTTCCTATCTAGCTCTGTCCATATTATTTCATAATTCAATTTTTTTAAGTTATGTGAAAATTGCAGAAGTGGAACAGTGTAAAAGTTTTTCATTCAGCTTTCATAAATAATTTTTAAAATGATGTTTCTACATTGAAAGTCTATCCGAGGTAACATTCTGTTCAACATTTTCAAATCATCAATGAAAAGACCTATACTTAGTTACTGGATCTTAATTTCCTGTTTTTGTTTCGTTTGTCTTTGTTTTCTTTTGTGTTTATTCTTAATACAGCATATTGCCTGTCATTTCAGCTACTCAGTACATATATGTTGAATGAATGCATTATCTCTTTCTTAAAAGAACATTCATTCTTTCAATAGGCATTTATTGTTCTGACATAAACAAAAATTTATTTAGCACTTATTGTATTTTCAGGTTAGATGTCAATCAAAGATTAGTATGATGATCATTATTAAGGTTGTTTTGTACGACTTTCCATTTATTAAATTTTTAAAGTCCTTAATGTTTTCATAATGGCAGCTCTGTACTTGTCCTAGGTTGGGATTAGGTTCACTGTTTATTTCAAAGAAACCTGAAATAACAGTGGCATAAACAACATGGGAATATGTTACATGCTCACACAAAGAGGAAGCAATTCCATGCTGCTATGGCTATTCCAGGAACCTATGCTCCTTTCAGCTCACCACCTGGGTATCTCCTCAGTCTTTTCTTTCTGTAGCTCTAAAATGGCCACTAGTTCTAGGCAGCAGGATACAGAAATAGGAGAGCATACCTCCCTTTACTCACATTTGGAGGAAGCCGTTAACTGCAAGAAATCCTACAGAAAATGTGCCCAAAAAATTAAAAAAAATAGGGGTTCATATGAAGGAGAGGATGGATTCTCAAGAGACAACTCATCTCTTTCACAGTGGATTTTTTAAAAAATTATTTTTCATTTCCTTGAACCTCAGTGGGATCAATTTCTGACTTCAGTTTTGGGTCTACTAAGTGCAAGGTGCAATGGAGAAAATCAAGAAATATGAGTAGAGGTAGGTGAGTGAAAGAGGCTCAGTTATGTCCAACTCTTTGTGACCCCATGGACTATATAGCTCATGGAATTCTCCAGGCCTGAGTACTGGAGTGGATAGCCTTTCCCTTCTCCAGGGTATCTTCCCAACCCAGGGATCGAACCCAGGTCTCCCACATTGCAGGCGGATTCTTTACTGGCTGAGCCACCAGGGACGCCCAAGAATACTGGAGTGGGTAGCCTATCCCTTCTCCAGCGAATCTTTCCGACCTATGAATAGAACTGGGGTCGCCTGCATTGTAGGCAGATTCTTCAGCTATTGAGCTATCAGGGAAGCCCAGAGGTAGGTGAAGGACAGGCAAACAGATACAGAATGAAGTGTAGAGTAAGGTGTGGGCTGCAGGGTTAACTTGGGAATTGACAGCATAATAACAGTAAATAACACTACATGAATCTGTGAAATCCTCTCAAGCTTTAATTTCCAGTATGGCAGCCACCAGCCACATGACGTTACCCTGATTTAAATTTGTTCAAATTTAATAGAATCAAAAATTTAGACACACTAGCTACATTTCAAGTTTTCAACAGCCACAGGTGATCAGTGGCTACTATACAGGAAAGCATGGAATATTTCCATGATTGTAGAAAGCTGTATTGAATAGCACTGCTCTATAGAGAGAGCATAGCAAAGCAAAAGGAACTAGTAGCTGGCATGTAAAACAGAGAATGATTATTCTACATGTCTTTACTAAGCCTAGGCTTCATTTTTATTCTCAAGCTTTTTAAGTATTGCACTTACTAATATTAGGCTAACATTTAGTGAGGACTTACTTTAGCGAGCTAAAAGCAATCTATTGTTTATTTCATTTAATCTCCCAAATTCACAAAATGAGTGCTAGTATTACTCTCATAATAATATGATTATATGAGAGTACTTATATGAGAGTCACTTACTCCTTGGGAGAAAAGTTATGACCAACCTAGACAGCATATTAAAAAGCAGAGACGTTACTTTGTCAACAAAGGTCCATCTAGTTAAGGCTATGGTTTTTCCAGCGGTCATGTATGGATGTGAGAGTTGGACTACAAAGAAAGCTGAGCGCCAAAGAACTGATGGTTTTGAACTGTGGTGTTGGAGAAGACTCTTGCGAGTCCCTTGGACTGCAAGATCAAACCAGTCCATCCTAAAGGAAATCAGCCCTGAATATTCATTGGAAGGACTGATGTTGAAGCTGAAATTCCAATACTTTGGCCACCTGATGGGAAGAACTGACTCACTGGAAAAGACCCTGATGCTAGGGAAGATTGAAAGCAGGACAAGAAGGGGATGACAGAGGATGAGATGGTTGGATGGCATCACCGACTCAGTGGAGATGAGTCTGAGTAAGCTCTGGGAGTTGGTGATGGACAGGGAAGCCTGGCATGCTGCAGTCCATGGGGTTGCAAGCAGTCGGACATGACTGAGAGACAGAACTGAACTGAACCATGATAATCCTCATCTTAAATCAGAAGATACTATTTGAAATGATAATAAGTAATAAAATAAACATTAAAAAGGGCAATTTGTACACCAACTTTCAGCTTTAGGTAAGTTAAAAGCTTCAGCCATTATTAAAAGCTGCCTGTTAATCAGAAGACCACTTGTCAGGAGAGAATGCAATCATTTTCCTGGACACTTTTTAGTAATTTTGCTAGATTAAAATGATAAAGAAAAAAACTGCAAAATTCAGAAACCAAGTCATGTGCCATGTTTATCAAAGAAGCTGATGAAAATGAACCTAAAAATGGAAATTTAAAATGGAATAAAACTGATTTGATGATAAGCAGAGAATAGATTAAACATGTACCATATGGCAATTTTAGTCCATCTTCCTAAAGTGTGCTATAAACATAACATTAGCACATGTGATTCTGAGCAAAACGTTCCAAAAGGTGATTTTGCCTGCAGGATTATTACATTTGGTAGAGCTTTGAAGTCATTTTTCAAAGGTCACTGTTCTCAACACTCAAAGATTGTATCTGGCCTTCAACATTTCTGGCTCACTCCACATTTACCGTAACATTTTCCAAATTACTTCGACATACATGATTAAACCAAACAAAAACAGTAAGCTCCAGCATATATAAAACAAAGTAGTATAAGATTTACAGTTAATCTTCTACGATTTTACATTCTAACTGAAGCAAAATGATAAACTACAAAAAAACAAACTAGGTCAAGTAGACCATAACACAGCATGTGACCAAACATGGATTTGGAGACTTGAAGATAAACAAGAGTTCCAGGCAAGGGGAGGGAAGGGTGTGCAGAAAGATTTGGTATAAAAGATGAAGGAAAATATAAATCTTAGAAAGAAAAAGCAATAGAATTTCTCAGATAGAAACACAGTAGAAATACAGTTCAGAAGAGGAAACAAACATGGAAAACGAGGGTCATTGAAGGAATTAATGCGGCCAGGAGCTTCCCAGGTGGCTCAGTGGTAAAGAATCTGCCTGCTGGTTCAATCCCTAGGTCTGGAAGATCCCCCGGAGAAGGAAACGGTAACCCACTTCAGTATTCTCACTTGGAAAATTCCATGGGCAGAGGAACCTGGCTGGCTACAGTCCATGGGGTCGCAAAGAGTCGGACACAACTTAGCGACTAAACAGCAGCAGCAGCAGCAGCAACAATGTGTCTAGGAGGGAAGGTTTCTACTGTCAAGCAGTGGGAAAGACAGGGGATAGTTTATTTGAGAGTAGCTGATGGCCAACTTTGGTATACCAAGCTTAGGCTCAAGAACACAATTATACATAGTTTTGAACTCTTTTAAAAAAATGACTTTAATTCAGTTAAAGTATCACATATACACGGAGAAGGCAATGGCACCCCACTCCAGTACTCTTGCCTGGGAAACCCCATGGACGGAGGAGCATGGTAGGCTACAGTCCATGGGGTCGCTAAGAGTCGGACACGACTGAGCGACTTCACTTTCACTTTTCCCTTTCATGCACTGGAGAAGGAAATGGCAACCCACTCCAGTATTCTTCCCTGGAGAATCCTAGGGACGGTGGAGCCTGGTGGGCTGCCGTCTATGGGGTCGCACAGAGTCGGACACAACTGAAGCGACTTAGCAGCAGCAGCAGCATCACATATACAAAAGAATATATGTAACATATGTGTAGTTTAAAGAATAATAATAAACAGCCATTGTACTTTCCATTGAACTGAAGAGAAAGAAAAATCACCATTACTTCTGAAGTTGCCTTATGATTCCCTTCCCAGCTAGGTAATTAAACAGAGAAGTGTCCATGTTTTGGTTAGAGTAGTCAAGTATGTTCAGGAGCATTTCCAGGGAGATACAAAAAGATAAACTTCAGAGGGCAATATGAATCCTACCTTTTTTATACTGGTCATGTGGTTCTTGCAGCAAGAATATTTAGAGTTCACGGGGGCACGAAGAGTCTGACACAACTTAGCAACTGAACAACAACAACATGAATCCTGTGGGCCTTAGACTAAGAAAGAAGTAGTGGGAATATAGAAGAAAGGAAAAACCATCAGTATACTGTGATGAAACAATCATAAGGCAAGTATGACTCAAGCTGTTGTTTACTTTGCTTGTTTATTTTTGAAGCTGTTTTAATTTGACTTGTTCTGGCATGAATGAAACAAATATTTGTACCCCTAATAAAAACAGGAAAAGAAAGGAAGGTTTGAAGGGAAAGTCCATGTTTTAGATCCAGCATTGAGGCATTCAAGTGTGAAAATTACATCAGTAGAAAAAAATGCACAATGAAGCCAAGGTTAAGGATAAGGATTCAAGAAATAATTTTCCAAAAACGCCTGCTGAAGAATTTGAGACTACATGAGTCCTCTGGGGAGTAAGAAGTAAAGAGTTAAGAATTTGAGGCCGGAGAGCTAAGGAAGAGACAGACAGGGGATTGTCGGAAGTAGAAATACAGGGCAGAGTGGCACCAGAAGCTCCCTGTGTCACTAGCAAGGAAAGAAGAGCCATGGGAGAAGGGCGAGCTGTGGGGCCTGAGAACACACCTGCATACTTTTTCATATGACGTCAGGCAGAGACTTTTGTGAGAGAGAGTGAAGGGGCAGAGTCCAGCCTGATGGACACTGACAAAGAAAAGGATGAAAAAAGAGAAAGTGGTTGTGCAGGGATTTCTTCTCTCACTTAGAATGCCACAGGAATCTCATATGTTTAAGCTTCTCTTATCCACAGCAACTGGCATTAAAGGGCCACAGAAGTCCACAGTGATCCCCTGGACTACAAGGAGGTCAAACCAGTCCTGAATATTTATTGGAAGGACTGATGCTGAGGTTGAAACTCTCAATACTTTGGCTATCTGATGCTAAGAATTGACTCCTTGGAAAAGACTCTGATGCTGGGAAAGACAGAAGGTGAGAGGAGAAGGGGATGACAGAGGATGAGATGGTTGGATGGCATCACCAACTTGATGGACATGAGTTTGAGCAAGCTCCGGGAGTTGGTGATGGACAGAGAAGCCTGGCGTGCTGTAGACCATGGGGTCGCAAAGAGTTGGACACAACTGAGTGACTGAACTGAACTCAGGACAACTAAGTCCCCTCTCTGGATTCTATCAAACATATGTGAGTAGTTCTCTGCTCTTGGCCAGAACAGCACTTACAGGAATAAAGTCTGTTGTGAGTAGGCGTGTGGTCTCTTCTCTCCAGTCTTCCTTGTAGCCTACCTTGCATGTGAGAGGTGAAGACAGCCTTCTATGGTATTCTCTCTAGTCTCTTGTGGCAGCCTATGGCTTAAACTACCACTGTCATCAATTTGACATTATTTTAAGCTAGTATATTCACTGCAGTATAGCAAAGATGAGAATAGAGTAAATATGAGAGTTTAAGACACAGCCAAAGAGTGCATGCTCTGGGGCTGGAACCTTGGGCACAATCCTTTGGTCTCGCCATCACTCGTCTGCTGTGTGACTTTAGGTGAGTTACTTAATTCTCTGTGCATCAGTTCCCTCATGTGACAAAGGGGTTGAGAATAAAAATAAGACCTAGTTGGTTTTGAAGTTTGAATGAGCTCTTAGAGCAGTGCCTGGCAAATGGTAAACATGCAAAAAGTATATAAAGTATTTTTTGTTGTTTTTTATAATAATTTTTTTCTTTACTTTTGTCCTTCCTCTCTCCCTTCCTTACTTTGAATGTGTGTTTGTTGGGGTGGAGGGGGCAACATAGCATTAATGTTTGTCAAAGATCTGCTCTATGTATTCAATATAAAAGTCCAAATCCAAATTTCAGGAACAGTTTTCTAAGAATACCCATCAAAGATTGTGGAAAAGAAGTTAAATTCTTGTTATTTTAAAAGTGGTCCATGAAGTCTATAGCATCAATATAACATCACCTGGAAGCTTATCAAAAATGCAGAACCATAGTCATCCATACCCTTCACCCCTATCCCTTCCCTGCCAGACATACTGAATCAGTACCTATGTTTTAACAAGAAAAGCACAAGATTCAAATGCGCATAATTAGATTTGGGGCTTTTGAGGAGCTGGTGAGGCTTTGGAATTTGAGTTGATTCTATAATGACTTTTGTGGATCCTAGGATATGGGATGGATGTGACTAATTCATTCTGAGTCAGAGGAAAGACTGTGATAAGCGAAATTATCACCCCTTCCCCAAAGATGTTCACATCTAAATCTCTTAAACGTGTGAAGTGTGAATGGCACAGAGAAGTTAAGGTAGTAGATGGAATTAATTTTACTAATCGGCAGATCTTAGATAGCAAGATTATTTTAGATTACCTAATTAACAATGTAATTACAGTTGTCCTTAAATATGGAGAAGCAAGAGTCAAAAGACAATGATGCAAAATAAGAAGGATTCAATTGTCCATTGCTGGCTTTAAAGATGGTGGGGTGGAGTGGTTGTGGGACAAGTGCTACAGGCAGGCAACCTCTAGAAACTGGAAAAGGCAAGGAAGCACACATGTGCGTGGTAGCTAAGTTGCTTCAGTCGTGTCTGACTCTTTGTGACACTATGGACTGTAGCCTGCCAGGCTCATCTGTCCATGGGATTCTCCAGGCAAGAGCACTGGAGTGGGTTGTCATGCTCTCCTCCAGGGGGTCTTCCTGACCCAGGGATTGAACCCACATCTTTTATGCCTCCTGCACTGGAAGGCAGGTTCTTTACCCAAAGAAGAATATTCTCCCCTAAAGCTTCCAGAAAGAAATGCAGTCTTGCCAACACCGTGATTTTAGCCCAGTGAGACCCACTTGGACTCTTTATGATCTCCAGAACTGCAAGATAAATTTGTGCTGTTTTAAGCAAATAATTTCATGGTAATTTGTTAGGAAATCCCATGGACCTAGGAGCCTGGGGGGCAAAAGGATACCGGTTTGCAAAGAGTTGGACACAATGTAGCAACCAAACAACAATTTGATAGAGCAGAGAAAGAAAATTAATACAGAGAAGTACTGTTTCATGTATTTCAGTTTAGCTCTATAGGGTCCTATGCTGGTATTTTGGGACAAATTTCCTGCTGCAAATAAAGTATTAAAAAGTTCATTCCGGTGGGAAAAGACAGGCATTATTCTCTACCGCACTGAGTAAGGCAAACCAAGCATAGAAGGACCTGAACTATGCTTTCAAAATATTTGAAACTTAAAAAGAGAGATAAACTTATTTTATTGAGACCTTGAACCAAATTTATCCTTTGAGACATAGGAAGGATCTAAAAAAAGCCTTTAAGATAAGTGTTAAAGGAAGTTTCTCTTAATTTGTACCTTTTATCCTACTGATATACATAATTCAGCATCTCCACTTTAACCAGTGCTAAACAAATTAAGTGCATAATATCTGCCAAACCTTGTTGATGTTCTCAGATATAACATTCCCATTAGATCACCTGGTATGATATCGAGAAATTACTGGGAGGGCACTTAGACATGTCAAGTCATATACTTGACTATCTTTAACTAAAATGAGAAAAAAATAGTATCTCTGAGAGACACTTCCCTTTTGTCACAGTTACATTGTCCTTTGTGTAAAACCAAAACCTGCCCTCATGGATCATAGTACTGATTCTGTGATTTTGATTATAAGCCTGCAATGTGGCACAAATTGTACTCACAAATTCACACACTTAATGCTGAAATGCTTTCAGAAGGATTAGAACAAGCCAATAACACTAACAGGACGCTGAGAAAATGAGCAGTTAAGCTTTCAAAATTGCTGAGTATAGATGTAATTCTCAATTACACGACCAATGACATTTTCCATGGTAAACACTACACTGAACCTAAAGATAATGGACAAATGAAAAGTGAAAACCAGCAAAATGGTCGTGGATCATTGTGTGTAATTTGATATCCACTGGTCATAAAGTGTGTATGTCTGCGTGTGAGTATTCATGTAATTAAGTCTTTAGGAATGCAGCGTGACTTATGGTTCTCTATCATACTAGGTCATCTAAAATGTGAAAGTTGTATCTGAGAGTATCAACAAGGTTTGGCAAATATTATGCACTTATTTATTTAGCACTAGCTAAAGTGAGGATGCTGAATTATGTACATCGGCGGGAGAAAAGTACAAATTAGAGAAATTTCCTTTAACCTCCATCTCAAAGGCTTTTTCTAGCTGTTCCCTATGCCTAAAAGGTTCAGGGTGCCAATAAAACAATTTTACTTTCCTTTTTAACTTTCAAATGTTCTGAAAACATAGCTCAGATCCGTCATGTAATTAGTATCAGACTAATCTTTCTGCAAAACCATTTTCATCAATACTCGTTCCCTGCTTAAAATTCAATGGCTCTATGGTTCCCACTTCATTATTGATTCAAGAAACATCTGCTGAACAGCAACTATACAGAAAGCATAGTGCTAGGAAGTGGGCAGGGAAGGGGAGGTGGGGATATTAAGAGAGAAGTAAGTAAAATATGGTTCGGGTATTAAGTAAAATTAACCATATTAAGTAAAATATGGTTAAGGTATAACGTAAAATTAATCATATTAAGTAAAATATGGTTCAGGTGCTTATGGTCCAGAAGAAGGCATAACATGTGCATAAATACTACCATAGATAGATTGTGATAAATACTGTAGAAGAGGAGGGAGAACTTCATGCAGAGTCTGGGATCTCAGGTGGGTCTTGAAGGGTAAATATGAAACGTGAGAGGCAAAGATAGGACGGGACAGGTATTCCAGGGAGAGAGAAATGCCCAGAATCAGAAAAGCAAAGGGCAGTTCAGAGCACAGCCAGTTTGATTGGATCATGGATTACCCAGAGGGGATCTACAGAAGTGTGCCAGGGAAAAGGTGGAAGGTTAGTCAGGGCTTGTATGGATTGGATACTTGCTTAGGGAAGCTATATTCAGCAGACAGTAAACAGGAAGGAACCAGAGGCCTGGGAGGAGAGGTGATCCCAGATTGTGGCCAGGCTTTGGAAGCTAAGTATGTCGATGGTCTGCAGAGGAAATGGACTGCAGAGGCACCAGCTAGAAAGATTTACAAGGGTTCTAACAGTGGAAACAAAGGAGAGAAAAACAAATGTATGCTACAAACCTGACAACTTATGTGATGAGAAGTTACTGAGAAAACAGTCAGTGGTGACACTTGAGCCCTTACATCTGACTGGTAACCTGTTGGTACCATCAAGGACAGCTACGACCAGCAGGTGTGAGCTGAGTTGGAGGAAGAGTGGATTCTGTTCTGGATTTATTGCACCAAGAGTGCCAGTGGGCTATCTAAGCAGAAATACCAGCAAGTGGTTAGAAATGTTTTTCAGGACTGGAGAAGTCACTCACCATGCAGGCAGTTCTTAAAGGCATGGGAGTGAAAAGGTCACCAACAGAGACAGTAAAGAGGCCAACTGGAGGTCTTCTGAGGGATGGAAGAGTCATGGTCAAAGAGGAGGCTACAGTTCAGTGGAAGCTAAGGAGAAAGTGATGTCCAAATGGAACAATTTTTAAACCACTATCAGATACTGCAAAGATGACTATGAAGTAGGACATGGGCTGAGAAATAATAACTAACATTTTTCACACACATGGCATAACATCTGATACTATGTCAAACAATTTATGTGTGCAATCTCTTTTATTCCCAACACCAAACCACAAGCAGATTCTACTGTCATCATACAGATGAAAAAAACTAAGGCTTTCAGAATTTAAGGGAATTGTCCAAGGACATAGTGCTAGTTGTTACTGGCAAATAAGGGTGGCTGGACACCAATGATCATTTTCTCACAGTTAACCAATTCTTTGGGCTCATATGCCTGGTTGCTGTGAGATTACTTTGGCTAAAATGTCCTTCACATCCCTCAAAACCAGCCCTCAGAGATCAGTTCCAGAACCATCATTCCCAGAAAGTCTTCTCTAATATTCTTCTTTATAACATTCACAGCATCTACTCTTCAAGATGCAGAAGATCAGTAAGTTTTAGGTAATGTCCCATGTTATGCACCAACAATTTAAGTGCATTGTTCTCTCCTCAACTAAGTAACTGATGCCTTCAGACAGAGATTCATCACTTTGTATACTTTCACTGTATCCTACAAAGCACCTTGTGACAGGTGTGATAATTTCAGTGAGGAAATATCTGTTGTGAATTAACCCATGACTCCAGACTCTAAAATAAATCAGAATTGGGTTGAGAGTTAAGGGAGCAGAAACATTTTCAGTTACATGGATTTACCAGGGTGGTTCTAAGAGAGCAGGAAGATATTCTCAGCCCACCAAAAAGCCAGAATGGACACTGACTAAGAAGGAAAGACCCTGCTCGTTGGGTAGGGCTGAAGAGGACTGCTCTGAGCTAGAAGTTCTGAAAATACACCTGGCTTCTCAGTTATAACACCACTGAGACTGTTAGCAAATTAAGGCAGACAATCTTTTCAACAGACGAGACATTTAAGCTTACTTTAGAAGACTTTCTTGCCTTTCGTTCTTCGATTTCTGAAATAAAGAATTTTTTCCCCTTTCTAGAGAGTGTTCTACAAAAAAAAGTCTCTCAAACAAAAGCATTATTTATTTATTTTTTGTTAAAAAAAGAAAGATGGAGTCCTGTTATAAGGAAGATTTAGACCAACTCCAAAATGTAAACCCCTCCAATTCCTTGGCTCGTATCCATCTGGCAGCACTTCTCAAGCACAGACTCGTGACTTCTTTCTCACTCAAAGTGCAAAGGAGCAGACCGCTAGGTAGAAGCCTGACTGCTACCTTGGGACTGCAAGTGTACTCAGCCACTCAGTCATGTCTGACTCTTTGTGACCTCATGGGCTGTAGCCCACCAGGCTCCTCTGTCCATGGGATTTCCCAGGCAGGAATACTGGATTGGGTTGCCATGCCCTCCTCCAGGGAATCTTCCCAAGCCAGGGACTGAATCCACGTCTCCAGTGTCTCCTGTACTGGCAGGCAATTCTTTACCACTGAGCCACCTGAAGCCCCTTGGGACACCTTATCTGTATCCAGAATATCCAACTTGATGACTGCTAAAAGTACATCTTTTTCCTGCTTTGAGAGCTTGTTTTCAGCTTGTTTAAATATGCTCCATCTACAATGTTATTCCAAATGTATTTGAGAAAGCAAACGCCAAAGTAAATGCGTTTAAAAACACTGTTCCTTTTATCATCTGCAATGGAACTTCAGCCCTATAGAACTGACAGGATACCACACAGAAATATTGAAAAGTTTTATTTGGTTAAGAAAAAAAAAGACTATAGCAATGAAGCTTTTTACCACTGAACTTTCCTTATACACCGTAAGTTTTTATCTTAAATTTTTCTGTAAATCATCAGTATTTATCTCTCTGAAATATTAAACAGAATAATGTTCTTACAAAAATACAGTTTATATCCTCTCCAAAGGAAAAAGTCAAGTGTTCCTTTAATTGCATGGAAATGAATCTGGTATTACAAACTATTATGACAAGGGGACCACCTTACTTAGCTTTAGCTCCATTTTGTTCAAATGAACAAAAATGTGGGTGGTTACAATTTCTAATTCTGTGATCAACATTCTGACATATTTTTCAAGAAAGGTGATAAAGCTTTGGAAGCAAACAGCATCCTTTGTGGATCTTTAATTTAATACTTAAGAAAGATGGATAGCTATAATTCAGAGAATGAACAAAGATGTATCTTTATGCTGTGTGTGTGTATGCTAACAGTCTTTTCTATGTAATACTGGACCAGCTAACTATAACTCAAACTTCAGATGTTTATTCTTAGGGGAAAAATGTTTCTATTTTGGACTGTATAGCTCTCATCAGCATTTAGTTTTAGAAATAGAAACTTTTTAAACTCAGAATTTCTAACAGTAAGACAGATTCTCATTTTGATGATGACAGCTGATTTGGGGAAAATTTTTATTTCCATTTTAAAGTATTCAAAGACATACATATAATAACTTTCCACAGTAACAATATTAATGGGGGGAGGACACGGTGCAGTTTTGGACATGGTTTGTACAATTATTCAAGGGGCTTCCTACTTTCTCTATCAATTTTGTGAAATGGGATCCCACTGGTGGCTTGAAACTTCCTTTACTTCAATTTGAATCCTTTGGGGTTCTTTCTTGAGTAGAGAGTTGCTCCCCAATTTAACTGGTGACATGCTTGCTTGACGTGCCTGACTCTGATTAAGTCGACTGGCAAACACCAGGATTCTCACAAGGTTTCTTGATGAGGCACTTAGGGGAATGACTACAGGAAGTGTGGTCAGCTGGGAGATGATTTGGGTGCTTTGGTAGCTGGTACTTCACAATCCAACATGATATCCAGCTATCTTCATTAGTTAACTGTGACAAACATGCTTTTGCAGTCTTCTTGACTCTCAGGGTGCTCTAAGGCATCTAGTTCTCATGGCTGGATCTTTTTCCCATTTTCTGTACTAGGATAGAGACAGTCCCCTCTAAATCTGTTGCCTAATGTTTGCACCAGGTTTCCCTTCATTGGTTAAACCGCAAACTCTTATCAGGGGCTGGGGCCCTGCTATTATCTGACAAGATGGCCTGGATTCCCAGTCAAGGGCTTTGTCTATACACTATGTAACTCGACTAGCCAATTACCAGCTGTGTGACCTTAGTTGGATTCATAAACATCTCTGTGCCTTAGTCTTTTCATCTGTAAAAACGGGAATGATCATTACTTACCTAACAGAGTATTTTGAGAATTCTTTCTAATGTGATTAAGCCAATATTTAGCACTCAGGTAAACACTCAAGAAGCAAATCCATTATCATTAGTATCCTTTCTACCTGAAGTTCAACAGGGCTAATGCTGACCACGACACAGAACTTACCACCAATGGATTGTTAAGAATATGCCACAGTATTGGTTTCCCTGGTAGCTAACCGGTAAAGAATCTGCCTGCAATGTGGGAGACCTGGGTTCGATCCCTGCCTTGGGAAGATCCCCTGGAGAAGGGAATGGCAACCCACTCTAGTATTCTTGCCTGGAGAATTCCATGGACAGAGGAGCTTGGCAGGCTACAGTCCATGGGGTCACAAAGAGTCGGACACGACTGAGCGATTTTCACTTTCACTCTCGGTGTTGTCAGAGCCTTTTTCCCAGTTCCTAAAGCTCAGACTCTTTTACTTCATTGTCCACAGTGTGACCTTCGCCACTCCCTGCCTGCCCCTGCTAGCCTGAGCCCTGCTGAGGCATTCAGCCACTCCTACTCTTTGGGCATTTCTTGAGGCTGATGTCATCGTCTACAACATATTTCTTTTCATAATATGGGCTTAAAATTTTTTATCAGAATAGAAAACTTCTTGTGTATTCTTCGAAAATGCACCTTAGCCTCTCATGATGTATGAGAAGTAAAGTACTCAAATCTATTTTACCAGCTGTGTTAAAAGTCCACTTAAAACTAGGTGTCTTCATATTTTTTGATGGGAAGAGAAACTGGTTGAGATTAGTAGTGGAGAGGAGACAAAAAGGGAATAGGCATTAATTCAGTATATACTTATCTCTTCACAACAGATTCACAGGCTAGTAAACACCAGAGGCTCAAAATGTTTTGCTAGTTTCTTTAAGGTAAACTGTGTGAGGTCCACATTCACCTAAGACTCCAGCACAATTTGCTGCAGGAGGAAAGGGGGTCCTGAAAGTGGACACTCCTGGCTTGGGGAGAAGCTGTCTTCGGTTGTTACAACCACCGTGACACACTACTTGCCACTTTGTGCTGTTGTGCTTAGTTGCTTCAGTCGTGTCCAACTCAGCAACCCCGTGGCCTGTAGCCCACCAGGCTCTTCTGTCCATGGGATTCTCCAGGCAAGAGTACTACAATGGGCTGTCATGCCCTCCTCTAGAGGATCTTCCCCACCCATGGATCAAACAGGAGCCTCTTGCATCTCCTGCATTACAGATGGATTCTGTACTGCTGAGCCAGCAGGGAAGCCCACTTGCCACTTTACAGATACCTTAATACCAGAATTATCATCACTGATTGTATATTCATGTGACATTTGTCTCCTGACCATTTTCCCGGTTACTTACTAACTACTTAAGAGTCGAATCTTAAAACCAATCACAGCACAATTCACCCCAAACTAGTGCTCAATATCTATCACTGAAATCAGCATTGGAAAACATAAACATGCCCTCATAAGCACACCCATTTGTATATCCATTTGCTGTCCTCAAAACTATTTCATATCCATAATTTCATTTCATCTGCCCAATATTTGTATTAGTTCCCTCTTGCTGTTGTACCACAAACTTAGTGGCTTAGAACAACACACATTTATTATCTTATAGTTTAATAACTCAGAAATCCAAAATAAGTCTCAGTGGGCAAAATCAAGATGTCAGCAAGTGGTTTTCCTCCTTGAGTCCTCAGGGGAGAATCTGATTTCTTGCCTTTCCAGCCTCTAGTGGTGGCAAGCATTCCTCAGCTCATGATCTCAACTTCCTCCAATTCAGGACACCCTGAATGCTACTTCATAAGTACTAACTTTTAGAATTTAATTAGATCATCTAGCTGCTATACAGACTGTACAGGATCAAGGGCAGAAGCAAATAAGAGATGATGTTGGCTTGCACCAGTGAAAACAGTAGAGAAAGGGAAAAGTGATCAGCACCTGGATTTATGCTGAAGGCAGAATAGACATGACAGACGAGCAGATGGAAGGTATGAAAGAGAGGAAGCAAGTATGACTCCAAATTCATAGGCTGAGCACAGAGTTGCCATTCACCTAGAAGAGAAGGGTATGAGCCACAGGTCTACAGAAAGCTAAGAGGAGTCCAGTTGTAGACGTGTTACCTTTGCAAAGCTTATTAGACATTCCAGATGGACATGATGAGGAGGCAGCTGGATAACAGAGTCTGGAGTTCATGGGGGGACATCTTCAAACTGGAAAAAGTTTAGAGTGAATCTTTAGGAAAATATCAGAAAAGAGGGAGAATGCCAGGCCAGGAAAACTGGCACATATTATCCCAGATTTTAAAAGGGGGAAAGAAAGTGGACAAAATGGTAGACCAGTAAACTTACAATATAAATTTCTTACTGGGTTACTAAACAAGCTAAGAGCACTGAGGATAACAAAAATAGGGATCAGTTCATGGATTTAAGCCAGATAAATTCACTTTGTCTTAAAAGTAAGTCTTCTGTAAATGTTCTTTTCAGTATATACAGGAACATGAGGGCATAAAGCATCTTGTTTTCTGCAAAGCATAGAAAAAAGTGGCTCGGTTTAGCCAAATAAGTTTAAAAACAAAAGAAAACCTAAGGGTTGAACACTAAGCATATATAAACTGCTGACTAACACATAAACTAATTAATTCATATATATCACCAGTAAAGCATTTAGTCATACTCCATAAAACCATGTTCAGTTCAGTTCAGTTCAGTCGCTCAGTCGTGTCCGACTCTTTGCGCCCCCATGAATTGCAGCGTGCCAGGCCTCTCTGTCTATCACCAACTCCCGGAGTCTACCCAGACCCATGTCCATCGAGTTGGTGATTCCATCCAACCATCTCATCCTCCGTCGTCCCCTTCTCCTCCCGCCCCCAGTCCTACCCAGCATTAGGGTCTTTCCCAATGAGTCAACCCTTCGCATGAGGTGGCCAAAGTATTGGAGTTTCAGCTTCAACATCAGACCTTCCAATGAACACCCAGGATTGATCTCCTTTAGGATGGATTGATTGGATCTCCCTGCAGTCCAA
The DNA here is from genome assembly GCA_024291935.2 of Okapia johnstoni. Classification (NCBI taxonomy): domain Eukaryota; kingdom Metazoa; phylum Chordata; class Mammalia; order Artiodactyla; family Giraffidae; genus Okapia; species Okapia johnstoni. Next base: position 57,860,270 of record CM044326.1, on the reverse strand, counting down.
GGGACTCTCAAGAGTCTTCTCCAGCAACACAGTTCAAAAGCATCAATTCTTCGGCGCTCAGCTTTCTTCACCGTCCAACTCTCACATCCATACATGACCACTGGAAAAACCATAGCCTTGACTAGACGGACTTTTGTTGTACTTGTCTGTATTTGCACATATGTACATGGTTTTTTGGTTCTGCTTTTTTTTTCAAATCATTATTTTGGATGGAGAGATGAAATATGAAGTATATACAAAGTTAGGAAATGCCAGGTGTTTATGAGACATGAAAATTAAGTTTCCTAAATTATGAAATAAAACTTAGATTACAGACTAAAGCTGATTCCTTTGTTTCACACCTTCTATCAGGTTCATACTTTTAGATGTCTATAAAGACTGCTAACGGTTATATGGTTTGGAGGTGATGAAAATTTCTAAACTTAGATGGTGATGGCCACACAATTTTGTGGCTGTACCATTGAATTACACATTTTAAATGACTGAAATTTATGGTACATGAATTATATGTCAATAAAGGTATTTTACATGTCTCTAAGACCTATTGGAAAATAAAAATAAATGAAGTGAATCACCTATATTATCCCAACAGATTCTGCTTGAAACATTCAGTTGTTTCCGTTTTTTTGTTTTCTGTCATTTGCCATAGACAGAGTTGCCACTAAGTATATCTGAATTATGAGATATGATTTGCAGTTGCAAAGATGAGTGTTAACTGACACTCAGCCTCAGTGTAGGGAAGACAATAGAGAGTGGCGGTGATGGCACAGTGGAAGATCCATCTGAAGAGTGGCTGCCTGCTCTGGGTGGCGGTGGCCTCAGGATGCTGGGTCCAAGCCCCAGGCCCTCTGAATTTTCAAGAAAACCCTGAAATCCAGACTTTATAGGAAATCTCTACATTTTTAAATATTCACTCTAATTTTCTGGAAAGGACAACATTTTGCTGGCTTAATAAAGCATGTCTACAGGCGGCACCCAGCCCATGCACTGCTAGTTTGTTGCCACATTTTGATATACAGTCAATGAATATAAAAACCATGCGCCCATATTTAAGTTGACTCCTACTCTAATCAGATAATTTAAAACTTCAGTGTCGGGAGCTAAAACATGGGGGGTTGCATCTTTTGAAAACTATTCTTACATTGTGTTCCTAGGGAGACAGCTACTTCTACTCAGATGACACCAACACAACTCCCAGTGTTACTACTGCATAAGTGAACATATGTATACAAGATTAAACGTTTAATAAAAAGTTAAAATGTCATCTGAATTACTATTTTCTAAAATAAGGATGGTCTGTATCATGTATGCAGATATGTTTTTGGTAATATTTTAAATTTCATGAAGCAAAATGTTTTAGGGTAGCCCCTGATTAACAGTATTTTCTCCTACTGCAAACATCTAATTTATTAAAATCTATGTGCAAAACGACTTTAGGGAGAAGGCAATAAGGCTGCAATACGAAATTCTGTTTCATGCATTGGACTAAATAAATTTTAGATAATCAGACTTCAGTTCTTTTCCACTTTTTTTTTTTTGACATGATTGTGCTTGAATTTCTCCAGAAATTTCAGCAAATGTAATTTTAACTTTAACAAACAGTAAGCCTTAATGTATTCCTGTTTGACATAATGTAATTGTAGAACTCCTACAGCTTTCTACTTTTTTGATATTATATAAGAACCCTGTAATTTTATATGCCAGAGAAGATAGAGCACCTGAGAATAAATGCCTATTCAAACTTGTAGAGCAATCTGTGAAGATGTACTATGCATTTCTAAAGTAACCTGAGGTCAAAATTCACAAGAAAACAAGAGATGCTCAAAAAAATTTTACTGAAATATGCCCTTCTGATTATACCTTATATTTAAAAATTTCCTAAAACCTATCATCATGAGTGACATGGGATCTCTCAAGCATTGATATTTGGAGCAATAACCTAGTGTTTCCTCACATCAAAGATTTGGATATTTGAAACCAAATTTTAGAAAAATTGAAAAAATGACATTCAAAACATAAATAAATGTTTCTAATTACTATTATCTGGATCATGAGATACTATATAAAACCTTTTATATTATGAAAAGTAAGTAGATACGGTTCCCTAGGATGTCATTTTTTAATGAAGAGAGCAAAGTAACAAGCTTTAACAGTTTTATTTACAAGGAAAGCTTTCTACAGTTTTGAAATTTCATAAAGCGAGCTTTATCAAGCTCTAGCAAGTATGACAGGGAAGAAACAAAATAATAAAAAAATAATCTATTAAAATAAACTCTAGATGGTACATAGTCTGGCCCTCTAAATCAATTTCTGCCTTTCTCGGGTGTCAATTAAGTTTCAATGCTACAAGGAAACCTTGGCTTTTCCAATTCCTTTCTAGCTTTCTAATCATGAAAGATTACTGTTAAAACTTGGAGAGGGTCTGCCCTGCTTATTTGAGGAACTTCATCACAACCTTCTTCATGAAAGTATGTAGAGCCACCTGACAAAGCCAAAGACTTCCAGACACAGCTCCACCCAGTATCTTTAACTGCTGACTAGTTTGTGAGCCGACTGCTGGAGTCTGTGAGCTGACTGCTGGTTTGTGAGTCCTGACAATTGGTTTAATCATGATCCACTTGCCCTAAAGTCAAAGACAAAATCAACAGCAGCTAGGACTCTATAAATAAATCACAAAGCACGAAGTTCAGCCTGCAATGTCTTCATGAAGCAAAAGAAATTTTGTATGGGACGAGGGAGGAAGGTCTTTTCCTGTTAGATGATCAAGTTCAACCATAGATTTATGTGGTCAAGTACAGCCTTTGACAAACTGAATAACCAAGGATTTGCTTATTTTTTTCACTTAATTTAATGTTAATACTTCCATGTCCTTAAAAACAGATCTCTTCCATTCTACAGTCTATTAAATAATATTTCCTGGTAATGAAGTACCAAAATTTATTTGGTTACTCAGAACTTATTATAGTGGATTTCTAATTGGTTGTGAAAAACCTTGAAAGAGTACTGCTACATGCAAAAGTATTACTAAAGTATGTATTGCTAGAAGCAGAATAGTTTGGTCAGTGAGTTTACTTTGTAAGGATGTTAAAAGGAACTATCAAGTTACCACCAAAATAAGTTTACCATTTTGTTTTCCAACCAACAATACATGAGGTTGCATATTTCTCTCAAGCATTACCTGTACTGGACATTGTGGAGCTTCTAAGTTTTGAGAATCTGCTGGGTGAAGACTATATTATATTAATGTGCATTTCTTTGATTAAAAATGCAAAAGAAATCTGTTGCATTTCTATACACTAACAACAAAAGATCAGAAAGAGAAATTCAAGAAGCAATTCCATTTATCATTGCATCAAAAAGCATAAAATACCTAGGAATAAACCTACCTAAGGAGACGAAAGACCTACAATCCAAAAACTGTAAGATGCTGATGAAAGAAACTGAAGAAAACATAAACAGATGAAAAGATATGCCATGTTCATGGGCTAGAGGAATCAGTATTGTCAAAATGGCTATACTACCGAAGGAAGCCTACAGATACAATGCAATCCTTATCAAATTATCAATGGCATTTTTCATTGAACTAGAACAAAAAAAGAAATCTCAAAATTTGTATGGAGACACAAAAGACCCTGAAGAGCCAAAGCAATCTTGAAAAAGAAAAACAGAGTTGGAGGAATCAGGCTCCCTGACTTCAGACTATACTACAAAGCTACAGCCATCAAAACAGTATGGTACTGGCACAAAAATAGAAATACAGATCAACGGCATAGGATAGAAAACCCAGACATAAGCCCATGCACCTATGGTCAATTAATCTATGATAAAAGAGACAAGAATACACAATGTTGGAAAGACAGCCTCTTCAACAAATGGTGCTGGGAAAACTGGACAGACACATGTAAAAAGTGAAATTAGATCATTCTTTAACTCCATACACAAAAATAAGCTCAAACTGAATTAAAGACCTAAATGTGAGACTAGGTACAATAAAATTCCTAGAGGAAAACATAGAACACTCTCTGACATAAATCACAGCAACATCTTTATCGATTCATCTCCCAGAAAAATGGAAATAAAAACAAAAGTAAACAAATATGACCTACTTAAACTCAAAAAGCTTTTGCACAGCAAAGAAAACAATAAACAAAATGAAAAGACAACCCACAGACTGGGAGAAAATAATTATAAATGATGTGGCCAGTAAGGGATTAGTCTCCAAAATTCACAAACAGCTTATGATTCTCAACAGTATCAAAACAAACAGCCCACTCAAAAAATAGGCAGAAGACCTGAATAGATATTTCTCCAAAGAGGACATACAGATGTCCAATAGGCACCTGAAAAGATGTTCAACATCTCTAATTATTAGAGAAATGAAAATCAAAACTACAATATCACCTCACATCGGTCAGAATGGCTATCATCAAAAAATCCACAAACAACAAAGGCTGGAGAGGGTGTGGAGAGAAAGGAACCCTCCTACACTGTTTGTGGGAATGTAAATTGGTACAGCCACTATGGAGAACAGTATGGAAATTCCTTAAAAAATTAAAAATAGAGCTACCATACGATCCTGCAATCCCACTCCTGGGCATATATCTGGAGAAAAACATCATCCGAAAGGATACATGCACCCCAATAGTCAACACATGGAAGCAACTTAAATGTTCATCAACAGATGGATGGATAAAGAATATGTGCTATATATATACAATGGAATATTACCCAACCATTAGAAAATGAAATAAGGCCATTTGCAGCAACAGAGATGAACCTAGAGAGTGTCATACTCCGTGCAGTAAATCAGACATAGGACAAGAAATATCATGTGACATCCTTTATGTATGGAATCTAAAAAGAAATGATACAAATGAACTTACTTGCAAAACAGAAAGAGACTCACAGACTTGGAAAACAAACATAAGGTTGTAGGGCGGGACAGAGGGTGGTGAAAGGGATAGTTAGGGAATTTGGAAATTTCACGTACACTCCGCTATATTCAAAATGGATGACCAATAAGGACCTATTGTACAGCACGTGGAACTCCACACAAAGCTATGGGGCACCCTCATTCCCAACACCAGATTCAAAAAGTATCAGGATTTTGCGACATTTGCTTCGCAACTACTCCTTTCAATTCTTTTCTTTAACCTCTGCTGAAGTATTTTAAAGTAGATTCCACACATTTCATAATTATAGTTGAAGAATTCTTGAGCATATTTCTTAAAATAAAAAATGACATTTTCATACATAAGAACAAATGCTGTAACAACATCTAAATGAAACTACCAACAGCTACATTTCTTTGTCATTTCCATTCCAGGAACAAACATCTCCAATATTTTCAAAATTGCTTTTTACAATTGATTAGTCTGAAGAGGTCCAAACACGTTCAATACATCACACGTGGCTGAAAAATTCTCTTGTCAAGGGCAGATCGCCCTCCTCTTCCTTTCCTTCCTTCTTCTTTTTCTCCATTCTTTCACACCACTGATAGGCTAAAGAAGCCTAACTGCTTCTACATCTTGTTTCCTCATTTAATTTACTCTTCTTTATCACATATTGCTTATTAAGAAAAGTTAGCTCCGGAGGCTTGATTGGATTCAGGTTCAACTTTGTTGGCAAGAACACTTTATGCTCATGTCATAGTTAATTTTTATTAATTTATTTTTTAATTGAAGGATAACTGCTTTACAGAATTTTGTTGTTTTCTGTCAAACCAGCAATCCCACTTCTAGGCACATACCCTAAGGAAACCATGTCATAGTTAATTTTTATATGGCAACTTGACTAGGCCATAGTACCCAGAGAGTTGAGCAAACATTTATTTTAGATGTTTCTATAAAGGCATTTTAAAGGTGAAACTAACATGAACATCAGTAGATTTTGAGTAGAGCAGATTACGCTTCATAATGTAAGTGGGCCTAATTCAATCAGCTGAAGGCCTTAAAGGAAAATAAAGACCTCCCCTGGGGAAGAGAGAATTCTGCCAGCAGACTGCCTTCAGACTTAAGTTACATCTACTCTTCGGTGGGTCTCCAGCCTGCTGGCCTAGCTTGAAGATTTTAGACTTGCCAGTCTCAATCACATGCACCAATTCCTTAAAATAAATCAATCTCTTTCCATCTCTGTTTATACCTCTCTATTGGTCATGTTTCCCTAGAGAACCCTGTCTGTATAGTTCAGTACAATGTATTTCAGTTTGCATAACATGTGGAGACTCACAATATCTGGTTGCCCTACTTGAGCTTTGCTGATTAATGAGTAGATTAAAGTGATGACAGCCTGGTTTTTCCATTTTTTGGTTCCCGACCAAAATTTCATTAATGCGGAGGCTCTCACACTGTGGTCCTCAGACCAGCAGCAGCAGCATTACTTGGAAACTTGTTAGAAATGTATGTTCTTGGCCATACCTTAAACGTACTAAATCAGAGATACTTGGAGGGAAGCCCAACAATCTTTTTCTTTTTTTTTAACAAGTTCCCTGGGAGACTCTGAAGTACACTAAAATTTTTAGAACCAATGCTGTAATGGTTTCATCCATTGGTGAACATTGCCTGAATCCATTATCTCATTAGAGGCTGCAAAATAGTGATTTTAATTCTATCATTCATTCTATCCTGTTAGTTAGAAAATTTATATAAAGAATATCTTTTTCTCATAAAGTGGTGCTATTTGGCTATTTTGCAATGCAGTTTGTATAGGGAAAGAAAAATAAATTCTTAATTTTTTCCTTTTACTTGCTATTATTTTCAATAATTAATTAGTACTCTATTTCCAGCAGAATTCAATAAGTATCTGCTTTTCTTTTTCACTCTTTATTTTAAACATCATGAGCTCACAGATTTGTATTTATTCAATGTTTCCATCAATTTGACTTATTTCTTTTTGATGCTTTAATTGTGTCACATTTACTCAATGGAAGACTCTTCATGTTGGCTCCTGTATCTTTTTGACAAGACTCACTAGGTTTTGATGACTTCTTTACTTCCTGGCACAACAAAATATCACAGGCTCATCTTGTATATTTCCTGTCTTAAATCTAAATTCCCCAACCTTCTGAGAATCACATAAGAAGGCCATAATTTGAATAGGCTTATTCTTGCACATTTTCCCTTCCAATTCAGCTTTTTCAGATTAAATCAGTCTTTTAAACATTACAAATAATGTTTAGGTTGCAATGAACACATGGTTACTCTGGGAAGAATGGAAATATTTATTTTATTGATACTTCCTATCTAGGAATATGAAACTATTACTTTTGCTCTTCTTTTAATGTCTTCTAGCAATGTACAGTAGTTTTCTTTTAGAGGCATTAACATTTCTAAGGTGCAATTCTATGTACTTTATGGATTTTTCTCATGATTTATGATTTATTATCTCACCTTATTTTAAACACTAATCACTCAAAGAATTTTTCAGTTAAATTCCTTAGACTCAACTATTAGAGAATGAATTTTTTTAAAGAATACTAGTTTTGTTTTTAACACTTATTTACAAATTGTTTTACATATGTCATTAGCTAAGACCTCTAGTGCAATACTTAATAATGATGCATTAGATTAGCTTACTGTGTTTTATTCCAGACTTTTATGAAAATGATTCCTTTTTATTCCACTGTTACATGGGATGCTTGATATAGGTCCCTTAAAATATGCTTTATAAAGTTAAGGAAGTTTATCTTTATTTCTAACTTGCTAGATTTACTGCAGAAAAGGATGCAAAGCTTTTGTAGTACCTGTTGAGCTGAGTGTATCATTTTTCTCTTTCAAACTATTAACATAAGAAATTACATTAGTAAATCTTTAGAAAGCATATACAATCCTTCACTCCTAAAATAAAAATGATGCAGAGTATCCTCTTTAATTTCTGGCAATTCCCTTATTTCACTGTGTCTTTTACATGCTTTTGAGTGAAACTATGAATTCATTATTTTCAAACATTCTTGTATTCTAATATATGAATTTAAAAAAACATATTTTCTTCTGAGACGACACTGACAATATCCTGACAGTACGTGATATACGGTGCTCTCTACCATTCATTTCCAAATAGTCAAATAGTCTACCATTGCATTGCTTTTTCCTTTAACTTTTATTTCTAGTGTAATATTCTAAAATTTCCAAGTTGATAAATTTTGTTTGTCCTTTAGATTTTTATTTTACCTTACTGCACTGAGGTTATATTGGAACATAGCCTGGCTGGTTTCTACTTTGAGGAATTTATTAAGATTTTCTTTGCTATGTGGTCATCAGTCCCGGGTGTTCATTGGAAGGACTGATGTTGAAGCTGAAACTCTAATACTTTAGCCACCTCATGCGAAGAGCTGACTCACTTGAAAAGACTCTGACGCTGGGAAAGATTGAGGAAAGGAGGAGAAGGGGATGACAGAGGATAAGATGGTTGGATGGCATCACCGACTCAACGGACGTGGGTTTGGGTGGACTCCGGGAGTTGGTGATGGACAAGGAGACCTGGCGTGCTGCGGTTCACGGGGTCGCAAAGAGTTGGACACAACTAAGCGACTGAACTGAACTAAACAATGCCTGATTTTTTCCCCATAAGTTTTTGATCATCCTTTGCCTGTGCTTTCTCTTAAGCTACTTCATCCCCATTTACTGATTCTCAGCTCATGAAGCTATCATTTAAATCCAGAAGTCTGCCGTCACCTTCCATGCAAAAACGCTGATAATGTTTATGACTGCATCTTCAAGACTGTAGACTAAAGTTAATGTCTCCTTTTTATTTTCTGCCTTTCACCTGTCAAGAAATCTACATCACCTTGGTGAAGTCCCCCACTATATCAAGTATGCTAATTAAGTTTTGTTGCCACTGCTTTGATATGCAGATCATGCAGAGTGCTACATGTGAATCATCATACTCCACTGGATTTGAGGGAGTTTCCAGTGCTCTTAACTGAAATTAGTATATAAATACCTATGAGCTCTAACACATAAAACAAAGATAGAGTGAAAAAGAAAAAATAAATACCTTTAAACACCACTGGAAATAATTAGAGCACCAACTAATTATTGTACACACACACGTACATACACACGCTCATACAGACTCACACACAATTCAGTCCATTCAACTTTTGTCCTGTCAAAGCTAAAGACACAATATTATTCCATCAAGAATATCATATCACTGCATAAACATGTATAAGTTAAGAAGAAAAGAGGGCTCTGTATTGGCAGGAGTGGCCAATCTCTGCTGCAAAAGGATCAAAGTACATTGTACTTCAGAACCACAAGGTGCTACAGCCAAATCCTCTGCATTTTATTAACAGGTTATCCTCAGAAGAGAATAATTTCAATAATACAATTTCAATACAATACTTAGGTATTTCCCAGAATAAAGCTTATTTTCAACTTCTTGCCTCTTTAATCCTTATATTCTAAAGATCATAAGAAATTAAAAGTTCTTAGAGCAACTGAAATTTTTTATGAAAGACCCCCATGGTATTTCCTTATACACTAATACCTTCCTTAATCCTCTCTTCACCAAACCTTTATCCTCTAGGTAAACACAAAAGTCAACTCTCTTATCTTTATTTCTTCTCTTATATTTCATCTACTTTCTGTCTCTAAAACTGTGCCTATTCTGGTCATTTCATATAAATGAAATTTCATATAAATCATGCAATATGCCACACTCACATCTAGTTTCTTTCATTTAAGATAATGGCTTCAAAGTTAATTTAAGATATAGCCTGTATAGCACTTCATTCATTTTTATGAGTATGTATAATATCCTATGAATGGATATACCACTTTTGTTCAACTATTCATCATTTAATGAAATTTTTTTTTCTATTTTTTGGCTGCGGTGAATAATGCTGCTGTGAATAATTGTGTATAAGACTTTGCAGGAACTAGTTTTCTCTTGGGTTTATGCCTAGGAGCAGAATTGCTGGGAAATTCTGAGGAACTGCTAAATTCATTTACAATGAAGCTGCACCATTTTACATTTTCATTAGCAAAACATGAAGGTTCCAATTTTTCTACATCTTTGTAGTAAATGTGTTACTGCCTGTTTGATAACGGCCATTCAAGTGGGTATGAAGTGTTACCTCACATGGTTGTGGTTTGCATTTCCCTAAAGACAGATGATGTTGAGAATCTTTTCATGTGCTTATTGGTCATTTATGTAAGCTCTTTGAAGAAATTTCTATTCAAATTTTTGCCCTTTTAAAAATTTGCTTCCCCCATGTCCTTTTACGCCTTTTAATATTAATTGAGGCTCATTTGATCCTCTTAAGATTAATGAAAACTTATTCTACTTGTTCACTAACGAGTGCATTTTAGGAACACTGTTGTTAGATGCTATTCAAGTTATGAATTAAAAAAACTCACACAAACTCTCATTTGAAAAGTTTCATTTTGGGTTGACAAGTAATAATGCTAATGTTCTCAACTGCTTATCATCTGTGTCATATTTAAATCCAAATATGGCCCAAGTGCCTATGATGATAATCCTTGCAGAAGCTTAATATATTCGACAATTATTTAGTGAACACTTACTGCCATATGGTACGCAAGGCTCTGAAGACAATAAAACAAAAGAAAAAAGTTAAAACATGTTAAGAAGTTGACAGCAGTCTCATATAATCTTTACCAACAGTTCTATAATATTACTGCATTTAAAATTAGATAACCATGGCCCCTTTACTCACAGAGTATCATTTACTTTAAAACCAATAAACATGTTCTAAACAGAGTGCTAGTGAGGGGAGTACCTGAGAGGAAGAGTTGCTTGACCCAAATCTTGTGTTTCAGGTATGATTTCCATGAGGAAGATGCATATACCAAGTCATAAAAGATGAACAGAAGTTGGCCAGGCAAGTCAAAAGAGAATGGAGATGCATATGAAAAGCACAGGCTGTAAGGCTATTAGATATGAAGGGGCACTGGAAGTAAGACAGGATATTATAAACACGGGAAGAAATGAAAGAAGTTCCATATGTCTATATTCTAGGGTGGGTAGGGAGTGCAACAGGGGCTATGTGGCTGGAGAAATAAGCAGAAGGCAAATCACAGTTTTCTAAGACACATGGGAGGATTTATCCTTGTACTACTGAAGCGTATTAAAGAGAAGAATGGGATGATCCAGTTTAGGCTTTAGAATTTATTAGGGTTGTGTGATGGAAGAGAATAGAAGATGAGAGGGGACAAGATCAGAGGCAAGGAAACCAATTAGGAAACTATTCTAATGATACAGGTGGGCAACTGTTGTGACCTGAACTAGAAAACGGTAAGAGATGCAGATATTTAGTAAAAGGCAATATCCACAGAACTTGCCAATTTATTATATTCATTCATTCACTTATTCAACTTATATTTATCATGCTTACTAGGTGTCAGGCTCTGCTCTAGGCAGTGGGGATAAAATAAAGAAATAAATTGTACCTGTAAAGTGAAAAAATAAAACCAACCTAGAATAGAGGAGACTTTAGGGGATCAAATATTTAAAGGATAACATTATAATTAGCATTACTGTGCATGTCTCCAGTAGGAAAATTAAAATAATTTAGAGAGTTGAGGTAACTATTACGGTTTGACCCGGCAAGTCTTTGTTTTAGTGACAATTGCTATATGAAGGTGAAAGTGTTAGTCACTCAGTCATGTCTGACTCTTTGAGACCTCATGGGCCTTAGCCTCTCAAGCACTTCTGTCCATGGAGTTCTCCAGGCAATTACTGGAGTGGGTAGCCATTCCCTTCTCCAGGGGATCTTCCAAATCCAGGGATTGAACCCAGCCAGGTCTCTTGCACTGCAGGCAGATTCTTTACTATCTGAGCCACCAGAGAAGCCAGACTATTGTAAACACATAAATATTTGAATTTTTTTTAAAAAGTATTTCAAGATTTATATGGTGGTCACGATGTCAAACATATTTTAGCTTTCCATCCTTAACTATTAGTCTCAGTAAGATAAAGACATCATGTATATTTATATGTTATGATGTCTATTCTACAAAAACTATAGGTCTTTAAACTGAGGTAAAGCTACAATAACTTCTTCTACAGCAAGACAATAAACATTTATATATTTATTCCAAGATATATATTTACGCAACTTAACTTTTCCTGTAGTATTTATGTGTCAAGTTTCTTCAATTTGCACTACAATACTTGAAAAAATGCTATTAAGCAAAGTTTCTTTTTATGGTAAATTCAGATCTAAAGACAGGATCCTTACACACTGACTAGCACCTGCTACAGAAGCAGACTGTTATAGAATAAATAAACTATAAGAAAGTTAGTTTATTCAGTATACAGGGTTTGATTTATCATTTTTACTACTAAGGAATTTAAGGAAGAGATGTATTTTATTTTCCCAAATTAAGGTGAAAAAAATCTCAAAAGTGTAAAAAAATATTTTACAGTTTTCCCTGGCTAAGAACCTACCTACTTAACCATCTCAGAAGAATTCCAATTTAAAAGTTACAAAATATGACCATATAAAACAATAAACGCAAGGAGATGATTAACTTAAATCCAGGACTAAAGAAAGGGACCCCGTCAGGGAAGAGGCACCCAAAAGTTTTCATACGTATGGTATTTCTCTAACTCTTTGGTGAGACGGTTGGTATAGTAGATATAGTTCTCTTCAGAGAAAAAGAATCAACAGAATATTTATAATCTATATCTGTATTTATAACTGTTACCATATGCATGTGTGCATGCTCAGTCATGTCTGACTCTTTGCGATCCTGTGGACTGCAGCCTGCTAGGCTCCTCTGTCTGTGGGATTATCCCAGCAAGAATACTGGAGTGGGTTGCCATTTCCTTCTCCAGGGGATCTTCTTGATTCAGGGATCAAACCCATATCTCCTGCACTGCAGGCAGATTCTTCAGAACTGAGCCACCAGGGAAGCCTCATCTATATCCATCTCTATTATCTATATACACAAAGAGCGTACTGGCTCACACAATTATAGGGGCTAACAAGTCCCAAGATTAGCAATAAGCAAATTGGAGAGCCAATGATGTAGTTCCAGTCCAGTCAAAAGGCAGGAGAAGACCAATGTCCCAGCTCAAACATCGTTGGATAGACTGTCCTCTCCTGCCCCGCATTTTTGCTCTAATCAGAACTACAAGGGATTAGATGAGGCCAACTCACCCCAGGGAGAGCAATAAACTTTACTCAGTCTATTGACTTAAATTTTAATCTCATCCAGAATAATCTCACCCTCATAGACACACCCACTATAATGTTTAACCAAATATATGGGCACCCATGGCCTATTCAGGAGAAGGCAATGGCACCCCACTCCAGTACTCTTGATTGGAAAATTCCATGGATGGAGGAGCCTGGTAGCTTGCAGTCCATGGGGTCGCAAAGAGTCGGACACGACTAAGCAACCACTTTCACTTTTCACTTTCATGTATTGGAGAAGGAAATGGCAACCCACTCCAGTGTTCTTGCCTGGAGAATCCCAGGGACGGCAGAGCCTGGTGGGCTGTCCTCTATGGGGTCGCACAGAGTTGGACACGACTGAAGCGACTTAGCAGCAGCAGCAGCAGCAGCAGCAGCAGCAGCATGGCCCATTCAAATTGACATATAAAATTAATCATCATGGCTCATTATACTGGTATTCAGAATTATCTTTTTAAAATATACTTATTTATGTGTATGTGTATGCTCTTTATATGTTTAATAGGAAAACCTGAACTCAAAGATACTACTATGACAGGTGACATTAGAACATGTGCTCTCTATGTATTAATAGTAAAACAAATAGATAAAAACCTAAAACTGGGTTTTGAATAAAAGAAGAAGAAAAAAATCTCACAATCACCAAGGTCATAAAAAACAAGGTAAGTCTGAGACACTGGAGCAGACCATATGAGACTGGAAGAAATGTAACAACTGATGCAGTGTGATGCTATGGATTTGGTCCTGTAGCAGAAACAGGACATTACTGGGGAAATGGTGCTAAGTTCAAACCACTGACCAATGATGATTTCTCAGTTTTGATAAATGCACCAGGACAATGTAAGATGATAACATTAGTAAATATGGGTGCGGTGAACTTTCTGTACTGTCTTTGCAACTTTTCTGCATTTCTATTCAAAAAATAAAAAATTTAGGTAAAAACCTATCAGGCTTGACAAATGAGTCACTTGCTAGGGTGGTATCATTTAAGGAGGTCGGTCTGATTTCCAAGCAGGAAAGATGCACTGATGCTTGTCTCACTAGTTCTGAGTGTTAAGTACTCCAGGAGACCAAAAATAGATTTCAGACACTAGCGACAGCAAACCAAGACCTCTGCTCAGCGCTAAATGTCTTAAAAGCATAAAATCAGCAAGAATGAAGATTTACACATGAGATAATCTGGAGGTTGCTGTTAAGCTTGTAGGACAACAAGATGAATCTGTTTGGCTGGATATGTAAACATGACACATTTGTTCTCAGGGAAAAGGTTGTATATTAAGGATAGAGAATTAAACAAACATTTTTCATTAAAATTGTCACAATAACTGTTACAGCAACATGTCACATGGTCTAGTGTATCTTTCAACTTTGGAACTTTCCAAGCATTTTAAGTCCTTAAAACCAAAATTAAATTTTTCCTTTCAAATTGAGATCCATTTATGAAGGCTTAAGTTGCCATGCAAAGCATATCAATCATGAACAAGGAGTTACACAGTGAATAATAATTCTGAGTTTACTGTTATATGTATTTCTGAAGAACTATAACACATTGTCTCTGTTCTTTAATATCACTAATCTTGCTGGATACATAAGATAAATGCTTATCAAGTACACTCATGTTAGGAAACGTGTGACTTGCTCTATCATTGCTTTTCATGCCCCAATACACAGGAAGTAATTTTTTAGAGGTTGATTCTCAAAAATGTAAGTGATTTTTTTAATTGCTCAAAACTCACATGGTGAGAGGTCTTATGTGGGGGCAACATAACATATAACCAAATGAATTCAACTTAGACCTTTACTGATATGAATGTCAAAGTGCAAAGGCTGGAGCAAATCGATTTCAAATTATCCAACCTGAGTTTCACAATGATTACGTCTAGTCACTGTGAAGAAAGGTGCTTTCGGATGAAGTGCTCCATACCAGAGCTTTTTTATTTCCTCATGTACATCATTCCTAAATAATCTGACTGAGGATAAATAGGGATACAGGTGTAGTTGTTGCTTTACACTTTTTCAGCATCACAGGATTACTATGTGGAGAAAAATCTTTTTTTCTCATCTTTATTTTTTAACAGAGGACCAACTGCTTGTTCTCATCAAGAATTCTCCACACAGCTCTACATTATCACACTCTAAGGATTAACAAGTTATAATGATCAGAACCTCAAAATATTCCTGGGGAAAATAAAATTAGAATACGATGAGACCCAGAGTTAGCCAGAAATTCTTCATTTTCTAGGAACCAAAATGCTGAAATCGCTTCATAACATGAAAAAACAGGAATTCAGAGATTGACTCAAATCCCAATTCTTGTATTAAAGTAGATGTAGGAAAAGAGATACTCGGTATATTTGTGTGTTGACTTCTTTTTGAAATCAACACTGGTAAGAGGCTATAGAAGTCTTTAAAATACTTAGCAAAGTGGAGGTACAAATACATTCTGGTGTAGCACTGCTCTTTTCTTTCTATTTTATTCCTCCATACTGGCATAATGAATAGTCTATTGCTGTTTAAGACTTAAAACAGCTGCATTTCTAATTCTGGCAGATTCTGAGGGATTTTTATATGGGCTGCATGTTAAAAGCAAATAAATGACACGCCAACCAGCAAAGTGAGAGTGCTGGGCAGATGGTAGCGTGGCTGAGTTACTGAATCGAAGTGCTATGTGCTACCAATCATGGAACATCACAAAGAGATATCTGGCAGCTTTTCAAGTGAAGCCCAGTCCTTTACCTCAAGCAAAAATAATTTATGTGTCCACAAGATCTTCAGACAGGCATTCAGTAGCCATTCTCCAATTGGCCTTTGTTAACACAGGCAGCCTTCAATGACTTTATTTCACAGATTTTGATGATATATAAAATTCTGTCTTTCCTTCCTTTCTTTTCTCCTCTAGGTTCTCCTGTGACTGTGTGTGTGCGTGTGTGTGTGTGTGTTGAGAGACAGAGAGAGATAAGGAATATGGAAACAGTGTATATTACAATTTCTCCTACTTCTAAGGGGATTATCTTGGAAGAAGTCAAGGAGGCTTTTCAATATATTATCATAGTGAAAAAGAATCTACCCATATAAGATCAGGAGATAATACTGATCAATATTAATCTTCACAGCTCCATCTTTATCAATACATTTTAAAACTGCATTTAGAATGTTACCATGTAAATTCTTGCAAATCCAGCGATGAGTTTCCAGAGAATAAACAGATGGGCACTATATTAAAGAATGGTTTGGCCTTGAAAATCAGGACTTTCTCTATTCAAGGCATCTTATGAAGTATGAGATCAAAGTTATATAACTTTTAAAGTAAATATTTTAGAATTTACATTCATAATTCAGTTCAGTTCAGTCGCTCAGTCGTGTCCGACTCTTTGCAACCCCATGAATTGCAGCACGGCAGGCCTCTCTGTCCATCACCAACTCCCAGAGTCTACCCAAACCCATGTTCATCGAGTCAGTGATGCCATCCAACCATCTCATCCTCTGTCGTCCCCTTCTCTTCCTGCCCCCAATCGTTCCCAGCATTAGGGTCTTTTCCAATGAGTCAACTCTTCGCATGAGGTGACCAAAGTATCGGAGTTTCAGCTTCAACATCAGTCCTTCCAAAGAACACCCAGGATTGATCTCCTTTAGGATGGATTGACTGGATCTCCTTGCAGTCCAAGGGACTCTCAAGAGTCTTCTCCAACACCACAGTTCAAAAGCATTAATTCTGCGGTGCTCAGCTTTCTTCACTGTCCAACTCTCACATCCATACATGACCAGTGGAAAAACCATAGCCTTGACTAGACGGACCTTTGTTGGCAAAGTAATGTCTCTGCTTTTAAATATGTTATCTAGGTTGGCCATAACCTTCCTTTCAAGGAGTAAGCATCTTTTAATTTCATGGCTGCAACCACCATCAGCAGTGATTTTGGAGCCCCCCAAAATAAGGTCTGACACTCTTTCCACTGTTTCCCCATCTATTTCCCATGAAGTGATGGGACCGGATGCCATGATCTTAGTTTTCTGAACGTTGAGCTTTAAGCCAACTTTTTCACTCTCCTCTTTCACTTTCATCAAGAGGCTCTTTAGTTCTTCTTCACTTTCTTCCATAAGGGTGGTGTCATCTGCATATCTGATGTTACTGATATTTCTCCCGGCAATCTTGATTCCAGCTTGTGCTTCCTCCAGCCCAGCGTTTCTCACGATGCACTCTGCATATAAGTTAAATAAGCAGGGTGACAATATACAGCCTTGACGTACTCCTTTCCCTATTTGGAACCAGTCTGTTGTTCCATGTCCAGTTCTAACTGTTGCTTCAATGCTGTCTTTTCTAACTTGGATAAGATCCATTGTTAACCCCTGATATTTTACTATATTTTGTATGTTTTTATAAACCACTATAAATAAACATTGAGAAAATGTGAAATAAAGAAATGAAGTTATTAAAATACAAATAGTCTATATACTATATCATGATGCTTCCTTCCTGATCTATTTCTTTTTTACTATCTACTTTTCACATGTCCTTCCTTACTAAGATGACTTTACAAGATCTGGATGTCTTAGATAATGTGTCAGTTACTGTACATTATCATAGTCAAGCCTTAGTCTGAAGCCACACAAACACTAAATAGCTTTTCCAATGCCACAGCTATTAAATGGGCTGATGGGAACTGGATTCAGGCAGTTTGGTGCCAGAATATGTGCTTTTAACTGGAGTTAATATTAGGATATTCTGTGTAGCACAAAATGAAATAAGATAAACAGATCAAGAAGCCCTGAGGAAAGTGAATATTGTGCCAAATAAAAGAATTCATATAGCGGAAGTGATGTAGTACTGACCTGTAACATAAAGGTGGCCCATGAACTCAGATTTGAGAGGCCAAGGCTATAGCAAGAAGGAAAGTTAGAGTCCTGAGACCAATATTATTCACAAAATAGAGCTGCTTTCAATATTGAAGTCTGAGGAATTTATCCAATAAAGAAGTCACAGGATGATACAGTAGAAAATTTCTCTCATGACATTTTGGTAAAAATGTGCTACCAGAATTTTCAGTTGTCTTATTTATAACATCTCTCAATATGCCATATCAAATAACATTTCAGTTGAAAGTGTTTTTGCATTGTGTGTGTGTGTGTGTGTGTGTGTGTGTATGTACAAAGTGTTTCAGAGTCTTAGTAAAATTTGATTTATCTATCTAGCTGCTCTGTCCAAGAGAACTTTTTTTGATTGTCAAAATCTTCTATATAAATACAGTTGGCAGTTATTAGCCAACATGCCTATTAAACACTTGAAATAGTCAGTGTGACTGAGGAATTCAATTTTAATTTTAGTTTAGTTCTATTCAGCTGAAATTAGCCACACACAGCTAGTGGCTACAACACTGGACAGGGCACAGCCAGAGCCCTGGTGGGACTACATATCCCTCAGCCGATTCTCATGACTACAATTTCATATTTTTATAACAGATGGACAAAATAAAAACTCAAATGCTTCTATTTTCTAGTTTGAGCCCAAGTACAAGAGTTTTGTGTTATTTATCTCAGCAGAAAACTAACCATTTTTTCCAAGTTTCTGACTCAAAAAGAATTTGTACCATCTCTGTTTAGAATTGATCCAAGAACATAAGTGGGCTTCCCTGGTAACTCAGCTGGTAAAGAATCTGCCTGCAATGAAGGAGACCCCGGTTTGATTCCTGGCTCGGGAAGACCCCTAAAGAAGGGAACAGCTACCCACTCCAGTATTCCTGGGCTTCCCAAGTGGCTCCGATGATAAAGAATCAGCCTACAATACAGGAGACCTGGGTTTGACCCCTGGTTTGGAAAGATCCCCTGAAGGAGGGCATGGCAACCCACTCTAGTATTCTTGCCTGCAGAATCCCCATGGACAGAAGAGCCTGGAAGGCTACAGTACATGGGGTGGCAAAGAGTTGGACATGACTGAGTGACTAAGCACACATATGCACAAGAACATACTTATTTACAAGATATTATTATTGCCTAAAATATTTTTTATATTATGGTCAGATTCTGTAACTCATCTATTTTAGTATCTTTGATGCATCAAAGCTTTTGTTTTGGGGTTGGAATGTGATTTTTGGAAATAAGCTCCAAATAATTCTGAGTCAAATCTGGTAAATAAAAACTTAATAAGACATTTTATATGCTTTATAAACCAATTATAAAGACAAAATTAACGTAAAAAGGCAAAAAGAACAAGAACATTTCATTATGTTTTCTACAACAGAAGGATTCTAAATACACAAGTCCTCTGAGATCCTGTTATATCATTGAGGTGCTAACATGGTAAGATTTATATACAGTAGATCAATCTCCACACCAAAAAGCAATTATAAGGAATTTCTGGTTACATAGAGGCCAGGAAATATAGTTTAAAAAACCCCTTTGTGTGGTTTTCACTATCCATGTGTTCTTTTCCTGTTTGTCTGGATGACTTACAATACTGTCCTCAGTTACAGACGTAGTAGATGAGAAGGAAAGGAAAAACCATGATTTCTGACTGGATATTCACTTGACAAATGGTAAAGAACTAGGCCTTAGGCTAATTCTGTGTGAACAGAGGGGCTTGATACGTCCTGCTCTAAAAACCACAGTTTGTACAGGGATAGAGATCTCTATGGAGATTGAGACTCCAGTTTTGGAGTGCATGACTCAGCTTTTCTATAGATCTCGCCAACTGACCCTTAGACACAGGACAGCTGTTCTGCTGGATGGATAAAGCCATAGAGCTTCAGTGTGAGGAGAGGAAGGAGGAGGGGGAACAGCAGGCAAGGTCAGCCAGCACCTCAGGATATCACTCCTTATTCCTTCCAGACACTGCAACAGAAAGCAGAGCCCAAGGCCAGCTCCAGGGTCACCGCCCTGAGCTCTGATGCCAGGTCTGGAGCACTGAGGCACCAGATGAAGAAAGGACAGGAAGTTGATGAAGGAAAGTGAGATTAATATGAAGGGGGAGTGCATTAAATAGAAGTGACTACAAAACAGGTTTTGATAGAAAGCAAGGATATCTGTAAGAAAAGAGCAATGTGTGGGAAAGCTGATTCAAGCAAGAATGAATGGACTTTGATAGTAAATGAGCTTACTTGGTCACAGAGATGAGCATAATCCAGGAGTTGCAAAAATTAGATAAGGAAACAATTTGTATTTTTTGAATTAGGTCTCATTTTACATGAGAAATGTTGTGAAGGACACCGCAATGCTTTGAAGGAAGAACTGAATTTCTAAAATATTTCCAAAAGATAATTAGCTTTTAAGAATATATATAAGATAATAAGAAATCAGAAAAAAAAGGATTAGTCATATGATAATATTGATGTTACCAACAGATTAGGCCAAGAAGAGTCAACAGTAAACACTGAAATTCAATCCCAACAGAACAACAGCAATTTTGGATATCTTACATGGAGCAACTATTTAAGCATTCGTTTGCTGGTCTGTTCATTTTGTTATTTTAAGTATGTATTTACTTACTAAACAAACAGACATTGATTGTATGTCATGTGTTTGATCATGAGGAGTCAATATCAAAATAAACAGTTCCTGTTTCAAACAAGGTGTAGCCCAGTGTGGTAGAGAGGGGCATGAAGAAGGAACACTTCACATGTGCCAGGCATCTTGTGAAATGTTCTTATTTATTCTCATGAAACCCAGAACTCAACCCCATATTGGAGACACTGCTATTGCTATTTGACAGATAAAACCTGGGTTCGATCCCAGGTTGGGAAAATCCCCTGGAGGAGGGCATGGCAACCCATTCCCGTTCTCTTGCCTGGAGAATCCCCATAGAAAGGGAAGCCTGGCAGGCGACAGTCCATGGGGTTGCAAAGAGTCAGACATGACCGAGCGACTAAGCACAGCACCCAAAAGACTCAGAGGAATGAGGTGACTTGCCAAACACTATGTAAGAAATAAATGGTAGTTATAGGGCTTAAACTACAGTCTTTGACTAGAAGTCCACTATTTATCAAATTGAAGTTATGTGGATGCTACAAAAGAAATATCCGTATTTCTGAAAGAATATATGTCAAGCATTTAAAACAGTGCCAAACACATTATAAATGCTGTATGTCCTTATATCGCTATCACTATTGTATTTCTTAAAGAACAACATGGAGAAGAAACATTATTTATTCAAAACTGTGTTAAGCTGAGAGTTTGGGATTAATGTATACACATTACTATATATAAAACAGAAAACCGACAAGGGCCTACTTTATAGCTATGGAACTATACTCAATATTTGTAGTAACCTATAAGGGAAAAGAATCTGAAAAAAATATATGTATGTATAACTGAATCACTTTGCTGTATACTTGAAGCATAACATTGTAAATCAACAATACTTCATTAAAAATTAAAGAGAAATATAATGTAGGGAAAATGCAACACATGTATGAAATTTTCAAATGAAGATTCTTCAAAAAACGTTTTCTTTAGGGTTTGTCTTATGCCCCATGTGACCTGGGGAGAATGTCTTCTCTTTGACTTGAAATTAAGGATAGTTAGGCTAAAAAAGATAGAGAAGCAATGTATTGTTATACTGTATTTCCTTGGAGAATCCACCACAGTAAAGGACAAATAATTGAGAAAACTATCAAAGTAAGGGAGGAGTGCTCTGAGGCTGCATCTCCCCACAAAGTCACAAGTAGGAAAGGGTGGGAAATCTGACAGTCTGCTCTTTGCATTCACTTTTCAATGAAAATGGTTTAGAGTGTCACGATGAGACCCAGACCAGGTTTATTTGCAAGGTAAGAATGGAAGAGAATTAATAATACTAATAAATAGAAATGCTGAAGACACAGTTAACATAAACCATACTTAGAAGAAAAGAGTAATGACCTATAATCCTATATTTCAGGGTTTCCATTGTTACAAAACCACCTGCAGAGATAACTGCAACTAAACTTGGACAGGAATTGTGACCACTTAGCCTGGCAGAGTTAGATACTCTAGAACAACTACAAAGAAATATAAACTGAGTAGTAAAGGCCAGGACTTTTACAATCTAATTACTGAAGCAGTATTAGGGTCAGGGAGGTGCTTCCTATGATTAATTCTGCTTTATTAAAAGCAAACAAACAAGCTTATGTCTATATAATGCACTCCTGGATAAATAATAATGCAGTGATCTAATACATCACTCTCAAGGTTTATTCCTTTCATCCATATTTCAAAGGGGGAAAATACTATTAAGGAATGTACTATACCTGAAAGAAATAGGTATTACTGTCACTGCTCCATATAAATCAATAATTTACACTTACTATAAAAGAAAGGAGGACTAGCTAGAATTTTGTTACCATTCATTTTTTTTTTTCTGGCTTATGGTTTAGGCAATGAATCTTACTAACAGAAAAACATGGTTATAAGGATCCTTTAAATATACTGACCCTAAGACACCATCCTAAAGGAGATCAGTCCTGGGTGTTCACTGGAAGGACTGATGTTGAAGCTGAAACTCCAATACTTTGGCCACCTGATGCAAAGAGTTGACTCACTGGAAAAGACCCTAATGCTGGGAAAGATTGAGGGCAGGAGAAGAAGGAAACGACAGAGGATGAGATGGTTGGATGGCATCACCGACTCACTGGACATGGGTTTGGGTGGACTCCTGGAGTTTGGTGATGGACAGGGAGGCCTGGCGTGCTGCAGTTCATGGGGTCGCCAAGTCGGTGACAACTGAGCAACTGAACTGAAGACACTATTTCAATGTTGATCAGAACTAAGAAATTATATGAATGGATATTATTTAAACAAGGGCACAGTTACTTTATTTCATATTTTGTACCATAACGCTACAGAGAAGAGCCTCCAGAATTTTCTTAACCTGATAACAATTTGTATGTATATTAAATATCTATTTTTATGAGGAAGAGGGAAAATGCTGGCCCTGTGATAAAGATCATGTCAACAGAACTTGTAGCTAGGTCCATTGCTGGTTTTGTTGTTAAAATATCATCAGTGTTTCCCTGAAATATAAACCATCTTATGGTCTTCCCTGGTGGCTCAGTTGGTAAAGAATCCGCCTGCAATGTGGGAGATCTGAGTTCGATCCCTGGGTTGGGAAGATCCCCTGGAGAAAGGAACCGCTACTCACTCCAGTATTCTGGCCTGGAGAATTCCATGGAATGCAAAGTCCATGGGGTCGCAAAGAGCTGGACACGACTAAGCAACTTTCACTTCACTTCACTATAGTAGGAATTCTTTGAACAGATTCTCATGAATTCCTGTTTACTGGTCCAAGTTCAAAGGGCTAACTTGAAGCAGCATGAAGAGTTCAGTCACTTAGATTCAAGCTCTGGTTGATACTACCCCTACTCACGGCAGGATATGGGGAAGTTAAAATTTATATTTCATAGCTTTTAAGGTATCTGATTTCACTATATCACAAAGTCATTGCAAAGGAAACATCAGTGCTTATGTAAACTGCTTCAAAAGCTTATGCTACTATGTAAACAAAGATTTATTGCTTCTTAACTCCTGCTTTCCCATGGTTCAGACATTGCTCTCTGTGAGAGAGAATTGGCCTGTATAGAGAGAATGAATATACCCTCTCACATCACTGATCCATGGGCATGACCCAGAGGAGTACTTCCTATGTGAACTGCTGAAACCAAGACTCACCAGATAGAGTGGGGGGAAAGTATTTTGTGATACAATGAACTTGAGAAGTGATCTTGGAGAATTATCTTTCCTATTAGCATGCAACAAAGTTCTGCAGTAAATAATTCTTTAAACATTGCTTAAAACAATATTTCTCAAAGTAATGAAAAAACAAGATTTCCTTCTGTGGTATGTTTAACAACCATAAACATCATGGGGAAAGGCCACTTAAGAGTCTGAGGAGAGCAATCAAAATGGCTAACATCAACTCTGCTGCTGCTGAGCCCAGAAATTCTCTAATGTGCTTTACACACATTAATTTATCTTAATTTTTATAATAACCATACAATGTAGGTGCTATTATTGTCCCCATTTTATAGATGAGGAAACTGGATCACAGAATGATTTAATGTCTTAGCAAAGATGTTAAGTGGTGAGCACCATACATACACACTATAAACCCAGATAACCTGGCCCTGGAAACTGTACTCAATGCTTAGGCATACTGCTTTACTTGCAGACTGAATAAAACATGGAATCTATGTTTTATCATCACTGTATAATACTTTCCTCTAGTATAAGTTCCTTTTTAGATAAAAAAGCAAACAAACAAACACACAGAATCTCCGAATCCCAGAGGTTGGCTTCCCTGGTGGCTCAGATGGTGAAGAATCTGCCTGCAGTGCAGGGGAACCAGGTTCAATCCCTTGGTTGGGAAGACTCTCAGGAGAAAGGAATGGCTACCCACTCCAGTATTCTTGGGCTTCCCTGATGGCTCAGACAGTAGAGTCTGCAATGTGGAAGACCCGGATTTGATCCCTAGGTCAGGAAGATCCCTTGGAGAAGGAAATGGCAACCTGCTCCATTATTCTTGCCTGTAAAATCCCATGGATGGAGGAGCCTGGCAGGCCACAGTCCATGGGGTCACAAAGAGTTGGACACGACTGAGCCACTAACATACACACACATACAACTTGTACAAAATCACGAAGGAAGTCAATGGTACTATATGGCCATAAAATCAGTTCTTCAGCCCCTGAGGGCAATCCCCAAACCATTTGGCAGATGCACTGAACAATGTATGAGGACAAGACTTAGGAAGATGAAAAGGAAACGAGATCGTGCTTAGGCAGCTGTAGCTATCCTCGGTGTCCCCTTCACTTTCTCTTCTCCTTCATCAACTATACCCAAATGGTTACTACATCTATTTTGCTTTTAAACTATATCTTGATCTCTACCTCATTTCCAGCTGTTTTGTCACTGCCCAAGAATAGGTCCAAATCCCTCTAACTGGGCTATAGCACTAGCTTTCCAAGGAAGCTCCCATCCCTAAATAGTTGGGAACAAATAACCACATGTATAAACAACACTTTGCAAAGGTATAAATCATACAGGATAATCTACTGTGAAAGGTAATGAAAATTTTCCAGAAAAAATACAGATTTTTACTGTTAATAAAAGAAAGACTTAATATTTAGTTCTAAGACTTTAAAATTGTGATTTTATTTGGTAAGTTCTTATAGTCCTTGTCTATTTTCTATTTAATCACCTACAAGATAGATACATACACACAAATACACAATTATTAGATATCAAGTCCAAACAAAACAAAGCAAAAAGAGTTGAGTCATATGAACACAGTCCTGTTATTAATATGCTTGACTATGACTGAATTACCAGGCTTCAGTAGAGATTCACCATGAAGAAGACTTCAGATAAATTCCATCACCTTTATTTTACAGCTCAGTACCATATACTTGAACTTGACTTTGCCTTTAGTAAAAGAAATTTCCATTTGTAGTGTTTTCTTACTTCATAACAATAACAACAGACAAAATTGGCCGGCTGTGGGAGCGTATATGGTGGGGAACTTCCATGGAGTTGCTTTTTTTTTTTCCTCTATAACCTACCCCCATCCACCCATGAGCAATCTTTTCCTGGCTCACTGGGTATAAAAGTACTAGCTCAACCAAGCCATGTTTTCCAAAATTAAAAAGAAAAAAGAGGGGGAGCCAGTGAATTAGCCAGGAGCAGTCTAGTTAGTACTGACAGATGAGGAAAGGTCTCACCAGAAAATGACATAAGCACGAGAAAATTTTTGATGTCATCTGAAGAGACAGGAGGATTTACCCTTACTGAAAATTAATGCTTTCCATATTTTCTGACACTTTATTACCATACTATGTCAGAAAATGTCCCTGTTAGTGGAACGCTGATCAAACACGAAAAGAATCAGATTATGTTTATGTCACTACAGAGTAAAATTTAATTTTTCATGAGGAAAACCAGAAAACTTGGATAAATGAATTTTAACAGTAAAATTATAGTCTCCAGGAGGGAAATTTCCACAGCAAGTTTATGTTCTGGAACTGGTCAAAAGGCCAGAGAGGGGATGTCCAGTGTTTGCCTCCTCTGCTCCGCTTACCCACTACATTTCGAATGAAGCTGATCCTTAACCACACCTCCAGGACATGGCATATTTCTCTGGCCAATCATAGCATCCATTCTCTTCAAGGACTGGCTCAGGAATGAGTATGTTTATGAGCTTCCTTGCACCATGACCTGAAGTGTCTTTGTAGCTATCATTTGTCTTGCCTCAAATTATAATGTAATACAATCCTGCCCATATCACAGGCACTAATTCCATGTCAGGGCTGGGTAAATGCATAGCAAGGAGACCTGAAGTTCAGTTTTCTTTTGAGGATACATCTAGAAATATTTTTACAACAACTAAGTATGTTTACAAAATTGTGTATATGTGATAACTTCTAATGTGATAACCAATAGTCAATCAAGCAACCCATATATGTTTACTGAGAACCTCACGTCTATGGTAACATAAAGATAGGGAGAGAAGGCTGCAACACCACAGTAAAGCCAGGTGAAGGGCAGATCTGCCCTGAGCCGCGTTGGCAAGGGATGTGTGTCTGGCAGTCATGTGTGGTTCAGGAACACGGACGGCAAAAAAGATTGCTAAGCAATTCAGATTATAGACAGGTATAGCAGGAACTGCTATGGTGTAAGAGAATATCAAGTAGTCAGTATTGCAGCAAAGTGATGTAAACCATGAATACAGAGGGCCATGAGCTGTGGGGAAAGAAGAATAAAGGGGGAAATCTAGTCCAAAAATGGTAGAGAGTTAATGACTAAAAACTACAGTGAAAAAGACAGGAATTGTGTATTTGGTGGCAACTGACATGTTGGAGGAGGAGTGCCGCCAAGTGGAGATCTCCGAGTTGGGGCTGCGCCTTATCGGTGAGGTCAGAGCTGAGGCTATGCTGCGGGTGACTGACAATAACCAGCAAAGGTAGGCAGTGTGGGGGAAAACAGGGGTATAAAATGGAGGGGTGGGAGGTTTTAAGTAAAAACTATCCTTAATATGTACTGAGAAAATTAAAATACTGAGCATTAGAGAGAGAGAGGACTTAGAAGAATACAGCTGCCAAAGATGTTTACAGGTAAATGCAGGAGGTCTAAACATAACTGAATATGTAGGCACATACTGTATATGTGCACTATATGCATGCATGTGTGTAACATATGCATATGTATGTGAATAATATAAGGGTTAAATGTATCGGGGAAGTGGAACTACGTGAAACGTGAAAAGGGTTCAAAGGTTAAGGTTCAGGAGGAGAAGAATCAGATCAGGCTGTTATAAAATGGCTCCTTTTAAATATCAACCAGACAGCTGCTGAGAGAGTAGAAGAGGCTTTCCTGAGCCAGGTGATCGGACAGCAAGTGAGGAAAAGGGACGCCTTTAAACACCCCTCAGCACTGTGGCCAGGGAGACAGGAGAGGCAGGACAAAGAACACCCAGGGTGGATGACAAAAGAGGTGGAGTGTAGGCATAGCGAGGTTCTGGGTTTGCATAGATGGAGAGGAAAAGCAGAACACTGTTACGTCAGGTCAGCATGGGGCACAGCAAGTCTGGCTCATGGAAGGCATGAGGATAACATGCAAATGGGCAGCAGCCCTCCCCATAAGAAGACACACATATAGCTGGCATTCAATCTGTAGGTTGTTACTCTGAGGACTTGATAACAAAAGTAAAATGGGAAGAAAAAGAAATAATTTAGAAATCCAATTTTGAAAATCTTCATATATTTCTGGGCAACAGCCACAGGAAAAGGGCTCATAAAACATATTCTTTGCAAAGCCGTCTGGCTTTGAGTCTAATATGAATTATGGTGACAATAGATCTGGTGCACGCTCACTCTGAATACTTTATTTCAGGCTGCCTCCAGTGTTCAGAAACAGGAAACTTATAGGACAACATGTCTAGGCACTAGTGTTGTGAGGCCAGGTGCAGTGAGCCATTGTCAAAAGAGCCAAAGAAAAGTAAAAGGGAGAACACAACCAAGTGATTCCCCCTCTCAAATTTAAAAAAATGAAAACCTTTCCTTTTTTAGCTTGTTTAGCAACTGGCAAAACTATAAACAACAGGAAAATTATTATTTTTATTTAGTGAAACAAGCTGGTTTACAGGATCTATCTAACTCAGTGAAAATGTGGCAATCCCAAGATCTCTCAGAGTCTCCTATCAAGGAGATTAATACAGACAATGCAAACTGGACTTCATCAAACCAAAGATCAGGTGAATTATAACCAGTGCATCCAAGTACTCGGCTCTGGAACTTGAGGAAATGAAGCCTAGAAACATTTTTAAAGTGAACGGATTTCCTTTAAGAAGGCCAGGAGGGAAAAAGGAATGGTACAATTTGCATTTCTTAATAATGATTCAATTTTAACAAAGATAAACAGTAAAAACCTAGACCTCTTTAGAATATTGGACTGATTGCTATTGTTAAGATCCCTGCTACATGTGTTCTCTGGCATTGTTTTAAAAAGTTAAATTTTTGTGTGTATTGACAGGCACAGTCCAATCCTAAACAAGAAATATAAATCCTAAACAAGAAATAAAAATCTGGGCAGAGGAAATGCAGCTGTTTCTCAGGGAGTGAGTTAGCTAAAGTCACACAACATGGCCTGACTTGCTGTAACTCCTGAGCTCTGGTCTCCAACTTGGTCTTGGCTAGTAGCTACTAGAGTTTCGACTTGACTAAAGCAATGGTTTCCAGCCCTTGGCTTTCAGACACTCAGTACATTTGGGGCCCTGACATCTGTCTTAACTTCACTGTTGGTGAGTGTGTTTTCATTTGCTTTTGCTGTTTCAAGTGATTTAAATAATAAATGAAAGTATTCATGTGTGTTTTGGGGGATGTGGGGAGAGTGCAAAGTTGGGAAAAGTGACTGGGACCGAACTAGGTGGGGAAACAGCCAATTCAAGAGAAATCTTTTGCTCTTTTTCAAAATAATGTTGAAAGTTCATATAGACAAAGCCCTAAAATTTCCTCTTGAGGTTGGGTTTGATGTATTTTTTTTTTTTTTTAATGCTGCCTTAAAAATTTATGGCCAAGCCTGGATGGGAGGGAATTTTGGGGGAAAAGGATACATGTATATGTATGCCTGAGTCCCTTTGCTGTTCACCTGAAACTAACCCAACATTGTTTATTGACTATACCCAATACAAAATCAAGTGTTTAATATAAATTAATGAAATCAAAACCAAAAAAAAAAAAAGTAAAACTTATGGCCAAGAATTCTCCAGATGCAATGTATTAATCTATGAATAAGGAAGAAGTATACTACCTGACAAGACAACTTCAATGAGATCACCTTCCTGGATATCGCTAGCTGTTTTCACCAGCTGAAGGATGTTTTCAGAGGTAGGGTCATGGCGAAAAAGCAGGATCTTATCATACATTCCATAGAAACCACATTCAGGGAACTGTAAACACAAATATCACAACAGGTTAAGCGTCAAAATCTTCCTAAATTTAAAATAAAAATCAAATAAATAAATGTCAGAGCACAAATACAAGCTAGTTACAGAAGTTCAAAGTATCTAGAACATTAACAAATAAAAATGAACCGCCAAGTAGATACTGAAATGACTCCAAAAGCAGGAGGAAAGCAATCACACAGTTCATAAAAGCGATAACAACAAAATGATCTTCTAATTGCAGAACAAAAACACAGGAGAATCTGAGATAAGATTCAAAATTTGTGGCAGTAAAGTGGTTAAGAATTACAGTAAGTTCTAAGAACTGAGTCTTTTCACATGACTTATAGCAATTCAATAACATTAAAATGGGAGTTAGTGTGTTACAATTCCATTACAAATGTTGTTGCAATTTGTCTGCAAAAAAAAGAGGCCAGTCCATTTTGGCATATTCAAAAATAAGACATGACTCAGTAAATCTAAATATGTTCTGTGTGTGGGCAAAGGTGTTATCTGGATCCTTTGATTCAGGG
Source organism: Okapia johnstoni (assembly GCA_024291935.2). Lineage (NCBI taxonomy): Eukaryota > Metazoa > Chordata > Mammalia > Artiodactyla > Giraffidae > Okapia > Okapia johnstoni. The sequence continues at coordinate 57,830,179 of CM044326.1, read as the reverse complement.
AAGCACCAGAGGAAACAATGCAACTCTCCCTGTTGTTGCTGCTCATACAGTGCATTTAGTTTCCATGCAATCTAGATGAAATAGATAAGTATTAACACAACAGCTAAAAGTCAATTCAAATATACATAGTTAATATTCTCCTCACAAGGATAAATGCAAGTTTATTACCCAAGACTATCTCCCAGTAGCAGGCATATAATGAAAGCTAACTGAACGACATTTTAAACTGAGCAAATCTACAAAAATTCTGATATTAACAATTACTATCAGAATATTAACAATCACTATTATTCCTTACATTTCCTCTCTTCCTTTTAATGTGAGAAAGAGCATTAAATTGAAGCCACAGATCTGGCTGATGAATTTTGTTTTAAAAGTAGAATTATTTGATCAAAGGATAGAAATATCCTTAAGAATCTTCCCAGCGTTCATTGCAGCACTGTTTAAGACAGCCAAGACATGGAAGCAACTTAAATGTCCATGGAGAGAGGAAAGGATAAAGAAGATATAGTGAATATACACCATGGAACATTCCTCAGCCATTAAAAAGGATGTAATAATGCCAATGGCAGCAGCATAGATGGACCTAGAGACTGTTATATTTACTGAAGTAAGCCAGAGAGAGACAAAGAAATATCATATGATATCCCTTACATGTGGAGTCTAAAAAGAAATGATACAAATGAACTTACTTGCAAAACAGAAAGAGGCTCACAGATTTAGGAAACAAACTTATAGTTGCTGGAGGAGGGGGAGAATGTAAGGAAGAGATAGTTAAGGATTTGGGTGGACATGTACACGCTGCTACATTTAAAATGGATAACCAACAAGGACCTACTGTATAGCACATGGAATGCTGCTCAATGTTATGTACAGCCTAGATGGGAGGGGAGTTTGGGGGAAAATGGATGGATACATGTATGGCTGTGTCCTTTTGTTGTTCACCTGAAATTATATCACAACATTGTTAATGGGCTCTACTGAAATATGAAATAAATTTTTTTTAAATAAAAATCAATCTAAAGATATTAAAAAGAGAAAAATCTTAAAGTCAACTTTAAGTTTATTACAAAGAATATTCTGTATTAGTATTGGAAGATTTCTACTAAAACAAACAACCTAGGCTAATGTTGCATGTGAAAATGGCTCTTTTCTTATATATGATATTTTCACATAATCAGCAACTGCTATTCGCTTTATAAATCTATATTTGTCTTGTGTGGAAAAAGGTTGTAAGTCAAAGAGAGAAAATTGTTTTGTTCCTGAAACTTGTGATGTGTCTGACATGTATGTCAATAAAGGCTGATTTTAAGGAGGTACTGTCATGAAGAAATGTCCAGAATATGGTATCTTTTAAAAATAAATTTATTATGCATTCTTCTGTATTTTTCCATGTTAATAAAATTACGGGCTACAGTCATTTTAATACATTTTGTGTGAACTGAAAATAAGTATATACAGAACATTCTCTTGCTCTTAAGAGTTTGCTGACAAGCAGGATTTATCTGTATATCTGTATACACTTATATATATATATATATATATATATATATATATATATACACACACACTTAGTATATACACAGGTATATATCTGTATATCACTTAGTAAAGTTGGCTTCCTTAAAATAAATGCAAGAGCTGAAATGATCTCACTGCTTCCACTGTGCTAATTAAAATTAATACTTCCTTTTTTTGTAATTTCTTCAACAATATTAATAGAGTGAAAAGAAAGAAAGAACTAAAACACCATTTTCCAAACTAAAACAATGAACAGTTCATGTACTATTTTAAAAATCAACTTCACTTGATGTGCAATTTACAGTAAATGAAATGGATGTAAGTGTAAAAGTCTTAAGTTCTGAGTCTTCATCAACACCAATGCAACAGAAACCATAACCAACAGGAAACATTTTCATCAACCTCCCAAATTTTATAGTACTCCCTTGTAGTTGATGCTACACACCATTTTGACTCAACACAGATTTACCTTGCCACCAAAGATTAGCTCACCAGCTACAGAATTTCATACAAATGAAATCATACAACATGTACTATGTGCTCTTTGTTTAACTGGCTTATTTTGTTCATTATAATCTTTTTGAGATTCGTTTACACATTCTATATTTGAGATTCATCTCTTTTTATTCTTAGTTATTAGCATTTCATTACATGGCTCAAGGATATTTGCTTCTCTGTGTACCCACAGACAGACATTAGTATTTTCCCCCTCGGTTTGTGGATATTATAAATAATAATGCTATGAAAACTTATGTACGAATGTTTTAGTGGGTATGTATTTTCATTTTCTATGACTAAAAATCTAGGAAGAGAATTTCTGGGTCACATAAGTGTATGTTTGACTATATAAATATCATTATGTCAATAACACATTATACTTATTATTATACTAAGACTGAATATAGTTAGTGTTGTGGTGTTGGAGAAGACTCTTGAGAGTCCCTTGGACTGCAAGGAGATCCAATCCATCCATCCTAAAGGAGATCGATCCTGGGTGTTCATTGGAAGGACTGATGTTGAAGCTGAAACTCCAATACTTTGGCCACCTCATGCAAAGAGCTGACTCATTGGAAAAGACCCTAATGCTGGGTAGGGTTGAGGGCAGGAGGAGAAGGGGATGACAGAGGATGAGATGGTTGGATGGCATCACTGACTCGATGGACATGGGTTTGGGTAGACTCCGGGAGTTGGTGATGGACAGGGAGGCCTGGCGTGCTGTGATTCATGGGGTCGCAAAGAGTTGGAGACGACTGAGCGACTGAACTGAACTGAAGTGCTCCATGTTCTTCCTTCTTGAGACTGCTTTGAATATTATGTTTTCTGAATTTCCATACTCATTTTAGAATCACTTTATCAATTTGTACAAAATAGATTTGTGATTTTTCAATGATATTACACTGAAACGTAGATCAAGCAACTTCAGTAGATGTATGTTCTAAGAATATGGAGACTTCTGTTTTGCTATGAATAAGGTGGTATACTGCCTTATTTATTAGTTTCTTTAAAATTTCTCTCAAAATTTTTTGTAGTTTTCAGTATATATGTCTTAGATATATTTGCTAAATTTATCTCTAAGTTTTCATATTTTATGCTATCATAAATGGCTAATTGAGGTGTAATTAACATACAGTAAAATCTCCCCTTTTTAGTGTCAAATTCTGGAAGTTTTGAAAAATGTATACCATAACCATAAGACATATATGTACTGTACACATCACAACCAAGATAGAAAACAGTTCCTATTCCTATAATTTAGTCTTTTCAAGAATGTCATATAAATGGTATCATACAATACATAACTTTGAATCTGACTTTATTTAGTGCAACGAAGTTAAAATGCCTTTAATGTCTGCAGGGTCTGAAGTGATTTCTCTCTACTATTTTCTCATATCTGTTATTTGTGTCCTCTTTCTTTTTTGATTAGCCTAGCCATTGGTTTATATATCTTTTTTATGTCACATTGTTTTGATTACTACAATATATTTTAAATCAGGAAGTGTCATGTCTCCAGGTTTATTCTTCTGGCTCATAACTGTTTGGGCTTTTCAGGGGTCTTCTGTGATTCCATATGAATTTTAAGGTTGTTTTTCTACCTCTGTAAAAAAAAACTCCCTGGAATTTTGATAGGGATTGTGTTGAATCTGTAGATTGCTTATGGTAGTTTGACATGTTAACAATGTTAATTCTCCCAATGCATGATGATGCAATGCTTTTCTATTTATTTACCTTTGCTTTCGTTCAGAGGTATTTGTTTTCTGCATACAAGTATTTCACTTCATGTTTCTCATGTAACCATGAAAGTTCTTTTCATCAAAGTCCATCACCTCTACCATTTCTGATCTGTTTCAATTAGCTCTTTTAATCCTAGTTATGGGTCACATTTTCCTGCTTTTTTATATGTGTACTGTTTAAATTCAGCTAGGTTGCAGCAGTATGTGCACTGAGAAATTCCAGATGTACAAGCTGGGTTTTGAAGTGGCAGAGGAACCAGAGATCAAATTGCCAAAATTAGTTGGATTATGGAAAAAGCAAGGGAGTTCCACAAACACACCTACTTCTGCTACTGACTACACTAAACTTTTAACTGTGTGGATCACAGAAAACTGTGGAAAATTCTTAAAGAGATGAGAGTACCATACCACTTTACCTGTCTCCTGAGAAACCTGTATGCACATCAAGAACCAACAGTTAGAATCAGACATGGAACAAATGACTGGTTCAAAACTATGAAAGGAGTAAACAAAGCTATATATTGTCACCTGGCTTATTTAACTTATATGCAGAGTATATCATCCAAAATGCTGGGCTGGATGAACCACAAACTAGAATCAAGATTTCCAGGAGAAATACCAGCAACCTCAGATATGTAGATGATACCACTCAAACGGCAGAAAGTGAAGAGGAACTAAAGAGTTTTTGTTGAAGGTGAAAAAGGAGAGTGAAAAAGCTGGCTTGAAACTCAACATTAAAAATTTAAAGATCACTGCATCTGGTCCCATCACTTCATGGCAAACATAAGAGGAAAAAGTGGCAGCAGACAGATTTTATTTTCTTGGGTCCAAAAATAACTATGGATGGTGACTGCACCCATGAAATCAAAAGATGCTTGCTCCTTGGAAGGAAAGCTATGACAAACCTAGACAGTGTATTAAAAGAGACATCACTTTGCTGACAAAGGTTTGTCTAGTCAAAGCTATGGTTTTGCCACTAGTCAAAGCTATGGTTTTGCCAGTAGTCATGTACGGATGTGAAAGTTGGATCATAAAGAAGGCTGAGCACCAAAGAATTGATGTTTTCTACTCATGGTGCTGGAGAAGACTCCTGAGAATCCCCTGGGCTGCAAGGAGATCAAACTGGTCAATCTTAAAAGAAATCAACCTTGAATATTCACTGTAAGGACTGATGCTGAAGCTGAAGCTCCAATACTTTGGCCACCTGATGAAAAGAGCCAACTCACTGGAAAATACCCTGATGTTGGAAATGAATAAGGCAAAAGAAGAGGGTGGCAGAGGATGGTTAGATAGCATCATGGACTCAGTGGATATGAGTTTGAGCAAACTCCAGGAGACAGGAGAGAACAGAGGAGCCTGGTATGTTACACTCCATAAGATCACGAAGAGTCAGACACAACTTAGCAACTGAACAATAACTTTTTAAATTTGATACCAGGTTTTATGAATTAATGTGAACAGTTGGCCTTTGTTGTTTTCCTTTAAAGAACACTGATATTTGTTTTGGCAAAACATTAAAGTACTTGAAGACTGGTTTTATCTTTTTAAGGTGTACTTTTAAGATTTGTTATGGGAGCTCTAGAACAGTACTTGGTCTAGGGATAATTTAGTCCTACTACTAATGCTAAAACTCCAATACTTTGGCCACCTGATGTGAAGAGCTGACTCATTTGAAAAGACCCTGATGCTGGGAAAGATTCAAGGCGGGAGAAGGGGACGACAGAGGATGAGCTGGTTGGATGGCATCACTGACTCAATGGACATGAGTTTGAGTAAACTCCGGGAGTTGGTAATGGACAGGAAGGCCTGGCGTGCTTCAGTCCATGGAAGAGTCGGACATGACTGAGCAACTGAACTGAACTACTAATGCATGTCAACATCAGTTTGCCAACAAAGGTCCATCTAGTCAAAGCTATGGTTTTGCCAGTAGTCACATACAGATGTGAAAGCTGGATCATAAAGAAGTCTGAGAGCTGAAGAATTGATGCTTTTGATTGTGATGTTGGCAAAGATGGATATCAAACCAGTCAATCTTAAAGGATATCAACCCTGAACATTCACTGGAAAGACTGATGCTGAAGCTCCAATCCATTGGACATCAGATGCAAAGAGCCAACTCAATGGAAAAAACCCTGATGCTATGAAAGTTTGAGGGCAAGAGAAGAAGAAGGCAACAGAGGATGAGATGGTTGGATGGCATCATCAACTAAACAGACATGAATTTGAGCAAACTCAGGGAGATAGTGAAGGAGAGGGAAGCCTAGCGTGCTGCAGTCCATGGGGTCACAAAGAGTCACACACGACAGAGCAACTGAACAACTGATGTCTGACTCTGTCTCTACAGAACACCTCAAATGCTCAGTGAAAGTTCTATCTGCCCGGAGGAACCTGACTGTCTCTCAGTCTTGTATGGGCTCTGGAGAGTTCATTTCATAGCTTCCCACTGTCGCTCTTTCTTCTGCCTTATAGATTTTCGCTCTGTGGACTTGTATTCAGTTTACTATTCAACTGGACCCTCAGGCCGTTTTCTGGAGCTCTTCCTTTGTATAGGTCCTACCTTGCCAGTATTCTTCCCATAAAAATTCTTTTGACTTGGTCACTTGAGCTCGATTACCTGTTTCCTCCATGCAATCAGATAACTAGGCTCTCGGGTTCTTTCTCCCTATACTACACTCTGGGTCACGGTTCCAGGCAGAAACCTCAGATGACTGTACTTGTTTCAACTACCTTGTTTGTTTCCTTTTCTCAGGGATCACCCTGCATTGTCTATTGGCCAGTGTCTGTAACAGGCATTTCACATATTCTGCGTTATTTTCTATTTGTTTACAGCAGGTAAGCACGCCCCATACCAGATATTCCTTGTGAATGAAAGCCAAACTCTCATGTGCTTTTTAAATACAGAATATCGAAATTTTCTACCCAAACTTTTTGCTACTTAATTCTATATAAATAGCATTTGTGAGAAGAGTAAATTAAAGAAAAAAAAATACCTATAGGTAGTAAGAATACAATTTTAATGTTACACTGAAATAAATATGCAAATTATATCTAATTAAGTAAGAACAAATAAATTTAGTAATTATCACATAACCCTCAAAACACAGTTTGACCTATTCTGAGTTAAACTATAACTGTTAAAGGATCGCCCTTGATTAGAATATAAATGTTTCCCAAATATAATGCATTAATTAATGCACAGTTCCTCTTACCATATTCTTTGAAAAACTATGGGTGGCTGATTCTGACTCAAGAGGGAAGAGGAAATTCAAGGGATTCAGTGCTTGAGCTGGGGGTGAATAGAAAGTAACAGCTGGAAAGGAAGAAATGAAACAGCGACTGTTTCCCCTAAGAAAATCTAAACTGTACCATCTTCTAAGCAAATGCATTGTCAGTGTGCTTGTGTGGTGGAAGGATAGGTAGGAATACTAAAGAGGGGCTTAGGAGACAAGGATTCTACTGGCTCATCACAATTTCGGTGGAGCCCGGCCTTATCCACACGCCTCTTAGTCACCTCTATATACCATCTTGTGGCTCAGTACTGCTGACATATGGACCTCACACTCTGTGACATGTCTCCTTGTAAAACCACGGGTGTAACGTAATGTAATCAAAGATTTGGTATTCAAGTAAGGCTTGAATGCCTCATATCCTAATTACTACAGGTCTTTCCAAGGGTGACTCAGAAAACATTTGGAAAAATCAGAATAAGTAGAAAAATACCAATATATGCCACACATTAAAACCATTATTTTAAAAGACTGAATTTAAAAAAATGAAAGTATAGTTATAAATGTTTTTGAAGGTGGTTTGTCCAATATATAAATGACTGAGGTGAGGAGATCCACTCTCCCACCTTCCTTCTTCCTGGGTCACGGACATGGCTCTTTTCTCTTCACTAACAAGACGTTCAGAAACAAGTTGCAGAGCCTTGTGAAACAGGGCACAGGGTGAACATGGAGATCTAGTCTCTCGGGACAGTTGTCATGGCAGCAGGAGCTAAGGGTTTGATTTTTTTTTAGATTGTACCTTCTTTTTTTATTGGCCAGAATAAAACAGATGCATATTTGTCTGTTCCTATTATGAGAAAACCTTTTATGTAATGTAATGTTCTGCTTGAATAGAAACTATATACAATAAGACTTTCAAAAATTATATTTAAAAGTGATGTCTGCAAGGTGAAAAGTGTAATGGAACAATGCCTGACAACTGAAAAGAGAACATATTGGGGAAAACACTCAGGGAACAACATTCCCTAATTTGGTCACAATCATCTGTTTTTATGTGAAGGTGTATGAGCTTTGAAATCTGAAAACCCTCATTAAACTAAACAGACTTTCAGAAAGGCTCAGAGGCTTGTAAACTCAGCTGGAGCTTATTACAAGATCAGTTCTATGTTTCTCAGGGGCTTTGTGGTTGTGAACGCAAACATCTGAGATAAGTGATTTCAAGCTCTCTCCAAGTTTGACTCTAACAACACTGGCCACTGTGAAAATATGGCCAACAATCCCGGCATTGGTCGTAAGCTCTTTAATTCTACCCTATGCTGGAAACCTCTGTGCTGCTGTGTGTATCATTTGGCATTTTTTGACCACAGAGCACAATTTACTGTTACATTTCACTATAAATTCAAGGCTGGCCAGACAATGTGCTCCAGAGTAGAATAAATACATGTTTTAATGAGTAGCTGAAATGCGACCTGGCCAACGGGACTTCTAAGGAACAAAGGGTGCTTTTCCATAGTTGAGGCCAATCACAAAGTGTGAGGAACAAGCAATACCAGAAACAAATTAATCCATGACTCAGTCAAACAGAAGAAAAAAAAATTGGAGAGAAAGAGAGAGAAATGGCCTGATTAGGAAATGAAAATACACTGCAGTTCACTTTTGCTAAAAGGTGATGAAAGTCCTGGAATTAAGTTTTTCTGCTCAATAAGAGAACACATCAGGCAGCTGAAGATGGCACTCTCCTCATCAAAGAAGATTCTCAAATTATTTTCCAAGGACTCTCTTGTTTACAACTAGCAGTGCCATGACTGGTCACCCTTAATCAACAAAGAAATTAAAAAGGTACTACCACTTCCTAGCCAAACTCCTCCCTAAGTTTTGTTCCAAGAGTACAGGGACAATGAGGACACATTGCAAGCAACTATTTTAATAAGCACTAGGACCTCCCTCAGAGGAGCACCTGAATGATGCTGCTGTGCAAATATAAAAAGCAGAAAGGTCAGACATTTAGAGGGTTCTGAAAGCTTTAGATACTTAGGCCAACAGGATCTTTCCAAGAGGTATCTTGAATGAGAACCAAGACATCAGCTCATGAAAGTGGAAAGTGTTAGTTGCTCAGTCGTATCTGACTCTTTGCAACCCCATAGACTGTGGTCTTCCAGGCTCCTCTGTCCATGGAATTCTCCAGGCAAGAGTACTGGAGTGGGTTGCCATTCCCTTCTCCAGGGGATATTCTTGACCCAGGGATCAAACCCGGGTTTCCTGCATTGCAGGCAGATTCTTTACCATCTGAGCCACCAAGGAAGCCCCCATCAGTCATAAACTTGTCTTATTAGCTTTGCCTAGGGAATTAAACAATCCCCCTTTAAAAAAAAATCACCTAATAACAGACTGAAAAATGAAGTATACAAAAGATTAAGTCAATGGAAAAAACAACAAACACTTAATGAATAACCACTGGGTGATTATCACATACATAGCACTACAGGTATAATGACAAAAAAATTATGAGATGGATGAAGCCTAGTAAAGCATGAACACTAAATTTTCACTTAGAAACACAAGTTTAAGTAACTTGCTTTCAATGAAAGCAAAAAAGAAAAAGTGAATAATCTATATTATCTGCAGGCATAGTTCTGAACTGTGTTCAGATTTGGGCACAGGCTCTTTTATTTGGTGATTTCATATCCTCAAAAGGAGGCACTTGAAAAGAATTCCACACTATGACCACATAACTATGTGACTAGTTTCTGAATGTAATCTTAGGAAACAGAAACCAGAAAAAAAAAAATTTAACTTTTCTTTTTTCTTTGCTCCCTCCCACCTCCACCCAATGCTACCCTGATCCAAGGTAGGCAGAAAAGAATACTATTCCATCAAAATAACTAAGAACTACTCTTAAGGTGGACTTCCCAGGTGGCTTAGCAGTAAAGAATCTGTCTGCCAAGCAGGAGATGTAGGTTTGACCCCTGGGTCAAGAAGATCCCCTGGAGAAGGAAATGGCAATCCACTCCAGTATTCTTGCCTGGGAAATTCCATAGACAGAGGAACCTGGCAGGCTATGGTCCACAGGGTGGCAAAAGAGTCAGATGCGACTTAGTGACTAAAACAAACCAACCCTTAAAGGTAGTACTTTACTATCTCTCCTAGCGGCAACCTATTTTCCGAGAGATTCTTGGTTCAATCAAGCATCTCTTAAAGATGTGATTCATGTAAATAAATCTGCAATGCCTAATTTCATACAATATTTTGTACAAGTGTATGCAAATTTTCAGTTTCCAAAACAATAAAGACTAAACGATAATTACAGTGCTGATTCTAAGAAGATTCATTATACATTTCCCAGCCATGAAAAAAGCACTACTGTCCACTGCAGAGCCAGTGACATATCACTCTCCATTTGACTCTGCTATTTTTCTGGGCCACTGGCATGCTGTCCAAACGCAGATCACCCTGGCCAATAATCACTGTCCTTGCCTTGCTCCCTTGGTAGTTTCTTCTCTCACATGAGCACCTGTTCCACAAACTTAATGCTTCCTTTGAAAAGGGATGCTATCAATGTCAGAAATCTTCCTGGTCCAAACTTAGAAACAAATCACTTTAGTTAGTCCTCCTTTCTCCACTCTACTGCCAAAACTTCCTTTTCTCATTCAAGAAAGAACTTTAATTTATCCATTCTTACTTTCCTACAGGCAGATTAGATTCTGATCCATGGACTGTCTTCTGCTTAGATCTTTCTTTTTTTTTTTTAAGCCTCTCTTCTTTTCATTAAAGTCAAAACCCATCGTTTAAACAGTCATTTTCATTCATAATTTTAAATCTGGACTTAGCCTTACCCTCTATATGTTGTACAGTATAAAAGAAAAAACAATACCTGAGAAAGAAAGAATATACTTTATCAACGAAAGATACCTGAAATCTTCTGGAATTAAAGTTTAGATTAAAGGCAAAATGGTAGATTTTGATTATGAACTTTGAAATTCAGCCATACTATAAGACACAGAAACATGCACAAAACCTGAACTTGCAATACCTTTGGAGAATAAAGCTAGACTTTAATTCTTCTTCCCTGGGCATATAAATATACTGATGTTCTATATCAGATATTGTTCAAGAGGTCTGTCAAATTATATTTAAGGCAGCAGGTGTGACTCAGTGTGATGCTTAATTGTTGGCAGAGACTTTTCTTCTATTTTAATTTGAATAATATGCCACCTATTAAAAAGGCAAAAGCAATAAGAAATGAATCAATACATCATTAACTCTAATGCAGCAACTTCTGTGTATAGACTTCCTAGAAGTATTTTAAATCATTATTTTGTTGTATATAATTTTTAAGTTTTAGAATAAGTGTTCATATCAAGCAATTATAGGTGGTAATAATTAATGAGATCCTCACCATTGTTGTGTAAAATCACATTATCCTACATTATACCCTGACAGATTACTAGTCAGTGATAGCTATTAGAAGTCTTAGTAGGTACTCTGAAATTATTCACACAATAGTAATTATGTGTGTGGATGTGCAGCTCGGAAATGGAAAAAAATATATACTTCACACTCTTTGTCTCACTCTGAATAAAACTGTCATTATAGCATACTGTGGATTTTTTACATTGTATAATAAAGCTATATGTTCGTTTATTAATGAACTAATGACAATTGATACATATATTGGATAAAATGAAGAATGTGACAGCAACTAAAAAGGTTTAAGAATCAGAAACTTTGGAAAAGGTAAACTCCCACAGATTATTTATCTTCTCATTTAGAGATAAGTAGATTGACGTCCAGAACATATTACCAAGGTGACAATACTAGGTGCTGTCAGAACAAGGATGAGTAGCCGAGTCTCTTAAAATATACTCCTTGAACTTTTCTCTCAGTTCTGCTTCTCTTAGAAAAAAAAATACAGTAAGAGTAATCAAATGTCCAGCAAACAGTGAGTCAGAGTTGAAAACCCTGAGCACTTTTCTTGGCCAGTAAGTACAAATCTAGGCCTACAGACTATAGATTTTGAACAAACCAAGGTAAAGGGCTTAATGAGCTTTATAGCAGCTATTCCCTGGCAATCTCTAGTTCTTACTAGACAGACAAGTCATTCAAACAGTCGAGTGAAGTAGCCCATTGAAGACTGGCTGACAGCAGAGTGGTCAGCTTACAGCAGTGGACAAACTGGTTGGGATCAGAGACAATGGGCTGTCAGCCTTTCCACATCCCACCCTCAAAGGAATATTGCACTACATGGAATTGCAACTAATATTTACAGAGCAATTGATCTTTTAGATAAAAAAAAAACACATACATAGTACTGAATAATAGATTTCTATTACATTTTGTAAAATAAAATTGAAAAATAAAATGTACTTGGAAAATCTGTACATCTGACTACTGTCTTCATTAATGATAATAAACAAAGATTAACTTTATTAGTACATACAATTAGTTAACTCTATTAGTATATACAAAGGTTAACTCTATTAGTATATATTTTAGATGCATGAAGTATAATTTTCCATTATATTAAAACTAAATTTTAACAACAAACATGCATAGACCATTCACCAGGTTTATTAGCAGGTTTAAGTTAATAGCACACACTTGCAACAAAGCATTTATGTAATCCTTAAAGATGATACTAACCCTCAAATAACTAAAGGACCTCATACACAGTTTGCCAATTTATGAAACTCAATTTAAAAAAAAATCAATCTTCAGTAAAATAACTAAGTAAACTATCTCCTTTTTAACTGTTTACTCTCATGTTCTAAAATGTTTCAATTTTACTAAATTAATTTTATTCTAGGTAATTTTCATTAAAAAGAATAATGCTATAGATCTAAGTATGCATAATAATCAGGGATTATAACAACACTGGAGATAGGTGTGAGAGAGAGGACAACTGCCCGAGTTACACCCTAGATCACAAATTCAGAAAAGAAGTTTGGAGATACAATACTGGGTTAGTCAAAAAGATGTTATGGAAAAGACCCGAACGAACTTTCTGACCAACTCAATACTTTTCTTACCAAAGCTATCTAAATGATATACCATAGAGGAAGGAGGAATGAGTATAGACACTGACTTTCTAAATGAAGTTGAAAAGCTTAATGCCATTAATTCAATGATCATGGTGAGTGCTCACCTGGATCACCACAGCACACAGAACACCTCTCACAAAAGGTAGGTACAGACAGGGGCACACCACAAAGGCTCATGGTCCCTCAAAAAACAATGGGCAGACACACTCAGGCACTGTATCTCTAACTAGAGGCATGATGATACATCAAACCAGAGATGGTCCCTGTTGTCAAGAGATAACTCAAGAGAGGCTGTATCAGCAGAGAGAAAGACTAGGCAGTATCACACCTGTGAGAGTGTAACAGCACAGTAAGATCAATGTTATAAGGAAACAGAGCACCATCCTAAGAGAGCATTATAATCAAGGACTATGACAAAGGACTAGAGAGGGAACTAGGAAAGACTTCCCTGAAGAGATAGTATTTTAGCTCAGAGCCAATGCTCAAAAGCAATAACTTCAGATGGAGGGAGGCAGGAGGCTGGAGTTCCCAGCAGAGCAAGCCTTTGTGTAGAAATCTTACACGTTCTTTATTATTCTTAAAAATAATGGTTCTAAGTCTCCTTTGATTAAGGGTAGAAAAACTATTGCTGGCTCCCACATCAACACCTCTGCAGATCCCACGGTCATACACCCAGGATCCAATGCCTGCAACTTTGTAGCTCTGATACTGTGTAAGACCCAACAAAACACTCATTCATTTAAGAATCCCCTGGACTTAGACATAGACCTGAGTTCAATGACTAAATTAGTATATCTTAAGTCATATACACTTACTCTATGAGAAGCTCTATGACAACAAGGTTTGAAATCAACTTAGAAAATGTGGCATCCACTAGCCGTTCTTGAAAACCCATCATGCATATTATCATAATTACTGTTTATAAAGAAACTTATTTCCCAATCACATTTGTATATATGTGTGTACATATATGATATATATCATATATGTATGTGATATATATGTGTGTACATATGTGATATATACCATATTTGTATATGCATATTTTAATATATACACATACAGACACATACTTGTTTACTGATTAATTGTCTCCAGGGTCCACTGTAGAGATTAAATGAATTAACACATGTAACGGAGAAGGAAATGGCAACCCACTCCAGTATTCTTGCCTAGAGAATCCCGTGGACAGAGGAGCCTGGTGGGCTGCCGTCTATGGGGTCGCACAGAGTCAGACACGACTGAAGAGATTTAGCAAGCATGCATGCCTTGGAGAAGGAAATGGCAACCTACTCCAGTATTCCTGCCTGGAGAATCCCAGGGACAGAGGAGTCTGGTGGGCTGCCGACTATGGGGTTGCACAGTCAGACACAACTGAAGCGACTTAGCACCAACAGCAACATACGTAAAGTATTTCTAACAGGGCTAAAAATGGTAAGTGCTTATTGTTGTTATCAGAGATGATACTTACAGCACTTAGTTATAAGTAAGTTATAAGTTATAAGTTAGTTATAAGTAAGTAACTAAGAAAACCAACATTTCCAAGCCACTCCAGAGGAGGGCCAATTCAGCCACATCCGTTAGGCATGCTCAGAGTTCTGCTATTTCTGCTTGGTTTCTATTGCTCCAATGCAGCTCACGTGATTTCCAATTGACTCTAGCCAGATTCTGAAACTAACCTATTTTTGGTGAAAATAATTTAATTAAATGATTTTTAATCAACTCCCTTCCTTGTATTTATTTATACTCTAATGTTACTGCATTAATTTCAAGTACTGTACTAGAACCAAGCAAGGGCCATAGATTTGTATGTTGGCATCAATACTGTGGAATTCCATTGTTATGATTGCACTAATGATCTTTTGGCTCCATGGATAAAATGTTCATTTCCTGGAAACCAAATCCCCAAGGAGCTGGTGTATTTTTTTTTTTTTTTCGTTCTTTGTACTAAGCAGGCAGTGCATCTGATTTATAGGATCAAAATGAAAACAATTTCTCTCATTTACTTTGACGTTCCCCAAGATAGGCAAGAATTTTTTTCTCCTCTGGTAAAATGCTATACAGCTTCTGGAAAGAATGCTGTAACTTGGGGAAGTGTCAGGAGTGGCCAAAGATAATAAAATCACCTGCTACTCTACCAAAAGTAACCATTTAGTAAACTGCCCTTTCAGTTCATTTCAAAGTGGCCAGATGTCCTCAGCTGAGCTCTTTGTCAGGAAAAGGTTTTGGCCCCATCCTCTAATCCTGTATTACAAAGATAACTGCAGAGGCTCTTACAGATACCTGTGATGCCTTGGACCTTGATTTAGGTTACCGAGTCATAGAGAAATGTATTATATTTCCAGCAAAACTGACTGGTCTTCTGTTGCTGTCACTCATAAAGGCAAATATAGATAATCTGCAAAGACTAAATATCAAATACGGTGAGAGAGAACAAGCACACTTGATCCCAAGAGAAATGATATTAAAGGTTGAACTATTGAGAAAAAAAAAATTATATATGTCAGTGTTCATTGATTAGAGTACAATACAGATGAATATAAAGGTTAAACACTAAGAGTTAGCATTATGTTATTTTTTTTTCCCCACATACATCAAAATGTTAGTATTAGTCACTCAAATGTTAGTGTTAGTCATGTCCTATTCTTCACAACCCCATGAACTGCAGCCTTCAAGGTTCCTCTGTCCATGGAATTCTCCAGACAAAAACACTGGAATGGGTTGCCATTTCCTTCTCCAGGGGATCATCCCAATACAGGAAGCGAACCCAGGTCTTCTGCATTATAGTGCATGAATAATGCATTCTGTCTGAGCCACCAGGGAACCCATGTATATCAAAGGTTGTCTATATATATATATGTATGTAATGTAAGATAACTTGAATTTTTTAAGAAGAAAAACAGTGATAGCTAACCTATCAACTACACTAATACATCGCGGCATAAGTTTTTCCAGTACAAGCTTATATTTTTATTTTCTTAGGTGTCTGGAGACACAGTGGTAAACAACAGAGGAACAGTCCCCACCTTCATGAAAATCTAAAACACTCTGTTTTCCCTGCCTAAAATTCATGAGTGGTATCATAGTTACCATAGACAATCCTCCAAAAGCTAATTTCTTGACATTCTTCATCCTGTTCCCTTGGTATATTATCATCTAATTTGCTTATACTAATCACAGAACAGAAAAAAGAGTCGTCAGTGTGGGTAACGTTTTAAGTGAGACATTTTGAAGGAAGCTGCTATCTACCTTTAAACGAGGGCAGAGGAAAATCTTCCTGAAAGGAGTCTGGTTTACAGTGTGACAGCAGAGAAATCCAGGCCATTTGAATAGCCCAGTAACTGTGAGTTGTCAAAATTCAATTGTATTCTCAAAACAACTGGAAGTTGGGAGTGCAAAGAGTGATGCGCCGTTTCCTCTAGATCCAGTCACTGCACTAACTCATGCTCCTTCCCACTGAGAGGGGGCAAATGCATATAAACATTAAAACAGTATCTGAATCAAACAGGATAGTTTAAAGTTCATATAATATCTGTGCTATACTGATTATATTAGCACTGAAAATAAACTGTGATTTGTTGAACACAGAGAACCAAGAAAATGAGAAGTAGAAGAAATTTGATATCTCACTTCAAATTCATTGAAAAGAAAATTCTTTAGCTGAGACTAGAGCATGTGTAAAATCAGAACACCATGTTTTATGAAACTCCAAACTCAACAATCAAATTTAGATTGCCCACAAAACACTCAAGATGTATTGTACTCCAAAGCCCATCCCATTTCCCTCATCCCATTTATAGACATTCTCCTCACAAGAAAAGACCCTGATGCTAGGAAAGATTGAAAGCAGGAGGAGAAGGGGACGGCAAAGGACAGGTGGTTGGATGGCATTACCGATTCATTGGACACGGGTTTGAGCAAGCTCCAGGAGATGATGAAGGGCAGAGAAGCCTGGCGTGGGGCAGTCCATGGGTTTACAAAAGTCGGACACAACTGAGCGACTGAACAACAACAACCTCACAAGAAGTACTGGTGCTCAATGCATACACTCTCACATGAATTGACTGCAGGTGAGCTGTCTGCCCAATCTCTGCTCTCAAGCCAGTCTCGTAAGACTGGCAATGACTTTCACAATGCCAGATTCTATGTGTGACTTTCAGTCCCCAGAGGCAGTATCTCAGCAGCATTTGACTCAGTTGGTCATTCTCTCCTCTCAGCAAAACACCTTGCCTTGATTCTGCAATAGCACATTCTCTTGCTTTTCCAATTACTTGCTATGCTATAACTTTTCAGTCATTTTTACTGAAACCTTGTCTCCTTTCCAACCTCTTAGATGCTGGGATGTTCAGGACTCATTTTTCAGTAAGTTTACTTTCTCTGTTTATAATCATTTCCCTAGAGGACCTCATCCAGTCTTCTCGCTTTGATGATGATGGACATTGGTATCATCTCTACCAATTCATCTATCTTTATCAATGAGCTCTTTCCTGAAACACAGATCCACCTATCTAACAATCCACAACATCACTGCATTGATACATCTATGAGGTATTCACATCAACATGTTCAGAACAGAACTCCTGATTATTCTCCCCACTGCTCACCACCTGAAGAAATGGCACCAACATCCAGCTGTCACGTCAAAAACTTGAGAATAATTAAATTTCCTTTCTCTCTCTCACTTCAGATGTACTCCATTAACAAATTCTATTAGCTCTACAAAAAAGTACACCATATTCCAAATTAAAAACGTTTCACCGTTTCCATTGCCATCTTCCTAGTCAAAGCCACCATCTCTCACAGAAACCCCAATAACTGCTCAAGCCACCTGCTCCTCCTCTTGATCCCACAACTTACTCTACACACAGGACATGGAATCATCAAAGCCCTCCAAAGGCGTCCTTTCATACTTGCAATCACCCCACAGTGGTAATCAGAGCCTACAGTGCTCTTACCCCAGCTATTACCTCTCTGATCTCATCTTCTGCTGCTCTTTGCCCCATTATTATCCTTCAAATAAATCATAAACATTTCTGCCTCTGAGCTCTTGCACCCATTCTTCTCTTCCTGCTTGAAATACTACCTTTCCTGATGTTCGTTCACAGCACCAATTCCTTCATGTCGCTCAAGTGTGCCTCCTCAGTGAAGCTTTCCCTGACTACTCTGTGTAAAATAACAGCTCCTCTAATACAGCTTTCATCCTGTCCTCTGCTGCTTCAGAGAAGTCATCACTATATGAATTTCTATAATGTATCTGTCTTCATTTTTTAAAAATTATGTCTCCCAACTAGAACATAAGTTCCATTAAATCTGGGACTTTTTCCATCCTATTCATTATTATAACTCAAGAACCTAGAATGGTGTCAATAGTGTCTAATGCAGTTTGTGTTCAATATGTAATACTGAATGCAGAGATAAGTGAGTCACCAAAAAGTGAGCTATTTTACCTCACAAAAGTATGACAGGAATGTGCTAACCATTCTTCCATTTTTCTTTAATATTATCAGCCTATCAGTATTGAAAACCAATTTATGACTTCTCAATGGAGGTTATAAAATCTATTTGGAGACATTTTAAGAACTGGTATTGGTGATCCATGGATTTAAAGTGATGATCTCTCTTTATATACTAATTCCACAATTAAGACTTGTCAATGACCTGTATTTACTGGGGCAGCCTGTTCCCCTTTTACTCTTAAAATAAAATGGAATTTATTTTTAGAAATCAGGATTTCCTTTCCCTCCAGAGGTTACAGCCCAGACACATCTGAATACTCAAATGTTTACAATGACCTTGGCAGACTGCTCACCCTGGAGAAGCATGCTTCCCTGACATAGAAACTCCAGACTCCAGAGCCTAATTCTTAGATTTTGTGCCACTGTCAGTATTTCATCAACTGATTTACCAGAGAATTTTGACCTTATCATCCCTATAAAACTTTAGATTAAGCAATGAGTACTGACTATGCTGCTTTAAAAAGTCAACAGCTAACTACACGACCTTGGCTCAGTTCACCTCTGTTTCTTATCAACTGCCACTCTCCCCTCACCCTTCTCACGAAGCTTCAACCGCCAGGCATGGCTGCAGTCATGGTCTCCATTCTTGCTGTTCCCTTCGCCTGGAACACTCTTCCACCTAACAGTCCACTGGCTCATACCATCTGATTCTGGTAACTATCACATGAGTATCTTTATATTATCTACATCACTGTGTGCCTGTATTGTATTTCTCCGATCGCTAAAATGCGACCTCATTTAAGCACAAACTATGTGTTTGGTTGACTGCTCTATTCCAGCACCCAGAGCAAGGCCAGGCTAAGAGCAAATAGTCAATAAACGGTTGTTAAATGAATGCTCCATAAACAGCATATATTCACACCAATCCCCCTCATTACTCACTGAGAACATCTTTCATTTATTTCAAAACTATTAAGAACAGGCTATATTGAAACCTACTTGAGAATCTAATTTTCTTTCTCAGTTACAAAATGATTCACTTTATTGATCTGGAGAACATTACTGAAATGTAAATAAATATGACTCACAGCTAACAGTTATTAATATATTTCATTAATCTGTGAATTGATGTGTTTTTATCTATGATTCTTTTTCACTACTTCTCTGAAATAATTTCTCCACTCTATTAAGTTCCTACAGTCAATATACTTTAAATAATTTCAATGTAAGTAAGCTTTAAAGAATTGTACTATAAAAATACATTTCTTCTTAAACATATGTATTAAAACCACTCCAAATATTTCATGTAACATGTCTATGGGCACTGTGTAATCTGGCGACAGATTACTATTTGAACTATTTCCCAATAGGAAATATCACAGAAAATATTCTGATTCTAATAACAATCAAAGCCACATCTATAACTTAATGAATACATAAAACATGCTATGACTTTGGATTACAAAATATTGGGGGAAAATGAAATCTATACAACCAGCCAAAACACATGCTAAAGGAATTAAATATAAAATAAATAGTTAAAAATAAATCGGAAAGAACTATAAGAGTATATTTATCTGATTATGAAATACCTTCCTAACCATTTAAGCCAATTAGACTTCTGGTTCAAGATGACAGATGAAACATAATGTTTGTTTCCATGAATCCCATTGAAAGAACAGTAAAATAGAAAGTGAATTTAATTCATATCACTACTGAACATGGAAGTGGAAAGAGCCATCAATGAACCAAAACTTTTGACAAATATCAAAGAGACAGAAATCTGATGGAAACAAATCTCATATAGGCCCTTGCATTTCCGGTGCATTTATTTACAGAGACTGACTACTGTTTCCCTCAGGGTAAGCTTCCAAGAAGCAAGGATCTTATCTCCATCATCCATCACTATCCTCAGCATCCAGAACAGAGCAGGTAGATAATAGGTGCTTAATATATATTTGTCTCTTCAATGAATTAATAGCCATTAACAGAAAATTAAAGAAATACAGTGAGTCATTTTAACGTACCACTGAGGCTTCCCAGTAGAGCTGGTGGTAAAGAACCCACCTCCCAATGCAGGAGACTTAAAAAGACGTGGGTTTGATCCCTGAGTCTGGAAGATCCCCTGGAGGAAGAAATGGCAACCCACACGAGTATTCTTCCTGCAGAGGGAATTACTATTACTATTACATCTTTGGTCTACTGGATGAACAAAATAAGGAACATTTCATTCCTCCTCTGGTAAAGGGGTGATGACATTACCCAAGTTATGCAGACTGAAGTCTGCTGTGTGTCTAATATTTAAACTAAGTGATACAAGGACATGAGGGGAGACACCGACATAGCTCTTAATTAAGGCATTCTAGGATATTATTGGATCCTGCTTAGTCACAGTTGCCTATCACAGGTATTCCCATCCCTTTATGACAAAAATCTGAAAATCAGTATTTCCCTCCTCCTCAAGCTAAGGGAGATCATGTGACTTAATTCTGGCCTATGACACAGAGGCAACCTACTGGCTGCTTCTGGGAACACTTTTTCCTTCCTCATGAAAGAATGAGGTATGCAAATTAAGCTTGCTCACTGACATGATCTCTCAGACACCTTATGGCTTTATTCAGAGTTTTTAAGTCCATGATGTCTAGAATGTAGGCAGCTATCTTTCTTTTTCTCTTTTTAAATTATGTAAGTATGATAACACTCACAGGACACTTGGAAAACAATATATATTATGATTATTTTAAGTGGATAAATTAAGATTTGTAGTTACAGTTTCAATATCAAATTCTTAAAAATTAATAGAATGAACAGACAGAAAAGGAGAAAGATATAATAGACCTGAAAAGCACTATGAACCAGTTCAACATAAGTAATATTTACACAATTTTCACACATCAGAATGCAAAATCAATTCAAGTTCCCATAGACTATAAACCAGGAGACACAGGAACATATTCAGTGATATAAAATAAGGTGCAAAAATTTCATGGTCTAAAGTTATTGAAATCATACAGAGTCTGTTCTCTTATCACTGTGGAATTATGTTAGAAATCAATATCGGAAGATATTTGAAAATAGCCCACATATTTTTCAAGTGCAATGTGACATTTACCAAGAGAGATATTTGACTTAAGGCTTTGAAAGCCTTAATAAAGTTCGAGTGAAAAAACACAGAGGGTGATTGCAGAGAAGAAAGCATTTAAATGAGAAATTAATATCAAACTGAGAAATTAATATCAAGGATACTTTAAAAACCCCATGTATTTGGAAATTCAATGTCCACTTTTAAATAACGGGTATATCTAAGAAGCCATAACAAGGAAAATTTAAAAAATATTTGTAACAATAAAGATGGAAAGAGAATTTATCAGAATTTGTTGCACACAACTTAAGCTGCTCAGTACAACTAAATACAATACGGAATCTTGAATAAGACTGAATGAAAACAAATAATGAACACTAGCATAGAATTTTGTGAAATTTGAATAAAATCTACAGCTTAGTTAATAAT
The DNA here is from genome assembly GCA_024291935.2 of Okapia johnstoni. Lineage (NCBI taxonomy): Eukaryota > Metazoa > Chordata > Mammalia > Artiodactyla > Giraffidae > Okapia > Okapia johnstoni. The sequence continues at coordinate 57,808,195 of CM044326.1, read as the reverse complement.
ACTGTATCACATGTTAATTTACTTATTTTTTTTTACAATATAGAATTTCTTTATATTCTCAGAATTGGATTAGACATAAGGCCTCATTCAAAAAATTTTAAATCACTAACATACTTAGCTTTCTAGACTTATAGCAGTAATACTAGATGCCAGAATAAATTGAACTATATCAAAGTTCTGAGTGAATATAAATTAGAAATACAGCATTCTCTTCACACTTAGTCAAACAAGTGGAACCAAAATGACATAAATTTTTAGCTAAGCAAAAATTCACAAGTTTTCTAAAATATATTACATTGTACATACTATACATATACTATACACAGACACAGACACAGACACACACACACACACACACACACACACACAAGCTTTTCTACTACACTTGATAAAGACTTGAGAAAGAACAACAAAGAAGAGACAGAGAATTGGAAAACATAAACTAAATGAATGGGAGCACTGAATATGAAGTAGAAAAAGTGACACAAACTAGATAAAAGTAAAAGACCATCATATAGTTCAGTTGTTTTTAAATGTGGCTGCTCATTAGAATCACATCAGGAGCTTTGGAGAGAAAAAGACAATAACTGGGCATTTGTATTTTTCAAAAAATTCCAAGATAATTCTAATGTGCATTTGGATTTCAACAACTGATTACAGGTTCTTCTATTAAACGGTAGTTTTAGTGTTATAGAATTCCATTATTTTCTGTTGACCAATCATGATACAACGTTATTAAAATGAATAACAGGTACATAATCACAATAATAAAAGACGTTTTATCAGTTTTCATAATCAATAGCCAGACAAAAAATAAAAGATAATTGCAACTGCAAGCCATGATAGAAACAAAGTGGAAATGCATACATGCACATGTTTTCATCCACCCAGTCAGTCTGTGTTTTTTGGTTGGTGCATTTAAACCATTTACATTTAAGGTAATTATTGATATGTATGATCCTATTACCATCTTCTTAATTGTTTTGGGTTCTTTTTTGTAGGTCTTTTCCTTCTCTTGTGTTTGCTGCCTAGAGAAGTTCCTTAGTGTTGTAAAGCTGTTTTGGTGGTGCTGAATTCTCTTAACTTCTGCTTCTGTGTAAAGCTTTTGGTTTTTCCATCAAATCTGAATGAGTCTTTCTGGGTAGAGTATTCATGGTTGTAGGTTCTTCCCTTTCATCACTTAAAACATATACATCACGCCATTCCCTTCTGACTTGGAGAATTTCTGTTGAGAAATCAGCCGACAGCCTTATGGGAATTCCCTTGTATTTGTCATTTTCTCTTGTAGCTTTTAATATTTCATCTTTGTCTTAAATTTTTGTCAGTTTGATTATTATGTGCTTTGGTATGTTCCTCCTTGGGTTTATCTTGCCTGCGACTCTCTGCACTGCCTGGACTTGGTTGACTATTTTCTTTCCCATGTTAGGGACGTTTTCAGTTATTATCTCTCTGAATATTTTCTTGGGTCCTTTCTCTCTCCCTTCTCCTTCTGGGAACCCTATAATGCAAATGTTGGTGTGTTTAACTTTGTCTCAAATGTCTCTTAGGCTATATTCATTTTTTTTCATTCTTTTTTCTATATTCTGCTTTACAACAGTAATTTACATCATTCTGTCTTCCAGGTCACTTATCTGTTCTGCCTCAGTTATTCTGCTATCAGTTCCTTCTAGTGTATTGTTCATCTCGTTTGTTTGTTTTTAGTTCTTTTAGGTCTTTAGTAAATATTTATTGCATTTTCTCCATTCTTTTTCCAAGATCGTGGATCATCTTCACTATCATTATTCAGAATTCTATTTTTCTGGAAGGTTGCCTATCTCCACTTCATTCAGTTGTTTTTCCAGAATTTTATCTTGTCTCTTTCATCTGGGACATAGTCTCTGCCTTTTCATTTTGATTAACTTTCTGTGATGTGGTTTTCAGTCTGGCAGCTGCAGGAATATAGCTGTTTCTTTTGTCTGCCCACCAGCAGATGAGGCTAAGAGGTTTGTGTAAGCTTCATGATAGGAGAAAATGCCAGTGGGAAAATTGGATCTTGCTCTGGTGGGCATGGCTATACTCAGTAAAACTTTAATATGATTGTCTGCTGATGGGTGGGACTGTGGTCCCTCTCTGTGAGCTGTTTCACCTGAAGCAACTCAACCCAGGAGTCTATAGGCTCCCCATGGTAGGGTTAATAGCAACCTCCCTCCAAGAGGGCTCACACCAAGGGGCACCTCCAAAGACTGCTGTTGCAGTGCCCCCATCCCTGCAGTGAGCCAGTGCAGATCCACAACTCCACAAGAAACTCTCCAACACTAGCAGGTAGTATTGGTTCAGTCTCCTGTGGGGTCACTGATCTTTTCCCCTGGGTCTTGGTACACACAGATTTTGTTTGTGGGCAGCTATCTTAGGACCAAGAGGATAAAGAGAATCAGAGAGATACCAGCCCTCAACCTGATCCTGTGGAAAAGTAGGAGAAACTTTGGAAACTGCTACTTACAAACTCCATGCTAAATACATTTACATGTCATTATAGTTGAACGGGGCTTCCATGGTGGCTCAGATGGTAAAGAATCTGCCTGCAACATCAGAGAGCTGAGTTTGATCCCTGGGTCGGGAAGATCCCCTGGAGAAGGGAATGGCAACCCACTCCAGCATTCTTGCCTGGAGAATTCCATGGACAGAGGAGCCTGGTGGGCTACAGTCAATGGGTCACAAAGAGTTGGACACAGCTGAGCAACTAACACTCTCACTTTTCACTTTCATAGTTTATTACTGTTCTGTGGATTTTTCATGATAGAGCTGAGGGCATCTATGATAGAATGAGTACATAAAAATGACTGGCAACTACTTCCTTTCTTGTATCCATGTTCATTCATTTACCCAGTAATTTTTAGGCCTTCTTTCTCTGACTCTGAGATTGACTATGTAACTTGGTTTGGCCAACAGGATGTAAGCAAACATCATTCAAGATCTGGAGATAAGAATTTGTCCTCTTTTGCTACACCTGTCACTGCCATGTGAACACCACATACATGCATATACATACACATCTACAAAGAGGAAATTTTCTTCCACTATTCAAAACCACTATTCAACTCAGCAAAAAACTCATTCATGTCACTGATGAACATGCAAAGTTCTGACCTCCTTCTTTGTTGTTTCATTTTCATCTTACTCGTTCATAAAAAATTACAAACCAACAGTCATATCACAACTATACTTATTCATAATTTGCAACCACAGTTGCACCTACAGGATGTAAGAGTTTAATGGAAAAAAAAGACAAAATTATTCTCTGAGATATAATTGGCTATGTGAATTTATAATAAAAGGTATTTTACATTTTATTATTTGTAAATTATATGCTACACTTTTATATCATAAAATTGACAATATTTTTTTTTCCAAAGAGTTGGGTGTTAAAACATTTACCAATACACTACTGAGTATGATGTAACATGCCTCCTTGTCCTCTGAACTCCAAAAGGCTGAGACAGAAAAGAGACTCTTCTATTTTTCCGTTATAAAAAAGATAATAAATTATTTTCCCCAAGAGAATTCTGCTCAGCTCTATAGGAAAAGGATGATATAATCAGTGAAAGTAGGTCTCAACTTCCTTAGAAACATGCAGGTAAAGCTAAAATAATGGTGGGAGGTAGGGTGAGGAGGTAGATTTACAAACACAAGGACTTTTTATTTTCATTCATCCCCAGGAGTGGGTAATTTTTAAAATTTATTATTATAACCCCATTTATTGAAATGTTTGCATCAATTAGAAATAGGAATCAGTTAACTATTTCTTACATGGGCCTCATTTCTGAAGATCCATGAGGGTGTCAACAACTTAGGTTAACAGCTAAAAAATGATATTAGTTGATAGTGATTAATTTTTTTTTCATTTCTATGAAATCATCAAAGAACAACCTACAGTACTAAAAAAAGGTAAAGATAAATATATAGAGAAACACATGTTTCTGATTTCCTGAGTTTTTTCATAACCTTTACTTTCTATTGCTAAAATATGTGCATAAAAATAAGATCAAGGAACCTAGCAGTTTATTCCCTCCTACCATTTTCCTCTCAAAGTCATATTACGAACAGAGTGTGGGAGGTATGCAGGATAGATCTGAAGGCTGAGGAAAAACCATCTTCTGTTAGAAAAAAATAGGGACAGAGGCTGTACAACCGTTTGGAACAGGAAAAAACATAGAAAAAGAAACAACAAGACAGTCATTTCTTAATATAAAGGGAAAAACTGGAAAAAGCAAACGGATGTTGTGAAGAAAGACTGTGAAAGGACAGAGCCAAGGAACATGAATGACAATACACAGAAAACTAGGAGGCATATACAAGAAGCAGGAAGAGCAGAAAGAAAAGGAAAGAAGGAAATAATCACAGTGAAACCAGTTTTAACAGAGCTAGGGAGAAACTTCTACATGTGACATCATTCATTTCTAGCTTACTGTGCCATGATATTTCAGAATCCATTCTCTAAATGCTTGCCAAACCTTCTTCAATTTAAATAGCCAGCCCTTTTCTCCACGTCTGGGGGGCTCAGGTCTTTGGGTGGCTAATTTGATAGTAACTATAAATGAAGTCAACGCTCTGTGTCTTACGTTGGTGTTCACATGGTACTCTCTCATGCTCTATCAGAGTCTGCTTTTGATGTCCTGATCTCTTGAACATTCTTGAGCCAGTAGACACTTGCCTTTTTTGGCCAGACAGGATTTCATTCTTTGGTCTTTCAGTATACCTACATTTCCTGCTTCCCTTGGGATTTGCCTTTTTTCCCCTTCTCTTTTATACCAACAACTTCCCTTTCTCTCTTCACCCCAGGTAAAGCCACCACAATGTGGTTCATGGGTTTCTTTAGTTTGTATGTATATGCACATGTTTTGATTTACATAAATAGGACTATGAAAAAGACTTTACTACTTCTTTGCTTTTTAGATGTATCCACATTGCACATCAAATCCACAATTTCCGCTTGCTGCAAATGTTCCCTGATGTCCACTAAAATCTATGTATCCACTTTTCTGGTGATGACACCCGTACATCTACAAACTCACTGCCTCTACAATCATGCAGCAACAAATATGCTGATTCAGGTCTCCTCATTTACCAGTGCAAGGATTTTTTTGAGGATGTCTGTACCCAAAAATGCTGAGTTATGATACTTGTTATTTTGACTGAATAGTAGCAGACTGCTCTCTAGGATAGTTGTACAAATCTACATTTTCACCAGCAGTATCTGAGGCTCCCTAACTATACAAATCTTCATCAATACCTGGCATTATCCAACTTCAGTGTTTCTGCACTTTAGTAGTGAAAGATGACATCTCACAGTTCCTTTAACTTGCATTTATCTAATTACAAAATAATTTGAAGTTGTGGGCATTAGGGGAATCTTCCTCTATAAATTAACTGTTCATATATTTTTTGCCTATTTTTCTATTGGTGTCTCTTTCCCTCTTTAGTTGATTTTTTGAAACTCCTTGTATTCTATACATTGGTCCCTTGTTGGGTTTTAGATATTTCAAATATCTTCACCCATTTAGTTACATGTTTATTAATGTTGTCCATTAATTAACCTTTGATGAGCAGAAATCCTATAATTGATGATAAAAATTCATCAGTTTATAATTTTATGGTTTTGTTTTTGAAATTTTGTTTAAGAGGGCCTTCTTCCCTCCCTCTAAAGTCTCTTAAATTTTGTTCAATTCAACTTATAATTTTAGCTTTCATACTTAGGTCTTTCACCTATTTGGAAAAGGTACATCTTTTGCATGTGGTATTAAAAAGCATTAGGTTTCTTTTTAAAATGTTATGAGCCAATTTTCCCAGGTCTTTCACCTATTTGGAAAAGGTACATCTTTTACATGTGGTATTAAAAAGCATTAGGTTTCTTTTTAAAATGTTATAAGCCAATTTTCCCAAGGTCATCTATTAAATAATCCAGCTGTTCCCCAATGATTTGCAATGCTTTACCACATAAAAAAACTTTTCCATATATATCAGTTTATTTCTGAGCTCTTCATTCAGTCCCTTCAGTCTATTTGTCTATTCTTGTATCCAAAAAAAATAACCTTCAAAAAAATTCTACTATGACTTTCTACTGTGTCTTAATATTTGATGGCCAAATCTCTCTTCTATCCTCTTCTTAAGGTTAATTCAGTTATTTCTGGAATTCTATTCTCCCTAAGTATTTTTAATAAAATTAGTATTTTTAATCCAACTGAAATTGAGATCAAGATTAATTTTGGCAGATTTGACATGTTTATAGTATTAAATTACATCATCCCAAGAGTATGGGCAATCTCTTTTCATGCACATCACCTACTATTCTATTTAACATTTCCCATGGAAGTCTTGTATAAACTCAGTTGTTAATCCACAGATATTCACTACTTTGTATTGCTGTTTTTACATTGTAATTTTCAGTGATTATTCTTCATACAGAGCAAAAGTAGTGATTTGCATCTAGGACCTTGGTTAACTCTTTTAATACTTATAATAGTTTGCCTGCTAATTTTTTTTATGGTAGATGGCTACCTCATCTACAAATAATGTATCTTAACTCTCTCATTTCAATCCTTCCATTTCTTTAAGTATTGTTCTTTACCATTAACCTTTACACAATCCAAAATATATACTAAATTTTTCCATGAAATATAATCACTTCTGTAGTTTTTTATATATAACATTTACCAAACTAAGAAAGTACCCTTCTAAGCCTTTAGTCCCAAGATACATTTCCCATAAACAGGTAGCGGACCTTATCAAATGCTTTCTTGGGATCAATAAAGATGATCATTTGATCTTATTTCTTCTTTGATCTAACAGTATGATGAATTGTTCTGACATTTTTTAATATCAAGTATCAAGGCTTACTTGATCATGATGCATTATTTGTATTATACCACAGGATATGCTTAGCCAAAGTTTTACTTTGTGTGGACTGTGGTATCTATAGTCATACAAGAAACAGGCCTATAGTAATTTTTTTTTCCTGTTATGCTCATTGGGCTTTAGGTTTAAAATTATACTAGAGTTACTTAAATTAGCTGGTAACTTCTTTCTCATTTTCAATTTCTAGAGCAACTTTCTTTTTTTTTTCCTTTTTCTTTTAATTTTTTTAGTTTATTTATCTATTTTTTAACTTTACAATATTGTATTTGTTTTGCCATACATTGCCATGAATCCACCATGGGTGTACATGTAGAGCAACTTTCAAGAACAGGAATTAGTGTTCTTTAAAAGTTGGATCCAATTAACATAAACTCATCCATCTTAGATTATGCGTTCTTAATAGTTCACTGATCAATTTCAACCCTTTACTGTATCTTGTGCTAATTTGAGCATTTTATACCTTTCTAGACAGAGGATGAGATGGTTGGATGGCATTATCGACTCAATGGACATGAGTTTGAGCAAACTCTGGGAGATAGTAAAGGACAGAGAAGCCTGGTGTGTTTCAGCCCATGGGGTTGCAAAGAGTCAGACATGACTGAGCAACTGAACAACAACTCTATCTTTCTAGAAATAGATTCACTTCATCTTGGTTTCCAAATCAGACATTGTTCCTTGGAGAATTAACTCTTCCCCTGCTCTAAAGGCAGACCATGTATTTTAAAGCTATCCATGACGGATTCATGTCAGTGTATGGCAAAACCAATACAATATTGTAAAGTAAAAAAATAGATAAATAAATAAATTTAAAAAATAAATAAATAAAGCTACCAATCAGCAAAAATGTTACCTTTGCCAGACTGAGTAGTCGGGATTAGCTGTATTACCTTAATTGGCCCAGACAGAAAACTCTGAACTTTTCTGTGAAGAGGAATAAACAATGTTCTTCATTGCCTGGCTTCACAGCATAATATGAGGTATGGAATCATAATGGGAGAGGCTGGATTTTTAGAGACTCATCGCATAGGTTGGACCCAAATGTGAGCCAACAAAGACAAGATATAAGCCCTGGTGAGGGTGAGTTCTGGATAAGAGCAAATCTATCCCCAGTCAGTGTAGTTTAGTGTGTCAAGAGACCCTCAAGAAAACATTTCTTAGTTTCTGACATTTGCAGTCATACAATTCCTAAACATTTGGTCCTAATACTTTGGCCTGTAAACTTGTATCCTCGTTGGTTCTTGGTGGATTAGTGAACTTCTGCCCCTGAAAATGCTGCCTGAGGGCTACTGTTGACTCTGTCGCCTCTACTGTGATATCTTGAGCCCACAGTCTCTGCTTCCTCTCAGCTGTACCCAAAAGAGCCCTCTGAAGTGGAAGCCTTGATCTCCCTTTCAGAACTCAGCTTTCTTTATACTCAGAACAACCAAGCTCTCTTTCTAGCTCTCCAGCCGACCACCACAGCCCCAGTGCCCAGGTAAAAGTGTCAGATAAAATAGAGATTTACCAACTATCACACACATTTATCACTCAGTTTTCCTAGTTAGTCCCCAATTGTGAGTTTACAGTTTCATAAACCTAATGAGAGAGAAAGAAAAAGATATTCATATATAGTCATTATCTATATCTATAGTGGTTATACATATGTATTTTTTTCCTCTAGTAAGTTCTGGCACTCTCAATATCCCTATTGAGTTTCCAGAACATATGATATCATTTCAAAGACATATGACAGAGAAACAATGTTTAGATTTCTAAAAGTGACACAAACTGAATTTTAACTGTAACAAACTGTTGTACCAAGCTATGTTTAAAAACTTTACATTTAGAAACAATGACACATGCTGCCAAAGTCTGTTTGAAGTGTTCTTTCTCTGTAATATGTATAAAGACTTTCTATGTTTTTAAACCAAATTTACTCAGTAATAAAGGTATACCCAATATTTTGATGATTTGGGGAGGGGAGTAAAGATGAATTTGAAAATATGCACACAGTAGTTCATCTCTTACCAATCATGCTTTCAAGAATAAAAAGGTTAAATTTAAAAAAAAAAAAAACCTCTAATACTAATAGTATAGATAGTTCTTTAGAACATTACTTTAAAGCAAGACAAAATTTCCACCAAAACTGCCTAGTGTTTGTCCTTTATTCTGACCTTGATGGAAATGAACACTCATTTCAGGAACTACACTACTGATCCCTCCTTCATTGCAGACTGAAGTCTCCACCAGGCCATCAGGAAGTCTGAGGTCCTGCAGACAAAGCTCTGTGAGCCTGTGCAGTGGCAAAACCACAACAGACAGGAGACAAGGTATCTCAGAAACTACCTGAAAGCCTCAGGAGTCATCATCAGGAACTGCCCTTTGAGTTAGCTGGTCATGAGTTTCACAAAAAGGGCAGAGTGGCTAAACCCAATTTCAATGCCTCTTTTAACTTGAATGCTCTCTGGTAAAATAGATGATTTGATTTTAAAGTCCTTTTGTCCTAGTCTATTCAGGTCGTGTGGCTTCAGAACAACACAAATTTATTTCATACAGTTCTAAAGGCTGGCCGTTCGAGATCAGGATGCCAGCATAATGGGGTCAGGTGACGGCTCTCTTCTAGGTCACAGACTTCTCACACTTTTCTCACATGATAGAAGAGGTTAGGGAGCAGCTCTGTGAGGTCTCTTTTGTAAGAGCACTACTCCAACTCATGAGAGTTCTACCCTTATGACTCAGGCACCTCCCAAAGGCCTTGTCCCCTAACACTGTCATGCTGGGCACTAGGATTTCAGCATACGGATTTTGGAGGGACACAAACATTCAGACCATATCATCCTTATGTCACATAAACTTCATGATTTTAATTTTAGATTTATTTATCTTAGTAGTTAAAAGACTATAAGTAATCATAACTCCCAAGTTTAAATAGTAAAAAAAAAAAATAATAAGGTAGAGAATTAACCTATAAAGGAAGCTGAGTGCCAAGGAATTGATGCTTTTGAACTGTGGTGTTGGAGAAGCCTCTTGAAAGTCTCTTGGACTGTAAGGAGATCCAACCAGTCCATCCTAAAGGAGATCAGTCCTGGGTATTTATTGGAAGGACTGGTGTTGAAGCTGAAACTCCAATACTTTGGCCACCTGATGCAAAGAGCTGACTCATTTGAAAAGACCCTGATGCTGGGAAAGATTGAGGGCAGGAGAAGAAGGGGACAACAAGAGGATGAGATGGTTAGATGGCATCATCGATTCAATGGACACGAGTTTGGGTAAACTCCGGGAGTTGGTGATGGACAGGGAGGTCTGGCGTGCTGCGGTTCATGGGGTCGCAAAGAGTCGGACATGACTGAGCAACTGAACTGAACTGAAATTAACCTACTGTACATGAGTCTTAATAAAGATCATCAGAGCTAACGTGTCCAATTGCTAGTAAACTGCAACAACTCCACACCCTTAGAGATTGAATAACTGAAATCTGTTAGCTATTTCACCATTCTTAAGTTCTAATGCAGTGCCTGGGCATACAGACAAGCATCACACTAGACCCTAAGCATTCCAGGATGAAAGATATTTCCTGCTTCCAAGGAGCTCACAGTTTAGTGAGAGAGCCGGCGAACCAAGCAATAGTTACACAACGATAAAGCTAAATGCAGAGATGCAGAGTATCCAGCCCACTTAAAGGCTACAAAGCAGAAGTGTCATCTCAGCTCAGTTTTGAGGTATAAGGCATCATTGGGCAAAGAGAGAGGGGAACGTGAAAACACACAGTGTTTCTGGGGAATGACATATGGCTGTAACAAATCATACTTCAGGAAAATGGCAGGAAAGGTAAGCAGGGAGAAGTCCTTGATTATTACAGTAAGAACTTTTTGTTTCAGTGTGAGTGCAAAAGAGTTTAGTTTTTTTCCAACAGAAACATATCCTAAGTAAGGTATACCATGGACTGCTATAGCAGAGTGAGTGCTGCAGTGGCTGTGATCCAAACTGCAACTGCTCACAGCCATCCAAGGGCAGAGCAATGAGAACACAGTGAAGGGCGGCAGCTCTGCTCAGGAGGGTGCAGTGTGCCTCGGGAAAAGGCAGCAACAGGACAACTGTCACATCTGAGGGCTGATCCACCAGGTAGATCACGTTGATTGTCTCTGAAATTGTGAACACAAGAGGAAGAATTAAGGGAGAAGACGAAAAACTGTTCTTGGAAGTACGAAAAGCCAGGATGCAAACTTTGCTTCCTGGGTGTGCCTCTCTTTCTGACTGCACTGCTCAGAAGCTAGTAATTTTCGGCCAAAATTATAGTTTCCTGCGGGATAAATAAAAATCTCTTCTTACCAAAGTGGAGGTGGGGGTGGGGAAAGAAAGCATGGAAAGGAGAAAGAGAAAAAAAGAAGATACTTCGATGAGCAGAATGAACAATGTGGAAGAAGAGCGAAATGATAGCCACAGAAAGTGGAAAGAGAATCATTAGCATCAGCAAGAGTGACCAAATCTTTGCAGCTGTGCAAGGATGGACTTCAGGGTGGCTACAGTGAGACCAGCAAGGGGACTTCCCTAGTGGTCCAGTGGTTAAGACACGGTGCTTCCACCACAGGGGGCACAGGATTGATCCCTGATGGCAGATACTAAGATTCTGCAGGCCTTGTAGAGGTGGCAAAAACATAAACCAATAATAATAAAAAATACAGTGAGACCAGCAAGGGGACCTCCTGGTGGTGCAGTGGTTAAGACAAAGAACATCCACTTCAGGGGGTAGGGGATCGATCCCTGGTCAGGGATTCTAAGATCCTGTAGTACATGGCAAGAGTGGACAAAATATAAAATGGTAATAAAATACAGTGAGACCAGAAAGCCATGAAAGTAAAACTTTCAGGGAAGGCTGGCAGTTCAGCAGGAGGTCACAGACCTCAGGCACCTCTTGTTAACAAAAGCCTGTTCTCTCCCTGAGGGAACCGAGGCAACCAAGGGTCAGCAGGGCTTACTTAACTCCTTTTTCCACAGATGGCTGATAGTTAGCAAATACTGATATACAACTGGAGAAGTGTAATTGCTATATCAGTACTCACTTACATCTGCAAAGAAATTCCTCAACTGAACTTTACAGCACAAGAGGTCAATTCCACCAAGGTGTTGGGTGTAGTCCACACTTTTTTTTTTTTGATCAATATTTAAAAATTGGGAGGTTTTGCATCATTTCTGGTTTCAAAAATTAGAAGATCTTGACATGAGGCCTCCCCTCCCCTATGACACCCAGAGTTGGAACTAAAAGCCTCCTCCCTCTTCAGATGGAAAACTTGCTAATTTTGGAAACTTTGTCTATTGCTCTTGAAGAAAAGGATCTTGTCACACAATTATTTTCCATGCTGTAATCATATTCCTTTGATAAAAGCACATTCACTTTCAGTAGAAATACATTTTAAATACTACTGTTACAAACTGTCAACTTATAAGCTTTCATATATAAGAATAAAGCTGGGTTCCAGAGAAAAAACATCTCAAAATTTTACACATGGTGTTCATTAGTATTATGTGGTCTTTTGGTCTTAACCATCACAGTGTTCTCTAGTCTAAGAAGACTGATGTAAACGGGCTGGGTTTTGTGGGCTCCATGTGCTGGGTTTTGTGAGCATGCAATATCGAGATTATATGCAAAGGCAGTGAATGTGGAAGATGCTAGTGAGATGACTCAATGCTATCAGGAAGCAAGCAAAAGAGGAGAACAAAACTGAAAAAGGAGAGTAAACGGGACTATGCAAGGGCACATGGAATTCATCAGAAAGAACACGTGAATCACTTGGTGGGTGAAAAGCACAGGGCCCTGGAAAGGACCCTAATTTCAAAATAGCTAACTTTCTATTATTATAAAGGCAAGCTCAATCATTAAACAGGTCACATTACTAAAATGTGTTAAGCATTGTCACACTTAAGGTAACTTTGAACACTGGCCTAACACTAATTTAAAAATATAAACATTCCAGAAGAAACTTCACATGAGGAAGCAACTGCAATCTTAGCCCTCTGCATTTTGGCAGCAGTCTGAAGGTTGTGCAATTTAGTGATACTCAGAATAAGCACTAAACAGAGGGCTTCTATTAAAATGTATAACATTGTACTTTGATGCAAGAAATATGAGTACCCACCAAGGACACAGAAAACATCGTAAGAGCCACAGGCACAGTGTTAGAAACTGGTATCGTCTGCAGTTAGGTGCCAACTCTGAGTAAGTGAAAAGCTGAAGCATTATGGCAAAATTCACTAAGTGAAAACTCTTACAGAGGCATTCATGCAGACAAGTTCTGTACATATATTTTCTCTGTGACTAAGACACTGCATGTTAGTCACTGGCAAAATATTTTCTATTTATAAAAATTAATTTCAGCTTTTTCAAATTCAGGGTAATGGTCATAAGTTAGAATAATCTGGCCGAGCAGACCCTTGACTAAACACATGCAAAGGCTTTGGAAATATAGACCTCCTCAATGTTATTCAATAAGAGACTATTGTGTCCAGTTAATGGTCAAGAATCATTGTTTACTATTTTTGTATGATAGTGGTTTTCAATAGCTCTCTTATTTTCCTTTTAATAGGCACATTCCATTCAGCCAACCCCCAATGCCCTCTTTCTTCATAGTGGAGAAACTGTTCGGTATTCCAATTTGCAAAGTCACATGTTGCCAATAAGAGACCACACACCACTGACTCCTGCTCACAACAGTGGTGCATTAGAACAGCTTCTGGATCCCAAAATCACTATAAAGTAGCACTTAAGTCTCACGATCTGGAATCTTCTCACCTTTAACCAACAATAAACATGCTAGTTACTATGCATACTAGTGAATTATTTGTTGATTACTACCTTGTAGCTCCATTCTACCGGGCTTACAATGTAAGTCATTCCACTTTGTTCTTCAGCCTTTCTAGATCTTTTGTAACACAGATATCTACCCTAACAATTGGTAGCTTGTTTAAATACAGTTACACAATAAAAGTTCATCCTAACAAAGCGAATGTAGACTTGGTGGTCCTAGGCATACCTTGGTTGGCTAGATTTCCTAAGGTTCTACTTTTAATTTCAAGCAACCAGTATTGAAATATTTCTAACATACAGAACATGCTTCCTCACCTCCAAAGGACATTTTGTTGAATTTAACTTAAATTTTGAACTTAGCTTGAGCCATCATAATAAACATCAGTCATTACTGGAAGCTACACAGTTCAGTTTAGTTCAGTCACTCAGGCATGTCCGACTCTTCGTGACTCCATGGACTGCAGCACGCCAGGCTTCCCTATCCATCACCAACTCCCAGAGCTTACTCAAACTCATGCCCATCAAGTCAGTGATGACATCCAACCATCTCATTCCCTGTTGTCCCCTTCTCCTCCCACCTTCAATCTTTCCCAGCATCAGGGTCTTTTCAAATGAGTCAGTTCTTTTCATCAGGTGGTGAAAGTACTGGAGCTTCAGCTTCAGCATCAGTCCTTCCAATGAATATTCAGGACTGATTTCCTTTAGGATGGACTGGTTGGATCTCCTTCCTGTCCAAGGGACACTCAAGGGGCTTCCACAACACCACAGTTCAAAACCATCAATTCTTCGGTGCTCAGCGTTTGTTAGACTCCAACTCTACATATCCACACATGACTACTGGAAAAACCATAGCTTTGACTAGATGACTTTGTTGGCAAAGTAATGTCTCTGCTTTTCAATATGCTGTCTAGGTTGGTCATACCTTTTCTTCCAAGGTGCAAGTGTCTTTAATTTCATGGCTGCAGTCACCTTCTACAGTGATTTTAGAGCCCAATAAAATAAAGTTTCTCACCGTTTCCATTGTTTGCCCATCTATTTACCACGAAGCGATGGGACCGGATGCCATGATCTTAGTTTTCTGAATGTTGAGCTTTAAGCCAACTTTTTCACTCTCCTCTTTCACTTTCATCAAGAGGCCTTTTAGTTCTTCACTTTTTGCCACAAAGGTGCTGTCATCTGCATACTGAGGCTATTGATATTTTTCCCAGCAATCCTGATTCCAGATCGTGCTTCATCCAGCCCAAGTTTCTCATGATGTACACTGCAAATAAGTTAAATAAGCAGGGTGACAATATACAGCCTTGACATACTCCTTTCCAGATTTGAAACAAGTCTGTTGTTCCATGTCCAGCTGTAACTGTTCCTTCTTGACGTGCATACAGATTTCTCAGGAGACAGTTAAGGTGGTTGGGCATTCCCAGCTCTTTAAGAATTTTCCACAGTTTATTGTGACCCACACAGTCAAAGGCTTTGGTGTAGTCAATAAAGCAGATGTTTTTCTGGAACTCTCTTGCTTTTTCAATGATCCAACGGATCTTGGCAATGTGATCTCCGGTTCCTATGCCTTTTCTAAATCCAGCTTGAACATCTGGAGGTTCACAGTTCATGTACTGTTGAAGCCTGGCTTGGAGAATTTTGAGCATTGCTTTGCTAGCATGTAAGATGAGTTTGGCCACCTCATGCGAAGGGTTGACTCATTGGAAAAGACCCTAATGCTGGGTAGGATTGGGGGCGGAAGGAGAAGGGGATGACAGAGGATGAGATGGCATCACTGACTCGATGGACATGGGTTTGGGTAGACTCCGGGAGTTGGTGATGGACAGAGAGGCCTGGCGTGCTGCAATTCATGGGGTCGCCAAGAGTTGGACACGACTAAGCGACTGAACTGAACTGAACTGAACTGAAGATGAGTGCAATTGTGGGGTAATTTGAGTATTCCTTGGCATTGACTTTCTTTGGGATTGGAATGAAAACTGACCTTTTCCAGTACTGTGGCCACTCCTGAGTTCCCCAAATTTGCTGGCATATTGCATGCAGCACTTTCACAGCATCATCTTTTAGGATTTGAATAGCTCAACTAGAATTCCATCACCTCCACTAGCTTTGTTTGCAGTAATGCTTCCTAAGGCGCACTGGACTTTGCATTCCAGGATGTCTGGCTCTAGGTGAGTGATCACACCATCATGGTTATCTGGGTTGTGAAGATCTTTTTTGTATAGTTCTTCTGTGTATTCTTGCCACCTCTTCTTAATATCTTCTGCTTCTGTTGGGTCCATACCATTTCTGTCCTTTATTGTGATCATCTTTGCATGAAATGTTCTTGTGGAATCTCTAATTTTCTTGGAATGATCTCTAGTCTTTCCCATTCTATTGTTTTCCTCTATTTCTTTGCCTTGATCACTGTGGAAGGCTTTCTTATCTCTCCTTGCTATTCTTTGGAACTCTGCATTCAAAGGGTTATTTATTTCCTTTTCTCCTTTGCCTGTAGCTTCTATTTTTTTTCTCAGCCTTTTATAAGGCCTCCTCAGACAGTGATTTTGCCTTTTTGCATTTCTTTTTCTTGGGGATGGTCTTAATCACTGCCTCCTGTACCATGTCATGAACCTCCATCCATAGTTCTTCAGGCACTCTGTCTATCAGATCTAATCTCTTGAATCTATTTGTCATTTCCACTGTATAATCATAAGATATTTGATATAGGTCATACCTGAATGGTCTAGTGGTTTTCCCCTACTTTCTTCAATTTAAGTCTGAATTTGGCAATAAGGAGTTCATGATCTGAGCCACAGTCAGCTCCCAGCCTTGTATTTGATGACTGTATAGAGCTTCTCCATCTATGGCTGCAAAGAATATAAACAGTCTAACTTTGGTATTAATCATCTGGTGATCTCCATATGTAGAGTCTTCTCTTGTGTTGTTGGAAGAGGGTGTTTGCTATGACCAGTGAGTTCTCTTGGCAAAACTCTATTAGCCTTTGCCCTGCTTCATTCTGTACTCCAAGGCCGAATTTGCCTGTTACTCAAAGTATCTCTTGACTTTCTATTTTGCATTCCAGTCCCCTATAATGAAACGGACATCTTTTTTGGGTTTTAGTTCTAGAAGGCCTTGTAGGTCTTCACAGAACTGTTCAACTTCAGCTTCTTTAGCATCACTGTTTGGGGCACAGACTTGGATTACTGTGATATGGTATGGTTTGCCTTGGAAACGAACAGAGATCATTCTGTCATTTTTGAGACTGCACCCAAGTACTGCACTTTGGACTCTTTTTTTGACTATGAGGGCTACTCCATTTCTTCTATGGGATTCTTGCCCACAGTAGTAGATATAATGGTCATTTGAATTAAATTTACCCAATCCAGCCCATTTTAGTTCACTGATTCCTAAAATGTTGATGTTCACTCTTGCCATCCCCTGTTTGACCACTTCCAATTTACCTTGATTCATGGACCTAACTGGAGAAGGAAATGGCAACCCACTCCATTATTCTTGCCTGGAGATTCCTGGGGATAGAGGAGCCTGGTGGGCTGCCGTTTATGGGGCCGCATAGAGTTGGACAAGACTAAAGTGACTTAGCAGCAGCAGCCGCATGGACCTAACATTCCAGGTTCCTATGCAATACTGCTCTTTACAGCACTGGACTTTACTTCCATCACCTGTCACATCCACCACTGGGTGCTGTTCTTGCTTTGGCTCCATCCCTTCATTCTTTCTGCAGTTACTTCTCCACTCTTCTCCAGCAGCATACGGAGCACCTACTGACCTGGGAGTTCATCTTTCAGTGTCCTATCCTTTTGCCTTTTCATAGTGTTCATGGGGTTCTCCAGGCAATAATGCAGAAGTTGTTTGCCATTCCCTTCTCCAGTGGAGCACATTTGGTCAGAACTCTCCACCACGACTAATGACATTGAAGATGGCGGAGTAGAAGGACATGCGCTCATCTTCTCCTGTGAGAACTCCAAAATTACAACTCTCTGCTGAACAACCGTCGACAGGAGAATGTTGGATCCCACTAAAAAAATATACCCCACGTCCAAGGGCAAAGGAGAAGCCCCAGCTAGACAGTAGGAGGGGTGAAATCGCAATTAGAATTAAACCCCATACCCGGCAGAGACGCTCGGAGGGCTCAAACAAAACCTTGTGCGCATCAGGAGCCTCCACAGAGGCTGAGCCAGACCTGCCTTTGAGTGTGGAAGCAACACAATGGAGCATCAAAGTCAGAAGCATTTTAAAAGTCTTGGGCTCACTGCTCAAATTTATTAGGTTGCTGAGGACTGCCTGACCACTGGACTGCTTATGCACAAAATGGGAACGGGAATAAGAACACATTTCTCATACTGTTGTGGGGATGACTGAATAGATAATTAAGAGCACTCATAAAACACATGTCTGCATCACTCCTCTAGAAACTGGGATGCTCCCAGAATCTGCTGAGACAGGTGAAACTTCTGCCTCTAGTCTCATAGTTCCAGACCAGGACAGGGAGTTCTCATGCTTGATTTGATCATTATTGTCTATTTGCCTCTGCTGTGTAGGCTGATTAGTTTTCTGTGATTGTGGTTTTCATTCTGTCTGCCCTCTGATGGATAAGGATAAGAGGCTTATGGAAGCTTCCTGATGGAAGAGACTGACTGAGGGGGAAACTGAGACTTATTCTGATGGGCAAGGCCATGCTCAGTAAATCTTTAATCCAATTTTCTGTTGATGGGCGGGGCTGTGTTCTTGCCCTGCTGTTTGACCTGAGGATAAAGGTCCCTCTAGTCAAAGCTATGGTTTTTCCAATAGTCATGTATGGACATGAGAGATGGACTATAAAGAAAGTTGAGTGCTGAAGAATTGATGCTTTTTAACTGTGGTGTTGTGGAAGACTCTTGAGAGTCCCTTGGACTGCAAGGAGATCCAACCAGTCCATCCTAAAGGACATCAGTCCTGAATATTCATTGGAAGGACTGATGCTGAAGCTGAAACTCCAATACTTTGGCCACCTGATGCGAAGAGCTGACTCATTTGAAAAGACCCTGATGCTGGGAAAGATTGAGGGTTGGAGGAAAAGGGGATGGGTGACAGAGGATGAGATGGTTGGATGGATGCCATCACTGACTCAATGGACATGAGTTTGAGGAAGCTCCAGGAGTTGGTGATGGACAGGGAAGGCTGGTGTGCTGCAGTCCATGGGGTTGTAGAGAGTCAGATACAACTGAGCGACTGAACTGATGTAGGCTGAAGCTATCACTGCTATCATTATGTTAGCCAGTGATCTAACAAATGAAAAAAAGAAGGTACAGGATACAACAAATAAAAAGAGCCTTCCAATATAAAACAGAAAGGAGTTCTCCTCCTTTCTCTTGTAAGCAGAGACATGGGTTTCCCAAAATAAAGAGGTTCCTACATGGAGATGGGGGGAAGAAGAGGTGCTACAAACTGATTTATACCAACTGGGCCCATCACAACTGTCTAGTTCTTTTGATAAACATTAGGTGTATCCTGGAATAATCAGTAGACCTTTTTGCAATGAACCTGGTTGCAAGTTCAAACAAGCATTAGCAGACAGACATAACACCACCATGTCACCCATCTGTTGCTTTGACTCTTGAACTCCCCTCTTTGACTTTTTAGGCACTGCAATCATCATTCTGCATGAAAGATTCACCATTCCCGGAGGATCAGCTAATCTAGTCAAATCAGGAAGCAGAATGCTCCTATGAGTGGAAACACTGAATTCTCAATTCAGGGGTGTATTCTGCAGATGTTAGCTGTTTTCACTTGCAAGATTCTTATACACTCTCCATGCAAAGGATGGAGATATCTATCTAACTCCTAACGAACCACATTCATCTCACTAATGGAGAATTACTTCTAACATTCATTTCATTCATTAATTTTGTGGTTCATACTTATCAAGCAGTATCTGAAGTGTTCTTAGTGACCACTTTAGATGGCAGACTCCTCCTAGGGTTCATCTTACATAACCAACCATGTCTACAGGGGAAGATAACTTGAGTACACACATGTATTACTGACTATACTGACGGATATCAAAAGTAAATTATGATTAGTAACAAGAAGAACAGAGGGGTTTGATTGTTGTTAAGTTTGTGTTCCTGGTGGAAGAAGGATCGGAGAATAAAAGGCAGAAGCTTCAAAAACAGGAAACACAGATCCTGTAGCTGTGGGTGGTGCTCCAGGACTTCTATAGATGTTTAAGGGACTGATGATTTGGTTTGTACCTCATGAGAGAAGCCACCAAAAAAAAAAAAAAAAAAAAAAAAAACCCACAATGGACTGGGAACCAAGTAGCCCAAACTTCCCTCTTCCCTGTTATTCTTCCTGCTAAAGAGTATGTACAGAGTAGAGAACTGGCTGCGGCAGCTCCTGCTCTAGTTAGAACACACTGTCTGCCGGGTTTTGGCTCACTCTGGATCCCAAATCAATCCAGGAAACCTGAATTACCCCTGCCCTCCAATAATATTGTTGATTTCAATCTCCTTTAAATATATAAATTAGGATAGCCTGTATTGTTTCTTTGTCAACAGGTAGACAGATAAACTGATTTCACTTTATAATGATACTTCAATCACTCTACAGAAAAGAATCACCCAGGAAGACTTTCAAAATTAGACTTGCCATCCCACAGACTACTGAATCAGAATCTCTGTGGAGGGACCCAAGCATGGGTATGTTGAGGGTTAAAGAAAGGTACTATTTGGATCAGGGCTTCCCTGGTGGCTCAGTGATAAAGAATCTGCCTGTAATGTTGAAGATGCAGGAGATGCAGGTTCAATTGTTGAGTCGGGAAGATGGCTTGGAAGAGGAAATGGCAACACACTCCAGTATTTTTACCTGGAAAAAGTCCCATGGACAGAGGAGCCTGGTGGGCTACAGTCCGGGGTTGCAAAGAGTAAGACACAACTGAACGGCTAAGAACGCATTCTATTTGGAGCAGGTATACACACTTGATAAAGAACCACTGGAGAAGTGCCAGTGTGCAATAATGATGAACTAGGTTTTCAAAACAATCTCCCTCCATCAGCAAAAAAAAAAAAAAAAAAAAAAATGTTAAAAATGGCTGGTCATTTTTGTTTAATAAATCACTTTAAAATCATCAAACAGGTGACAAGATAATAAGGAATTATCAGAACAATCTGATAATTATTGAAGGAAAAACAAGAATTCAGATAAGCTAGCATGGGAACACAACTTTTTCTTGCATGCAAATTTCAAAATTCCTATAGATCTGAATTTTCTCTTAATGGGTTCACTAGTAGGTGTTTGAAGTCCCAAGTTGACACAGGGTGAGGCCTCTAATAGGAGACCACCCTGGAAGAAGAAAAAATAGATTCCTTAAGGAACTCCAACTTAAATTAAGGGTACAGGTGAAATAGAATAGATTTGCAGCTGTGATCAGCATTATGAGGGTCATCCAAAGAAGCTCAAGCCCTGAACTTGGTGGTGCCAGACTCAAAGTGCCTCCAGAAGGCAGAAGCAAATACAGATTCTCTCTGGAGGAATACGTCATAAGTAAACGTGACCGTATTCAAATAAAGTATTTCTGCTGATCAAAAGATGTCAAGAAAAAGAAAAGACAAATCACTGAATGGAAGAAAAAATTGTAATATACATAATAGACAAAGGACTAGGATCTAGAATATAGACAGTCCTATATAAGATCTATACAGATACTTCACAAAAGAGGAAATCCAAATGGTGAATAAACACATGAAAAGGTGCTCAACCTCATCAGTAACCAGAGATCATCAGAGTAAATTAAAAAAAAAGCAAATCACTAAAGTTCCTACAGTATGATAATGCTTACATAAAAGTCAAAACCAAGTATGATCAAATAATATTGTTTAGACATGTACACATAGTGAGTGGCAAAATTCTAAAGAGAAAGGAAAAGAACTGGGGAGCTGGAGGGGGTTATAGTTGGGATGGGATACACAGGAGAGCTGGTAATGTTCTTTTCCTTGACCTGGTGATGACTGCCAGGATTTATGTTTATAATAATTCTTTAAACCATACTTCCAGCTTTATATACTCTCCTGATCACATGTCATATTTCATAATGAAGCTATTTAAAAAGAAGAGGAAAGAGGAGTAATAACAAGAGGGAAGAAGAGAAGGACAAACAAGGAGGAGAAGAAGAGGCAGAATTGGAGGTGGCAGAGAAGCAGAGGGAGAAGGGAGTGAAGAGGAAGAAGGTTTAACATCAACTTAAATCCCAGGTTCTGTAAGACCAGTGACCATGTATTTTCCTTTGAGTGCACAAGTGTCAGGTCAGTTCTTAACATACAGCCCCTTTCGGCAAACGCTCTCTGCTGTCCCACTGTTCACTGTGCTCTGAATTCAGCTATTGTCCTGATTTTGGGTTCTCTTTGATAGCCTTCTCAATCAGCCAAAAACTATGACACAACACATCCGACAAGGAGTATTCAAGGAGCAGATGATATGGGCAGGATGCCACAGGATGAGACTTACTCAACATAATTTCAGCTTCATTTAATCTTACAGATATCATTCGTACAAGTATGATAAATACCTCCTCAGCTGTGGCTTTGCTTTCATGGATACTGTCCATGAGTTTCACCGATGCTGAACAGTCCTGATAGAATGTATGATCATCAATGCCATGTTCTCCAGATATACTATGACAGCAAGTCTGTGAATTTTCTCTTCCTCAACCTGAGCAGGAGTATTCCCACAGATCTGTTTTTTTTAATAACTTTAAAAATGCAGTTGGGAAAAATGTAGTCAGTAAACATAACTCATGGCTTCTCACAGATTTTGAGATAACATTTTAGAGGACAAACAATGTGATTCTTTTAAATGAGGAATTTAGTTCAAAATTTAAGATCATAGATTTTGGGGGAAAGGAAGAAATATGTCTAAATATTTATTCAACATACTCCTTGTTCTCAGGGGACACTTTGGTATCACTCAATGCACTGGACTTAAAAATTAACTAATCATTCTCTTGCTGTTTTGAGGGAAAAATTCTACTTAAGGTTAGGAATTTGTTCCCTCTTCCAGCTGAATCAGGTTTTATTTAAAATACACTGTCCAAAAAGGAATGGTTTGTATTCCATGTCATGATTCAGTTTTTAAAAGTTACTTGCAGATAATTTTATATTATTCCTAATTATAGTCCCCAACCCTTACCCCTAAATCCTGATTTTCATGTTATAAGACTCTCCTCAATCTTTTCTGCCTGCAGCAGAAAACCTGCCCAGATTTCCTACTCCTCCTAAGCAACCTGTTTAGTTTTTCCAACTCCAAGAGCATCCTCAAACCTATACAATAATACTACCAAATTCATCTCTGTGGAATGCTCATTCAGCTTCAGAAACAATGAACCCAAACTTCAATGAGGCAAGTTCCATAATCTGAGTAGTAGTAAGGATGCTGTAATTATTTTTTGTAAGTAGTCCCACCACCTGGCCCACGTGCATTTTTGAGCCATGCAAAATATCTTCAAGCTCTCAACTTCAAGCAGATTGAGATATATATATATACACACACACACACACATACATACATACATATATACATGTATATATATTTATATATAGAGAGAGAGAAAGAGAGAGAGAGAGAGAGGATTCTATCTTCTTATCTTCAGGTTACACATATTCCATTTTTTCAGCTGTTTTTCAAGCAACATGGTTTCAAGATCCATCACTGGACTGAAATCAATTTCGTCAATGTTATTTCCAAAACAAAGCGAGCAAGCTCCACATGGTATGTCATACCTCCACCATGTTGCTATTAATGCAGACTGGAATCAAGCCTATTTTTGTCAGCATTATTATACTGTTATCTGAAGCTAAGCAAACCTTCAGAATTTCTCTTTTTCTCTCTCATACACACATTTATATTCGTATAAGTGATCAATTTCAATAAAATTATATCTATATTATATTTATACATAATAAATACAACCCTATAATTATCATATAATTATAGTTATTATTAATTATTAAACAACTTTTGAGTAGCTTGAAATATTTACCTTTGTTCTTTTAACCAAGAGGTAAATTAGTTAGTATTTGATGAGTACCTACTGTCTGTAACAAACACAGAAAACTGTTTGTTATTTTAAAGATAAGGAAACAGAGGTACAAAATCACAAAAATAACATGCCTTGGAATCAGCATTCAAACTTCATCTGACTCCTGACTGTGCTCTTACCCCCCTGCTCTTTACCTCTCATTCCAGGACTTTAGATAAACAGAACTGCCAAGCAGGCCTTTGAGTCTACCCAAGTCACTGATAACCTTGTGAACAGGGCAAAACCAAGAAGGAACCTTGCAACAAACTAGGAACCTCCCACAGGAAGACACACTGATCCATTCAGCAACAGTCCTTGATGCATTAATTTCACAACTAAGAACTAAGCTAATCATTTCCAGGAAGTCCACACTTTTCCACTTACTTTGTAAGAATATCAAAAGAAATTTCGTAAAAACCATCCAGACTCACCACATACACAAAATTCCCTGGATCCCCAATCAAATAACTGTTGGAAAAGAGGTGTCAAGTGTTGAAAGATAAAGAAACTGAAGCAAAAATCCACTGAAACAGGACAATGTAAATCAAGAAGTGGTGAGGAGATGTTCACTGACAGGAGCTAGGGGCAAGATTTTTATAGGGAAGACAAGACTTTTATAGTGGAATTACTCCATTGGCTATAAACTGCTGCCTTATTTGGGAAAGTCCTGTTTGCTCTTTACGATTGGTTGTCCTTAGGTTTTGATTTCTTAACCTTGAGGCATTACAGGCTTAAGTTTGGGTTTGTTTATGTAGGCAACTAAGGCACTTGAACCACTTCAGTCTAATGGACTCCTTGTCTAATTAATTTAACACAAGTTGGTACCGCATGATTTCCTCTTGGATTCTGGACACTGCACCACCTTCTATTAATCACTGCTACTGTTCTAAGTGCTCACAGTTTCACAAGCTGTTTTTGAAATTCTGCTAAAAATTGAGATTACAATAATTAATTGGTAATTTATAAATTCTTCTATTACCCCTCTGGGAAATTATCTTTAATCACTTAGAACTCTTCAATTCTTTGTAAAGATGATCAGTGATTTTCCAAGATTCCTTGTGTGGTAAATCTTGGACTCAAGACAAAACATCTTTGTTACCAAAGGGCTAACTATTTCCACATCTTTTAAGACATCAAATTCCTGTTGGCCAGTTTTGTTCTACCTCTACAACTTGAAGCTCTTTCTTTTTGATTAAAAAAAAAAAAATCCAAGTAAAATAATTATTAAATACCTCTGCTTTCTCTTTATCATCAAGGAACACCATACAACAGTCATTCAAACAGTCTACCTCTTCCAAGATCTCATTATGAAACTAGTTTCAAATACCTTATTTCTTGGCAGGATGTTCTGTATTTTGGATTATGCTATGCCTTAAACTTTCTGAAACCAGCTTGAAAAGATGCTCTCCCTCTATTATAATCATCCTTAATTTATCTATATCTCAGGGCCAGCATGATATGTACCATTCGGAATCTAGGAGACCAAGTCACTTGTAATCCCTGACCTGTACACTCTAAAATGCTGAACCTGGGCCAAATGTTAGCTGATAAGAAGGAAACTAAAAGCATTACAGTAACTTGTACAAATACCAGGAAATAACAGAAGCGGCAACAGATAAGAGTCTTAGGGAAAAAAAGACAGAAATGCAGGTCATGGGAGCTCTCACACATCACCAACTGGGGAAACTAAGCCCCGCTGCAGGGTCTATCCTGCAGGGATATATCCAGAGAGACTCCACATGGTGCTCTTTTTTTCTCATATTTTTTAAAATATGGAACATCTAAGGTCCCTTGGAATTTATGTATAAACATTTCTTGAGGAAGAGTCCATATTTTACTTAATGTGGAAAAAAGCAGCAGTTTACTATCTCAACCCCCAACTCACTGGTTTATTAAGGAAACGAACAAAGAAGCTATATACCATATACACATACCTATATACGAGTATATAGGAAGACAGTGGTATGGACTATTATATAAGGAAATTTATTTACCTATATGAACATAAACAAAAAGTCCTATTAATACATTATTAAATACTACGTATATTATGGAAAATAATTATCAACAAATGATGTATATTATGTATTATATGTCACATTATAAATCATATTTCACATATTATACCTCACATTATATATTTCATAATTATGTGTTTGAGTATACATTTTTCTTCCATTATCATCTGAAATGTTCCTGACATCTACTTAATACCAATCCTGTCTTTAGTGACATTTCATAATTGCCCACAGGTTGCAAAGCTCTGCCCAAAACAAAATGTTATGTGATTATACACATTAGACCAACAAAAAATTAAAGAATACTTCTCTGTATTCAAAGACCACAGGATTTGGTTTCTCAGAAATCTTAGCTTCTTTCACCTTTTCTGCAAAAATACTGTCCATTTGTCTGTTACCCCTTCCTGTTACCCACACACTTTTCAGTCCTCTACAATTCCTTAGGAAGTACAACTGATAAGGATATTCTTCATAAGATTTTATCCTAGAGAAACCTTAGTGCTTGCATTCTTTTTAAAAAAATTTTATTGGAGCACAGTTGCTTTACAGTGTTGTGTAAGTTTCAGGAGCACAACAAAGTAGATTAGTTATGCTGCTGCTGCTACGTCGCTTCAGTCGTGTCCAACTCTGTGCGACCCCATAGACGGCAGCCCACCAGGCTCCCCCGTCCCTGAGATTCTCCAGGCAAGAACACTGGAGTGGGTTGCCATTTCCTTCTCCAATGCATGAAAGGGAAAAGTGAAAGTGAAGTCGCACAGTCGTGTCCGACTCTTCGCGACCCCATGGACTGTAGCCTACCAGGTTCCTCCATCATACATATACATATATCCATTCTTTTTTAGATTCTTTAGGTCACTGAGTAGAGTTCCTCATACTATATAGTAGGTCCTTATTAGTTATCTATTTTATATATTATATAATGACGGCCTATTCTTTATCTTCACTTGATAGTGACTTCTTCTTTGAGGTCATCTTTTGTTTTAATAAATTCAATTTTTTGGTGTTCAGTGGCTTTAAATTTCCTAAATGTTAAAATGTCCTTATAAAATGTTAAGTTTTTTGGACTGCTTAAAATAGTTTTAAAATAAGGGTTGGAAAACCAGTTAAAATACTTGACAAATCTTTCTGCCAATGCTTTAGACAGTCCTTTTAGAAATAATTTAACTTTAAAAAAAAGAGAGACAATTCTTTGAGTAGTAAAGACAACTCAAGAACATTATATTACACAGGTGTATACATGTGTTTCTATGTGACACATAAATTATGATCAGATCTATTTTTCTGATGAGTAGTTGTACTCATCACAGCCATTTGTGCTGTTTGTTACTTCTTTTAAAAATATAAATATACACTTCTATAATTCAACCACATTTGATATGTTATTTCTACAGAGAGAAATAATAAATTACTCCAAGTTTTCACTAGTTTCGAACATTGATTTTTCCTATTTTGAGAAACCTAAATTGATAAGGGAACACAAGCTAGCCATGAGACTATGAGACAGATTTCTACAATCCAGAAATTATTCAAAACTGACTAATTCAAGACTATATGCTTAAAAAAAAAAAGACTATATGCTTAATGAAAACTAACCATTATGACCAAGGAGCCACTAAGGCCTCCACCCTCAAGACGTCATACTTAAGCCAGAAATACACAAACTAATATGCACTCATAAGGAACACTAGAGAACTGAAGTATTAAGTTTTATGTACCATAAATATTAGATCAGTTGAGCTGGATTATGTGAAAAAGGCTTCCTAGAAAAGGTAAAACATGAACAAAGTATAAAAAAAAATATGCTGTGAATAATAAGCTCATGGGAGAACCAATCACAAAACCAAAAACCTTCTATATTTGTATCAAAATTAGATTGAGCATGAAAATGACAAGGGGATGGTAATGACTGTGGCACATGCTGGAGAACCGGCCGTGAATGCGCAGGAAGAATGGGCACTTTGTAAGGGGAGATGGAATAAGGTCATGATGGGTTTAAAGTGCTTGACTAAAGTGGGGATTTCTTTTAAGGCTCACTGTATATGCTGTACATTCAGAGATTTTAGTTTATAGGAACACTTCCATAACATAATCATAGAACACATTTTTACTGAATAACCTGACAAAAGAAAGAAGAGTAGTCAGCATATTCGTTCTGAAAAGCACTGAAATGGAGACAATTGTACCATCTGTGAATATTCTTGGAAAATGCACCAAGGTATCTCACTCACTTCTGCAGCCACTTCTATAAAGTGACTATTTTATATTCCTCATTTTTTCATTGTCATTTTCTTTTGTGTTATCAAGAATATCCACACGGTTTATGTATCCAGAAATATACAGACTGGTTCCAAATAGGAAAAGGAGTACGTCAAGGCTGTATATTGTCACCCTGCTTATTTAACTTATATGCAGAGTACATCATGAGAAACGCTGGGCTGGAGGAAACACAAGCTGGAATCAAGATTGCTGGGAGAAATATCAATAACCTCAGATGTGCTGATGACACCACCCTTATGGCAGAAAGTGAGAAGAACTAAAAAGAGGAGAGACAAAAAGTTGGCTTAAAGCTCAACATTCAGAAAACTAAGATCATGGCATCCAGTCCCATCACTTCATGGCAGATAGATGGGCAAACAGCGGAAACAGTGGCTGACTTTATTTTTCGGGGCTCCAAAATTACTGCAGATGGTGAATGCAGCCAGGAAATTAAAAGACGCTTACTCCTTGGAAGGAAAGTTATGACCAACTTAGACAGCATATTAACAAGCAGAGACATCACTTTGCCAACAAAGGTCCATATAGTCAAGGTTATGGTTTTTCCAGTAGTCATGTATGGATGTGAGAGTTGGACTATAAAGAAAGCTGAGCACCGAAGAATTGATGCTTTTGAACTGTGGTGTTGGAGAAGACTCCTGAGAGTCCCTTGGACTGCAAGGAGATCCAACCAGTCCATCCTAAAGGAGATCAGTCCTGGGTGTTCATTGGAAGGACTGATGCTGAAGCTGAAACTCCAATACTTTGGCCACCTGATGCAAAGGGCTGACTCATTTGAAAAGACCCTGATGCTGGGAAAGATTGAGGGCAGGAGGAGAAGGGGACGACAGAGGATGAGATGGTTGGATGGCATCATCAACTCGATGGACATGGGTTTGGGTGGACTCCAGGAATTGGTGATGGACAGGGAGGCCTGGCGTGCTGCAGTTCGTGGGGTTGCAAAGAGTTGGACACGACTGAGCGACT
This sequence comes from Okapia johnstoni, assembly GCA_024291935.2. Classification (NCBI taxonomy): domain Eukaryota; kingdom Metazoa; phylum Chordata; class Mammalia; order Artiodactyla; family Giraffidae; genus Okapia; species Okapia johnstoni. The sequence continues at coordinate 57,779,220 of CM044326.1, read as the reverse complement.
GAACTGAACTGAACTGATGCATTCTTAATGCCCTTATATTCCTTGAATACCTAAAAACATTTGCTTTCCTAAGACAGTGTTATCATGATGCTCGGTTCTGTTGAAGATTAAAAAAAAAAAATGAAAAGGTGCTTGTTTTGAGAAGGTTCTAGACAATGGAGAAAAGATGTTATCAAAGATGCTCTAAAGTACCAGTGAACATTTCTGACCACTATCAATGCTTCTCTGTGTCTTAGTCAAGTGTTCTGCTTTCAAGAGCTCTTGCATTAGTATGTTCTGGTATGACTCATAAATGCATTTTGGGTCATCTGCTTTATCTTAAAGACTTTTACTTTAATGATTTCCTCCTGAGTTTTGAGTATTACTAACAACAAAGAAAACAGTCCTGAAGCAAAATTCAAAATTTGATTTTATATCATGTAAAGTATACATTATACATTTTAGATGAATTATAACTACGAACCATTCCTTTGAACAATTTTAATATTTAAATTATCTTCTGCTGTATTTCGTTTGGGAACTTTCCTCTATTTAATAGTCGGGATGAAAACTGGTTAGCAGCATCATCAAGTATTGTTGTATCTAAAAATCTTATTGTTGTTGTTTAGTGACCAAGGCGTGTTTGACTCTTTTGAGACCCCACGGACTGTAGCCCACCAGGTTCCTCTTGCCTGGGCTCTCCCAGGCAAGAATACTGAAGTGAGTTGCCATTTCCTTCTCCAGGGGATATTCCTGACCCAGGGATCGAACCTGAGTTTCCTACATTGTAGCTTTAGATACGTATCTTTAGATACATAACATGTACTTGCTAGTGATGTATGCTCGGCTGAGAGAGCATATTATGACAAAAAGAAAGATGTATATTATGTACACAGTATAATTATTACTTACTTTGCCAGTTGTAATTTAACAGAAGACTTGTAATTTATTCAAACAATATGCAGATCATATGCCATAATACCATTAGGATTTTACTTCTGCTTTTGGAACAAAATACTTGATGCCTCTCAGTGATGAAGGTATTCATCAACTGACTTGAGTTTAACAATCCCTAGTTCTAGGGAATCACTGTATCACAGGGTCTTTATTCCCATATTATAAAACTTAACATTATGATATTTTATTCATTCACTCACTCAACAAAGAATCTTAAGCTTTAAGTATGTACAAGATGCCGTGGACAAGACATATCTAGCTCTACATTCTATAGGAGATATAGATATTAATCAAGTAATCCATTTTATGACTGCAATAGTCATAAGTGTTACAGAGGTGTACATGATGCTATGAAACCATATAAAACAAAGTTCCAACTTAATTTGAGGAAGAGGGACAGGAGAAAAGGACTTTCCAGGAAAGTCTTCTCTGAGAGCTACTGTGAAAATTAAATATTTGAGAAGCATTAGGCCTGGGTCCAAGAACATAGCAGCCACGCAGTGAAGTGATGGTGATAATGATGATGGTATGACACAATTAAAGTCATTCAGCTCTCGATCTTTCTAGTTCTCCAGACCAGGCAAGTTTAGAATATATTATGAATAGAACCAGATGTGCTAGTATGTTGCCTACTGCATGAAGAGCAACAACAAAGGGCCTTAGAGTCTGTAACTGTCCGTTCATTGTCTTTATCATTATTATAGATTCTCCTCATCAGAGCCTTAAGAGTGTGTGTCTTCCCAGAATAGTTCTAGTTTTCCTAACCCAAAATGTTGTTCGAAATACAAATGGGAATCTACTACTATGCTACTCAGTAAAGAGAAGAACTTGGGCTGTGGTCAAGAAGTGCCCATCGTATTAGGTCCCTCATTCCCCAGGTTCGCATCAAGCCATTGAGAAACTTAGCATCCTTGACCTGTTCACTTCTGCCCTCTGTATCTCTCTGCATCCCTCCATCATGCAGCTCCCCTTTCAAGGGCCATTTCGGTGAACTCAGCTTCAGCAGTACAGCCCAGGGCCTGCTAGTGTATGCATTCACGTGTGTGGGCAACCAAATAACTAAACTAGGGTGAGGGTGGCTTCAGTGAATGCAAACACAGAGATAAATAAGAATCAGTGTATACAACAAGCCTGAAACACACACAGCAATCTTCTCACCACAAGAGAAACTACTGTTTAACCATCTTCTCCTTGTAGTAAAAGTGAAACTGATTTTTGCTCACTTCATCATTTTCTCCTTTTCACTGAATGCCATGCACCGCGAGATTGCCATCTCTCGGGTAACATGGTAGATGCTTTCAGATGTGTTACCTTTTTAAATTTTTTTAACAGCTTAACTAAGGAGCAGTTTACATAATACATGACACTCTTAGAAAGTTCACAGCCTGGTAAGTTTTGGCATATGAATACCTCACTGAAATCACCACCAAAAATCAAGATAACGAACATATGCTTTATCCCAAAGGAACTGCTATAGACTAAATATTTGTGCCACCCTCCAGTTCATATGTTTAAGCCCTAATCCCCAATGTAACAGTACAAGAAGGTAAGAACTATGGGAAGTAGTTAGGTTACGAGGATGAAGTCCTCATGAATGGACTTAGTGACCCTGATAAGAAGAGACATGAAAGAGATGATCTCTCACTCCACCATTTGAGGACATGGCAAAGAATACTGTGTGCAAGCCAGGGAGAGAGGCCTCACCAGAACCTGGCCATGCTAGCACCATGATTTCAGACTTCCCAGCCTCCAGAACTGTGAGAACTTAATTTCTATTGTTCAAGCCACTTGGTCTGCCGTATTGTATTACAGAAGCCCACACCAGCCAAGACAAGAACATATGCATCACATCTCATGCTCCTTCCTAATTCCTCCCTTAGCTTCTCCCCACCCTCTCATTCCAAGCAACCAGTGATCTACAGTTCTGCACTATGGATTAGCTTACACTTTCTGAGATTTTCTACAAACAGAATCATTCATTATGTACTTTATGTGTGGGGCATCTTTCACTTAGTATAATTATTTTGGGCTTCATCCATGTTCAGTTGCTAAATCGATATTATACCATATTATCAATACTTCATTCCTTCTCATTGCCAAGTATCATTCCATTGTGTGGGTATATCATAGCTTATTTATACATTCACCTACCGAAATGGACATTTGTATATAATAATTGGTATGGACATACCATACCAAGATGTAACAGATTTCTCATGGGTAAATACCCAGGAATTGAGTAGCTGGTATATATGATTTTTAAAGAACCTGCCAAACTGTTTTCCAAAGTGAATGTACCATTTTATATTCTCAACCAGCAGCGTATGAGTATTACTTCATGTTCTCACCAACACTAAGTATGGTAAATTATTTTAACTTTAGCCATTCTAAAAGTAAACCTTGTTTAATTCTCCCATGAAAAAGAATCTCCATGTCATAGATCATAACAATGAAACTCTGCTCATGTTTTCCTCCCAAGGAGATAAACAACAAAAAGCTCCTTCAGAGTACCCCAAATTCTATTCTAATACAAAAACACAAAACAAAAAATGTCAAAATTCTTATGCTATTTGATTTTATAACTGAACTTTCATACTGTAGACTTGAGTCACAGTAAAACTGGTAAGCAAGTAAGTGTTAATCCCAAACATAGACTACATCATGAAATATTAAAACAAAATACCTTCTATAAACTCAGAAGGTCCTAATTTTATACTGTAACCCTACAGAGTTGGGTAGGATGAGATCCTTTGTTAGTACAATTATCAAATATTAGTAATATTTCAAATGTTTCACATATCAATTTATCTCAAATGTTTTTATGAGTAATTCTTTTGTAGAAAAAAAATTTATTCAACATTTAAAGTTTCCAAGGCCAATACTTCGCACAGTATGAGCTTGTGAAATTTTGACCAGGATGCTGAAATTTGATGACCACGATAACTAGGTCAAAAAAAATGTGAGGAAATAATTTGCCATCTTAGTAATAGCAGCAGCCAGGAAAATTGCTAAAACATCATAAGTGCCAGAACATGACATTGTTGAAGAACTCAGGAAAAAGAAAAGTTTATTATCTTATATGGAAACTTTCAACCAACTCCCAAATACCTGGACACAGCAATACTTGCAAAGAAAGCACTGACATGATGGAAAGCAGACAGGAAAACTAATTCAAAATCACTTTGCAAAGTTTTAGTAAAACAGCCAACATTAAAGTGCTGCCAATTTGAAGCCACTGCTTTAAAAAAGGCAAACATCCTTCTAACATTCACTGGATCAAAAGTGACCTAATCACAAAATAAAATGCCTTCAAAAACAAAAGAGAATGCAATGGCAATAAAGAGACAGCTACAAATCAGTCTTTTTTAACTTCCCACTAGCATCATGAAAAACATGACAATCTGCAGATTATTAGTGCTGCCAAAATTGGAGAAAGTTCTTGTGGTTAATATAAAAACAAAATATGCATAAATATACAAGGACAACAAAAGACTATTTTTTGCTTGTAGGAGCACTGTAATTTTATTTAAATGGTAGGTGTTTCTGCAGAATAGGAAATGGAACTGCACTTAAAGAAACATCAAATTCTATACCCATTATACAGTAGTCATCTTTAAATTTTGGCAAGAAAAAAAATTATCCACATGAAAAATAAAAGCAGCAAACTATTTAAAAATCATTCAAACTACAGTAACCAAAGAAACACTTCACCTGCTTATTTTCCCCTTTCAGGTAAATTTGAAATTTGCTTTCCTTAAAGAAAACAAAAGCCAAGCCACTATCAAGAATCTGGCTTGTTCTAAGATACTTGTGTACCTAAATTCCACATCCCATCCTGTAAAAAAAAAAAAATTACAGCTACCTTTACAATGTGTATTCTGTGGAAAGTTGGGAAGGTAAAAACACTATTTTGTTTGAACAATTAAGTTTCTTACACTTAAATAGGTACAATGTTTAAAATAATCATATCCATGAACAGTGGATATTTCTGATTCAAACAGAGAAGAGTACAAGTTTGGTCTTTTGGTTTGTTTTTGGTTGGGTGGAGGGTGTTCCATTTGGTTTCAGCTGCTTAAGCTTTGAAAAATGAACCTGATCTCCAGCACTCTACTGTATAAGTCACCTGAAGGAGTTGAAAGGAAGGAGTTGAAGGAGAGTGAAAAAGTTGGCTTAAAACTCAACATTCAGAAAACTAAGATCATGGCATCCAGTCCAAAAACTTCATGGCAAATTGATGGGGAAACAATGGAAACAGTGACAGACTTTCTTTTTTGGGGGCTCCAAAATGACTGCAGATGGTGAGTGCAGCCATGAAATTAAAAGACGCTTACTCCTTGGAAGAAAAGCTATGAAAAACCTAGACAGCATTTTAAATAGCAGAGACATTACTTTGCCAACAAAGGTCCATCTAGTCAAAGCTATCAGAGAAGGCAATGGCAACCCACTCCAGTACTCTTGCCTGGAAAATCCCATGGATGGAGGAGCCTGGTGGGCTGCAGTCCAGGGGGTCGCTAACAGTCGGACACGACTGTGCAACCTCACTTTCACTTTTCACTTTCATGCATTGGAGAAGGAAATGGCAACCCACTCCAGTGTTCTTGCCTGGAGAATCCCAAGGACGGGGGAGCCTGGTGGGCTGCCGTCTATGGGGTCGCACAGAGTCGGACACGACTGAAGTGACTTAGCAGCAGTCAAAGCTATGGTTTTTCCAGTAGTCATGTATGGATGTGAGAGTTGGACTATAAAGAAAGCTGAATGCCAAAGAATTGATGCTTTTGAACTGTGGTGTTGGAGAAGACTCTTTATAGTCCCGTGGACTGCAAGGAGATCCAACCAGTCCATCATAAAGGAAATCGGTCCTGAATATTCATTGGAAGGACTGACGCTGAAGCTGAAACTCCAATACTTTCGCCACCTGATGTGGAGAACTGACAAATTTGAAAAGACCCTGATGCTGGGAAAGATTGAGGGCAGGAGGAGAAGGAGATGACAGAGGATGTGTTGGTTGGATGGCATCACCGACTCTATGGACATGAGTTTGAGTAAACTCCGGGAGTTGGTGATGGACAGGGAAGCCTGGCATGCTGCAGTCCATGGGGTCGCAGAGTCGGACGTGACCAAGCGACTGAACTGAACTGAACAGAACAGAACAGAACAGAACATGAGATGGAGAATTTAATAAGGTTTTTTTTTTTCTTTAACATATAATATTATCTTTATTCCTCGAATGGGTTTATTTTGCATTCATGGGAATGCTAAAGAGAGACAGGAAACAAGCCATCTAGAGGAGTATCTTCTCTAATCATGGCAATTCACAGGTCATGCTGTGAGTTTACTATCAAATGTTCCTTCCAATACAGATTTTTGCTGTGGCCATTTTAAGTCAGGCTGTTAGCAGTTTGCAAATTTCTGCTGTGCAAAAGTGGTTAAGCTTGTTCTGTTGCCATAAAAGGCAGATATATTAACAGATATTTGGGGTTCAAATCAAACTTGCAATTTACGGTTAACATTCAAAAAGGTGACTTCAAATTTCAAAAAACTACTTTAAATTATTTTCAAATTTTAATTTTATTCATACAAAATAGGGCCATAGTTTATGTTATATATTACAGTATATGGTAGAATATACTTAAGTATATAAAGTAAGTGTATTTCTTTTTAATATATGAATTCTTTTTAATGTATGCAACAATTATTATAGGCACAATCTTAAATTAATGAAGAAATAAACAAAGCTAAATTATACTAAATACCCTGTGGCTCAGCTGGCAAAGAATCTGCCTGCAATATGGGAGAGATTTGGGTTCGATCCTTGGGTTGGGAAAATCCCCTGGAGAAGGGAAAGGCTACCCAGTCCAGTATTCTGGCCTGGAGAATTCCATGGACAGTCCATGGGATTGCAGAGTCGGACACAACTGAGCAACTTTCATACTCACACCACCTGTAAATTTTTAGGGTTTTTTTTTTTTTCTTAGCCTATTCCTTTCACTACCCTTCTACATTGAGACTCTTAGATATTCATAATTATTATGCAGACAAAATGCTGCAAGCTGATAAATTTATTTAAAATATGGCTGTTCATCAATTTATACTACATCTTCATAATAAATATAAAAAATTTATACACATTGCTATATTTAAAACAGATATTCAAGAAGGACCTACTGTGTATAGCACAGGATACTCCGCTAAATATTCTATAATAACCTAAGCAGGAAAATGACTTGAAAAGAATAGATACATGTATATGTATAACTGAATTACTTTTCTGTACACCTGAAACTAAAATAATATTGTTAATCAACTATACTCCATTATAAATAAAAATTTTTTAATTTACTGAAATAAAAGCAGTTTAAATATAAGAAAAAATCAGGTACTCTCCCTCTCCCCCTCTCTTTCTGCCACTATATTTAACTTGGGGGTTAGTTTCTTGAGTAAAAGTCTTAGAATCAGAAATTAAATAGTAATCAAACATATGATCACAGTTGCAACCTTCCCAATATACTGATAAACTCTTCCAATTTATAATACTAGCAGCAATGTGTGAGTTCACATATATCCCTACAGCTTCATCTAAAATGGACTTATAATTTTTAGTTATTTAATAATTTCAGACAGTAGCACACACCCCACACTTATTTTAATTTACATTTTGTAATATTACTAAGATGAATATTTTTCTTTACAACTTTGGTATTTGTGTTCTCACTTATATGAAAATTTATTTTCAACTAAGTTTACTCTGAATATCATTCATAATTTGCATTAATTATCAAAAATGACATCAGTATCAGTTTCCTAGTTATCAACTCCATCAGTAGTTCTTCATGTTATTAAATTGACTACAATTTTGAATACAGAGAAAGCAGAAAATTTCACCCCTAAATCATTTTGCTTTTATCAATTTTTATATTTTTTCTATTTTATATTTTTAAATATAACATATTTATATACATATATGTAACTTTTAATGTTTTGTACATTACATATGTCTCCCTTTTTTGAATCACATGAGATATAGGGAAAATGTATCTACTTCTATATTCTTATCAGTTTTGTAAATGATGCATTAAATAACTCATGTTCTCACTATATTCTCACCTAATTTTCATCTTAAATTCTAACAAACATTTTCTGAAATCTTCAATTTAACTTGTCTTTTCTTCAAAACAAGTAGTACATGTGTAACTTAGCAAATGAGGAACGTTTTGGTGACTAACATTGAAATGAAGTTATCTGGAATTGCTTTCAAATTAGTTTTTTTCCAGTGAGAAATTGTAGCAAAACTGACCAAGTAGTTAACAATGATAAACACAATATTTTAGAATACTCCCAAATTCTAGGTATTAAAATAATCATTTAAGACATGTGACACAAAATGTTCTAGGATGTTTCATCATTATAACTGAAAATAAAAGAAGTATACTGTTGACTATATATCTCAACTTGGTTAAAACAGTAAGCTACTTTTGTATTGGTAGGTAAGCAAAAGTGTACAATGCTTACAAATGGAGGCAAAAAAAAAGGTACTAAGATCATTTTAAATGTGTTAGCTGGTCATAATTAGTACATGTTTCTTCTTTAATTGTAAATGTTATATTCCTTAATTTATCTATTGATATATAAGTAACAGTGCTATGCGTATTTGTAACACTCTTTTACACGAGCAAATGATTTCTCTGGCTAAATGATATCTCCCAATAGGATTACATAGTGTATTATGTTGGTATGAATTAGTTTGTTAGATAAATAACTTTAAACATGAAATAGCAATCAACAAGTATGCATAAAAATTATTTAAATGTGTATGGTGTTTTCCTGAATTGAGTGATTCTAGTTTGTCTATCTGAAGTTAAATTTTCCAATTCCTGAATACAGAAATTAGAATGAATGTTTAATTATAATGATATCAATGTTTTAGAATTTTGTTCTTTATTTATCATCTTATAGATGGGTTTTTCTTTTTGAGGGAAGAGGCAAAACTGGTCTGTTGAAATTTTAGGGTGCAGAACCAGAAATTCTGATGACTTCTGAAATAGGAAAATTGAATGTTTGGGAAAGAGTTCTGCATTAATGACATGCATTTGGCAGCCATCAGCCTATAAATGATATTTAATGTCATGAGACTAAGTGATGTCCCCAGTGATAAGTGCAAATAAAAGAGAGAAGAGGACTAAGTACTGATCCTTTGGGCATTCCCATGTGAAGAGGTCTGACAAAAGAAACAGGGAAAAATGAGTCACAGGCATCCACGATAATACACTGTCTCTGACACTCTGGGGTTGATCGAGTAAGACGACGAAAACACTGATCAATGCAAGGCGTAGGGCCTGGGAGGTCAAGATGAACCTGATCTGATTTCTGGTGGGGTAGTGGGAACCTTAGTCTGATTAAAGAACGTTTAGGAGACAATTAAAGGAAAACTAGAGACAAGAAGTATAGACTTGTTGTGAGTTTCACTGCCAAGGGAAACAAAAAACAGCTAGTGGGGCAGAGAGAGGAAAAAGCAAGACGGTTTTGTGTTTTTTTTTGGTTTTCAACACAATGGAAATTTTTTAACAAAGTCCCTAGACAACATATTTTCTTAATCCAATGTAAAGTTCTAATGAGGAAGGGCATTACAAAATGATGACCTGGGCTAATAATAGGAAAGTAATTTTGTCCAGAAAACTTTTATTAATAACTCTGAGTTAGGCCAGCTCTATTTTCAAAGTAGTTAAAATTTACAGAAATCCAACTATATATCAAAAGCAACAGTTAAGTGCTCTTCTCCCTATCATAGATATTGGAGTAACGGGAAATCTCCCGAGGGACACTTATCCCAGAACAGGTGAAAAAGCAAAGCTGTATCAGTGGTCTTTTAGGGAGAATATTAGTATGCCATGTAAATCAACTATCTGTACGTAAGTGATAAATTAAAATCTTGATTGAATGGTCAAACATAATAAGCTTAAGCCAATAAAATACAGCTCTAGGGATGATGTTATTAACACCAGTTCAATTTGATATTTAAAACATCTTCTGGAAGGAATGGTTATTTAAATTTCTGTCTGAAGTATCAGAATTGTACCAATAGAACATATAAAATATGTAACTATGATGCAATTATCTGTAAGCCACACCCTTACACCAATTTGGGGCTTCCCTGGTAGCTCAGATGGCAAAAAAACCTGCCTGCAATGCAGGAAACCTGGGTTCAATCCATGGGTTGGGAAGATCCCCAGGAGAAGGGAATGGCAAACCACTCCAGTATTCCTGCCTGAAGAAGTCCATGGACAGCCCATGGGGTCACACACAGTCAGACATGACAGAGTGCCTAACACACACTTTCACTTTATACCAACTTGTCACTAAGTAACAAGGTTTCTCAGAACATCTAAAACTTGTATGAAGGAGGCTACTTTGCACTGACTGTAACGGGTAATTAATTCAAACTACACATGGGGGCCTCAATCAATTGGTGGAGATCCTGTGTCCCACTGAACTCAGGAAATCTCAAGGCACATCCACCACTGCAGAAATACACATCACTAGAGGAGGAGCTGTTCATTCCAGCTCTCCTGTCCTTTCTCCCCAGTCTGTCCAGGGATCAAGATCAAGGTGGGGGAACATAAAATAGACAGATTATAACTGCACTACCATTTACTTTCCTTTTCTTTCCCCAAAACAAAGAATTTTGAGATTATCACTAGTTAATACCAAAACCCAGGTGAGATACAGAAACAAACCTTCACACTAAAATTTAAACTGAACCCAACTCATGAATTCCAGTAATGGAGACATTCAATCAGGTAAAACTGCAACTACAGAGCTAAATATCATCCAAATCTCACTGCATATTAATACTTAAGGCATTCTAGAAACCATCATGAAGATGTATGCACACTTAAATACAAAGAATTGTCCTCAGATCATTTCCAAGTTGTTATGAAACTGTCAACAGAAATTTTAACAATTAAAATGGACAAATATCAGCTTTCCTCTTTTGGAAAATTTGATGTCTTTCAAGACATGTCTGAAATGAAATTTTGCCCCTATAATTTTTTTCTTTGAGAATTGCACTTTTCTGACAGCATTATGCAGTTCCACCCACTTCCCACTGCTTTTCAGACTTATGTAGCAGAAGCGCCACCAATACACATACATATTCATAAGCTGTCTGAAGCATTAATTCCACACATGGCAATGTATACTTGCATCTGTGGTTGGAGCTTCTAATTTGCAAAAGCAAATATAATGTGTCTAAAAATCTTGATGAGTGAGTCTTTCAAATTCAAGCCCAGAACATTAGGGATCCACGTATACATAATTTCAAGCAGCAATAGATTTAAGCTTTCTGACTACCTAATATAATTCTCTCCAAGTCAGAGTGTCACTATATGAATCTGATTATTGTCAATGCTAATTTCTCTAATTTACTTCATATATGTATTTCAGGTTATAAATATTCATAACAAAAGTCCTCTGATAGTATCCCCTTCCACTAGTCTAAACTAAATTCTACTTTCTATAACACAAATCTATTTTCTCCCATTCTAATTTATCAAATGGCTAAGAAAAGTAGCTGGTGGTATCTCTTCCAAACAAAGAAACAAGAACCTAACCTTTCATTTCAGTGTATAATGGTCTAGTTTATACACAGACAATGAAATATTCAAAGCGTCTTACATATCACTGACTCCTCATTTTTCTTCTTCCTTTTTTTTTTTGGTAATAATCTCACCAGTGGTTGAGCCAATCTACTTCTGTCCTTGAGCTCTAATTCTACTCTAGTAACTGTAAATGTTCATGGGGTTCTCAAGGCAAGAACATTGAAGTGGTTTGCCATTCCCTTCTCCAGTCTTGATGAAAGCCTTCTCTTGATGAGAGTGAAAGAGGAGAGTGAAAAGGCTAGCTTAAAACTCAACATTCAGAAAACTAACATCATGGCATCTGGTCCCATCACTTCACGGCAAATTGATGGGGAAACAATGGAAACAGTGACAGACTTTCTTTTTGGGGGGTCCAAAAATCACTGTAGATGGTGACTGCAGCCATGAAATTAAAAGATTCTTGCTCCCTGGAAGAAAAGCTATGAAAAACCTAGACAGCATTTTAAAAAGCAGAGACATTACTTTACCAACAAAGGTCCGTCTAATCAAAGCTATGGTTTTTCCAGTAGTCATGTATGGATGTGAGAGTTTGTACCATAAAGAAGGCTGAGCACCAAAGAATTGATGCTTTTGAACTGTGGTGTTGGAGAAGACTCTGGAGAGTCCCTTGGACTGTAAGGAGACCCAACCAGTCCAACCTAAAGGAAATTGGTCCTGAATATTCACTGGAAGGACTGATACTGAAGCTGAAACTCCAACACTTTGGCCACCTGATGCAAAGAACCGTCTCATTTGAAAAGACCCTAATGCTGGGAAAGATTAAAAGCAGGAGGAGAAGGGGACGACAGAGGAAGAGATGGTTGGATGGCATCAACGACTCTATGGACATGAGTTTGAGTAAACTGGCAGTTGGTGATAGGACAGGGAGGCCTGGTGTGCTGCAGTCCATGGGGTCGCAAAGAGTTGGACACAACTGAGCAAACTGAACTATAAATGAGCAGATTTCCCTTTTACTCCTCTTTCTTGGGTGGGCAGCGGGGGTGGGGGTAGGGGGTACCTCCATTAGGTGGCAGCTACTTAAGCCAAGAACAGTGCTAGTTTGCTAACTCAGGACTCTAAAGCACAGAAATTTGTACATAAGTGCTTGAAAAATAAATAATTAAAGTACTGGCATCAATCTAAAAGTACATAAACAGTTTGCAAGCATCAAAGTTGTAGACTTGCTAATTTCTTGGCAAATTTCAATATGACAAAAATCATTAAAAGGTGAAAACCTCAATTAAACAAGTAAATTATCTTAACGTGGTTAAACACGCGACATGTTAATGAATTAACTTTGTAAATCAGTGGGGGAAAAAAACCAAATTGCTTCTCTGCTAATATTTCGGAAAAGATAACAAATTACTTTGCTCAGATTTTGATTGTTTATTTTTGTTGGTTTTATTAGCCATTCCAGTGGTTCAAAACAGACACCTGAAATTGCTAGGGTTTCCTGAGGAAAGCCTATTGCTATATTTGGAGTTGTGTTATTTATAACACTTATTTCCTCATTCTAAAAGGTTGCAGGAACAAGGTTTAAAAATGTTTACTGTTAAAAAATGTTTATTAAGGTATCTTGCAAATGAACACAGACTGTTTAGAAGTTCAACAACTTGCTTGGGCAGCACTGTACTCTCTTACAGAGTGGCTTTGCAACAAATACATGGATCTTCCAGAAAGTCCCAAACTATTTACAGATAGTAGTAGTAGATCCTCATCATTTGCAGAGTCTGTATTTGTAAATTCACCTACTGGCTAAAATGTGTTTGTAACCCCCAAGCCAGTATTCACGATGCATCTGGGGTCATTCACAGACACTTCTTGGTGTTTCATAGAGCAGCAAATTTCTGAGTCACCCGACATGCGCATCCCCAGCTGAAGCTCTGCCTTCACATCCTGTGCTTCTTTCGATGATTTCACTGTTTAAAATGGCCCCCAAGCATAATGCAGAAGTGCTGTTCAGTGTGCCTGAGTGTAAGAAAGGAAGTTGCAATGGGCCTTAAGGAGAAAAATATGTGAGTCAGATTAGCTTCATTCAGGCGTGAGTTAGAGTGGTGGCCAACGAGTGTATTAAACAAGGTATCTTTAAACAAAAACACACATAAACAAGATCATGTATTAATTCATTGATAACTGTGGCCAGAGGCTTACAGGACCCAATCTGGCATTTCCTGTATGAACAGTGGTTCGGGATTTGCTAAGCCAGTGTTCAAAGTAACTTTGTAGAATATAACTACTACCAACTGTGTTATGTCTAGTCAATTTGACTGTGATATACCACTGTGGGCTTCCCAGGTGGCGCTGGTGGTAAAGAGCCCACGTGCCAATGCAGACAGATTGTTAAGAGGTGCAGGTTTGGTCCCCAGCTCAGGAAGATCCACTGGAGGAGGGCATGATAACCCACTCCAGTATTTCTGCCTGGAGAATCCCATGGACAGAGGAGCCTGGTGGGCTGCAGTCATAAGGTTGCACAGAGTTGGACACAACTGAAGTGACTTCGCACACACACCTCCATACCATCCCAAGGCTAGGCGACATGGGGAGTAAAGCAGAATGTTTACATTTGTTGGTTTATTAAGAGTGTTATCTCTAATCTACAGTAACCAACAAACAGAAAACTTGACTTCTATGGATGGACCATGGTAATTTGGGGTCTAGTATAATATTACTTTTCTAGTGAAATCCAGATTCCTAAACTCATCACTCTTCTTCCTTTCCAGTGTCTTCTTATTTGCAAACACCATGTTTCAGGAAAATAGTTAACATGTTCTACCTTATAAAACCCACAAGTAAAATTGTGAACACTATAAATTCTGTATATGGCTAGATGTCAACATCAGAAAGGAGGGGAAAAATACCTGGAGTTTGTTTCTGTTGTTGCTGGATTTCCTTGAAACAAAAAAGACTAGCAATTTTATACATCTGTCCCTGGAGGGCTATCACATGAATATCATTAGGCTGTTTCAGCCTCAGTCATCCTTCATACCCTCTTCCTTCTCTCTCCACATTTGCTCCCTACCCGGTAAGAACACTGGTTCCAATTCTTATTAAAAAATTTACTATATGCCATATGAATTAACTTTAGAATTTTTTTTTTTTAATTTGGGAATTTAAGATAAGGCAATAAACACTTCTGTGTAATATCTTTGCCAACTTAATTGTCAGGACCTGTATGAGGTTAAGCAACCAATATTTGTCTCCAGAGAAACAGAACCCAATAGAGTTGTGTGTGTTGTGTGTGTGTGTATATATTCTCTGTGTGTATTATGTGGTTGCCAAGGCTGGCAAATCCAAAAATTATCAATCAGACAGGAAAGCTGGAAACTCAGGCAGGAGCTGATGCTATAATCTTGAGGCAAAATCACTTCTCAGTATTTGCTCTTTAGGCCTTCAACTGAATTGATGAGGTCCATCCACACTATTATATAAGTCAACTGATTGTGGATGTAAACCACAACTACAAAATACCTCTTCACACCAATACTCTTATTAATGCTTAACCAACTGGACACCACAGTTAAATCAAGGTAACACACACAAATAACCATCACAGTACTCAACCCCATAAAGTTGCCTCCAATAAATACCAATAAGCAACAGGGAAACAGAATGAACTGAGGCACGAGTCCTGGCATGAAATCTCAGCTCTTTCACTAACTGTATGGTTTTAAGAAAATCACTTTACTTTCCTGAATCTTAGTATGCTTATTTGCAAACAAAACAAACAAACAAACAAACACTGGTGTGGTGGTATTTTACAGATTTGATAAAGAGCTTAAGGCAATCAAGGAGTGGCAGTACAGTGTTATTAGTGTCTATGTCTTTTATAACTGTATTAAATATATATCACGAGTATATTTCTGACACACAGTAAATGCTTCATAAATGTGTATGTAAGAAAGAAAGGAAGGAACAAGGTGGGGAGGGGGGAGGGAGGGAGGGAAGAGAGAAGGAAGAAAGAAAAAATGAATGAAGAAATAAACATCAAAGTTCACTTCTAGAAAAAAACATAAAATCACAGTTCTTGAGACTACAGGAAAAACACAAAAATAAAAAAAAAAACAGTCCCTTATTTCCAAAAATTTAGACCTGAAGTGGTAAAGAAGGCCAGCTGACAAATACAAACATTTATAAACATAATGCAAACATTAAGAAAGAGATACAGAAGTGAATGCATCTAATGCATAAAGAAGTCTGGTTTAAGACAAATAAAAGGCACATACTGAGCTTATGAAGGGTCAAAACCCAAACACTATGTATGAGATCAGCCACCTAAAGACATCACAGTAGAGGGATCTAATTGTGGCTCTGTAAACCTGGCTTACCTTACAAATTAACTAATAAGGATAGAGTGTCACTAAATTTAAAACAAGGTTAAAAAGCAACATCTTGAGAATGACACTACTGGAATGGAAAGTGTAAAGGAGACCTGTAATCCAGTCAGTTGGAGTGACAGATAAGAGATAAGAACCTGAAGATCCATTAATGTTTATATCCAATTATCCAAGGAAAAGAACCTTATCAGGTGACCCAGTAAAGCAATGAGGTTTTCCCATAGCCTAGATGGAATATCCTTCAAGACTAATCAATTCCTATGTTTCGATTCTGAGCCAGGTTAGCAACTTTCTGGCTACTGATTCTGCTTCACAGTTATCTTGCTATGGAGAAGCAATGCCATGGAAAGCATATCACTCATCATGAACTGGTAAACAGGCATTCTGGTTCATAAAAATAATTTTTGAGGAGTTTTATCAGCAGGGGGTTTGTTTTTTAGGAGATATAGTAACTCTGCTAGAAGGGAAACAAAATTTCTGGAGTTTAAAATTTGAGAACCAGAAACTGCATCTCACTGAGCCAGTCTTGGGGTAGGCCAGCCTGACAGGCCATGCATGGCAGCCCTTTCTGTATTCCTCCCTAACATAGATCTTTGAATCATTCCTGTATGTTGAAGGCTGAAAAGACCCAGAGACTTCAGGAAAAAAAAAAAAAAAAAAAACAGAGGATAAGAAGTATTTCAATGGGCAGAAATTTTGAGTAGACCATTCCAGATGGAAAGAAAAGCATCGCTAAGGTTCAAAGATGGGGAAACACAATGTACATATTGATTAGAACAAACAGCCCAACTGTGATATCCATACACAGGAAGACTGAACAAGAAAACTGTACAGGTTGACTGGACATTTAGACCATTGTATACGTGACCAGATTAGATAACGGCTTTTATTTTATTGGCAATGGGGAGCCTCCAAGTTTTCCTTTGTGGTGGTGAATATCAAAATTTTAACTACAATTACATAATTAGGAGGATAACAGATTTCTTGGAGGAGAGAGTGACTGGTCCGTGAAGCTTCTTGCAACAGTCTACATAGTAGGTAGTAAGACTACTAGTTGGAAAGATGGTTGTCAAAACCAAAAAAAGTAAAGGTAAGACCCTAAAGAAAGGACAATCATTGGGATTCACTGAGCATCTGATTGAATGTGAAAGATGAGAGACCCAGAAAGGTTGATACGCACTGCAAGGTTAGGAGTAACAGTATACTAGTGCCACTAAGGGAAACGCACACGCCAGGGGAAAAAAGCAGGCATACGGTAGCAGGAAAGACAAAAAGGTTGGGTTTAGACAATCCAATATTTGGTCTTAAGCAACGAACCCAGTTGCACATGCTATGCTAAATACTGATATTAAGAGATTCAAACCATTAATGTAAAATGATGTTTGAAATGTATCAAATAGCATATCAATGATTTTAAAAAAAAACATGTATACACGTACTAAGGAGAAGAAAGGAAAATTAAAATATACCAATTAATCCTGAAAGTTTTCAAGAGAGAAAGGTGTTTTGAGCTATAGTTTCAAAAATTTACATTACAAAGATATCATCAAAATACAGGAATTGCCTTTTCAGCCCTGACACAACACAGTAAAAAGCTGACAATGAATATTTATTAAACAATGGTACTTATCAATGAAAATAAAGGTAGCATATATTGATAAATAAGACGATACAGATATCTAATTTCAAAACAAGCTGAATCTTAAATTTACACAGATCTTTTTCATTCATTTTTATACCCATATTCTGCAAGTTTAATAATTTAATAAAGTATGTTTATGTATGTGTGTCTAAAATATTTTTAATAAATATACTGTTTCCGTTGTTCCCCTTCAATTAAAAATATTAGCAAGGTATTAACGGGTAAATTTATTATAAATCATGGGCAAACTGACTCAAGTTTTTAAGGATATGCATTTAAATGGTAGAACTAGCCTGCTTTTTATTTCACAATTTGAACCACTTATAAAATAATATTTTAATTATTTAAAGGTATTTTTGTTTATGACTGAGAAAACTCATAACCCTAAGGTGAAAACACAGGCACATAATTATAAGATGACACATGTGGTGGATATTTCTACATGTCATCCTGGCCAGGCTACAGTACCCAGTCATTTAATCAAACATGAATACAAATGTTGCTGTACAGGTGTTTTGCAGATATGATGCATATCTACAGTCCTTTGACTTTCAGTAAGAAAATCACCCTCAGTAATCTGGATGAACTAAAGAGCCTAAAAGCCTAAGAGCAAAATGGAGGTTTCCCTGCCTGATAGATTATGTATTTCAGACTTGTCAGCTCCTACAATCAAGTAAGTCAATTCTTTGAGATAAACTTCACATACACACACACACACACACACACACACACACGCACACCCCTTATTGATCTGTTTCTCTAGAGAACCCTGACTAATACAACATGATAAATGCCTTAGCAGAGGTATGAGCACCCCAGCTGAACAATCTGTGGGGGTAGTGAAGGGTCCCCTGAGGTGGTTTCATTTGGCTGAATCTTGAAGCTATGGCACCAGGCAGGGAAGGCAGGTAGCAAGGTTGGGGGCTATAGTGTAATCTACGTAGAAGGACTAACATGGTCAGAGGCCCAGAGGTTTGAGAGAGAATCACTGTACGCAGGGAAAGGCTAACTATGTATCCAAAGCAGAAACTGCAGGCACAAGAGGGGCATGGTTAGAAGATCTGTCTGAATGAGTCATGCTCTGCCCAGGGGGCAACTGGAGGCACAGGTGAATTTTAAGTGAGGGAGAGACATGATCTGAATTATATTTTAGAAAGACCACTTTTGTGAGACAAAGTATAGGAGACAGGTGATATTAGTGTTACACTTCTGCTGTCTCTCTTTACAGTAAATGATATTAAAAACCTGAGTAAATTGCTTTATTAATAATCATGGTTGCAATTATAAAGAATGCATGTTAGCTGAGGAAGTTGAATGAGTTAATATACCCTTTAGTGGTACATCTATCAAAATTCAATCTAGCAAGCTGAGTCTTTACTCTTCACAACCACAGCAAGCTGGAGATTTTCCAAATGTTCCACCCACCCATAAAGACAGGCATATGTAAAGGGCAAGGCAACAATCTAACAACACTACTCTGCATGGTTGACAAGACTAAACTGTTTAAAAGCAGTTTTCCAGCTAACAGTCTAGTACTTTCAGTCCTTTCTCAACAGCTGACAGAGATACCAAGAATCGTAATACTTGCCTGACTCTTCTGTATGCTGTCTACCCCATAAATGTGTCCACTGTTTTCCCTTTTTAGAAACTTGTTTCAAAGAAGCACTAACTCGAAAACATCAAGAAGCACTAAACTCTCTGCGAGTGCCAAACCAGTAGAAGATGCCTGAATGTGCTGCTTTGTGCACCCAGCCCTGTGCATAAGCCTAACTAAGAAAACACATCCTAATTTTTAAAACTGAGTTACCACAGCAACAAAGTGAACAGTTAAAAAACTATGAACTTAATCAATGCAAGTCATTGTTGAAAAGATAATCCCCTGAGACAAATCTCTCACTGCTAAGATTACTGCTATTTATCTGAAGTGTTTTCTGAAAAGGTAAGAATGACTGACTGAGGACTTCAGATCAATGAGGTGTTTTTTTTTTTTTTTTCCCAAATGAGCTAAAGCTCACAGTAGACCTAAGCTACACTTTTAATCATGACATTAATCAATAACAATTGCACCCTGGAGAATGCCAGCATAGGTTTTTCAGGAAGTCTCGTAGGGCTTAAACTGCTATACCTGTGGAAATAGTCAATACTATGTGTTGTAAAATATAATTCAGGTTGATTTTCTTCCTATTTCCCCAGAGCAGAATTTGGGTGCTAAAAACCCAGAAACATTAGCATGGTGCATTGTGAACATTAATGTGTTTAAGAATCACCTGGGGATCTTGTTAAAATGCAGATTCTGAGTCAGTTGATTTGGGTGAGGCCTGAGATCTGCATCTTTGCAAGTTCTCAGGTGATGTCAGCAGACCATCCCTGAAGTGGCAAGATGACAGAATCCATTACTGACTGGTCAACAGAAAGAGCCAAAGGCAGCACACTGGCAGAGGGATGCTTACAAAAGGACTTGACTGAAAAAGAGATTCTGCTTCTAGATTTTCCACCCCAAACTGCCCTCTATGAAAATGAGAAAATGGCAATACTAAACTTACCTTGAAGAGTAGCACTTTCCAAATGTATCCAAAGGAGCCCTAGTTATCTGGGATATTAATAGGTGTTGTCAGAAAAATAAGATGCTAATAAGAGGCTCAGTGATTATTCTGTTTAACCGAGTTAAACAAAATTGCTAACATTCGTTAAACACTGTATGTCAGGCATTGTTCTAAATACTTAATATGGAATAAGTCGTTTAATCTTCACAGCAACACTATGAGGTAGAAAGTATATTATCATCCCCATTTTACAGACTGGAAAAGAAGCAAGGAGAGGTTAAGTAAGTAGCCCAAAGTCACAACCCTGGTGAGTTGCAGAGCCAGGATGCCACCTCTGGCAGGCTGCCTCCAGAGCAGAGACTCCAATCTCTGGAATATAAGCACATTTCAGTGCTGCTGGGAAGTGTGAATCATGTAAGGTGACAGAAGTACTTGTAAGCTGCCAATGAAGGGGAACAGAGGATGGAGAGGAAAGAGGAAAACTGAAAAGTTAGGGTAAGACAGGAAAGAGGATAAGCTGGAGAAGCAAAAATTTAGAAAATGGAAGCAATATTTGGAGAAAAATAGATTGATAAGTGTGCAGTATTATCCATCTAGACACTGACGCGTGGAATAAAGACCGATCTGCTTGTCAAATAAATGTCCAAGAGAGGAAAGCAAGTCAAGTTGTAGATCTCACCAACCACAGGAGGACAGGAAGAGTTTACTTCCACCAAGTATACTAAGAAGCCCTCAAAGATAAGAATCATGCTTATCCTTACACTAATTACCTAGTTTACAGATTCTCTGAGCCCCCTGCTAGGCCTCTTTCTTCTTCCCACAGGATTGTTTGGACATTTTGCTTCTAATTAACAACTTTGTGAGAGTGAGTGGGGAGAAGATTAAATCAGGGTTTGGGTTTTTTGTTTGTTTGTTTTTGCTTTTTTTGTTCTTATCTAAGGATCTAGCAATAGGTTAGGAGTAGGGAGATTAGGATGTGAAACTAATGATGAAAATACATTCTCATTAAGCCTAGGTTTCAATGCACCCGCTTTGCTTGGCCTTCACATTGCCGGAGAAGAAATGCACTGAATGTACCCAGCCTGAAGTATGTGGTCAGACCACAGCCAGCACATTATGCAGAGTATATTCCAGGTCAGGCAGAACCATAAACAAAGCAGTTGTTTGGTTAGATGAGTCCTAGGAAACAGTTCAGATTGTTCAGACAAGCATTAAAACATAAAAACTGACCTCGGAAACTTCTGACATCCACTGATCCCTAATGCAATATATATGCAGAGATACTCACGGAAAATGCTAGCACTAGCTTAAGGAAAAGCAAAACCTTAACTGGAAATGAGGAACTGCCTTTCAGAGTCCTGAAAGGATCTGATATGTAAGTGTATTTACAAGTACTAAAATGAAGGGTTTTTGTTTTTGTTTTTTTCAAATGGAACAGGAGAGGACCTTTGCTTCTGTATTGAGATGTGTCCTCTCAACTGTACTTATTCTTCATCATCGCCTCCCCCAGGAGCACTGATGCCTGGTATTTATGAGGGACCTCTATTAGCAGGGCTCTGAGATGAAGCAGTATAATTCTGTTATGCTACGACTTCAACTCACATTTACAAACTTCTCACATATTTTAATTTTATATGAATGTTTGCCATCAGCATGTTCCTTTCTTTAAAAAATAAGAATCCTTCATTGTTCCAAGACACAAATTGTATCCCTTTGAATTCCAGATGAAAACATGTTAGGCCTATTTATGATGTATTTCAATAGACAAGTATACACATGTAAAGTAGTTTCAGTGTTATTTAAAAATGCACTTCAATAGGTCTCATTGTGTTGATATTAGCAAAGCTCTCAAGAAAATGCTTCCAGGTGGCAGGCACCTGCTCTGGCTTTGAAACACCAACCTCAAAACCTATAGTCAGAGCAACAAACTATGTATTTCAGCACCTAGCCATGTTGGCAGCTCATTTGGAACTGGTTATTGCCAGCTGGGCATTTTGCCATTTCCTTGAGGCAAAATTAAAGTGGAAGATGCAAGGGTTTTATTGTAATTTTCTACCACATATTTATATCATTATGGGTTTTGTGCTGCTCTAGTCCCCCATACAGTCTCACTGAATATCTTCTTATTATGTCAACAGAATCTGAAGCAAATATAGGAGGATGCAGTAAAAACAAGTGGGCACTGTGTACACTACATGATGCTGAAGTTAACACTACGCCTATCCATATGGGCTCCATAATTTGCAGGGCCCCACACAAGATGAAAAAGTGAGGCCCTCCCCTGTTCAAAGGACAGAGGAAAAGTTCCAGTAAAGGTACTATAGAATCAAGGTTTTCCTTTTGTTCTGCAGTTTCTCTCTCAACATGCCACAGTGTTGTTTATTTGCTACTCCATGTTACAAGGAATCCCTGCAGAGCAAGCGCTCTGTGCAGCAAGCGGGGAGGGTCAGTCACATCAGGCATCTCCCCTCCCACAGGCGCAGCAACCTCCACACAGAGCCCAGGAGCACTGCAATCTCTACACAAGGAGGGACCTGGGCTGGGTTCCTAGACTGGCTGGGTGAGAGGTTCCACCCTACTGAGGTACTGCAGTGACACTGCAGGATGCGGACAACTGTATCAGTGTCCTGTCCTGAGACAGAGAAGGCTCTTGTTCCAGACCCCGAGCCTCCCCTTCCGGGGGCTAAAGGCAGCAGCCGTTGTGGGGGCAGGAGCACAGAGGAGGAGCACAGGTCTCTGGGGTCCTACGAGGTGGGGGTGTGAGCAGTGGAGAACAGAAGAGAACCCATCCCAAGGAGGCAGTCACCCAAACCAAGGCTTCCAGCTCCGGGACGCAGCTCCATTGTCCTGTCAGACTTCACTTACAAAACACAAATTCAAACAAAAAGTCAGGAAGGTCAGGATATTGAACCCCAACTGAAAGCTCTGGTCACAAGCCCATGAAGCCAGCCCCGATTCATGTAAAAACCCAAGGTCTGTGCTCATGCCTGCAGGATGCACACTAAAACTGGTCAAAAGAGACATCAGCATGCCTCCTGCACAAGGATGACACACAAATTCATTATGTGCTCCTTAGATACACACACACACCATGAACACATGCACACAATGAGTACGCATAAAACTAAGACAACCTGAGTAAACCCGAGTAAAGGTGGACATTACCAATGTCAGTATCTTAGTTGTGATACTATAATACAACCCTGCAAAAGGTTACCTTTGGGAGAAACCATGTAAACTGTACAAGAGATTCTCTGCGTTATTTCTTACAAGTGAATACTGCAATTATCTCAGATTTGAAAAAAGATCCAAGGCCTATTAAATGGACAAAATATAGCATACAGGCAATCATCACTACAACTACCTATATCTGGATATATTCAGAACATTAAATTGTATATAATTTGACTTGACATGATGTAAAAGAGCAATCCTTGAAATAACTAGCTCAAATACAAATCTGCAATCAGCATGTTAACCACACAGTGTACTATCAGGAGGAATGTGTTCAGCTTTACCTCTTATTGAAACTTCTCTTATCTACTTGAGATAAAATGAAAATACAAATGAGAAACTACAGAAATACTCTGGAAACTGAAGCGGCCTACTCAAAAGCATGCCTTTATTCACAAAAGGGGGAGAAGTGTGTGTGTGGAAAAGCACAAATTCGACTTTAACTTCAAAAGCAAATTTAACTTCTTGGCATCCAGAGGTAGGCCTGTCTACCATTTACAATTGAAAGGACGTATCTGCTGCTGGTACAGTGACTTAATTTTTACACACAAAAGATAAAACATCTTGCCTGTTAGATGCAGAAACATCACAAATATAATGGGAAACCTTTGAATTCTCCAGGCTGAGTTCCCATGGAACTGAGCCAGGTGAGAATTCCATGCTGCTCTTTAGGACTATGTATGTGAGCAAATGGGCTTCTCAGGTGGCTCTAGTGGTCAAGAATCTGCCTGCCTCTGCAGGAGACAAAAGAGACCCGGTTCAATCCCTGGATCTGGAAGATCCCCTGGAGGAGGGGATGGCCGCCCACTCCACTATTCTTGCCTGGAGAATCCCACAGATAGAGAGGAACCTGGCGGGCCCTGGTCCACGGGGTCACAGAGTCGGACAGGACTGATGCAACTAAGCATGCACCTACATGTGTGCAAATACCCAAAGGGGAGTGTTGCAGGGAGGAAGCCAATTCTGACACCTTGTTGGAACTGTTTCTTTGACTTGCCTTTCATTGCTTTTGTTATTATAATTGTACAGAATTGTCTGCCTCAGAGAATCCTGCCCCTCTGCTTGACTGTTAAACTAAAGTGCCTTTGTTCAGAACCCTGTCCACCTGTGGATAGCAGGAAGGAAGAAATTAACACATCCCCTGCCTGAGGCTTGCCATTCTAGGAAACGTTTGGAAGATTAATGGCCTTCTTATTTTGCTTCTTCACCTCCTTTCACCTCTCATCTACAAAAGAACCTGGCATCCAGACCCCAATAATATGGTTATTTTGAGGTGCTAGCCTGCCATCTTCTCGGTCTGCCGGCTTCCCCATTAAAGTCTCTCCCTTGCCTCAACACCTCTCTCTCGGCTTCACTGGCCTATCGCGCAGCGAGCAGAGTGAGCTTGGATGCAGCCTGTTCCCACTGTGACCTCTCAAATGTCCAGCACCAACTCCGTATGAATTATGCATCTAATTACTATTTTGTGCTCTGCCAGACAGTGCTCAGGGTCAAGATAAGCCCACTTTTGGTTCAAGCCAGAATTTTGCAGAGACATGAAGAACTGATTAAGCAACGAAAGAAGTTTGAGATTCAAATTCATTTTGCCACTGCTAACTCTGCACCTCTGGGTAAAACATTGGGCTGTTCATTAGTTAAATGGAATTTGAATTTCAAAGATAGATGAATATTCATTCACTTTGGCTAATTACATACTAAGGCATTCAAAAAGTATTTGTTGAATGAAAGACTGAATTAATGAATGGATCTGTACAGACATTTCTCCAACCTGGCTTTTTTTCTCTTTACTTGCTAAATTCCCTTTCAGCTTCATTTTGGAGTTAACATATCAAAGTAGAGGGGGAAGAACCACAAATAAAACAGCACTTTGCTCACGACCTCACTTGACTGAATCGTGCGGGCTCAGCTACATAATTAATCACTGTCAGCGCCAGTCGGACGTGGATCTGCCAACAACTCCCTGTCAGGCTTTGCCAGGTGTGGCAAATTACTGGGGCTTCGTCTAGCCAAGCTCTGAGCCTGGGAGTCTTTAACAAAAAGCACTTAAGAACCTCCCCAGGCAGAGAGCAGCGCTGGCTGGCTATCAATGTCTCCTTCTCGTGGTGCCCCAGTTTGTTCTGGCAGTCTCTAAGTCCTATGGATCCCTAGGCTTCTTACTGTGCCAGGGCACTAAAGAACCAGGCTTTTCTCTGTCTCATCTAGGGTCTTCAAGTTCAGGACAGCTCACTTCTTATGTCTGCCTGTGCCCTAGCCACAGTCCACACACCTGACCTCCATACACTTTCGCAAAGGTATATTAAAAACTGTCTCCACTTGGCGTTAGGCTCAGATCCCAGGCTGGCAGCATGCCCGTCTCAGTGATTCCCTGCTGCCTCCAGGGCTGGCACGGACACAAATGCAGCTCTGTATCTGCTTACCACAAAAACCTTGACTCTGTTCTGTTCTATCACTGGCTCCCCAGCACTTGAAATGAAGCTAATTTTATTTCATGAAATTTAATTAACTACATGCAGAAGTTTTAATGACTATCAAAACAGAGGTAAGCACCACCTTGAATTGTTTCACTATATCAACAGTGTAAAGGATGGTTTAATATTTAAATAAATACCAGTCTAAAAGATGACAGAACGTGTGGTTTAACATAGATAAGCAACGCAAAGTACTCCGCGTTGATTCTTAAAAAATAGTTTTCTAAAATTTCCCACTGAAATAATTTGCTGCTCCAACCTTCCTGCTTTTCTTCCAAGCTCTATTTCAGAGGTATCCCTCTGCCTTGAAAACTAAAAAGCTACTACTTTAAAAAGTGCACCAAATGACCTTTTAATCATCAAAGAAAAATTACCAGTTGAGTGAACACTACTATACCACTAAATAATTAATCGTGATATGGCCAAACTACCATTATAAATACCTAAATTATTTAAGATAATTCAAACATATGGTAATTAGCTATTTCTTTCTAATCCACTAGTATATCATAGTTGACATGAATGCCATGGAGAGTCTCATGATTTATGTGTTCCCAGCATATTACCACCTCTCCATTTTAAAAATTCAGTTTCAAAATGTCCTTAGAGGGAAATTGTTGAGAGCAAGATGTTAAAACACAACAATGAGAAGAAACCTGAAGAACAAAATACAAGCCTTTGGCACAAACTGAGGTCTGAATACGAATGTACAAAATGAGGAGACATTTACTGATAACATTCTAGCCATTAATCCAAGTGGTACTTAATTAGAGAGCCTGGAACAATTTATAGAACTTTGCAATGCAACAGTCACTGAGAACTCAGCCTGATACATCTTGTAGCATCCATGTCTCTGGAGAGTGGAACATGCTTACTCATCCATCACAGGGCACTTCCTAGACCGTAAACAATATATGTCTCTCCAAGTCTACATGGACTCACAATCCATTAAATACTTCCAACTATGAGTCAGAATAGTACAAGTTCAGACTCCTTTTTTCTCCCAGGTAAACTACAGAAATTACAATAGCTCCTATGTCTTATCAGTTTAAATGTGGTGCCAGTTTTCTACCTACTAATAATATTCATTTCTCCATTAACTTAAAAAAAATAATTCTACCCTCAGTGGAGGTATTTAAAAAAAAGGGAACACTTTAATGAATGAAACATAGCCATGTCAGTAATGAATCAACACTCCTCTTAGAAGCTTTTTATCAGCAATTTATAGAAATCAGCACAGAGAGAAAGCCATGCTCCCTGAGCTACCATCACTACCTAACAGAAGAAACAGCCATGCTCTGCAAACTCAGCGATGACAACAGAACCAAGCAGTATGGAGTTGGTTTTCATTCTGTTTTAAAAGATAGTTTATTGTTACTTAAATTTATTGCTATGAAGCCTATACAGTAACATAATAGAAAAAGTATTACCCATGAACACAACATTTAAATAATCTGAAAAGTTACTTGCTTTTTAAGTTCTCATCATTTACTGCCCAACATATGAACATCTTTTCATTAACAACTGTCCTTATTTTCTTGGGTAATTTCTTTTTCTAATAGTATATATATATATATATATGTATATATATATATATACATACATACACACACATACACATACGCACACTCAGCCACATAATTAATAATCTTCAGAAGTTTTATTCTGACTCTGCCCTTTATGAAGATGTTGGTTTAGGCTTCTTTAGTTTTGCTGACAGTCTTATATTTCAATGGAGTGTAAAAGTCATTGCTTTGGACTGAACGTGTGTGTCCCCCACAAAAATTCCTATCTTCAAACTCTAAATCCCCAATGTGATGGTATTAGGAGATAGAGCCTTTGGTCATGAGGGTGGTGCCCTCATGATGGGATCAGTGTCCTTACATGAAGGGACACAAGAGAGCTTGTTATTCCTTACTCTTTCCCTGCAACTGAGGACACAGCAAAGAGATGGTCATCTGCAAACCAAGAAACGGGCGCTCATAAGACAACAGATGTGTTGGCACTTTGATCATCCACTTCCCAGTCTCCAAAACTGTGAGAAATAAATGTTTCTTGTTTAAGCCACTCAGTCTATGGTCATTTGGCAACCAGAACTAAGACAATTGCCATCTACGATATTATGTCCTCAATAAGGTAAATAACCTATTCCATGTAACCCTGAAACTACTCAAAGTGGTTTCCACACATTGAAATGCCCCAACATTCCATGTTTTCTCCGTTGCTACCTTCAGTATAAAATAAACTACTGTTGATCTACTAGGTTTCAAAAATGACTCATTTTAACTACATTCCCTGATGGCTCAGACAGTGAAGAATCTGCCCTGCAATGCAGGAGACCTGGGTTTGATCCCTGGGTTGGGAAGATCCCCTGGAGAAGGGAATGGCAAACCACTCCAGTATTCTTGCTTGGAAAATTCCATGGACAGAGGAGCCTGGTGGGCTACAGTCCATGGTTCACAAACAGTCAGACACAACTGAGCGACTTTCAGTCACTCACTTCACTCAAACAAAAGAGACATCACTTTATGAGTTGGTACAGTTACATAATTCCCATTTTACAGATGACAATGTAGAAGAACAGAGAGATGTAGTAACCTGTCCAAGGTCACTTGGCTAGTAAACTGCTTGGGCCAATATCTGAACCCAAGTACTAAGACCTCAGGGACTGTGCTCTTAATAATTGCCTTCTTCTAGCCACTGCTTCCCTTATTCTTCTCATAAACTCCACCAAAAATTCCAATAAGAAACTAAGACAACATCTTTATTACAGAAGAAAATGAAAGTGTACAGAGCTTTGGACTTTTCCTTCTCACTTATAGCCAATGTAACAATTTTTCACTTTAAAAAAAAAAATGACTTCCAAACACAAATGACAAAAACAGCAGGGAAGGAAAAGCTATTTTCAAGTTTCTAGGAGGTTATCATAAACAATGAAAAGAGAAAAACAAATTAAAGTTTTTTAAGAAATGGCATTTGACACTATCCTTTCTACCTTGCTACCCATGACCATTTGCAGGCACTGTACCCAGAGGCTGTGCAGGGCACTCTACGGTGTGAAAATAAGAGATGACCATGCTTTGGAAAGAAAAGAGAAGCATATTGTAAGCAAATGTAAAAGCACAGTAAGGTCTGAATGTTGTGGAAATAAGCCCAGGCTGCTTCTCAATTCATGAGTTTAGCTGAAATGGCAGAACAGATGACAAACAACAACAAACAGAAATATAACTACACAATTCTCTCCAATAGTGGGAATAAATATCCAGAGTTGCTTACTTAATCTGATGCTAATTTACTTTCTTTTTTAAACATTGTAAATATTTCTTATCTATGAAATATTCTGTCCTTTATCGAGCCTATCTTTGCATGAAATGTTCCTTTGGTATCTCTAATTTTCTTGAAGAGATCTCTAGTCAGAAAATATTAAGAAGAGGTGGCAAGAATACACAGAACTGTACAAAAAAGATCTTCACGACCCAGATAATCATGATGGTGTGATCACTCACCTAGAGCCAGACATCCTGGAATGTGAAGTCAAGTGGGCCTTAGAAAGCATCGCTACGAACAAAGCTAGTTGAGGTGATGGAATTCCAGTTGAGCTATTTCAAATCCTCAAAGGTGATGCTGTGAAAGTGCTGCACTCGATATGCCAGCAAATTTGGAAAACTCAGCAGTGGCCACAGGACTGGAAAAGGTCAGTTTTCATCCCAATCCCAAAGAAACGCAATGCCAAAGAATGCTCAAAGTACCGCACAATTGCACTCATCTCACATGCTAGTAAACTAATGCTCAAAATTCTCCAAGCCAGGCTTCAGCAATACATGAACCGTGAACTTCCAGATGTTCAAGCTGGTTTTAGAAAAGGCAGAGGAACCAGAGATCAAATTGCCAATATCTGCTGGATCATCGAAAAAGCAAGCGAGTTCCAGAAAAACATCTATTTCTGCTTTATTGACTATGCCAAAGCCTTTGACTGTGTGGATCACAATAAACTGTGGAAAATTCTGAAAGAGATGGGAATACCAGACCATCTGACCTGTCTCTTGGAAACCTGTATGCAGGTCAGGAAGCAACAATTAGAACTGGCCATGGAACAACAGACTGGTTCCAAACAGGAAAAGGAGTACGTCAAGGCTGTATATTGTCACCCTGCTTATTTAACTTATATGCAGAGTACATCAAGAGAAACGCTGGGCTGGAAGAAACACAAGCTGGAATCAAGATTGCCGGGAGAAATATCAATAACCTCAGATATGCAGATGACACCACCCTTATGGCAGAAAGTGAAGAAGAACTAAAGAGCCTCTTGATGAAGGTGAAAGAGGAGTGTGAAAAAGTTGGCTTAAAGCTCAACGTTCAGAAAACTAAGATCATGGCATCTGGTCCCATCACTTCATGGCAAATAGATGGGGAAACAGTGGAAACAGTGTCAGACTTTATTTTTTTGGGCTCCAGAATCACTGCAGATGGTGATTGCAGCCATGAAATTAAAAGACGCTTACTCCTTGGAAGGAAGGTTATGGCCAACCTAGATAGCATATTTAAAAGCAGAGACGTTACTTTGCCAACAAAAGTCCGTCTAGTCAAGGCTATGGTTTTTCCAGTGGTCGTGTATGGATGTGAGAGTTGGACGGTGAAGAAAGCTGAGCGCCGAAGAATTGATGCTTTCGAACTGTGGTGTTGGAGAAGACTCTTGAGAGTCCCTTGGACTGCAAGGAGATCCAATCAATCCATCCTAAAAGAGATCAATCCTGGATGTTCATTGGAAGGACTGATGTTGAAGCTGAAACTCCAATACTTTGGCCACCTCATGCGAAGAGTTGACTCATTGGAAAAGACCCTAATGCTGGGTAGGATTGGGGGCAGGAGGAGAAAGGGACGACAGAGGATGAGATGGTTGGATGGCATCACTGACTCGATGGACATGGGTTTGGGTAGACTCCGGGAGTTGGTGATGGACAGGGAGGCCTGGCGTGCTGCAATTCATGGGGTCGCAAAGAGTCGGACACGACTGAGCGACTGAACTGAACTGAACTGAACTGATGAAATGTTCATGTATTGTGTT
The DNA here is from genome assembly GCA_024291935.2 of Okapia johnstoni. Taxonomy (NCBI): domain Eukaryota; kingdom Metazoa; phylum Chordata; class Mammalia; order Artiodactyla; family Giraffidae; genus Okapia; species Okapia johnstoni. The sequence goes on along the minus strand of CM044326.1, from coordinate 57,748,364 downwards.
TTAATACCTTGAGGGTTTTATTCTTCAAGGAATTAATTTAGAAGTACCTGTAGTTAAAAATAGCAGACCCTCTTCAAAATAACAGCAAAAGTTTTTATTTAAAGACTTAATATTAATTAATTAGACATCATATGGAACTGGAGGTGAATTCATTTCTCTTGACAGGTAAAATTTCAAATTTCATAATGAACAGTACTCTTGAAATAAATACTTCATTTTACTTTAAAATAAAACAAAAATTTTACCTATTCTTCAATGTAATTATTTTTGTTCCATTTTACAATACTTTTGTTTCATTTTCTTAAGTAAACCCGATAGATGGCACTTTTTTTTCTATGCAGTACCACAAAGAACATTATTTAAACACCGAAAATTGGTTTCTTCAATCTGCATCTTCTAGGTATATTTTTTTTTTTTTACTTTTTAATTTAACTTTTAATTTTATATTGGAGTATAGCCAATTAATAGGGCTTCCCAGGTGGTGCTAGTGGCAAAGAACCTGCCTGACAATGCAAGAGACATAAGAGATATGAGTTTGATTCCTAGGTCAGGAAGATCCCTGGAGGAAGGCATGGAAACCCATTCCAGGACTCCAGTCCATGGACAATCCCATGCACAGAAGAGCCTGACAGGCTATAGTCCTTAGGGTCACAAAGAGTTGGACACAACTGAAGCGACTTAGCATGCATACACACAGCCAATTAACGATGTTGTGATAGTTTCAGGTGGACAGCAAAGGGACTCAGCCTTACATATGCAAGTATCCATTCTCTCCCAGCCACCTGGACTGTATGTGTGTGCGCTCAGTAGCTCAGTCGTGTCCGAATCTTTTGTAACCCCATGGACTGTAGCCCACCAGGCTCCTCTGTCCGTGGGATTTTCCTGGCAAGAATACTGGAGTGGATTGCCATTTCTTCCTTCAGGGGATCTTCCTGACCCAGGGATCGAACTGCTATCTTCTGTGTCTCCTGCACTGGCAGGTGGATTCTTTACCACAGAGCTACCTGGGAATCCCAACCACCTCAATGGGTAAGTATAAATATTTTTTAAAGATTTGCTTTATTTTTGTGTAAAGTTTAACAAATATTATCAACTTAATCAGAGAAAAATTATAAATAGTTTTAATGTCGTTATTACTTGTATTAGATGTGATAATAGGTTAGCTCAAAACCAACTCATTGTTAGTTTAAGGGAAAAAAAATGATTACACAAAATCTAGAGATATATCTAAGCTCCAAATAAGAAATATTCTACTTAAGAAAAAGAGGCTGAAACAGTGTATTCTTCAAAAATCAATGTTGTAACATACAAAAGAAGGTTGTGGAAATGTCCCCATTAAAGGAGAGAAAGGGCTTCCCAACTGGCACTAATGGTAAAAGAACTTGCCTGCCAATTCAGAAGGCCTAAGAGACACAGGTTTTGGTCCCTTGGTCGGGAAGATCTCCTGGAGGAGGGCATGGCAACCCACTCCAGCTTTCTTGCCTGGAGAATTCCTTGGACAGAAGAGCCTGGCAGGCTACCGTTCATAGGGTCACAAAGATTCAGACACAATCGAAGCAACTTGGTGCACAAACACACACACACAAAGGAGGTAGACATAATCACTAAACACAATCCCTGACCCCAGGCTGGATCCTGTACAAGAAGGAAAAATGCTCTAAAGAAAGTTATTGACTCGGTGGATAAAACTGCAATATGAAAGACAGAATATAGTTTTTCTTGGTAGCAAATTTATTGAAGTTGATAATTATACTCTGGTTGCATAAAAGAATACCCTATCCTTAGGAAATGCAACCTTCATGAACAGATGGAAAGACCCATCTCCTGAAGATGTCTGCAACATCCTCAAATGGTTCAGAGGGGAAAAAAAGTGTGAGACTGAACAGGCAATATGAAATAAAATGTTTAGGTGAATCTGGGTAAAAGGTAGAGAAGTGTTCTTTGTATTATTTTTATCGTTTGCAAATTTTATGAGGCTGAATTTATTTCCAAGTAAAAAAAAAAAAAAGCAACAATGAAAAACTATTGACCTGAACCAGAAGCATGAATTCAACCCCACAGATTGAGCTCACTCTTTACAGGACACGGAAGCGGAGTCCTTGAAGCCTGCCCTCAAGCTATTGATTTTATGTCATAGACTAACACTGACATTTGAGTCTCAGAGGACGATGGTCCATATGGAGTGCCAGTTATTTCTAACCATGAAGGTCTCTCCAAAAAGTTTGTCCTGGATACATTCCAGTTCCTTGGCCACTATAAGCTTACAGTCTCCATAATGAGACGGCAAGGACCATCTACCTTAAACACAATGGTTGCAGGATCACAGATCCACACCTTATCAGACCTGGAAATAAGGTTCACCCACATCACCAATCCAGAGGCCACACCTTAGGGTGACAACTCCAGTGGTCTGACTGAGTGAATGTTTACTTAATGCCTACCATGTGTAGGCACTGGGCTACATGCTAGGAATAGAAAGATGAATAAGCTTTGCTACTAATCTTAAGGAACTCATAAACTAAGGTGAAAAGTACCTAATTCTGTAATTTTAGTATAATATATGAAATACTCCTGTAATACAAGTGTATATCAAGTGTTCTGAGAAGCACTCAGTGAACAGGTAGGACAGCTTCATTCAACCATTTACTTTGTGTCAGAGAAAGGAACCTTAAAGGTGGGATGACAACCTCCAGCTGACAGAAAAAAAAGTGAGAAGGGAATTTCTGGCAAAAGCAATTAATAAAATGAGACAATGGCATAGAGACAAGAAAATGTAAGCTGTTTTCAATGACTATAGGGAGGGAATCACCATGGCTGAAGCACAGCATCTCCTGTGATTGTGGTCAGTGAGGGAGATAAAGCCAGTTAGAAACAGTTTCTGAATGACCTTGTACAGCATGCTAAGGAACTACAAGATACCCTTTACACAGATGGAATGGCAGCATTTTTTAAATTTTATTTATCTATTTATTTGCTTTACATTTTGGCTGTGCAGTATGTGGGGTCTTATTTCCGTGACCAGGGACTGAACCCATACCCTCTGCAGTGGAAGCACAGTCTTAACCACTGGACCATCAGGGAAGTCCCCCCGATATTTTAGAAAGACATTTCTGATGGAAATGTTAGCATTTATTACCAAAAAATGATGGAGTCAGGGAGAAGAGTTCACATACAATTGCCTCAGCCCTCAAGAGTTATGACCAGGGCTGGAACTGAGACAATCACAAGAGAAGAGATATTAAAGGAAGCAGAATTAGTAGGGCTCAGCAACCAACTGATTGTGTGTGGTGAGATATGACAGGGATGAGAGTGAAGATGCAACTTTCTTCCTTAAACTCTGAGAATTACTAACAGTGACTGAGTCTGAAATTTCAGTGTAGTAAGCTTCAAGACGTTCATTACAGAATACAGGATGCTGGGAAGTGCACTGAAACTCAGGAGAGAAGTTAGGGTAAATCAAAAGATGCTGGAATCATATTGACAATGATAGCTTTCTTGTATTCTTTAAGGAAGACTGGGCAGATCGAGAAGATAAAGATACATAATCATCCAAAGATGATCAGGAGAAAAACAAGCCAAGAGAGGGAAAAGGAATGAGAAGACAGAATTATATGGTAACTGGTATTACATGCTAGAATCAGATGCTCAGTCCACAGAGTTTAAACAGCACTCAACACACAATCACTGAGGCCACTTAGGCACCAGATGCTTGCCACAGCCTGATTATGAAAGTTGACTCTGCAATGACACCATGGACTGTAGTCCCCCAGGTTCCTCTGTCCATGTGGATTCTCCAGGCAAGAATACTAGAGTAGACTACTACGCTAGTATTATAACCTCCAGGGGATCTTCCCAACCCAGGGATCAAACCCAGGTCTCCCATATTGCCGGCAGATTCTTTACCATCTGAGCCATGAGGGAAGCCCCAAAATAATGGAGTGGGTAGCCTATCCCCTCTCCAGGGGATCTTTCTGACCCAGGATTCAAACCAGGGAAGCCCACATCCTGATTATTACACTATCTTAATTTCCTACTACATCTGAATAGGACAGTCACTTTCAAATTCAGATACAGTTCAAGTGACATTCTCATACTATTCACTCTCTCCTTACACACTGAACTACAAAATTAAACAAAAGGCTTTATATTAAAAGGAGCTATAACCATGGACACACTAGAGCCTTTGTGGACATTCAGGACTATAAAGATAAAAAAGCTCACAAACTTATTCTTGAACACATTCACCCTTCTTTTAAAAATTATTATATTTATGGGAAAAATATAATAAACCATGATTGAAATAATGTAAACTTCTGATCTCAATATAGCACTGTCAGGTGACTCTGGGTTAAACGGCAAGCATCCTCCACAGGGAATGCTTGCAGAGGTACATGTGAGGGCACACGTGTGCACACACCCACACACAACCTCCTCATTCACACAGACTTCATAGTCAAAGTGACCTTTTAAGCACTCTGCCTTCGTCACCCACAGTGACCACCAATCTGGTGCAATCATCTATCCTCTCACAGAAACAGTGGTATCTGTAGTCAGTAACTCCGCATAGCAACCAGGTTTTACAACTACCTCCCTGAGCCAATTTGGTTTCTGTATAATTTTTTTCTTCCTAAATTTCATGACTAATGTACTGCCTGAATCTGCAATGTTCTTAGCCTCCCAGGTCACTACAGAAAGCAATCTGTTTTTCTTGTACAATCATTTGAATAAGTAATACCCAGTCATCTGACTACAAGTATTCATTACACATGAGCTATAGAAAATAATCAGTCACGGATCAAGTTTAGTAGCTTCAAAACAAATGACGTACGTAGGATTTATACAGAAGCCTTCCAGGAGTTTCTTTTGTCCAGAAATGATCTGAATTTTATCCTATGTGCATTACACAACCTTCTTTTGAATTTTGTGAATATTTCTCTTGGGTCAGTATTCATTTCATGCCTTTTTAACTCAGCAAATAAAGGCTCAGATTCAAAATGGCTTTGCTGTTGGTCTAGCATGTTAATAGAGCAATGATTATTTCAGTGCTTCAATATGGACAGTCAAAAAGACGACCTTATTATGAACCTCCTGTAAGACAAACAGTATTGTTTATAAATAAAATCTCATGCTAAGAGGTCCTTAGCTTCCAAAAGAAGAAAGCAATTACTATGTTTGTGGGCAGTTAATGTTCTGCTCTTTAGCTACATAATATCTAGATTTTCATCAACATTTTTCAAATGTTGCTCTAAGTACAAAATCCTGGGTTTTGTTCATGCATATCTGGAAACTATTCTGTTCAGGGAATATCCCATGAGCAATGGGGATGCAAAACATTTTTTGCTGTGTATTGCTACTAAGAAAATACTCCCACAGTTCTTGGTTCAGTACTGCCACATTCTTAAAGGTTATTCTGACTAAAGAAGAGCTGGGTATGTCTGTGAAGAATTGAGATACCAAAAAATTTTTTTCCATAGAAATTTTAAAGTTATGCCAATAATAAATTATAGCAAAGACTAATTCAGTACAGGAAACAGTGCAGTCAAGTTTGAAAGTCACATTTGAATTCAAACTGACCTGAATTCCCAGGTTTACAGGCTGGACGGCCTTAGACAAGTTGCTTGAGTATGCCGAGCATCCAGATGGAAATAACTGAATGTAATGTGTGAATAAACTAAATCTAGCATAGGCTCTCAATCAATATTACCTTCCATCTTGACTCTCCATTTTGATCCTGTAAATAACAACACTGTTAGGAAATTCTATAATGTTTCGTTATACATGTGTGTGGCGTATGTTTCAATGATTATTTGCCAGTCTGTAGAAAGAGAACATCACAAACATCCCATTGTTGTACATGGTAAATAACTATAACAAGTGGATTCATAAGTTATGTTTAATGTTAGTTACTTCCATAGCCTATGTATTCACAGAATAATAACAAAGGAAAACTATTCAAATATACACATATTAAAGTATGTATGTGATTAATAAATGGAAAAAGGCTTATAATTTTAAAAATATCTGGGCTCCCAGTGCCATCAGATCAATTGACACAAATGACAAAAATGATTAAGTGAAAACCACATTATCACTTCCTTTGTACTATCTGGTAAACTGGATCAAATATAAAACATTATTTAGTGGGACACAGTCTCCATTACATAACCCAAGAGCTGACATGAAAAGGAAGAAGGTCAAGTCCACTTTTGTAAAGCTCTTAAGTAATTAGAGGACAGAAACATCAGGATGAGACCTTTATAAGTTGTTGATGGAAGAGGAAAAAAACGGTTTTGAGTCTTTGATTCTCAATTGTAACCATTTCAAAATATATCACATTAATAAACATTTTTCCATCTTAATGATGAATAGCCACCTGCTGAAGTCAAAGAAACAGAAGCCCACTCTTAATTGGAAACAGCAAGATGTGTGTATTTTCCATTCTGTACTTTGGCTTTCCAAATGTTCCATCTGAGAACTCTGAGGGTGAGCCTTAGGAACCCACCCCCACCCCAGTTTTCCATAAGCCAGCACATTCTCGGACACACTGCATGCGTTCAGTTTAATCAGAAGACACACAGTTGGAAAACACTGCTGGAGGTTCATGCATTTTTTAATCAGTTTGTGTAAATTTTAAATGAGTTATCAGTTATGGTCAGGGCACACAATTCTGTATTTGGAAAGTTCTTAAATGGAAGGAGTGGGATCCGAATGTCCTAATGCTTCTTTATTCATTTTAGAGAAACAGCCTCTGTCACACTTGCTACCTTCTGCCAAAGGCTACAAAGATCAAACTTAGTGGTAGCAGACTAAGCTAAATAATGTTTTGTCCAAGTTTCCAAAACAAGTGTTCACAATTTCCACTCAGAAAAAATAAAGGTGGGAACTATATCTTAGCATTCTGAACAACCAACATGATGTCATAAGTAAACTTGATTCTCCCACCCCCACTTCAAAAACCACAATTTTTTTAAGTGGCAGCAACACTTTGTGGTGCCTTCTTTTCCCTGCTAAATGAGATCTATCCATAGGAACTCAATTTAGAGTCAGTATCATTTTCTGTTTAGGGCCATATATCAATAATTGGGCACCATGTTAAGTCTCTCTGATTGTAATTGATGTATCAAATGACATGTCGAAATGTTCCTTGAAAAACAAACAACTTGACTGACATCAATGGAGTATATTAATGTGCAAGAAATATATTCATCATACCAATGAAATTCTCATGAACTCTGTTAAGTATATTCTTTAACTGGTTGTCATTCTAAATGACTTGGAGATAGTTTATATAATTGGCCATAAGAAATCTCTGTGTAGATAACTGAGGATGTGTCTGGTTCAGGTTTGTTTTTAATTAAGAGAAACTTGTGGTTGCAAATAGCCAAGTATTTGTCAGTAATGATGACAACGTATTTTTTAACTCAACTTGACATAAACTCAGTAGTCATCCACTTGTCAGAACATAACTGAAAAAGCCAAAGAATTAATCACTTCAACTGGGGATCCTATGGGAGGACCTTTTCCAAATCAGAGATAATACTTTTGGTTCCAAAATCTAGTGGGTCTCCAGTTTTCCTCAGTGAGGAATCCAAAGGTAAAGTATTTTTTTCTGAGTTTTAGAAGAGAGATTTTCTCAGATGTGTCAGGAAATGTAATGGATGCTTCCTGATGAAATAAGAATAAAGATTTATTTAGAAAAATATGGAAAAATAGTGTATAAAGACACTGTTTCTTTGTAATGCCATGATTACTACAACAAAGGTATGTATAGAAAGCAGGATGTGTGGCAGGTATAAGGTCTGAAAAAGTGATACTGTAACTGATACTTGATAGACAATAAGGAGCAATTGGTTAGGCTAAGAGCCACATCTTTGAATGTGTGTGTGTGAGTGTGCATGTATGATTTGTATGAATGTATGCGTGTGAGAGAAAAGTCACTGCCAAAAGGCAGTGAAAATACCTTGTAGTAAAAGTAGCATAAATTTCAATGAGATAAAGAATGAGAAAAACATATTTTCCAAATCATAAAGACTTTCAGAGCAACTTTATATAAACGTATGGACCTAATTTCTAAAGGGGGCATTATAAAAAGATTATAAAAGGAATCATGACATGGCTTGATTTATACTTCAGTTGTATTGTATCAAGTGGGGTTTTAAAGACCGGACTGTGGATCAACAGTAACTTTCTAAAAAGGACCACCACCCCCATCAAGAGTGGTAGCAACACTCCCGTCAAGAAGTGGAGTCTCCTAGATGTCCATCGGCAGACAAAAGGATAAGGAAGTTTTGGTACATATATACAACGGAATATTACTCAGCTATAAAAGGAACACATTTGAGTCAGTTCTAATGAGGTGGATGAAACTGGATCCTACTATACAGAGTGAAGTAACTCAGAAGGAGAAACACCAATACAGTATATTAATGCATATATATGGAATTTAGAAAGACGATAACGATGATCCTATATGCAAGGCAGCAAAAGAGGCACAGATGTAAAGAACAGACTTTTGGACTCTGTGGGAGAAAGTAAGGGTGGGATGATTTGAGAGAATAGCATTGAAACATGTATATTACCATATATAAAATGGATGGCCACTGAAAGTTTGGTGGATGAAGCAGGGCACCCAAAGCTGGTGCTCTGGGACAACCCAGAGGGATAGGGTGGGGAAGGAGGTTGGAGGGGATCAGGATGTGGAGACACATGTACACACATGGGTGATTCATGTCAATGTATGGCAAAAACCACCACAACATTGTAAAGAAATTATCTTCTGATTAAAACATATTAATTAAAAAAAAAAAAAGACAAAGAAGTGGAGTCTGCAACTCTTTCCCTGAAATCTAGACAGGCCTACTATTGCTTCAATCAGTAGAGTGCAGTGTAAGTAATGATATGTAATTCGCTATGCTTCTCCTTAAGAGACAAAAGACCTCCCTTTCTTTTGAGCATCACAGTTCTTAGGAGACCTCTCTTGGAAGCCGGCTGCCATGTTGTGAGAAGCCTAAACTACATGGCACGGACACAGACAGTCTTCAGCTATCCTGCCAGGGAGCCAGACAGAACACTAAAAAAGCCTCCAGTGCCTCTAGACCCCAGTCACTTGATTTTTCCTAGCTGAGACCACAAACATCATGGAACAGAGACCAAAAACTCCCTGTGCCCTTTCTTAATCCTGAGCTATAGAATTTATTAACATAATTTATTAAAACCTATTTAATGTCATTAAATTTGGGGATGATTGTTATACCGAAATAGATAAGCGGAATAAGGTTCACATTTAAAACAAGATTCATTATATTATTTTTCAGGTAGTTCACTATCAGATCTTTCTTAAGTAGAATCCAAAATGCACTGCCTTATACAAATGCAATAGGAAAGAGTGTCATGCATGCTTTTAGATTTCACTTTTGTTAAAGATAAAGACTTGACTTTTTTTAGATCACTTCCTCAGCAGAAGTGAGGAAGGTACAGAAAGATTTACACAAACTCCCTGCTCCTTAGGTGCACAATCTCCTCTATTAGCAACATCCCCCACCAAAGCATACATTGATTGCAACTGACAAACCTACACTGACAAATCATTATCACCTGAAGTTCATAGTTTACCTTAGGATGCATTCTTGGTGTTACATTCTATGGGTTATATTCATGGGCAATGACACGTATCAATCATTTCAGTATCATTCAGAGTATTTTTTATTCCCTTCTTAAAAAAAAAAACAAAAAACACTTTTCATTATGTAGTTTTTAAACTTGAGTATTTTAAAATTTCTAATTTGGAGAGACAGGGAAGATGGTTTGTTTGTTGTATGTTTGTTTCTATCTATTCTTGATATAACAGGAAATCTTCTTTTACAGAATTACCCTTAGGCATGAAGCCCATCATAGTATAATATTTCTCCACTAACACAGAACCCTCACATTTAAGAAAAATAGAACCTCGTTTAAGTTCAGACAACTTCCCCACTTGAATTCTAGCATTATGCATACTTTGAAACAGATGTTGTTCTAATCACGTGTACTCTTTCTTTATTTTACTAGGTTCATATTTACAGCTAAAATGTTTCTTTTAAACTTGCGTTTGTGTATCAGGGAAAATAAACAAAACACAAAAATGAAAGACAACTGATTCACTTATTTCCTTTAGGCTGACAGATTTCATAGAAAGTGCTTTTGTAATAAAAAAAAATATTAATGAAGTAGCAATGTTTTGTGCAGACATTTGCTCCTCTGTCTACTTCATTTATAAATACTTTTTAATGAGGTAATAGAGACTACACAGCTCTGCAAGTGTTCCTTTTTCTAACATTTGTTCTGAATTCAAAGATTACAAACAGCTAATCTGCTGCATTTGGGGGGCTGGTTTATGAATACAGCATTTAAAGCACATTGTTCGAGCATCTGGAAAGCTAACATCTCATAAATAGCCCATCCTCCCAAACATATGATTAGACAATAAGGGTAATCTGAAATTTGTTTAAAATCAGTAGCCATAAAGTAGATACAGTGTACTACAAATTGTCCCTCCCCCCTCCCTACCCTCCACCCCAGCATGTGTACTGAAACACGCCTTAATGGGCCTTCATTTGCCAAGAAGACACTCAGAGTGGAGAATGTCTTTGTACAATTAAATTATGCACATTGTCAAATCTTCTCATTTAAGAAATCTATATTTTACTGAATCATATCTAAGAATTAAGTCAGGTCAGCCCTGGAGGTACTCCATGTGTCTCCATTCTCCTGTTAAGAGGATTAAAGGCCAACTCTCAATTTTTTTTCTCAATAGATTTCTTTTTCATTATTACTCAAGCCTGTGAATATTTAACCATAACAATCAGCAGACTTTAATAAAGGACATTGTTTAAGTAAACAGTCAACCTTCTAATCAACACACAGAAAAAAAAAATCGCATGTAACACAATGTTCAAAATTTTTCCTTATTTCGGATATAATATATATATATTCCTTTCCAAATTAAAAGCTATGATGTAATCAAAAGTTAGACAAAAATATGATCAGCTTACATGATGTAAGATGCAAGTCCCTGGGGGTCATATATATCAAGCTTATTGTAATAGCCTAGAAAAATTTGTTACCTAAAAGTAGTCTCTAAAGAGGAAAATATTTATGACTGAAGTATCCCAGAGTCAGTTTATTTCATAAATTTATGACTGAAGTAGCTAACATTTATAGAGTTCAGTCTTACTCAAGTATGTATATATTTAAGCATACATGCTAGGCATAGAAAAGTACTCCACATGGACTATTTCATATACTCTTCCGAACAATCCTGTTAAGTAGGTACTACTAACAGTTTCCATTTTACAAATGACGAAATTGAGACAAAGTTTACAAAATAGACCTAGAGTCATACAATTACAAAGCTCATAAAATTTTCAACTTTATAAAAAGTATTTATCATTGTCTTGCTTTGTAGGCAAGGAAACTGAGGCCAGACAGTTTGAGATCACAAATACATTAGCAGCAGAACATGATCCAACCATGCTCTTCTCAACCAGTCAATAAAACGCCTTTTATTTCACATTCTGTGTAGGGGTTTTTAATTTCTAAGACCCGTTTGTTCTCATTTGTAGCCATCTCTTCCTAAATATGCTGTGTTCTTCCAGCCAATGTATTAATCATCCAATGATTATTCAATAACCACTTGTTATAGGTGTTCACAACTGACATTCATAGAACTACCTTTTATTTGTGTACATGTTACTCTCTGTAAGTATGTTGCTTTGCCACTCAAAATTATGCTTAGGGGATGTGTGCATGTAATATATGTATATATATGGGCCGTTACTTTTAATTTCTAGTTATATCTATCCTATAATTATACTGTATTATTTTAATTGTTTCTCTTTTTCATCATAAAAAAACAATGCTATATCAACATACCTGTACATGTCTCTTTGGGCTTATTTACAGAAGTTTCTAGTTCAATGCACATGTGTATTTTTCAACCTCACTCTATATGGCCAGATGCTTTTCCAAAGCGGTTGTATACTAATTCACACTTTCACCCACTACACAGTTATCCCTGCCGGATGCCTCATCAAGTTTTCCCTAATGCATACTGTCCAAACCTTCAATTTTTGTTCGAGGCTGTTTGTGTGAAAGTCACTCAGTCATGACCAACTCTTTGCAACCCCATGACAGTAGCCTGCCAGGCTCCTCTGTCCAAGGAATTCTCCAGGAAAGAATACTGGAGTGGGTAGCCATTCTCTCCTCCAGGAGATCTTCCCGACCCAGGGATCGAACCTGGGTCTGCTGTACTTCAGGCAGATTCTTTACCACCTGAGCCACCAGGGAAGACCTTGTTCAAGGCTATGAAGTGGTATTCTTACTCTTTTTATGCATTTCCTTGATTACAGTTTATTTCTCTTAATTGTTTAGATTTCCTCTTCTTTAATTCATTTATCATTCACTGATTCCTCCACTGGCTAGTTTATATTCTTCTTACTGATTTAAAAAACTTTTTCTATTTGTCTGTCGTATATATTGTTCTTTCTCAGACAAAGTTGGCATTAGCTTTATTCACAGTATCCTTTATTACAGAAGGACTTTAATTTAAAGATAGTAAAGCTTATCTATTTGTTGCTTATTGATTAGCACAATAAATGCAAATTATTATAAATGCATGTATTTTTCACCCAAGATTTTTTGAAATGCCCCCCTTATTTGTAACTATCTCAAAGGAAATTAAGAGAAAGATAAGAACTGGACTAATTTCTTCTTTGCACTGAGCCAAGTGCTCCTCAAAGTGACTGTTTACATCCTTGGTTATTATCAATAAAATTTAGAAATCATAGAGTTTTGCCAAGAGAACTCACTGGTCATAGCAAACACCCTCTTCCATCAACACAAGAGAAGACTCTACACGTGGACATCACCAGATGGTCAACACCGAAATCAGACTGATTATATTCTTTGCAGCCAAAGATGGAGAAGCTCTATACAGTCAGCTAAAACAAGATCGGGAACAGACTGTGGCTCAGATCATGAACTCCTTATTGCCAAATTCAGACTTAAATTAGGGAAGAAAGTAGGGAAAACCACTAGTTCATTCAGGTATGACTTAGATTAAATCCCTTATGAGTATACAGTAGAAGTGACAAATAGATTTAAGGGACTAGATCTGATAGACAGAGTGTCTGATGAACTATGGACAGAGGTTCGTGACATTGTACAGAAGACAGGGATCAAGACCATCCCCATGGAAAAGAAATGCAAAAAATGCAAAAAAGCAAAATGGCTGTCTGAGGAGGCCTTACAGATAGCTGGGAAGAGAAGAGAAGCGAAAACCAACGGAGAAAAGGAAAGATATTCCCATCTGAATGCAGAATTCCAAAGAACAGCAAGGAGAGATAAGAAAGCCTTTCTCAGCGATCAATGCAAAGAAATAGAGGAAAACAACACATTGGGAAAGACTAGAGATCTCTTCAAGAAAATTAGAGATACCAAGGGAACATTTCATGCAAAGATGGGCTCGATAAAGGACAGAAATGGTATGGACCTAACAGAAGCAGAAGATGTTAAGAAGAGGTGGCAAGAATACACAGAAGAACTGTACAAAAAAGATCTTCACGACCCAGATAATCATGATGGTGTGATCACTCACCTAGAGCCAGACGTCCTGGAATGTGAAGTCAAGTGGGCCTTAGAAAGCATCACTACGAACAAAGCTAGTGGAGGTGATGGAATTCCAGTTGAGCTATTTCAAATCCTGAAAGATGATGTTGTGAAAGTGCTGCACTCGTTATGCCAACAAATCTGAAAAACTCAGCAGTGGCCACAGGACTGGAAAAGGTCAGTTTTCATTCCAATCCCAAAGAAAGGCAATGCCAAAGAATGTTCAAACTACCACACAATTGCACTCATCTCACATGCTAGTAAAGTAATGCTCAAAATTCTCCAAGCCAGGCTTCAGCAATACATGAACTGTGAACTTCCAGATGTTCAAGCTGGTTTTAGAAAAGGCAGAGGAACCAGAGATCAAATTGCCAATATCCGCTGGATCATCGAAAAAGCAAGAGAGTTCCAGAAAAACATCTATTTCTGCTTTATTGACTATGCCAAAGCCTTTGACTGTGTGGATCACAATAAACTGTGGAAAATTCTGAAAGAGATGGGAATACCAGACCATCAGATCTGTCTCTTGAGAAACCTGTATGCAGGTCAGGAAGCAACAGTTAGAAGTGGACATGGAACAACAGACTGGTTCCAAACAGGAAAAGGAGTACGTCAAGGCTGTATATTGTCACCCTGCTTATTTAACTTATATGCAGAGTACATCAAGAGAAACGCTGGGCTGGAAGAAACACAAGCTGGAATCAAGATTGCCAGGAGAAGTATCAATAACCTCAGATATTCAGATGACACCACCCTTATGGCAGAAAGTGAAGAAGAACTAAAGAGCCTCTTGATGAAAGTGAAAGAGGAGTGTGAAAAAGTTGGCTTAAAGCTCAACGTTCAGAAAACTAAGATCATGGCATCTGGTCCCATCATTTCATGGGAAATAGATGGGGAAACAGTGGAAACAGTGTCAGACTTTATTTTTTGGGGCTCCAAAATCACTGCTGATGGTGGTTGCAGCCATGAAATTAAAAGACGCTTACTCCTTGGAAGGAAGGTTATGGCCAACCTAGATAGCATATTTAAAAGCAGAGACATTACTTTGCCAACAAAGGTCCGTCTAGTCAAGGCTATGGTTTTTCCAGTGGTCATGTATGGATGTGAGAATTGGACGGTGAAGAAAGCTGAGTGCCGAAGAATAGATGCTTTTGAACTGTGGTGCTGGAGAAGACTCTTGAGAGTCCCTTGGACTGCAAGGAGATCCAGTCAATCCATCCTAAAGGAGATCAATCCTGGGTGTTCTTTGGAAGGACTGATGTTGAAGCTGAAACTCCAATACTTTGGCCACCTCATGCGAAGAGTTGACTCATTGGAAAAGACCCTAATGCTGGGTAGGATTGGGGGCAGGAGGAGAAGGGGACGACAGAGGATGAGACGGTTGGACGGCATGACTGACTCGATGAACATGGGTTTGGGTAGACTCCGGGAGTTGGTGATGGACAGAGAGGCCTGGCGTGCTGCAATTCATGGGGTCGCGAAGAGTCAGACATGACTGAGCGACTGAACTGAACTTAACTTCATTTTCAGTGGCACTATCTTTTTTATTTTGTACTATTAAATAAAAATATTTATCATTTTTATTAAGGTAACATTATCCATCATCATAAGGACCACCATAACTTATATGATTATATACTTTATCAACTGACCCATCTGTGGTATTTTATTTTATCCTATTTGTACCTTGGTATCACAGTTTGCATATGCCTCCTTGTTTATTTGGAGTCAGTTTTTCTTATTACTGAGGTATCCTACATTTTTAAGCTTTCAGAGAAGGTAGAAATACAAATTGCATGTACAACTGAAAAATGTTATATTAGTAAAGATATTATAAGGACAAAATATATTTCCCTATAATTCATGATCTGTAAAATATTTTTTAATATATCTCAAAGATATAGAAGTTGGGAACAATCCAATTTTGAAAGGTAGCACCTAATGAATACTTTCTCTAGCCTATATTATTCTTTTGGAAATTATGTGGGAGACTTAATAGTTCCTTAAATAGTTCTACACATCAAACATCCTGCCATTACCTATGTAACTACAACAAGTCACTAAACCTCATTTTCCATTTATGTGTAATAAAATAGTACATTAGGCAAAATGATCCTCAAAATTCTATTCTTTTATAAGTCTGTTAACCTACACACAAACACACACAGACACACAAATTCTAAAGGGTCTCAACAGCAGCCAGTGAAACTAAAATTTAATTTTGATATTCAGCTGCCCAGAATGGGATGGGCAACTTCCTTTCTTCAATATATCTACTGAAATAAAAACCATTACTCACAACCCAAAGGCAGAGTGCTTCAGAAGAAATGGATTCTGATGATGTCAGATATTTATTGTTGCTTCCAGAACAGAAAGGATTGAAGAGTCTTTCCTTCCCCATAAAGTAGGAAACATTTCAGTATAAGAATATGTATAACAGAGGACTCTGTACAAGTGACCTTATTTATCCATTTTCTGTGTTATCTCTGAAAAAACTTTAGTTGATTTATTTTCTATACATTGAAATTGCTATTTGTGGAATTCAACCAATTTCAATTTCATATATAAAAATCTATGCCTTTTACTCTTCCATTTTCTATCCATCAGACCCATTACTGAATAGATAGTAGTGAGTTTGAAAAAAAAGAAAATGAAAAACTCTCAGGAGAGTAGCTATTCAAACCTCTCAAGGTAAAATACAGAGCAAGGAAGACAGCTCTCTTCTGAACAAGCAAGTCCTCCATCTTCCCAATGGAGATCCTCTCTATAGATTTCCTACTGCAACAGACCTATTCTTCCTTTTAAAAGTAATTACGTGGGTTTTAATATTAAGTTATATGGATTCCTAAACCTTTAATTTGGTTTAAACTACTCAAATCTTTTAAAGCAGGTTTTCTCAGGAAAAAAAATTATTAATAAGTTTCATGAAAATGGTTCTAATGGAGACAGAAGGTGTCAGCCATTCATTGTTTTGGCTGGGAAAACTCATAAATCCAAGTTGTGATTTGGGAAAAATGTAGCTGTACCATTTATTCAGTTTGCTTGTGTTAACATACTATTGTCTCACTTTTCTTGTTTTATTTGAAATAGAGGCTTGATTTTTTCATTGATTTTTTTCCCTGTAAGATAATTCTGTCTAGCTTTTTCATCTAGTGCCAACATCACTAATAATACAATAAGATCTTCGTTAGTCCTCACATGTAACTAAGTTCCAGGTTTAGCTTGCCCTAAATCTTAGGACAAAGCAATTTAACCAAAGCATACTCTTAATAATTTAATGCTTGGTCTTCTAGTTTACAAACAATTTACATATAAATGATTTTTCTCCCAACACTATTGTTTTCTACTTAACTAAATACTAGTGGCACTATTGTATAAAATATTTATTCAAAAAACAATTAACAGGGTTTCCCTGGTGATTCAGTCGTCAAGAATCTGTCTGCCAATACAGGAGACATGGGTTTGATCCCTGATCCAGGAAGATCCCACATACTCCACAGCAACTAAGCCCGAACACCGCAACTATTGAGCGTGAGCTCTAGAGCCCAGGAACGGCAACTAACAAGAGAAGCCACCACAATGAGAAACTCATGCACCGCAACTAGAGTAGCCCCCGCTCCCAGGAACTAGAGACAAGCCCACGCAGCAAGGAAAACCCAGCAAAGCCAAAAATAAATAAATAAAAATAAATTTAAAAAGAAAAAAACATAAAAAGCAGTAACAATAAGTTACTAACATTAACGTCAATCATGATGTGTCCTACCTAGCACTTCACTAAACATGCTACAAGGATTATTTCATCAATCCTGCTATATCCTAAGAAGTAAATATTATCCCTATTGCAGGAAGAAGGAAACTGACTCATATCTGCCAAGTAATTAGCCAAAGGTCATACAGCTAAAGATGGTACAGCTAAGAGTCACAGCCAGGCAGTGGGCTCCAGAGTCAATGCTTTTAAATGCTATGAACCTTCTAGTCCATAATGCTATACAGAGACCTAGTTTTTTCTTAAACTTATCCTTTTCCACTGGTGACTTTACAATCTGATTAATATTAACACACAAAAATACAAACAAATGTATGAATATGAACTAACAAGTACACTTAATTAAAAATGTACTCATGCTGTGAATGCTGTTCCAATGCAATAAAAAATAAATAAATTTATTTTGTAGAACTACTGGAGCAGTTAAAAAATGAAAAGATCAAAACTCTTAATTGCTCTTACTTAGCAACTTGTGCTGATGAACACTAATAACATTTTCCAGCTCACATTTTATTTCTTGCCTTTACTGGTTTAAATAATTGAAAACTGGATGACAGGTTTGGGTTTTGCATTTTTATTGGGTAAAAAATCTTATAATTATATAGTACAGTTTACCTCAACAGGCACAACAGCACAGATTTAAAGCAACTGATTGTTATTTTAGACCAACTTTAATTAAAAATCTGTTGTTTCTTGTTCAAAGACTCCTTTCCTCATTCTGTGCTGATTGACCAGACTCTCAAAGTTTGTCACCTCTGGGCTTGCCTTTTGGAGAAAGTATTTTAAAATTCAGGCATAACCAATAATATATTCTTCCTGAGGTCCAAGACATCTTTTCATATTTCATGCCATCACAAAACCCAATAAAACACTCTAGAAATAAAAAGGTATAATAAATATCACTTTTTTGTTGCTGTTGTTCAGTTGCTAAGTCATGTCCAACACTTTGCAACCCCACAGACTTCAGCACTCCAGGCTCCTCTGTCCTCCACTATCTCCTAGTATTTGCTCAGATTCATGTCCACCGAGTCACTTATCTAACCATCTCATTCTCTACCATCCTCTTCTCCTTTTGCCTTCAATCCTTCCCAGCATTAGGGTCTTTTCCAATGAGTCAGCTCTTCACATCAGGTGGCCAAAGTATTAGAGCTTCAGCATCAATCCTTCCAATGAATATTCAGGGATGATTTCCTTTAGAATTCACTGGTTTGATCTCCTTGCTGTCCAAGGGACTGTCAAGAGTCTTCTCCAGCACAACAGTTCGAAAGCATCAATTCTTTGGTGCTCAGCCTTCTTTATGGTCCAACTCTCACATCCACACATGACTACTGGAAAAAAAACATAGCTTTGACTATACAGACCTTTGTCGACAAAGTGATGTCTCTGCTTTTTAACACACTAAGCTTGTCATAGCTTTCCTTCCAGAGAGCAAGCATCTTTTAATTTTGTGGCTGTAGTCACTGCCCTCAGTGATTCTGGAGCCTGAGAAAAGAAAATCTGTCACTGTTTCCACTTTTTCCCCTTCTATTTGCCATGAAGTGATAAGATCATATGCCATGATCTTGGTTTTGAATGCTGAGCTGGTAAGCTAGCTTTTTCACTCTCTTCTTTCATCCTCATTAAGAAGCTCTTTAGCTCCTCTTCACTCTCTGCCATTAGAGTGGTATCATCTGCATATTTGAGGTTGTTGATATTTCTCCTAGCACTTAAAAGATATGAACTAAATACCACAGGGCTTCCCCGATAGCTCAGTTGGTAAATCATCTGCCTGCAATCCAAGAGACCTGGGTTTGATTCCTGGGTCAGGAAGATCCCCTGGAGAAGGAAATGGCAACCCACTCCAGCCAGTATTCTTGCCTGCAGAATCCCATGGACAGAGGAGCCTGGTAGGCTACAGTCCATGGGATCGCAAGAGTCGGACACAACTTAGCAACTTAAACCACCACCACCAAATACCACAGGAGACTGGAAGACAGGACTCTCCCGATGAGGCAATCAAGAGAGGCTTCACTGAGAAGGTGGTGTTTATGCCAGGTTTTCACTGGAGCATGACTAAATTCAAACAGACTGGAGGGAAGGGGATATTTCAAACAAAATGGACTGTGCCTGGAAACATACTCCAGCCAGCTGGCAAGTAAAGGTGTTTAGAAAGTAAATCTGAGATGAATGGGGGAGAGGGCATGCTGAACTTGGACTGTCAAACTGAGGTTTCGATATTCTATTTGGTAAATCTTAAGGAATCACAGAATATTCTGAACCATTCAGTCTTAAACCAGAGCAGTGAACTTGGAAAACTAATACAGTAATCAAAAGTAGAATGGAATCCAGGGATGTTTACTATAAGATTAGTGGCTAAAAAAGTGGTCACTGGTATTGAGGATCTTGAAGAACAATAAAAAGACATTGTAGACATAGAATTCATGTCCTTACAGCCTTGGGAGTTAGAACAATGCCTTAAGAGGTCAGCAGACTGCATTAATGAAGTTGAACAGCAGCAGCTGGTGTCAGTAAACAGAATGCAGAGAGGAACCACTGAAAAATCACATATCCAGGACTCAGCCTGGAGCAAAGGTTTGTCAACACCTCCCCATCGTAAGTCAGAGGCAGCAAAGAAACCAGCCTCCTTGAAGAGGGCTCAGGGAGGAAGACCAGTGTCATCAGAGGGTTCACTTTCAATTAAGGGGAGTAAGTGGGAATAATGACGCCCAGATGGGGTGAGCAATGAAACAATCATTCCTCGGGACGAGTGAAAAGACCAGTAGGTGGGAAGGCCAGATATGAGTGAGCTAGACAGGGTTAGGATGAAGTTTAGTAGCAAGTAAGTTAGAGGAAGAAATGGAAGGCCACATGATTCCACAAAATATTCCTAAAAAATATAATAAACTCACAGTTCAGTTCAGTCACGTAGTCGTGTCCAACTCTTTGCGACCCCATGGACTGCAGCATGCCAGGCTTCCCTGTGCTTCACCAACTCCCGAAGCCTGCTGAAACTCATGCCGATCGAGTGGATGATGCCATCCAACCATCTCATCCTCTGTCATCCCCTCCTCCTCCCGCCTTCAATCTCTCCCAGTATCAGGGTCTTGGCCAAAGTATTGCAGTTTCAACCTCAACATTAGTCCTTCCAATGAATATTCAGGACTTATTTCCTTTATGATGGACTGGTTGGATCTCCTTGCAGTCCAAGGGACTCTTAAGAGTCTTCAACACCACAGTTCAAAAGCATCGATTCTTTGGTACTCGGCTTTCTCTATAGTCCAACTCTCACATCCATAGGATTACTGGAAAAAACCACAGCTTTGACTAGATGGACCTTTGTTGGCAAAGAAATGTCTCTGCTTTTTAATATGCCATCTAGGTTGGTCATAGCTTTTCTTCCAAGGAGCAAGCATCTTTTAATTTCATGGCTGCAGTCACCATCTGCAGTGATTTGGGAGCTCAGAAAAATAAAGGCCAAAATAATTAAGTCACAATCATAGCCCTATCACCAGGATGGTTAGCTAAGCTTCTGGCTGTGACTATAGACAAAATGATTCCATCTAGTTCCTTGCACAGTAAAAGATCTTTGGTTGAATTTAGACTTTAAATGATCCTAAGAACTGAATAAAGGGATCATGCACCTCCACACCATAAGTAATTTCGATAAACACATTGACTATATAGAAAAGAAGAAAAGAAAGGCAATTAGGTACCCTTCTTTCTCATGATGACTGAAGTCATCAAAATCATACTATTTCCAAAAATAAAAGAAAAATAAAAACAAGCAAACAAACAAAAACACTACTTGTAGGTCAGCTTGTTTTGCTGCAGCCTTAAGTACATGAGTGGTCTGTTCATAATGCATAAACCATTGCACTTTCAATCAACTGTTTTCTGATAAATACTGGTCATATTCACCTTTCTTCTTTGTATTCAGAGAAGCTTAATATTTAATGCTGTAAAAGTAGAAACTTAATCAAATTCATTTGTATAAAACCTTGGGTAACTAAAACCTATTTTCACAGAAGACAATTTATGATGAAATATAGTAGCATTAAATATTTTTTTTAAAGATTTCTTTTAAGTGGGCACTTATAATCTAGGATATAAATTTAATACAAGGCCTACATTTTATCATTAATTACAGTAATAGTGTAATAGTATTTTATATGAATAAAACACTGATTCTCAATCAATAAAACGATTAATTTAGCTTTGCTCACAGTACTTATTGTGACACATGTACAAAATACTGTAGACCTGTGTTTTTATAGAATTTCAAGCATTGCAATAAAAAGCTTTACTGACTAATTTTGGGAATGCAAGATTTACTTTATCAGTATACTTATTTTTCAAACATTAATCAATGTTGTACTCCATTAGCTGTTACTCCATGGCTGCCGCCTTTTGTTCGCAGCAGATCACAAAAGTACAGGGCACAAAACTCCCTACTTGCATTCACAGTTTAGTTTTCATAGGTGAAGATCTAAGGATATTTAGTGAAGTGAAATGTATTCTGAGTTTTCTGATTTTATAATTCTTTCAAATAGGTTCCTTTGGTGGTGAATGTTCTGGGCCCATAAGTCTAGGAAAATGGGTCTCTGTTTGGCCCTCCCACAGAGAGTTCATGTATATAGGTATAGGCTTATAAACCACTTATTTTTAAAATTAGAAACACTTAAAACAAACAAAAACTGCAGAGTAACATAACACAAACATTAATGAAACCACTATCCCAGTATGCCCATTCTTAACACTGTGACATATGTGCTTCAGATCTCTTGTTCATTAAGTTATAGACAGAATTCAGGCCCTCTACATAAAGCTATCAAGAAATTACTTAGAAGTAGCTGCTGCTGCTGCTGCTGCTGCTGCTGCTGCTGCTAAACCACTTCAGTTGTGTCCAACTCTGTGCGACCCCACAGACGGCAGCCCACCAGGCTCCGTTGTCCCCAGGATTCTCCAGGCAAGAACACTGGAGTGGGTTGCCATTTCCTTCTCCAGTGCATGAAAGGGAAAAGTGAAAGTGAAGTCGCTCAGTCGTGTCTGACTCTTAGTGACCCCATGGACTGCAGCCTACCAGGCTCCTCCGTCCATGGGATTTTCCAGGCAAGGGTACTGGAGTGGGGTGCCATTGCCTTCTCCGCTTAGAAGTAGAGTATTCCGTAAAAATCCTTTTCAGATACATGAGGTTTTTAAGTTATTTATCAATGTTTTTTTCTTTTTTCTTTCTCAAACTCTTGTGTCGAGGGTTGTCTTTCAATAGATTGCTGCAAGGAAGCTGCTCTGCTATGTATGAAACTCTGATCTAGAAGCAGGTTGTCAACAAAAAGGCTGGCGCCTTTTGTTGCACTAGGTTCCCCACGAATGTGTAGTGTGAGACAGGCGAGGAAGTCGCTGCATTTCCAGCCGTGACCTGTGTCTCAGGATGAAGGGTTTTCTGCCATCATGGGTTTTTAACTATACATTGATCAAAAATGTCTGTATTATATCAATATTTGGTGCTTACGGAGTTGGCTTGATGCCACAATATATGATCCACTTTGTAAATAGTCACTGTATGATTGAAAATATGGTTTATTTTCTAACTGCTGGGTTCAGGACTCTACTGTGTCCGTTAGATCAAGTCTGTTAACTGCTGTCAAGGTCTTCTACGTTTTTATTAATTTTTCATGTTTAACTGTTTGATCCAGTGACTCTAAAAGTGTGATCCCCAGCCCAGTAGCATCAGTTTCCTGGGATTGCTGGAAAGGTAAGTGCTCAGGTCACCCCAGATCTACTGAACCAGAAACCCAGCAGGGGCAGGCAGTAAGGCAAAGCAATCTGTTTTAACCTGCAAGTTATCCTGGTGTTTGATATAGCAGAAAAAGTACCGGCTTGATCTACATACCTCTGAATAAAAATGATGTAGTATTTGCATATAAACTATATATGTCCTCCCATACATTTTAAATCATCTCTACATTATCTATAATACCTAATATAATGTAAATGATATGCAGACAGTTGTAAATACAAATGTAAATGGTAAGTTTTGCTTTTTAGAATTCTCTTGAAATTTCCTTTCCCAAATATTTTCATGTCACAATTGGTTGGATTTGAAGATGTGGAACTCATGGATACAGAAGGCTAACTATATATTTATATGCAGCAATTCCGATTGTGGATTTATCATTTTTTCCCTTGTAAATCTGTTTTTCTTTAGCTATTTAATGGCTATGTTATTTGGGAGTATATAATATCCAAATTAATCCACTGTCCCAGCAAACTGTTCCTTTAACATGTAATAAGATAATCCTTTTCTATATACTAATTGTCCACCTTTGACCCATGACCCTCCAAAACTAAACCAAACTGTTATGTCCACAGGACTGTGAGTAAATCAGGCATGAACACTATCTTTCCTCTGAACCTCATTTTCTGAAAGACTTCGGGAAATACAGACTGGGCCCAGGGTTGGATATTGGGAGAAAAAGGTCATCAAAAAGACAAGAGTCCAAAAGTGAAATGAAACAAGAAAATTCAGACAGATTGTCCCATCATGCAACTTACAGAAAGGGCTAGTAAGAGAAAGAGAAGGTGTTGTGAACTGAATTGTCCCGGCTCCATGCCCAAATGTCAAAATTCCTATGTTTAAGTCCTAATCTCCTAGTACAAAATGTGATTATATTTGGAGATAAGGGCTTTAAAGAGGCAACTAAAGAAAAAAACAGGTCATGTGGGTGATCCCTAATTCAATTATCACTGGTGTCCTTATTGGAAGAGGAGATTAGGACAAAGAAGCACAAGAGGAAAGAGGACATGAAGACATGCAGGGAAGATGGCTATCTACATGCCAAGGAGAAAGGCCCTCAGAAGATTATCAACCCTGCTGACACCTTGATCTTGGACTTCTAGCCTCCAGAATCCTCAGAAAATAGACTTCTATTGTTTAACCTACCAAGTCTATGGTACTTTGTAATGGCATCCTTAGAAAACTGATAAAGAAGATAAGCGCAGGATGGAAAACAAAGACTCCATACCAAAACAATAGCAGATAATGACCAAGGACAGGATATTGACCCTGAAAAATAACCTCTGGAGCCTGGAAAAGTTATAGATGCTTTTCACAGAGTCACTGAAACCACAAATAAACAGAACAACACAAAATGCTCCTCAAACATGTTCTTTCAAAACATCTTAAATGTACTAATATCACTACTGTTCAACAAATATTTATTGAGCACCTACTGTGTGCCAGGCACTGTTGGACTTGGGATACTGCAGTAAACAAAATGGTTAACATTCTAGCCTTCCCTGAAACACCCACTCTGGTGGGAAGTAACAGACAATGAACAACAGAGCTATTAAATAAATAAATGATCATACAGTGCCTTGGAAATGATAAATGCTATAAAGCCAACATAGTAAGGGGTATTAAGGGTTGTTTACAATTTAAATATAGCTCCAGGGTAGGCTTCATTGAAAAGAAGAAATCTGAGCAGAGACTTAAAGGCAGTATTGACCTTGGGTCTGGTACTGTATTAAGCCATACACAGGGATTATCTAATTTATCCTCAAGATAATTAGAGTGGAAAAATATACCATACCTATTTTACAGATAAAGAAACTCAAGCTTAGGAAAATATGGAGTTATTGCATGGAGGGACCAGGATAACTGAGTAAACCAAATATTTAGCGAGTAACCAAACCCAGCTACAGACCCTCCTCAAGGGCAACTGAGGGAAGCATGGAAGAAAATAAGCAAATATAGTAGGAATGCCGAGTGCTAAATGAGAGAAAAGTGTAAGAGATTACAGGAGAGTGAAGGTGCAGCAAAGCTAGGGCATCTTTTTCAAAGGGAAGAGCCCTTAGAGAAGTGAAAGTGAATTTCATGTGCTGTGTTTAAATAGTGTTTTTAACACAACATATACTCAGCAAGTTAAAATGCAAATCAAAATATTCCTAAGATAGATCAAAAGACTGATAAACAGGTAAAGAAAATGATTGTCAAAGATAATGGGTCAATTAAACAAACTATAGTATATAGTCATGTTACCTAGATAATAAAATATCTAAAAATAATCTTGATAAGAGAAAACAAGGATATGCTATTGAGATGAAAACATATAAATACACTATCAACAGTTTTGCTTTAGCTCTGAATAAGTTTGTACATGTGGTATATGCATGGGTGTTTATCAGATACACAGACACAGGGAAAGAAGAGAAGCAGTTTGTATATCAGTACAGCAGGATAACAGATGATCATCTACAAAGAACAATGGTTTAAACAAAAGCTTTTTTTCTTCTTACACACTTAAAAGAAGTCTCGAGGCTGGCAGCCCAGAGTTGGTATGAAGATTTCATGAAGCTATCAATGACCCAGCAGAGAAGGCAATGGCAACCCACTCCAGTACTCTTGCCTGGAAACTCCCATGGACAGAGAAGCCTGGTAGGCTGCAGTCCATGGGGTCGTGAAGAGTCGGACACGAATGAGCGACTTCACTTTCACTTTTCCCTTTCATGCACTGGAGAAGGAAATGGCAACCCACTCCAGTGTTCTTGCCTGAAGAATTCCAGGGAAGGCAGAGCCTGGTGGGCTGCCGTCTATGGGGTCGCAGTGTCGGACACGACTGAAGCGACTTAGCAGCAGCAGCAGCATCAACGACCCAGACTCCTTCTAGTTTATCACTCTGCCATCCTTACAGTATGACCCTCATCCTCAAGTCCAGTGAGACTGAGAAGCACTATCCAACAGGTATCTATTCTAGTCAGCAACACAGAGGAAAAGGGTAAAGAGGAAGGATACCCTCCTGCTTTAAGATGATTTCTCATCAAGACCACACAACACTTCTACCCAGAACACAGCCATCTATAGCATGGCAGGATGCATCAACTTTACATGGGTGGCAGAATTCCAATCTAACTGTTGTTGTTGCTCTCTTTCCTAAGAAAAACAGGAGCAAGAAAGCACCTAGTAGTTTCTGTCATAGACTTTTCTATATTCTCTAAAGTTCATAGAAAGCATGGGTATTATTTATAATTTTGCAAGTTTTCAAAGGTTTTTGAACTTTGATACTCAAGTTGTTAAGTGATACCAAAACATAAGTGATGTGTAAAGAAAGGGCTTAAAGTTAAAGAGAAAAAACTTATTGACAGGTTAATGTCTACTCGTCATAAATATTAAGGAACTATACACTACCTTAGATACAAAATCCAGGCATGTTTAATGTGTTTTCTGTCTATAAGCATACTACAAAAATAATTATTCCAAGAAAGGCCTATTAGGTTATAAAATATACTTTTAAAAGAGTTGTAAAATTACATACTTTAGGATGAAGTTCATTAGCACTTTTAGAACATTTGGAAACAGTTGGTGGTGGTTTAGTGGCTAAGTCGTGTCCAACTCTTGCAACCCCATGGACTGTAGCCCACCAGGCTCCTCCGTCCATTGGATTTTCCAGGCAAGAATACTGGTAAGAATACCAGTATTCTTGCCTGGAAAGCTCAGTCAGTAAAGAATCTGCCCTCAGTGCAGGAGACTCGAGTTCGATCCCTGGATTAGGAAGATCCCCTGGAGAAGGGAATGGCTACCCACTCCAGTATTCTTGGAAACACTTAGATAAATTCTGAACACAAGACAATGGGATCAAGATTAATGTATTGATAAAATTCCCAAAATATGAGCAAATTTAAGACAGCATAAGATTTTAACAGTATATGATTTAGAAAGTAAGTCACACTTTGCATAGCAGCATATTTTGCTAAATTGATAAAGTTAGAACAATGGTAAAAAAAGATTAAAAACAAAAAGAATCAAAAAGACTGTCTACATGGTATTTGTAGTATGATCTACAGTATACAATACCATGGAGATAATGTGGAAGAGATATTAATGTCTACAGAATAACAAAAAATAATTAGCAAAAAAAAAAAAAAAAAAAAAAAAACCTTTACCCAATTGAGAAAAAAATATTTCCCAACAACAAACTATGCATTTACTGTTATTAAATATTTGAAGAGGACCAGAGGTATATTGTTTATCTCCACCAACCGCAGACCCAATACAGTGCTTAAAATTTATAATCTAGGGTGAGAAGTTGATGAATTAACTTAATATCAGCTAAAAATGTTACAACTACTATACTGAATGCACATATCAATTATAAGATGCAACTTTATTTCAAATAATAAAATATGTAAAAAAACTCTTAAAATTAAGGGCATATACTATCAGTATTTTGCATCCAAGTAAGTTGTGTTTTTTTCAACATCTAACAGGTGATAGTTGCTAGTAGTATTTATTCATTATCAAACTAAAATAAAAATTTATCAATGTCAGGCATTCTCCCAAGCCCTGGGGATACAGGTATAAGCAAGACAAATCCCTGGCTTGTGGAGCTTACACTTTAATGTGGAGACAATTAACAAATAAAGTTCAACTGCAGGCAGCAATAAGTGCTGCAAGGAAAAATAAAACTGAAGAAGAAAATAATCAAGCATGAGGAGAAGGAAGGGGTATTTTGAATTTGGGCAAGGCAAGTCTCTCCAGGGAAATAACGCTTGGGTAAAGTTTCAACTGAAAGGAGCATGGGTGCCACATTAATACCCAAGGGAAGGACAGTCCAGACGGAGGACTCCACGAGTACAAAAGCCCCGAGGCATCCATGCTTAAACAGTAAGGGGAGGGACTGGGAGGGGAGGGGAGGGCATACAGAGGCAATGAGTCAGAAGGGCAGCCAGTGGGCAGATCAAGCAAGGCCCCATGAGCCACGCTAAGGGTGTTTAGGTATTACTCAGTGTGCAAGCAGAAGCCACTGGGAAAGTTTACAGTAGAGCAGTGATGTGACAGGACACACTAGAAGTATCCTTCTGGTCACTAAGAAGAAAAGGGACCACAGACAGACAAGGGCACAAGCAGAGAAACCAACAAGTGACAGACAGACAACTGAGACTGGCAGTGGCAAAGACAGGGAGGTGGCCGAGATGAGGAGTCAGAGGTGGAATACAGGACAGACCGGACGGCACTTACTGGACTGGATACGGGATGACA
Source organism: Okapia johnstoni (assembly GCA_024291935.2). NCBI lineage: Eukaryota > Metazoa > Chordata > Mammalia > Artiodactyla > Giraffidae > Okapia > Okapia johnstoni. Next base: position 57,719,940 of record CM044326.1, on the reverse strand, counting down.
GTGAAAGAGGAGAGTTAAGCGTGACACCAGTGTGTCAGCCCAAGCAACTGGATAAACACTGATGCCACTTACGAAGATCAAGAAGACACCGGAAGAAATCAAGAGTTCAGTTTTGGACACATGAAGTTGAGATGCCTAACAGGTATTCAAAGAGGACATACTGATTATACGGTTGGATATACAGGTCTGGAGCTCAGGGAGGAGGCTGAGGCAAAAATTAAAATTGGGTATCATCACTATATAGATAATATTTAATTAATTAGACAGCACTTGATACCATCAAACTAGATGAAATAGCTAGGAATAAGTGTAGATAAAGAGAAGGCCAACTGAGTCCTGTAAGACCTCAACATTTAGAGTTTGCTAAGAGAAAGTGAACCCAGTAAGAGACTGAAAAGAATCAGCATTGTTGTAGGAAGAAAATCCGAGCGTGCAATATATTGGATACCCAGTGAGAATTTATCTTAAGAAAGACAAGGGCAATTAAAACCACATCAAATGCCACTGACAGCACTGAAAAAGATGCGACTAGCTCAAGTGGCAACATTGAAAATAGTCTTTTTTTCTTTTGATTATGAAAGCCTGATGTGCTGCAGTTCATGGGGTTGCAAAGAGTCGGACACAACTTGGTGACTGAATACCACCACCACCACAACAAAAGAAACTAATCTGAGCAAGTTCAAACAAAATCTTCTAGGCATTTTATGGTGTTCATTAGGCAGACACAAAAGTCTCTCCTGCAGCTGAGGCAGAAATGGAGAAAGAAAGACATCCCGTAGCTTCCAAATTTCAGCATGCTCTACACCTCCAGCTGCACATAAAGACCAACTGCAGGACCAATAGCCAAATCCCCAGGAAAGATAATCCGATTTGCCCAGCTTGGATCAAGTGTCCACCCCTGTAGTTTCTGTGACTCCTATAGTGGGGGCATGTCTAACATCACTGGCTTCATCCAGGACCTGATCAAGCAAGAATGTGTTGGACAAATCCTAACAGTAACAAATGCCTGATGGCATTCTGACCATTGTTTCAAGAGCTGTGCTAAGGACAGTGCATATATTATCCCAGTAATCACAATCACCAGTTAAGGTAATATATAGATGAGACTCATAAATGCTAAATAACTCATTACACAGCTGATTAAGTGGCAAAGCTGAGATTTTCAGAATCGTGTATGAAAACTTATCCAAGCCAATTTGGCCATGCACAATATGAAGCTCTTTTTGACTGTTACTACCAATAGTTAGAAGTAACTGAAAGCTTTGGATTTTTGTCTCTGGACATCACAAGTACGTATGAAAGCAAGTCTTAGAATAAATGGTGACCCGCTTAGAAAATTAAATAGCTATAAGAGATATAAAGACAAGCAAACAAAATACAGCTCTTGAAGCCTGTTTATGAGTTCAATGAGGTCCCAGATTTCCAACCTTTTAGGATCACAAACCATACATCCCATGCAGCAATCTAGACAGGATTTTGTTATCCTTACACAAGCAGTAAGCAACTACATCTGACTATCTGCTGTCCAAGTTTGGGATTCATGCTTCTCTCTCTCCTGAAAGCCACAATGATTCCTATGCCATGATATGGCATGGGCAGGATGTATGTCTAAAAAGTACTGCAGCCAATCCACGAATATTGAATACCACATTTTATGTAGGAAATAGACTTCTTCTAAAATCTATTATGCTAACTAGCAAGCTAAGATTTTCACCAATAAAAATCCAATTTGGGCATTTGTTACTGAAATGCAAGTTCGTGTGCCCGGCGCACAAAGAGGGCAAACAATATCAAAATATCAAGAGTTTGAAACGGAGAAAAGTTTATTGAGGGCCCTGCAAGGAGACAGTGGCTCATATTTGAAAATTTCCAAACTCTCCAAAAGCTTTCAGCAAACTCTTTTTCTACAAAAAGGGAGGGAGAGGCATGGTCAGTTGTTGCAAAATTCTCAGTGTCAAAGCCTTGTTTTTGAGGTCAGGTCATGGTCAGGAAAGGATGTTCCTGTAAATCTCTACCAGTTCAGTCCAATTCAGTCACTCAGTCATGTCTACTCTTTGCGACCCCATGGACTGCAGCACGCCAGGCTTCCCTGTCCTTCACCAACTAGCGGAGCTTGCTCAAACTCATGTGCATTGAGTAGGTGATGCCATCCAACCAACTAATCCACTGTTATCCCCTTCTCTTCCTGTCTTTAATCTTTCCCAGAATCACAGTCTTTTCCAATGAGTCAGTTCTTCTCATCACGTGGCCAAAGTACTGGAGTTTCAGTTTCAGCATCAGTCCTTCCAGTGAGTATTCAGGACTGATTTCCTTTAGGATGGACTGGTTTGATCCTCTTGCAGTCCAAGGGACTCTGAAGAGTCTTCTCCAACACTATAGTTCAAAAGCATCAATTCTTCAACTCTCAGCTTTCTTTATAGTCCAACTCACACATCCATACATACTGGAAAAACCATCGCTTTGACTAGATGAGCCTTTGTTGGCAAAGTAATCTGTCTGCTTTTTAATATGCTGTCTAGGTTGGTCATAGCTTTTCTTCCAAGGAGCAAGTATCTTTTAATTTGATGGCTACAGTCACCATCTGCAGTGATTTTAGAGCCCCCAAAAATGAAGTCTCTCACTGTTTCCACTGTTTGCCCATCTATTTGCCATGAAGTGATGAGACCAGATGCCATGATCTTAGTTTTCTGAATGTTGAGTTTTAAACCAACATTTTCACTCTCCTCTTTCACTTTCATCAAGAGGCTCTTTAGTTCTTCTTCACTTTCTGCCATAAGGGTGGTGTCATCTGCCTATCTGAGGTTACTGATATTTCCTCCAGTAATCTTGATTCCAGCTTGTGCTTCCTCCAGCCCAGCATTTTGCATGATGTACTCTGCATGTAAGTTAAATAAGCAGGGTGACAATATACAGCCTTGATGTACTCCTTTCCCGATTTGGAACCAGTCTGTTGTTCCATGTTAAGTTCTAACTATTGCTTCTTGACTTGTATACAGAATTCTCGGGAGGCAGGTAAGGTGGTCTGGTATTCCCATCTCTTGAAGAATTTTCCAGAGTTGGTTGTGATGCACACAGTCAAAGGCTTTGGCAGAATCAATAAAGCAGAAGTAGATGTTTTCCTGGAACTCTCTTGCATTTTCTATGAAGCGCATGTTGGCAATTCGATCTCTGATTCCTCTGACTTTTCTAAATCCAGCTTGAACATCTGGAAGTTATCAGTTCACAAACTGTTGAAGCCTGGCTTGGAGAATTTTGAGCATTACTTTGCTAGCATGTGAGATGAGTGCAATTGTGCGGTAGTTTGAGCATTCTGTGGCATTGCCTTTCTTTGGGATTGGAATGAAAACTGACCTTTTCCAGCCCTGTGGCCATTGCTGAGTTTTCCAAATTTGCTGGCATATTGAGTGCAGCACTTTCACAGCATCATCTTTTAGGATTTAAAACAGCTCAACTGGAATTCCATCACCTCCACTAGCTTTGTTCGTAGTGATGCTTTCTAAGGCCCGCTTGAGTTCACATTCCAGGATGTCTGGCTCTAGGTGAGTGATCACACCACTGTGGTTATCTGGGTCATGAAGATCTTTTTTGTATAGCTCTTCTGTGTATTGTTGTCACCTCTTCTTAATATCTTCTGCTTCTGTTAGGTCCATACCATTTCTGTCCTTTATTGTACCAATCTTTGCATGGAAAGTTCCCTTGGCATCTCTAATTTTCTTGAAGAGACCTCGAGTCTTTCCCGTTCTATTGTTTTCCTCTATTTCTTAGCACTGTTCACTGAGGAAGGCTTTCTTATCTCTCCTTGCTATTCTCGGGAACTCTACATTCAAATGGGTATATCTTTCCTTTTCTCCTTTGCCTTTAGCTTCTCTTCTTTTCTCTATAGGAGGCCTCTATTTGTAAGGCCTCCTCAGGCAGCCATTTTGCCTTTTTGCATTTCTTTTCCATGGGGATGGTCTAGATCCCTGTCTCCTGTACAATGTCACAAACCTCTGTCAATAGTTCTTCAGGTACTCTATCAGATCTAGTCCCTTGACTATATTTGTCACTTCCACTGTATAATCATAAGGGATTCGATTTAGGTCAAACCTGAATGGTCTAGTGGTTTTCCCTACTTTCTTCAATTTAAGTCTGAATTTGGCAATAAGGAGTTCATGATCTGAGCCACAGTCAGCTCCTGGGCTTGATTTTGCTAACTGTATATAGCTTCTCCATCTTTGGCTGCAAAGAATCTAATCTATCTGATTTTGGTATTGACCATCTGGTAATATCCATGTGTAGAGTTTTCTCTTATGTTGTGGAAGAGGGTGTTTGTTATGACCAGTGTGTTCTCTTGGCAAAACTATTAGCCTTTGCCCTGCTTCATTCTGTACTACAAGGCCAAACTTACCTGTTACTTCAGGCATCTCTTTTCTTTCCTACTTTTGCATTCCAGTCCCCTGTAATGAGAAGGACATCTTTTTTGGGTGTTAGTTCTAGAAGGTCTTGTAGGTCTTCATAGAACTATTCAACTTCAGCTTCTTCAGCATTACTGGTTGGGGCATAGACTTGGATTACTGTGATATTGAATGGTTTGCCTTGGAGACAGAGATCATTCTATTGTTTTTGAGATTGCATCCAAGTACTGCATTTCGGACTCTTCTGTTGACTATGATGGCTGCTCCATTTCTTCTGAGGGATTCTTGCCCACAGTAGTAGATATAAAAGTCATCTGAGTTAAATTCGCCCATGACAGTCCACATTAATTCCCTGATTCCTAAAATGTTAATATTCAGTCCTGCCATCTCCTGTTTGACCACCTCCAATTTACTTTGATTCATGGACCTAACATTCCAGGTTCCTATGCAATATTTTCTTTACAGCATCAGAATTTACTTCCATCACCAGTCACATCCACAATTGGGTGTTGTTTTTGCTTTGGCTCCATCTCTTCATTCTTTCTGGAGTTACTCCTCCACTCTTCTCCAGTAGCATACTGGGCAGCTACCGACCTGGGGAACTCATCTTTCAGTGTCCTACGTTTTTGCCTTTTCATACTGTTCATGGAGGTTCTTTAAGCCTCCATACCTAAACAGTATGATAACTCTCACTTATCTCTTCTTTAATTTGTGGTGTAAACAGAAGAGCTATTTTAAAGAGTGGACTGCAAGGACACCATTGCAGTGGCTGATTTGGTTTTTTGCCAGCATCTTCATCTACAGAGACGGTAAACATTGCTTATTTTTGATAGTGTCTGAGAACTTCAACTGTTTATGTTTATGTTAAATCCATAGGAGATTGTCTACAGAATCAATGTCTTTGGCTCCAATCACACATTATGTATACATACCCCTGAATCAACTTAAGGGTGGCATGACTGTCAATGTCTAAGGTGTTGTGATCTTCTTTAAACCTCCATACCTAAGCAGAGGAATTGGTGGGTATTAAAATGGGTGAAGATTTTACTGGATCTGCTTTATTGGTTTCAACACAGCTCCTTTGGTACTCTAAGTCTTACAAGCTCAATCTCGACCAAGCCAACGTTACTCCCTGGTCTGACAAGAAAGGACAAGGTCAAATCACAACCTTCCCCCTTTAGGGTCCCGGTCCTGGCTAAGAGGAGGTAGATCTCATTGGCAGCCCCCTTAGAGAGAAGTCCCAGACCCTGCCCAACTGTCATCACTGAGAGAACCAGCCTCCTCAAGCTGCCCAAACGGTAGGGCCAGGTCTCACAGACTGCAGCCTATGCGGACTGCTGCTCCTACTAGTTGACCGAGGCGGGCATGGAGGAGAGGTTCACGGCTGCCTCAAGGCCTGGGCCAAGGCCAGCGGGCAGCTTTTGTGAGGGCTCCGGAGCCCTGCAGGACACAGCCCCCAACCTGTTCCCTGGGCCCCCCAGCACACCTGCTGGCCTGAGGCCAGGTGAGCTGGAGGGTCCCAGGAAGAAGGCCAGGATCCGCCTCTCACCTCACTCTCTGCCTGGTGACCACAACTTCACAGACCTTTTGGAGAATGAGGGAGAACGACTAACAATGGCTCATTGATAGCTGGTTTCTTGTGGGAGGGGCCTGGTGCCAACCATGGCTGAGCAGGAACACTAAGGGTCCCCTAGTCACCACTGCCTGGTAACAGGAAGAGGTGGGGGATGATGGCACACAGCAACAGCTGTATGCCATGTGTACTGCCATGCTCTGTTACACACTCATTGGTTTACTAGTGTGAAAATTTGTAAAAGGAAACTTGAACTAAAACTGGAGTTGGGACAGTCTGTAGAAGGAGCCCTCATGCCCTACCACTCTTCATCAATTACCCCAAAAAAGAAGTGACTTAACTGCTCCCCAACCGAAAGAGATGGACCTCGCATTCCCAAACAGGAAGTGAAAGTACTTCACTACCTCAGCAAGAGGAAGACTTCCTTTTTGCCCAGTAACAAGCCCAGCCAACGGGAAAATACCACAGTTCAGCCAAGGAGAAGTCATCTACATCTGAACTTTTATTTTCCTCCAGTGAATTTTCAACTTTTCCTTACTGGTGACGCCCTCTCCTTGTCCTGCTGTCCTCACTATAAAAGCCTTCCGTGTTGTATAAATCTGCAGAGTATCTGTTTGCCAGATGAGCTGCCCCAAATTCATGAATCACTTAATAAAGCCAAATAGATCTTCAAATGTACTCAACTGAATTTTGTTTTTTAATACCAGTAAAACTTCTCCTGTTGACTAGAGATTAAGACATGGGATAATATGTGTCTCCTCAGTTCAGTCTTTTAATTAAATCCTTAGTTATTGGTGATGTATATTCCTAATTAGGGCATAGACCACCCTAGGATACAGCTTAAAGTAAAACAAATATAACACTGCTGTAATGAAGTATTTTAAATCCAGATCTTTCTACCACATCTCTGTTCATTTTCATAGTTCATGATGCATTTTAAACTATTCAGTCTTATTTTCTTCATTCCTAGAAAATACCCTATTTTACTTCTGCCTTGGATTACAGAATATGAGACCCAAAGGCCATCTTAATAACCTCTTTAATTTACAGTGAGGAAACTAAGACCCAGAAAATAAAGGAATTTATCAACAGTTGCATTTCTAGTTAGTGGTACAAATGGGACCATACACAGGCCGCTTGGATTTCTGTTCTTTCCACTATGTCCCACTGCCTTCACTGGTGATGAAGTTTCTGACACAAAACTACACTTGTGGAAGAATTATCTTTGATATCAGAGAATACATTGTAAACCGTATGCCGACCCATCATAGTGGAATTGCTCTATTCCTTCAGCTGTGGGCTTCACTAAAACATGTGTATCTGGATTAAGAGTGACACACGGTAAAGAATGCTGCATCTAAAACCTCACATCACAGAGGGAATAAAAGGAAGCTGGAATTGGCCAACTGGAAAAAAAACAGAAAACCAAAAAGCAGCTGCCAGCCTATACAGTAAAAGACAAATCCTTCTGCCAAGTCTACGAGAAGACATTTTTCATTTGATCCAAGCAGATAACTTTACGTTCCAAATATAGAAACTTAAGCATCACTGCCCATTCCCCAACCCTCTCAAAAACAAAACAAAAAAATTAATTCAGCCAGTTGCTGAAATACCTGAATAACTGGTAGTACAACCACAACCAAAGATCTATCAGGTGCCCTAAGCACAACAAGAAAGTCTCTAAAACCAGAATTCTCATTAGGTGTTTTGGGAGAATAAAAGTGAACAATCAGCAAAAGTGTCCCCCTGGAATAAGGAATACAAACAGCTAAAGGGCGTGAATAATAGATAGAACTGTATCTAAAATCTGCAGCAAGAGGTTCTGTCCATAGTGAGCATGAGATGGAACAAAAGGGTTGTCAGCTCCATACTCTAATCACTGTTCCATTTTAGTGTTGTTTCTATTTTAATACTTAAAAGAGGGAAGAGGCAGCTCAGGACAGAGTGCAAGCACAGGGGGCCGGAGCCGATGGGAGTCTGGTGGGAATGACCCCCTGCACACAGCCCTGAGCCTCTGGTGAACTGACAGGAGAAAAAGCAGTCAAACAGAACTCAAGCTGCCAGGCTTTCCTTTCCCCATCCTAGCCCACTGCCTTCATATGCAGGGCACAAGAAGCCCCTTATTAATCCTCAGTTAACAGAGCCTGTGTCGAACTAGCAGGGACTAGTTTCTCTGAAATCATCACTTGCTTATTTCTTGGGATAACAGGGATGACGAGAAAAGAGGCTTGAAGATCAACTCTACTACTAAATATGAGATCTTGAGCAGGTTACTCCACCTCTTAGTCATCTTTATTTGTAAATTGTTTTATTATACACTCTACAGGACTGTGGTAAAGACTGAATGAAATCATGAATGCATGTGAAATACCCAGTATATTAGACAGTCAGGAAACACAGTCTCTAAAATAAACACTGCCATGGCTATTACTGGCTCCCTATCCATATGTGGTGGTGGCAAGGCTAGACAACTTACCTTGATAGAACCAACTCTCCCCACATCCTGTGACCCTTGATTTACAAATGTCCAACTTAAAAAAGGCAGGAGATAAAAGGCAGGGACTTCCCTGGTGGTCCAGCGGCTAAGACCCTGCACTCCCCAATTGCAAGGAGCCCAGGTTCAATCCCTAGTCAGAGAACTAGATTCCACATGCTACAACTAAGAGTTTGCATATGACAACAGAGATTCTGCACAACCAAGCAAATAAATAAATATATTTTAAAAATAGCTTACTGAAAAAAAAAAAAAAAAAAAAAAACCTTCTGTCCCTCCTCTGTCACTCTTCCCTTGTTATAATCAGAGAAGAAAACTCCAGTCTTTTCATAGGATGAAGAGAAAAAGGTGAAAAGTAAGGCTCCGTCCATATCTTACCGTGATGGAAGGAAGTGTTGCCTTCAAAACCCAGTGGCCCCTGCCTGGCCCATAGTAGCTCCTCTAATGCTCCCTGAGTATTTCCATTCAGGTTTGAAATCATAAAGCCCCAGCAATTAGTGATTCAAGTATCCTCAGAAAAACACAAATTCCTGAATTCAGTTCACAGTTATGTTCATATTATGCCTCATCTATACACTTAGGAGAAGCCATTCAGTTAAACTGCTCTCCTCACAGGGTACCTGAAGGAGAACCAAAGCCAAAATGCTGGAATGCAGAGCAGGCTGAGTGCAGCGGAAAAGGGCAGTGTGGGAAATGAGGATAACCTAGGGTGCTGAAAGTCTAGTAGAAGCACAGAAAACCACAACTAGCCAAGTTAAAAATGTGCCCACACGGTGGCTGCCAGGGATCTGGGGAAGAAGAGGAAGTCCTCTCCTCCTTTTCCCTCCTATGACTTGCTTTCTTCCTTCTCTCGAGGATGAGAATGCATTCTTCCATCATTAGTGCCACAGTGAAGCTTTAGTAACAGCTTATGGGGATTTCTGTGAGACAGCTAAGAACCTTAACTTCATTTAACTTTTTTTCATGTAAGTAAATTGAGTTCTAAGTTCCACAGAACTCACTCACAGGACTCCCTGACAATAGAACCTACAGTCTGTCTTCCTTTATTTTGTTAAAATGGGCTTTCCAGGTGGCACCAGTGATCAAGAATCCACCTGTCAATGCAGGAGATGTAAGAGCCACGGTTCAATCCCTGGGTCGGGAAGATCCCCGGGAGAAGGAAATGGCAACCCACTTCAGTATTTTTGCCTGGAGAATTCCATGGACAGAGGAGTCTGGCAGGTTACAGTCCATGGGGCCACCAAGAACTGGACATGACTGAGTGACTGAGCACACACACATATTTCACTAAACTAATAGATGAGCAGATGTATGGAAGAAAGAATACATGAAGGGAAAGCCTTCATGACAAGCCAGCATGAGGAGCAGTTTGACCAATCTCTTTCTCTCCCCAATCTCAGTCTGGTATTCTTCTAAGTATGTATCATTATCCGACCGTATAATACATGTTTGTTTGTCAGTTTATCGTCTGTCTTCTCTACTATAGCATAAACTCTTATGAGGGTACACACTGTTTTTTGGTTTGCTAAAGTCCCCACCTAAAACGATGTCTGGCAATTGTATATGCTCAGTAAATACTTGCTGAATGAGTGGATGGCTGATCTGAAAAGGCAATGCCTTCATAAGACACTGTAAGATTGAACACTAAGCGCTGAAGGGCAGTACTCTGGGCCCCTCCCTCACTCAGTCTCCACTTCTGGTTTCACACAAGTACCTGACTACTGTACGGTGTGATCATTTCCTTATAAATAATGTTCCACTGACCACTTTGAAGCACTGGAGACCCCCTGTCATGATATGAGTGATTGTCCTTGGCACCAAATCTCCCCTGGACTTTTTATTTTTTAGAAAAATGGCAAGCTTTAAAAAGAGATTACACCTGCACCAAAAGCAGACAATTCCACATATATAATGGATCTCTCTGTTTGTTTGTTTGTTTTTCCTCCTCCAGTGTCATAAACCCCCTATCTTCTCTCTTTGAAAAGACGTCTGAAGTCAAATCCCATAAACGGAACTGAAAAATTTTCCCATTACTTTTTCTGTAGAAAAAACTACTGATATTTAGAAAAATGAAGGAGGGGACACCTATTTCATATGGAGTGTCTGAAATCACTGCTAACTATCTCCTTCTGATATTAGAGAAGTCTCTTCTATCCAAATAATGGCATAGTACCATTTACTTCTAATTAGTTATTGTCTTTTTGGTTTCAAAAAGGCCATGACTATTAAACCAATGCAAAAGTCTGGTCAAGTCTATATTTCCAGACCAATGTATTCATTGCTTATACTGACTGCTATGAAGAAGTAAATCATTTACCCACTTGAAGACTCTCACATAAGGCACATGATAAATCTCAAAATAAATCAAGCTATCAATAGTCAAAGCCCAGCTTCTTCATAAACCATATTTATAAGCCTGGCAGTAATGACTTCCTTATATTCAGTCACCCAGCTTCCTCATATAGATAAGTGGACAAAATCAAATAAGCTTAATTTTATAACCTTGATCTCATTATAAAAATTCAAAGATGGAAAGAGGAATTTAGTAAGTAATCAATTACTAATACTTATAAAGTTACATCATTTGGTAGAAAACATTCAAGGCCTAGAAAGACATCTGTAATTCTTCTTCAGATGGAGATGAGGCTTAGGAAATAATGTATTTTTTTAAAAACTAATTAACTCTAATAACTTAGTCTAAGATATTTCTTTACAACAATATATCATTAATATTTTTCATAATCTGAATGAATAAGGTATTCTGGTGGGTTTTTAGAATATTTTATGAATTCTATCTAATTCAGTCCTAGTCAAATTAACTCTATTCCTAGAAACTTAAATGCAAGATGGTAGGAGTAAGAAGTGGTTTTGGAAAATAAACACTTCACTCAAAATATACATAAATTGATATGTCATGTCTACAATCTCCAAAATAAGTACATATCTTTCTCCTCAGTGTTATTCCTGGGGAAAAAAAAAAAAATACATGACGAGGAATTTTGTTTTCAACACGATTAGCCGCACTGCATTGAAAGTTTGGAAGAGCAGAGGTCTACTGAAGAAAATATGTGGCTAAACTTTTCTGGAAGAATGAAATCCAAACTAAACTACATAGGCAATGTATCACTCAGAAGGGGACATGCAGATACTCTCTTAACATAAGGCAAGACAGATGATAACAGCATTTCTAACAGTGGAAACAGCAAGGTAGAAGTCAAACTAGATGTCTCAGACTAGCTGCAACCAAGCCAAGCAGCAGTGCATGGAGATTTCAGGGGCGTTCAAACTTGTGTCTTTATCTCAAATCTCATCTGAGATGTTGCCCAAAGCTGGCAGAGAGATACTTGTATAGCTGTAACTCTAGAAATAAGACCATATTCTAGCTATGGCTTGTGGTTGGATCTTCCCAGGTGGCACAGTGGTAAAGAATCTGCCTGCCAATGCCGGAAACTCAGACACGGGTTCGATCACTGGGTCAGGAAGATCCCCTGCAGGAGGAAATGGCAACCCACTCCAGTATTATTGCCTGGAGAATCCCATGGGCAGAGGAGCCTGGTGGGCTGCAGTCCATGGTGTCTCAGAGAGTCGAATGTGACTGAGCACGAGTACAAGTCATACCTCACATGTGTTTTAACTGTTTGTAATTTAGAGAGTACGTTTATAAATATTACCTTCTATGCTCTAAAGTAGGTGTTTTTCAACTTGCATGGAAATACAAAAAACCTCAAATAGCCAAAGCAATCTTGAGAAAGAAGAATGGAACTGGAGGAATCAACCTACCTGACTTCAGACTCTACTACAAAGCCACAATCATCAAGACAGTATGGTACTGGCACAGAGACAGAAATATAGATCAGTGGAACAAAACAGAAAGCCCAGAGATAAATCCACGTACCTATGGACACCTTATCTTCAACAAAGGAGGCAAGAATATACAATGGAGAAAAGACAATCTCTTTAACAAGTGGTGCTGGGAAAACTGATCAACCACTTGTAAAAGAATGAAACCAGAACACCTTCTAACACCATACACAAAAATAAGCTCAAAATGGATTAAAGATCTAAATGTAAGACCAGAAACTATAAAACTCCTAGAGGAAAACATAGGCAAAACACTCTCCGACATAAATCACAGCAGGATCCTCTATGACCCACCTCCCAGAATACTGGAAATAAAAGCAAAAACAAACAAATGGGACCTAATTAAACTTAAAAGCTTTTGCACAAGAAAGGAAACTATAAGCAAGGTGAAAAGACAGCCTTCAGAATGGGAGAAAATAATAGCAAACAAAGCAACTGACAAAGAATTAATCTCAAAAATATACAAGCAACTCCTGCAGCTGAATTCCAGAAAAATAAACGACCCAATCAAAAAATGGGCCAAAGAACTAAACAGACATTTCTCCAAAGAAGACATACAGATGGCTAACAAACACATGAAAAGATGCTCAACATCACTCATTATCAGAGAAATGCAAATCAAAACCACAATGAGGTACCATTTCACACCAGTCAGAATGGCTGCTATCCAAAAGTCTACAAGCAATAAATGCTGGAGAGGGTGTGGAGAAAAGGGAACCCTCTTACACTGTTGGTGGGAATGCAAACTAGTACAGCCACTATGGAGAACAGTGTGGAGATTCCTTAAAAACTGGGAATAGAACTGCCATATGACCCAGCAATCCCACTGCTGGGCATACACACCAAGGAAACCAGAATTGAAAGAGACATGTGTACCCCAATGTTCATCACAGCACTGTTTACAATAGCTAGGACATGGAAGCAACCTGCATGTCCATCAGCAGACAAATGGATAAGAAAGCTGTGGTACATATACACAATGGAATATTACTCAGCCATTAAAAATAATACATGTGAATCAGTTCTAATGAGGTGGATGAAACTGGAGCCTATTATACAGAGTGAAGTAAGCCAAAAAGAAAAACACCAATACACTATACTAACACATATATATGGAATTTAGAAAGATAGTAATGATAACCCTATATACGAGACAGCAAGAGACACAGATGTATAGAACAGTCTTTTGGACTCTGTGGGAGAGGGCGAGGGTCAGATGATTTGGGAGAATGGCATTGAAACATGCATATTATCATATACGAAACAAATTGCCAGTCCAGGTTCGATACGTAAGACAGGGTGCTTGGGGCTGGTGCACTGGGATGACCCAGAGGGATGGGATGGGAAGGGAGGTGGGAGGGGTTTTCAGGATGGGGGACACATGTATACCCGTGGTGGATTCATGTCAATGTATGGCAAAACCACTACAATATTGTAAAGTAATTAGCCTCCAATTAAAATAAATAAATTTATATCAAAAAAATAAATAAAGTAGGTGTTTTTATTCTCTCTTTAAAAATAAAGTAACTGAGGCTTAAATAATTTAAATGTCATTCCTGAGGACACTTAATAAAACTTGGACTTAACTTTCAATCATTTAACTCCAGGGCCAATAAACTTTCCACCAAATCAACATCTCAGTTTTTCCCAGATCTTTATCTCACCCAATTATATGTTAAGTCCGCAATCAGACAGGTTACATTTTCCACATTCACTAAAACAACAGACCAGCCTGATTTCAAGCCTACATGAAACAGGCCCTCCCTTGACTTTTTAATATAGTGATAATACACTAAGCAAGCCAAATTAAACTCATTTTTCAGCCAGAATAAATTATAAAAGTAGTCCAAATAAACTATAACTGGTACCACCCAAACCAACTACAACTTTTACTGAGTGATAGCTGTGGGGGGAAAATGGCGGCAGGGAAGAGAGTTCTCAGTTTGATTGGTGCCACTTCTCAGGAAATGAATTGTTTTTAGCTTGTTTTCCTCTACTAAGAAGTGCCCTGAATCACAAATTATATCCTGGCACACCATTTCTAGAAGTTTTTATACCATATATAATTTCTATCCTACCTGTTCACCAAGAGTTTTCCTCTTGGGCAGCTTCATAGAGGAAAATCAGCTTTGGCTTTGATAAAGACAGCAGCATCTTACTAGCTGGATTAAGCTGCCACTGTCCATTGAGAATCTGACTGAAGAGCAGTCACTCAGATTCAAGGGTTTCCTTTCACTGACCTCTCAAGTGGGAAAACACATAATGAGTAAATTTGGCAGAAAAGCGTTCCTTTGGGAGTCAAACATCAAAGCATTTATTTTATTTCCAACTCTGGATATGTAGGTAGGTCCCCTTAGTATCTTTTCAATATTCTTCTTTCTGTGTTTTAATCCATAAAGCGAGCATAAATTTCTACTCATACTTTCTTATGGTAGAGTAAGGTAAAAACAAGATCTCAGACAGGAAAGTATTTTGAAAACAAAGCAAACAACAACAAAGTGTTCTTAACTGAATGCTTCATCTTTATGAAGAAAATACACCACTCCCCTGGAGAGCTGAAAACAAGCCATCTTAGTTTTCAGTTCTATTGTTGCCGGTTGTTCATTTGGGAACCATAACAGAAGTTGTTATTGTTTTGTTCTCACATGATAATGTGCACACAACTTACTTTTCATTGTACTAATTTTCTCTGTCCAACTTTTTTATTTTATTTTATTTTTAATTCACTGATCCCATATGCCACACTCCAAGATGCTTATTGGAATACCCGTGAAAAAAACTCTAATGGGGAGAGACAGTCATTAAACAGCTTACATTTATTAATGCAATAGCTGCCATGAAGGAAAAGGTACATAGTACTATGGGCAAGTAGAAGAGTCATGCTTGACCAAGTCTAAGAGGATGGGAAAGGTTTCCATAAGGAAATAATATTTAAACATAGGAATTCTTTTTTTCAGTTTTTGCTTGCAAGTGTATGATCCATAGTTTCTATTCATTAGTGTTCTAGAAATGCTCTTGCTTTTCTCTCTTCCAATCCTAACTTGATACTATTGAAATAAATTTCATTTTTTCAAAATTTTCAATTCATGTTTTCCCTCTTTCTCTAAATCTCTTACTCTATTTCCTTTAAAACAAACAAACAAAAATAGAACATAAAGACTTTAGGTTACAGAAGTGAGGAACTTTTAGACCTAACTGTTCAAAGCTGTATGCTGTGCTATGCTTAGTCCCTCAGTCTGTCCCACTCTTTGTGACCCCACGAACTGTAGCTCACCAGGCTCCTCTGTCCATCGGGATTCTCCATGCGAAAATACTGGAGTGGGTTGCCGTGCCCTCCTCCAGGGGATCTTCCCAACCAAGGGATCATACCCAGTTCTCCTGCATTTCAGGTGGATTCTTTACCATCTGGCCACCAGGGAAGCTGGAGTGGGTAGCCTATCCCTTCTCCAGGGGATCTTCCTGACCCAGGAATTGAACCAGGGTCTCTTGCATTGCAGGCAGATTCTTTACCACCTGAGCTACCAGGGAAGCCCACTGAAAGCTAAATAAGCCTAAGACTATTCCTATCTGCTCTGGTCACAAAGTGACTTCTTAAAACTGAGAGAAAAAGAAGAAATATAAATACGTTAATATATAGTGAAACATCAAGCAAAATATACGGCAAAGAAAATCTGACAACCATTATCTTGCCCTTTGTTTTCAAGGCTCCTTGAAGCATTCTACATTCTTAATATTTTTCATATTCGGATAATATGTCCATTACTCTAGAGAACTATATCCTCAAATGTACTTTTTCCCCAACAAAAATCAGTAAAGCATACAGAGTTTTTCACAGACTCTAAGGTAAAAGGATATGATGTCAAAAACCAGAAAAGAACAGCAGTTTTAGCTATTTCTAGGAAATAGAGGGGATGCAAGAACAGCCAAAACAATTTTAAGGTAATCCTAAAATGGTATAATACTGTTTTGAAACTAAAAAAAAAAAAAAAAAAAGTTTGTTTTTAAAATACAGACGTATGGTATTAAGTTAAAGCAATGACTCTATCTCTAAAGCAAAATACTAGAGAGAATATATATTTTATTAATTAAAAAGCAGAACCAGGGCTTCCCCGGTGGCTCAGTGGTGAGGAGACAATGCAGGAGACATAGGTTCCATCCCTGTTCCCAGAAGATCCTACATGCCTCGGGGTACCTGGGCCCCGTCCCACAACTCCTGCACCCATGCTCCAGAGCCCACTAGCTGCAACTACTGAAGTCATGCGTCTGGGGTCTGTGCTCCACAACGAGAAGCCACTGCACGAGCTCACACACCACAACTACAGAGTAGCCTGTGCAGGCAACAGTGAAGCCCCAGTGACACCATAAATAAATAAATCTTTAAAGAAAGAAAAAAAAAAAAACACAGAACTAAATCACATTATCTGGGACATTTTTATCACTACTAGGCAATGAATAGATGTGAATTCAACTGGTCACATATTAATATCCTGCCACTGTAACTCAGTCAGAAAATATCCTTATTAACTCTACAGAAGGAACCAAAGAAAACATCTATGGGAAGTTTCACTCTACATTCAATGAGCAGAGCTTGCATTTAAAAGTCTCTAAGGGTTCCTGAATACGGAATCTCAGTTGTTCTTGTTCCATCACTTAGTCATGTCCGACTCTTTGCAACCCCGGGGACTGCAACATGCCAGGCTTCCCTGTCCTTCACCAGCTCCCAGAGTTTGCTCAAACTGTTGTCCAATGAGTCAGTGATGCCATCCAATCATCTCATCCTCTGTCACCCCCTCTCCTCCTGCTCTTCACCTTTTCCAGCATCAGGGTCTTTTCCAATGAGTCAGATCTTCGCATCAGATGGCCAAAATAATGGATCTGCAGCATAAATCCTTTCAATGAATATCCAGGGTTGATTTCCTTTAGGATTCACTGGTTTGATCTCCCCGCTGTCCAAGGGACTCTCAAAAGTCTTCTCCAGCACCACAATTCAAAAGCATCAATTCTTCAGCTCTCAGCCTTCATGGTCCAACTCGCACATCCGTACATGATTACTGGAAAAATCACAGCTTTGACTATATGGATCTTTGTCAGCAAGTGATGCCTCTGCTTTATAATATGCTGTCTAGGTTTGTAAAAGTGGAAACAGTGGCAGATTTTATTTTGTTGGGCTCCAAAATCACTGCGGACAGTGACTAGAGCCATGAAATTAAAAGACGCTTGCTCCTTGGAAGAAAAACTATGACAATTTATCTACCAATTAATCCAATTTTCTTTTTTTAAATGCAGACTCTGATCTTAAAAAGACACATTTTATCTGACTTTGAAGTATATCCACAGTACACCTTATAGCCCAAAGTTCAGAGTTCAATGCTTATTCTTTCCCACAGATCCTCCGTACTGACAGCATGAAGAGAAGAAAAAATTAAGCATAGCTAGTTGT
Source organism: Okapia johnstoni (assembly GCA_024291935.2). NCBI lineage: Eukaryota > Metazoa > Chordata > Mammalia > Artiodactyla > Giraffidae > Okapia > Okapia johnstoni. The sequence goes on along the minus strand of CM044326.1, from coordinate 57,702,178 downwards.
TCTCTAACAATGTCACTTCTTATCAACAACTATTGTTATTTTTGCATTTCAAAGGCTCAGAACACACATTTAGAATGTCCCCTATCACACAGGCAAGCCAAAAGGAGTAGGGTTATGAGTATAGGTGTATAGACAAGTTGAATAACAGTTTGGCACCCAAAACAAATCATTTTGAAGATGACTCTAAAAAATGTAATTTAGTTAATACCCCAAGAGCCAGGGATTAAGGTATTAATAAGGACAAGGGAAATAAAGGAACTAGAGGAGGAAAGTTAGCCATGTGAATAAACAGCACAGATCTACTGGATTTCTCTCTCTGAAGCCTGTTTGCAGGTAGATGCTCTTGAATTCTCTCTAGGTTTGATCTTTAAGTCACACACTCAAATTAGTTCATCAGGTTTTCCTCAAATACCTGCATCTTTATTGAACTGGATATTGAGGTAGACTTTTCAGATCTTCAACTATTTTCTGTATTTTCCTGGGGCATAAGTCACATGAACAAGCAACATCTAATTATAAAACTATATACAAAACTGCTACCAATGTATATTTATGATAGTATCAATCAGTTAGTGATCATATGAAATTAATATGCAAAATGCAAGGAAGGTATAGATGCCAAAAAATGTCATGCTCAAGATAATGCACACTGAAGATAATGTAAACATTATGAGGGTAAATGACTGTGCTTGTCTTATTTCCTTTGTCATTATCTCTAGCCTCCAGCACAACAGAACAGGCACTGAATAAACATTCGCTGAGTAAGTAAATCTTAAAAAATGCTGCTAACAAGGAAATTAAAATGGGCATGATTGTTTCACACATCTGTGTGTCTTTCATTTGCCTTATCTCTCGGCTGCTTTCTGGTAAGGGCAGGAAATCTCAAATCCCACTCACCTGGCTTACTCTTCAGATTACTTATTACAACAAACCTTCCATTAATCCTGTGTTTGACTGAGCAGAATAATCCATTAACTCCCATATGTCTGGGATACAATAATTATTGGCTTGCTAGACCTTAAATTACTTTTTAAACAACAAAGGTTACCTTGTGCTTTAAATGTATTTAATTTTCTTTAAGTCCACAACTTTATATTACCCCCAAACTAAAATGAACAAAAAGTACCATTATTCAACTATGTTGAATGATAATGTACATTATACATTAGTCAATGTGAAAATTCACATGGTAAGATAAAGTAATGGACAGAAAATAAAACATGTAAATTTAGAAAGTATACTGGTATTATTTCAGACCAAAAAAAAAAGGATTAGCCTTGAATACAGCAACTATGTCATCTAGGGGTCTAGCATATCTCGCCATCATTTTCTTACTGAAACAACAGACAATGCACCTGGGTGCTTCCCAGATGGCTCAGTGGTAAAGAACCCGCCTGCCAATGCAGGAGACACAAGAGAGGCAGGTTCAATCCCTGAGTCAGGAAGATCCCCTGGAATAGGAAAAGGAAACCCACTCCAGTATTCTTGGCTGAAAAATTCCATGGACAAAGAGGCCTGGCGGGCCTCTGAGCACACATGTAAGATCATGCACACGGCAACCGTGTCGTAAGAGGTCTAGCATGTGCTACACCAAAAAGGAAAGGCTTAGAAAGGACATAGGAAAAGAATGCGGCAGAGGAAAGGCGTTAATAAATACTATCGGGGAATGAAGTTAGAAACGGTAAAAATACTGTAGCAGACTTGAGCTTCAGATTTTGTTTTAAGGCTTCTGTACCTAGTGAAGCCTGGCTCACAGCAGACTCTCAACTCTAGCAGCCTTCACTTCCTCTCCATCTGACACTGGATTCCTACATACCTACCCTAAAAGTTGTCCTGAGAACCACTACACATTCAAAATCTTAGCAGCCAATCTGGCCACAATCTTCCCTCTTTCTGGATCTCTAAAACCTCCATTCCCACTACACCTTTATTCGATAGAAATCTTATTCTAACAGTCTGCAAACTCCCATTTCCCTACTGGAGGAGGAAGAAAATAATAAAGCAAATAAATATAAACTCAGAACTTTGAATGTGCTATAAGGAAAACAGAGTGTAACCAGAAGAGAGTTATGGGGAGATCAATTCACACAGTTTGGTCAGAGGAAAACGTTCTGAGGAGTGACATTTAAGATAAGACATGAAGGAAGAGAAGGAGCCGACTCTGGGAAGGACACAGAATAGGATGTTCTAGCCAGAGGGAACAGTACATACAAAGGCTTCTAAATGAGAAAGATCATGGCTTCATCTAGTTACAGAAAGGCAACCAGTGTGACTGGAACACAGCGGTCAAAGGATGGAACAGACAGAAAAGGAGGTCAGAAAAGGTGACAGGGACCATGCGACACAGACTCTGTAAGCTGTGATACGGAGTTTGGAACTTAAGATTTCATCGAATTTGAAGCAGGAGGATAACATGGTCAAATTTTTTGGTAAAAGATGACCATGACTGTGGCATGCAGAAGTGGTGTTGGATGCAGGATGGGCATGCAAGGAAGTTTTTGACACTCTAGCTAGTATACAAACTGGCATATGATGAATGTCCCAAAAACTGATGACAGAATTATCAAATAAATGAGCCAACAACTTTAAAGCCGGGAAGTGGTAGTCACAAATTAGTTTTAGAATGATTAGTCCGGCACTGTGTTTTAGACTACAGAGAATCTATGCTGGGACAGCATTAGTCATAGACCCTGAATATCTGCAATTTTACAGAATATTCTGCAGTTGACCGTGCCTTCTGAAAATTCAGTCAAGCTTTATATGATTTCCAAAATCAATGGAACAGAACAAGGGTCTTATTTATGCAGAAAGGATTAAATCATTCCATGTAAACCATTCCTCAAGTTTAATAAGAGTCTTATTTATTTTGTGTCTGGCCAACTGTGTGCGTGTATATAATATAATGTGTTTAGAGATCATGATGACTGATGGTCAATCAAGAAAAACTCAAGCTGAAATTGTTAAGAGCTGGGACAAGAAGCAATCTGCAATCACCATGGGAACTGCTTGAACTGAGTTCCCTGTAGCCATTCTGGCCAGAAGCATTCCTCAAAGGGCACCACCGCTTTGCATAGTTTAGTCCTCTCTGATGCAAAAGCCATCACTTCTGAAATCAGGCTTAGTTGTGTTAAAAAGGAATGTCAATAAAATTAAGCTCAACCTATTTGACTGATTATAAGAACAATAAAATGAATAGGAAAAGGAGGACGTCAAGGCTGTATTTTGTCACCCTGCTTATTTAACTTATATGCAGAGGACATCATGAGAAATGCTGGGCTGGAGGAAGCACAAGCTGGAAGATTGCCGGGAAAAATATCAATAACCTCAGATTTGCAGATGACAACACCCTTATGACAGAAAGTGAAGAAGAACTAAAGAGCCTCTTGATGAAAGTGAAAGAGGAGAGTGAAAAAGTTGGCTTAAAGCTCAACATTCAGAAAACTAACATCATGGCAACTGGTCCCATCACTTCATGGGAAATAGATGGGGAAACAGTGGAAACAGTGGCTGACTTTATTTTGGGGGGCTCCAAAATCACTGCAGATGGTGACTGCAGCCATGAAATTAAAAGACGCTTACTCCTTGGAAGGACAGTTATGACCAACCTAGACAGCATATTAAAACACAGAGACATTACTTTGTCAACAAAGGTCCGTCTAGTCAAGGCTATGGATTTTCCAGTAGTCATGTATGGATGTGAGAGTTGGACTACAAAGAAAGCTGAAGGCCAAAGAATTGATGCTTTTGAACTATGGTGTTGAAGAAGACTCTTGAGAGTCCCTTGGACTGCAAGGATATCCAACCAGTCCATCCTAAAGGAGATCAGTCCTGGGTGTTCATTGGAAGGACTGATGTTGAAGCTGAAGCTCCAATACTTTGGCCAACTGATGCGAAGAGCTGACTCATTTGAAAAGACCCTGATGCTGAGAAAGATTGAGGGCAGGTTGAGAAGGGATAGAGGATGAGATGGTTGGATGGCATCACCGACTCAATGGACATAGGTTTGGGTGAACTCCGGGAGTTGGTGATGGACAGGGAGGCCTGGTGTGCTGCAGTTCATGGGGTCACAAAGAGTTAGACATGACTGAGCAACTGAACTGAAGAACAATAAAAACAATGGTGGCCCTTATTCTGTAAAACAAGTCTATCAGAAATATTAATACATGGAGGTATACTATGAGAGATCTAGCTCTGAATCTGATCTTCACTGCATTTTTTTCCTTTTGTTTTTTCATGGAATTATGTAAGAGGTGGAAAAGGAGATGAAACATCATCAGTGCTTAGTACATTTTTTTTTCCTCACAAGTAATAAATAAAAAGATATTTTCTTGGAGTAAAGTTGAGCTTTGCAAAAATATGCATCATTTTTAAAAGCAAAACAGATAGCTTACTTAGCACATAGATTCACATTCTCTTGTTTTGCAAAGGTCTTCATGGAACAATGAAACTCTAAGCAGAGTAATACCAATTTATTATTTCTAGTTCCTATGGAAGCATGCATTCAACTTATGGAAGCCAATTGATATGGACACAAGTGCAAAGCAAATACATTAACAAGGAATCATGTAATTTATAACTCTAGCAAAATGAGTTCTGAGATATCAGATAAAATAGCCAAAAAGGGCCCACGAGTCACCCACAAGCTCCCTGAAGTTATTAGTCATCAGTACCAATATGAAGACAAATGCAAAAACATAATCCTATATTTTAGAATCTCACATTTGGAATTTGCCACGTGCAAATAAACATCACACATAGAAGGATTAAGGCAAAACTCAAAGGAAGGAAGAAACGAAAAAAACAAGGAAATATCTAAAAAGGAATGGGCGTGCATGCTCAGTCGTGTCTGACTCTTTGCAACCCCACCTACCATAGCCCACCAAGCTCCTCTGTCCATGGCATTTTCCAGCAAGAATACTGGAATAGGTTCCCATTTCCTTATCCAGGGGATCTTCCTGACCCAGGAATCTAACCTGTGTGTCCTACATTTCCTGCATCGGCAGGAGGATTATTTACCGTGGAGTCACCTAGGAAGTCCCTAAAAAGGAATATGAATCTCTTAAATAAGGTCACATAAATAAGAGTCCATGCTTTTATTACAAATCTGTTAGTTATTCAGGACTTGTAACCTCAAGACAGAGAATTACATAAAAGTACAAATATGTTAAAATCAATCAGCAAATATTTGTTGGTGTTCTACTATGTGGTAAGCAATATGCTAAGATCTGTAAGGGAACAAAACTAAATTTTAATTCATTTTGACAAGAATTTACTGTGCACTTCCGTTGCGCCATGTACTAAGATAATCATCAGAGGATACAAAATAGATAAGATACCAAGATACCACTCTAGCAAAACAAGACATTGTTTGCAATATAATTTATGGGCAACACATGCTACTAAACAGGCATTACTAGCTAAGATGAAAAATGGGCCAAATAAACAGTACAGATATGTGTGCCAAGAGCTTTCATAAGAGAGAGATGATTTAATAAGCTTAGTCGATCAGAGAAGTTTTCACAAAGGAGATGACAACTGACTCGGGCTTGAAAAAAATGAAGAGAAATGGAAAAGTGAATGCAGTTAACAAAGGTGACAGGGCAAGAATTTACAAGTCTGGTTTGGGTCCTGATAAGACCTGAGTTTAATTTTGAGGGGACTGGAAACAGTGATGGGGAGGTAGGCTGGGGCTGATAGGAAAATACCTTGTACTGGGTAAGGGGTCTTACTTTGAAGTGATGACAATACTTTGAAACTAGAGAGAGGTAATGGATGCCAAAACCAAGTGTTACATGAATTTTATATTGAGTTAATGTTGCTGATGACAAAAATTATTATTATTAATTACAAAAACACTGGAAATATCTAAACACCCAACCACTTAGAGACTAGATGGTGAAAATCCATATGATAATGTTGGAAAGTCCATATGATTAAAAAAAAATCATATATTCTCTATGGGCTTCCCAGGTGGCACTCTCTATCTAATGGAGTTCAATGTAGTTCATGATGTCCCTCATTTTCTTTTGGCCTGACACCTGTTTTTCTTTGAAGGTATTACCAACCAAGAGGGCTCTTCTTCTCAAAATATGAAGCTCATCATTGTCGCTCACTTCACTTCTCACTCTTAACTTTCTTTGAATATGAGGAACTCCTGTCACTATAGTCATCAACAGTGAAATATTTTAAATTTTCATTATTTCCAAGGTGAGGCAAAATAAAGGCAATCAGGTAAAACCCTTTCGATTTCCTCCATATTTCATAAAATCCATTAAACAACTGCCCAGATTATATTTCACAGTAAGATGAGCAAAAAGCACACCTCCTCTTCAGCTGTAGCCCCTTTCCTCGTGTATTCACTGCTGCCAAAATCAGAACCTACAGTTCGGGAGCTGTACACAGTTGCATCTTGTTTTGAGTTTTTGTTTGCAAACTGTCAGTAAGATCAGAATAAATTGCATGATATGCAGTCCAATATGTATATTCTTGAGCACATCTCAATGTATCCACCAAAAAATATTCAAAGCTGCAGGTGTACAAAAAAAAAGGCAGAATTATGGCTTGATTTGCCTTGATAAGCATGGCAATTTTCTGTACACTTTTCATAAAGTGCTAATCAATTTCAGCTCAAAATAGATTGAAACACCCAATAGATTGCTGCCATAGTCCACAAACGTTTGTCATTCGTAGACTGGGAATAATGTGAATTCTGAAGAGGAAAACTGCATCTGAACTATATACCTTATAAAAAATCCCTTTCATCTGCCTTAATATTCTCTGAAGAACTGCTAAAAATTATTTTGAAATCATTTACATTGGAAATTTCCACTTTTTCTTATTACATCTAAGTCATTGCTTGCCACATAGTAATATCTGTTGTTTAAATATGGTTATAGATGGATTATATTTAGAATTCAGTGTAGTGATGATATTTAAGAATCAGATATCACATCCATATTGCTTAATATTCCTCTAAAATATAATTACAGACATCACATACAACTTGGAATTGAATCATCACAGACTTCTGCAATACATTACTCTTTGTCTATATCTTTAACCAGTAAATGAAATGTAATTTTTTAAAAATGTTTTGTCAATATTCTAGTCCTTCCATTAAGGTTATTTCACAAACACGTCAAGGTGCTAATATTCATATTAATGCACCTTTTCGAGTAGCAGTACTCCTGCCATATGATTCACTCATCTGCCCAGGATGTTTTGCCAAACACAATTGCCAAAACTTTGCTGAGGACTGTCACACTCCTACAAGGGAGCCTCTGCTCAAAACTGAGCATATACCTCCCCTTCCGTTAAGTGTGATAAACAATCGGTAATGACATTTAGATCTGAGTATGGTATGCCCTCCTTGGAAAGTAAGAAATTACATGAGAATAGATAACATTTTGAATTTTCACACCTTCCTCTTCAAAGCTACAAAAGCGATAATATAATTTGGGGGGAATAAAAGCTACAAAATTTGGCTTTATAAAAAAAAAAGAGTACTGAAAAGTTGTGACTTTAAGCAACTTCTGTGATTACCATCTGCCAAAAAATGTTTTGCCAGAATCAGAGGAAACAAAGTGTAGTTGACTCAGGCTCTGCAGTCAGAAAGCCCACGTTCTCATGTCGATTCTGCCGTTAAATAGGTGACCTTGAACAAGTGACCTGTCCTCACCTTGTCTCCGTTTCCTCATCTATAAAAGAAGGTTATGAAGAGTATCTAGCTCAGGGTGTAGCGAGATCATTAACATACGCAAAATTCTAAGGACTAAATGAGATAATACATGCAAAGTTCTTAGAAAGCAAGTTCCAATCAATCCTTAATAAATGTTAGCTACTCTTGTCAGCGTCATCGGTATCATCATTTCAAAGAGCCATGAACGCTCTTACCTGACTTGTTGCCAAGTGTTTGTTTCTAGGTCTGGGTCCTTATGTATAACATAAATTAACCTATTTTCCAAAAGAGATGATAACAATCAAGGCAGTATGCAGGAGAAAATAAAGCTCTTGGTCCAAATTACCATTTACTAATCCTGGTAAAATAAGGTTGAAAAAGGTACATAAAAGATAGGAAAGACATTTAGAAAGTGTGATCTTCACTCTTCTGCACAAATAAAAAACTGTCGTCTTTTGCTTATCCCAGACCTAATAAAACAGTAGTTTTATTCACTGACGGGCTTCCCTGGGCTTACTGATGAAGAATTTGCCTGCCAATGCAGGAGATGTGGGTTCGATCCCTGAGTCAGGAAGGTGTTCTGGAGAAGGAAATGGCAACCCACTGCAGTATTCTTGCTTGGGAAATCCCATGGGCAGAGGAGCCTGGCGGGCTACAGTTTATGGTGTCACAGAGAGTAGGACTTGACTTAGCTACTAAATAACACTAATAGTCACTGATAAACTGGTCCCATGATGTTTTTATTCTCACTCATTAGTCTCAGGAATTTAGCTATTCAGTCACCTCTATTTAGCTATTAGATTTTCATGAGCCACTCAGGGAAAAAGTTTACACATTCTGACACTGAAAATTTGATTCTGATACTGTTTCAGGAGAGGAAATTCAAACAAAGAAACAAAAACACACTATTCAGGAAAAACTTCACAATATACTTAAAATGTAAACACAAAAATACATTTCAAATCTTCTTAAATAATTACTATAACCATAAGGAAAACACCTGACTGACCTGACTCAAAAAATACTATCTCCACACCAAGTATCGCCCTTTTCTTTCCTTCCTTTTGGAATATTTCTATTTGATAGCTGCCTCGGAGCAAATCAATACACGGAAGCTGTCAAAACGAAAATGCATTAGGCTATGAAAAACTATGTATGTATTTAGATGTTGTTTTCCTTAGATAACAAAGAGTTATTTGCTAGTTCCCCTCAGCATTTTATTCGATTTTCTGTATTTGTGTTTTTCTTCAAAATGTCAAAGCATCAGCACAAATGACTTCACGATTTAAACTATCACTTGTTCACCTTTCCAAAAATAATTTATATACAAGTTAAAATGGAGGTTGCAAATATTGCTTCACAAGTAAATTTGATGTTGCTTATTTTATTTTTCTCTTATAATTAGAGGCATTTCCTCAAGGACAAGCTTTTGGAACTTTAGCTATGTATTAAGTTAAAATTAGATTTCATAAGAGGTTACTGACTCAGAAAAACAGCCTTAATTGCTGTACTAAATATTTTGAGGATAGCAAAGCAGATCATGACATTTTCAAAAATATTTTGTACATAATACATAACCAATATGCATTTGTGAATTGATGTAAGTAATATCCTTCCCAAGCAAGAGACTTTTATATGTTTGTTTTTAAAAGTGCCTGAACATATCATACAAAATGGCTATTAGCCATAATAATGCCATAATGCACACATGTATGGGGGAACCCATTCCAGAAATGTGCAAGAAAAATCACTGTAGAGAATGTAGTAAAGAATATGTTATTACATAATTTCATATTAACTTTATTCCTATCTTTATAAAATGTGTATTGTTTTTAATTTATAACATATGCATTTATTAATATAGCTATGTGGAATATGTGATTCAATTTGTTTTCACCAACGGTACGTTGTTCAAGAGAGTTTGGAGACTACACAAAGTGGAAGCTCTTCATTCACCAACTGAATTCATGAAGTTATTTTTTATATTATTAAGACTTTTTTGCTACACGTCTAATAGTTTTATCAAACTTGGCTGCCATGTATATTAATATATATTTCATTGCTTGGTAATATAGACAATAAAAGCTTCATGTATCTTGCGCAGACAAACTGCTTTGTAATCATATACGTTTAAGCTTCAAGTTATAGCTGATGTTCATGGAGAGGAAAAATAAAAAACAATGATGAATATGATATGTATATTGTCCTTATAGCTGTAAAGATTTTTACTCTGATAGAATTAATGCAAATATCTTAGGCAAACTTCTGAACTTTCTGAAATCTAAGTTTTCACGTGTATAACATGGAGATAATGCCTCAAAGATTTTTTTTTTTTGGTGGGGGAGGGTTCACAAAGCCAGCGTGATAGGATGAATTATCATTATTAATTTCCAGGAGTCATATGCAACATAGAAAGTAACAAGTGCTTGCAATACTGTGGAAAAACTGGAACCCTGACACATTGCTGGTGAAAATGTAGTCACTGCAGTCACTGTGGAAAACTGTTAGGCAGCTCTTCATAAAGCTAAACACAGAATTACCATATGACCCAGCAATTCCACTCCTAGGCATATTCCCAAAAGAATGGAAAAAAGGAACTCAGATACCTGTACATCCATGTTCACAGCAGTATTATTCACAACAGCCACAAGGGAGAAACAACCCAAGTGTCCACTGATAAATGTATAAGCAAACTGTGGCATATATATGTATATATAATGGAGTATCGTTCAACTATAAAATGGAATGAAGTTCTGATATATGGGACAACCTAGATAAGCCTTTAAAACATATATGCTAAGTGAAATAAACCAGACACTCAAGAACATTTTATGCTTCCTCTTTTATAAAATATCTAGAATAGGTAAATTCAGAGAGACAGAAAGATTCGAAATAGGGAGGCAGGAACAGAGAGTTATTGCTTAACTAATGAGTGGAGATTCTGTTCAGGGTGATGAAAAAGTTCTGGAATTAGTGGTACATTCAACATCATGAATGTACTTAATAATACTAAATTCTATGCTCGAAAATGATTTAAGTGGTAAATTTATGTTCATTTTACCATAATAAAGCATTTAATAAATATAAAATTGCATTATTACATCCTCTCCAGTATAATTCTTCCTATGCTCTTCTCCTCCTCTTTTAGTGAAAATTACTAAAACGGTTGTCTTCACTTACAGCCTCAATTTCTTTCTTTTTTTTTTTTAGCCTCCACTTCTGATCTCTCTCTGCAACTCCTTTCAGTCTGGTCTGGGCCCCACAGGGCTCCTGAAATGCCTTCACAAAAACTCTGTCCAGAACCAGCATCCCCTGCCAAATCCTCCCCTGACATGCCCACTGACCTAGCCTCATTCAAAAAACACCTTGCTCCTGGGTATCTTCAAATGATATGCTAGGTTTTTCTCCTTGCTCTCTGACCCACTCCTGACAAGTCAGCCATTTATTTGTTTCAGGGGTTTTCACTGCTGCTGTTGTTAGTTTGGTTAGGTTTGGTTTTGGGCTGTTCATCCTTCATTAATTTTTTAATTTTGTCCTCTAGTTCCACATTTTAGACTTCTCTAGTCCAATCCACGGACTCTCACTAGGCTTATTCATCCCCTTCACGACCACAGTGAGAACGCATGTGGTTTCCCAAAACTTCCCCTTCCTTTTATGTCCTTACCTTGGTGAACTGTCCCATCACTCAGTAGTCTAAAACATTATGCCGTTTTTGCTCTTCCCTCCCCACCCTGCCACATGACACACTCACACACACAAGCACACAAAACCACATGCAATGTTCTTAAGTCTTGTGGAAGCCAGGTTTTGAATAGCTCTGGAATTCATTCCCTTTTCTGTGCCCGTGCCCACCACCAATGTCAGTTACTGCCCCCATGGTACTGTACTTAATGAGGGACAGCAGTGACTCTTGTTCCATTACGATCTCTTCTCATCAATGCAGCCAGACTTAAGTTTCTAAAGTAAATACATCCCTTTTTATACTCCTCTCCTCTATGAAAATCTTGTGTGGTTCCTCAATGCCCGGAGAATCATGTAAAAGGTGACATATATCTTCATTACATAACCTCTAAGGTGTCTCTTCTATCCCTACCACCAAACTCAATGTTCCAAGCAAAGTAAACTCCTCCCAGTTATGAAGCCAGGTTCCCTAAGACCTGCAGGCAGACCACTGAAACTGGACTTGGGAGAGTGAAAAGGAACCATCCAAATAGGACTCCACGACTAAAAGACTATCCCAGGAAAACAGGAAGATGCTTTCTCAGCCCACAAGGCCTCTGCCCTGACTGTGTACTCCAATTTCTCCTCCAACCATTTCACCTAATTAACTTTCAGTTCTCACTGAACTGAACTATTGCTTCTTCCATAGTTTCCCCTGAAGCCCCAGAACAGAAACTCTGGAATCCCCAAACTCCTTATCTTTTCCCACTTGACTCTTTATTTACTCCTTTCATAATCTTCATGGTACTTTATTGTAATTTTCTGTTTATTTGTAAACTCTCCCTCTGCTCCACTGCAATTGACTTCACACTCCTTGAGGACAGACTTACTAACACTGTATATCTGAGTCCAGCTTAGTCTCTGGCATGATAATAAACACTCAAAAAATATTTGAATATATACATGTTTCCAAATTATGAATTGATAACTATAAAACCAAGGAATCTCTTTTAAACATGTATTTGGACATAGTGATTTCAGTACTTTAGTCAGCTTTTAATTATTCTACAAATAATAATTTACCATATCCACTGTATACTTCTATTTGATCTGTAATCATGTAGCATATCATAATCCTGTTAGGGGCTCAAAGACCAATCCTAGGCATTTATTCTGTAAAAACAATTAGGATTAAAAATAAATAAGCTTTGGTCTAAAACTGTATTTTCTATCTAGTTTCTCTGTTTTTATTATGGTAATATACATAATATAAAATTTATCATCCCATTTTAAAGATGGTACCATTAACTATTTTACTGTACAGATCAGTAGGGTTAGGTATATTCAATTACCTAAACTTTTTCATCATGCAAATATAAAACTCTGTATCCATTACACAATTCCCTATTTCCCATTTCCCCAGCCTCTAGAAATCACTGAATGATTTTTATGAGCTTAACAAATCTCAATATCTCATATAATACAGTATTTGTTTTTCTGTGACTCACATATTTAAACCTAGCATAATAGTTCATTCATTTTATAATACATGCCATAATTTCCTTCTTACGCTTGAATAATATATTACTATATGTATATACCATGTTTTATTTATTCATTAATCCATCAATGGACACTTGTGTTGCTTCCACCTCTTGGCTATTGTGAGAAACACTACTATGAATATGGTCACCAGCTTCCTTTAATAGCAGGAAATAAACAATATTACAATCATTAACAACAAAGAAGGAAAGGCTTACATAAAAGAGAAGTATTTTTAAATGTGTATATTTATTGCTTTTTTCTAGATATTATTTAGATAAAACTTTATCTTTGTGACTTACACTTTCACTAACAGACATATGTTTAACACAATCCAAACATAATGTCTGTTCTAAAAATGAATATTCATTCACTTTAATGACAAAGTAGCTCTTTTTCATTACATTTAGAAGGAACTTACTTTGGGGAAAATGCTTGTTTTCTGATTTGGGAGTATATTTGACTGACATATCATAGAATACTTTATTTCATGCATGAATATGTAACAAACTACTGGCCTTTGGGGCTGCATCTGAGATTTGCACAGTTCAGAGAAACCAAGACTGGGAACAAAGATAAGCAGAATTAAATAGATTGAGAACACAATTCACAATTATGAAACTTCTGCAATCTGTCTTTACTCACTGCTCTCAGATGCATCATTGTCAGCATCTGACCCCGTTAGGTGGCTGATAAGAGGATTTTGAAGGCCAGCAGATTTTATTTTTAACCTCTCCATATGGTTGACCTTCTAGTTTCAATGTGAGCATCATCTGCAGAGATGATCATCAAATGGCAACTTCTACCCTAAAATGTTTTGGGTAATTTGGTCAACTCAAAAGTGATGCTCAGTTAAAGAACAATATGTGATCTTCTTTGTATTTTAAAGTCTGTACACAAATACATTTTAAAAGGTCTGTCTGCCACAAATACATTTTAAAAGTTTTGCAGGGCTATAGACAAAAATGTCAAAAATAATTTACTGACATTAGGATTAAAAGTAGTTTTTCAAACTATATGCAATGTTCTGCTTGTATAATGTATAAAAGTGTAGCAGTAGCTTTTGCTGGTAAGATTTTTCAATCAGCAAAGTTCTTTTTTAATATGAAGCAATATCTCAAATTTAAAATAACTAAAAAACAAAGTTAATAATGTTTTATAAAAATCTTTCAAATGTGTACCAATGTATTAATATTTCAAGTCTAATATTAGCAATATCAATGAACAACATATTAGGCTATAACATTTTTAAAAATTAAAAGAGATAATAATTTTACTGCAATTCATGGTCCACAGTTTTATACCCTCTTGAACTCTGAAGATAAAGATGGCAAATATGGCTTCCCATATATGAAAGTCTTGCATGTAAGAATAATATAACATTCTTAAGGCCAAAGTGCACATTAAAAGATGATCAACATTGCTAATTTGTTAGAGAAAGGCACATCAAAATTAAAAAGAGCGACCACCTCATACCAGTCAGAATGGCTATCACCAAAAACTGTACAAACAGTAAATACTGGAAAGGGTGAAAAGAAAAAGGAACCCTTCTACACTATTGGTGGGAATGTAAATTGGTAGAGCCACTATGGAGAACACTGTGGATGCTCCTTAAAAAACTAAAAATAGAGTTACCATATGACCCAGCAATCCCACTCCAAGACATATATTTGGAGAAAACTATAGTTCAAAAAGATACATGCACCCAAATGTTCATTACAGCTCTATTTACGGTAGACAAGACACGGAAGCAACCTAAATATACATGGACAGGTGAATGGATAAGGAAGATGTAGTATGTTTATACAATGGAATATTACTCAGCCATAAAAAGAATGAAAAACTGCCATTTGCAGCCATATGGATGGACCTAGAGATTATCATATTAAGTCAAATAAGCCAGATAGAGAAAGACGAATATCACGTGCTATCACTTATATATGGAATCTAAAATATATATATATGAACTTAAACACAAAATAGGAATATACTCACAGACATAGACAACAAATTTATGGTGTACCAAAGCAGAAAGAGAGGGGGGGTTAAATTAGAAGTTTGGGATTAACATATACGCTCTACTATATATAAAACGGGCTTCCTTGGCAGCTCAGCTGCTAAAGAATCCACCTGCAATGCAGGAGACCCTGGTTTTATTATTGGGTCAGGAAGATCCACTGGAGAAGGGAGAGGCTACCCACTCCAGTATTCTTAGGCTTCCCTGGTGGCTCAAACAGTAAAGAATCCACCTGCAATGCTGGAGACCTGGGTTCTATCCCTGGGTTGGGAAGATCTTCTGGAGAAGTGAACATCCCCTTGAGAAGGGAACGGCTACCCATAACCAAACAAGGACCTACTATATACCCAATATTTTGCAATAACCTATAAGGGAAAATAATCTGAAAAAGAACAGATATATACGTATACATAACTGAATCACTTTCCCGTACAACTGAAACACATTATAAACCGACTATATTTCAATAAATACATTATAAAATTATTCATCCATCCATTTACTCAACAAACATAGACATCCATTATGTCCCAAAGACAGAGTCAAAGATACATGTAACAAAAAAAAAAGAGAGAGAAGAGAAGAAATTCTCAACACATCAAGGACTTTAGTCAAGTGGTAAAGACAGAAGTTAGGATATTATTAGAGTATGTGAGCAGTTCACTGAGAGAGGAAGGGAAAGAAGAAGACTGGGAGTACAGAACATAACAAGCACAGGATTCTTGCCTGAGAAGTCAACCAAAAGCATTCCACAAAGACTAGTACATAATTCGCAGGTAAATTCACCAGGGGTTAAGTCCAGGGTTTGGTGGGTAAAGCGACAAGTCTCTCGGCAGAAGAAACAAGAGAAGGCACAAAGTCCAAATGTAAAAATGCTTAAAACAATTTTCTCTGTAGGCTCTATTCATCGTTGCTGAGACAATAAAATGTAGAATTCATTTCTGAGATGAGATTTCAATGGGCACTATTAATCAAAAAAGCAAAACAGTGTAATACTTTTTAACACTCATGGTCTCCTACTTATCCCCAGGGACCGCATATTTTTTGGATTCAGTTGTCTCTTCTTTCCTTTTCTTTTATAAATTCACACTTACTCAACACTTAGGAACAACATCATATACCAATTATAGGACCAAAGAGTGACTAGATATTTATCCAAGACAGTTGGTAGAAATAATTATAACTTAAATAAATGTTTCAGTACCTACTGTTAGTCGCTCAGTCGTGTCCGACTCAGTGAGACCCCATGGACTGTAGCCCGCCAGGGTCCTCTGTCCATGGAATTCTCCAGGCAAGAAGACTGGAGTGGGTTGCCATTTCCTTCTCCAGGGGATCTTCCCGACCCAGGGATAGAACCCAGATCTCCTGCATTGCAGGCAGAGTCTTTACTATCTGAGACACCAGGGAAGACTTAAAAATATGTCTCCTTTCCTGGCAAAACCTGAATAAGAACAGCACTGAGGAGGGCTAAGAGGGAATTTCCCTAAGGAAGAGAATTTAAATCAAAGTATACTTTTTTTCTGATACAGTGACGGGAACATGTTTATAAAATACCTAAACTATGAGAAACACTATCTGATGTCCAGACAAAATCCCTACAAAGTCCCTTCAGGCGACAGTGCAGGGTGGCTGCAGGAACTTTCAACCAAGGACAAGAGAGAGGAGAGGAAGAGACTTGCTCCCACACAATCTCTACACAAGGAAAAGGGAAAGTCACTCAGTCACGTCTGACTCTTTGCGACTCCATGGACTATTCAGTGCATGGAATTCTCCAGGCCATTCCCTTCTTTAGAGAATCTTCCCAACCCAGGGATCAAACCGAGGTCTCCCACACGGCAAGCAGATTCTTTACCAGCTGAGCCACCAGGGAAGCCCCTACACAAAGAAAGCTTACCGTAAGTTCTAGCTGCTGGCAACCAATGTTATTCATTAATATCCTAGAAATCAAAGGAATTTTAGTGTACCTGACATGTTCAACAATTCAAACCAAACTGTGCCCTGACATGCTTTTAATATTTACCAGTAGCTGCCAAAAATTGAAAAGATATGAAAAGAGAACATAAATAATTTTATTACCGCTAAATGTAGATATATCCAGACCCAGGCAGAAAACGAAAAGATTTCAGATGAAAGTTGATTGTTTCTGCTTCTTACTCTCTCTGCCTCTCTCCCAAAAACAAAAGACACAAAATCATAGTTTCACTAAATTGATGGCAACATCTTTTAAGACATAATATTATGAATGAAGAACCTATTACTGTTTTTAAATGAACAAGCTTCTTTTCAAGAATCATATTTGGGAGAGGATTCCAGAAGCATACGCAACCATTCAATGACAAAACTTACTCTGTGCCTTGCACCATCTGATACCCTTCCAGGCAATTCTTTTACTACAATAAACCACATAAGCCAAGAAATGTAAGGTAGTGAGCAAGATGTAACCACACCCACCGTACATGTATACTCAATGAGACAGTCTTCAACAGATTCTGTAGCTATTTTGCAAAGGAACAAAAGATGGACTGAGCAATTGCATTTGTTACATTTCCCCTGTTGGCCACATTTAATTTATCACAGCATTAAATATCATCCAGATTGGTATGTGATGGTAAAGAAAAAAACACAAATTGTAGTTATTCTCCCTCCTTTGATGATAGGTGCTGTCATTTTAACACAAATGATTGACATTCGACATCAAACAGTTTTCTGGAAAGGAACTTGTGCACCTCTCAATGGCACATCTGGTATCTGCAGATGGTGTGGATTAGCATAACTTTTCCAGCAACGATGCGCCAAAAGCATAACGCAAAATAAGACTTATGCCTGATGTCAATTGTTTGTTTCTTGCCAACGTTAATATAAAATCTTCTAGAGATGGTTCTAATGCTTACTATCAGCTTAAACTAGAGGGAAAAAACTCCGGAAGCAATCTTGACTGTCCAGGGGGTGGGGTGGGTGGTGGATGTGAATTAATTAATTTTTATGACAGCCTACTGCTACTACTGCTCTTCCTTCTTGCACAAAGGTGGTCAAGTCTCCTATTAGGGGTACTATAGGTACACAATGGGGAGTTAACATAAGGCATGCCTCTCCTATCATGAATATTTGATCTGTGTCATGTACGTGTGTCAAGTATGTGCGTGTACTTAACATGTCCATACTGCAGTAGGAGCCAATATTTCTTTCAAATAAGTATTAAATAAGCTATATGTTCCATGAGGATGATACTAAGGAAAAATTTAGCATCCAATTAATTATAGGAACAACATTAGGCTCCTTGAGAGATATAAAAGAATACAAGAGCCTTTCCTCAAAGCTTTTAAAATCAAGAAGAAAAGCTCAAGTTGTTAATATATGGTATCATACGTCATATGTGACATGAGTCCTATTCCATATGACTTGAGGCAATGCATAAATGCCTCATAAAACATAACAATGAAGAAGGTCTATAAAAAGATGTATCAGTTTTCTCTTTGAAAAGGCATCTCATGAAGGGAGACACCATATTCAAGACCTGGAAATTAGGTTGTATTTTAGCAAGCATTGTATTCAAGAGAAGAAGAAAAAATCCAGACCTAAATAGCTTAATGCGAGGTTAACAGGACAGCAAAACTCAAGTGTCATTTGAGGAAATCTGCTGCATTCAGAGACCAACAGGGTTGACAGAGGTGAGTAATGGGAATAAAACCCCACATAGCAATGAAATAGAAAAAGACAAGAGGAGTGATGAAAGTAACAGGCACACCATATGAATCAGAGATTCAGTTCCTAGGTCATGCATAATTTATTTATACAACATTAAGTTATTTATAGCCCATCTAGTTCCAAAATCCCCAGTATTTACTGATACCTACTGAACCCTTTTTCTAAAATGATCTTAAAAGAATTCACACCAAAAAAGCATACAATGTATAAGGTGAAAATAATTTGGTGAGTAAAGCTGAGCAAAATCAGTCCTTGATTACGTAAGTAGTGATAGTGACCTAAACGTTGAAACATCTGTCTTCCCCATCCCCCGAGTTGCTGTGTCCCTAACGTGTGCAAACAACACCCCCACTGCAAGCATTCTGACTGTGGTTCTTCTCAGAGGAAGATCACTATAAAGTTAGCAGCATTAACCCTCTAGCCTGCGAACTCTGATACTATTTCTTAAACTCATTTTAACTTTAATGCAATTTAAAATTATAAATTCCATTGGCCTAATATGATCAAAATTACGATTTTTAAAGGCAATTATGTTTCATATCTATATTAGAAAGACTATTTCCAAACCAAGATTCTGATTAAGATTTGTAGTTACATCTGGAACTATATTCACTATCTTATAATAAATTATAATGAAAAAATGTGAAAAAGAGTATGTACACATATATTATGTATATATATACATATGAAAGCTGAATACCCATACATACACAAATATAACTGAATCATTTGCCATACATCAGAAACGAATTCAACATTGTAAATCAACTATACTTTAATAAAAAAGAAATTTAAAAAATAATTTGTAGTTCCAATGACCTCTACCAACGCTTCTCCAAGTAATACACTAACAACTATTGTATATGGGATAAAAAGAAGTTTCTATTTATCAATACATGAAAACATATAGAAAACAACAGCTACATCATTACTTAATAATGACACACTAGGAGTTTTCTTCTGTAAAACTGTTATTCACATTTTAAACTTTTCTCCTGAAGTCTTGACTAACGTCCTGCACATTTGAAAAAACAAATAAAAGAGTTTATGTATTAAAAATGAAATGACAGTATAATCATTTGAGTATACTGCACATCTGAATAGAGAACCAATGAAAAAACTACTACATGAGTGGGTATTTTTTTCTTTGTAACAGTAACAACAACAAAGTGAAAGAATATAATTCTAACTTCCTATTAATTATTAGCAAGTGATCATAAAAAATCACTTCACCTCAATTTCTTCATCTGCAAAATTGTCTAATGTGTTATTTTCTTCAAGGAAAACAAGCCATTGGGAAATCAGACAAGAAGTCAACATACCTAGGCAGTGGTAGTTATAAATAAATTCAAATAAATCAAATATTTTCAAAACAGAAGTTTCAAAATTTAAAAACTATTCTTATGGTGTTCTAATAGTCCATTAAAAACTAGAGATGCCTGGAACGATATCTCCAGACTAAGTAAATTTTTAGAATTTCATAACAGCATATCAATTTATATGCAATATATAATGCATATGATTAAATGGCTCATGTAGTCCAAGTATCATTTTAAAATAATATGAATCTGAAATAGACTTACAGATGTAGAAAACAAACTTATGGTGACCAAGGGGTACTGAGGGGAAGGATAAATTGGAAGACCAGGGTTGACATATACACTGTACTATAAATAAAATAGATAACTAGCAAGTTCCTACTTTATAGCACAGGGAACTCTACTCAATACTCTGTAATGGTCTATATGAAAAAAGAATCTAAAAAAAAGAGTGGATATATGTATTTGTATAACTGACTCACTTTGTTATACACCTGAAACTAACACAACTTTGTAAATCAAGTATACGTCAAAGTTTTTAAAAATAATATAAATCTCTACACGTGTGCTCATGTCTGACTCTTTTTGACCCCATGGACCGCAGCCCACCAGGCTCTTCTGTCCATGGAATTTTCCAGGCAAGAAGACTGGAGTGGGTTGCCATTTCCTACTCGAAGGAGTCTTTCTGACCCAAGGATTGAACCTGCATCTCTTGTGTCTCTTGCACTAGCAGGCAAATTCTTTACTACTGTGCCACTTGGGAAGCCCCATGAATCTCTATACTTTCAATTTAACTTTTTGTGAACCTAAAACTTTTCTAAAAAATAAAGTCTATTAAAAAATAAAATAAGGTATTTTTGATGAGAAATGTAACCATTTTGAATAGAAGAAATTACTTTGTACAAATAATTATAATTTTAAAAGATAAACAAATAAATAAAAGCTATAGACTGTTAAATTAAAATTCCATCCCTTACAAATGCTTTTTGAGCATTTAGAAGAGAATGCAGTCAGTGATGCTGAAAAATGGATTCTTATGTAGCCTATTCTAAAAAAATACTTCAAAGATCCTTTCATGCATCCAACAAGAATTTACAGAGCATATATTGTATGCCAGACACTCGTCTAGGCTCTGCAGATACAGAAGGAAGCAGAAAAGTATCCTTGAGTACAGAGTCTGATAGAAAAGACAGACATCAATGAGAGAATCATACAATTAATGTGAAATTCCATTGTGGTAAGACAATAATGTGATAAATGCTACTTTAAAAAGGAGCCACACAGAAAAAGTAAAAAAGTCTACACTATTCTACCATAAAATAACCAAGATCATTTTACTATTATAACTTTTCTCTTTGCAGATGAATAATATGATACAGTCATACCCTCTCCCCCAAGTTACCAGAAGCACAAAGTGTACCTGACTGCAAACTGAGCAAACTGCAATAATGGCTGGCCATAGTTCAGATATTTATGGAATTCTAATCTGAAGATGTCAACCACTAAGGTGCTCATAGATACACTTCAATCCTGCCAACCCTCCCCTTCAATCCTGCCCATTCTCCCCATCTCTTCAAAGGGAAACTTTTGGAAACCTTTTAGCCCTGAAAAATATAGGAACTCACTTACACTAAAAATCCTTTCTTGGTAATTCTGTAACAAGGTTCTCAAATAATTTGTGTCATTTTTATTATATGTCTGAGCTTTTTAAATCCCTAATTATATTATTTATCCTATCATAGCAAGTATTTTACAATTTTTGCCAATTTTTATCAAATGTTGTTCACTCCTGGCACCATTCTATTCTCCAAAGAGCTGCTAGTTTCTGATATGCTCAGATATTTCAATGTTTTTTTTTCTCACTATTAAGAACTTTTATTAATTCTCCCAATCTGTTAGAAGTAGAAGAATAAATCACTTAAAGGCAACTGTAAAAGTGAGAAAACCTCATCAAATAATCTCTGAGTCAATCCCTGCCCATAACTCACTGTTTTACATTTGTACCAGAAAGCCAAGCCTCTTAATTCTGTTCTTGATTTCTAAGGCTCATAAGCTGGGAGGAATAACAAATGCAGCCCAGCACTTGACATGATAAATGTTGTTCTAAAATAAATACGTGTGTGTGTGTGTGTGTGTGTGTGTGTGTGTGTGTGTGTGCAGGTAGGTAGATGATAGATGAATAAACTCATGACAATGTGAAGAATGAGAGTGAGTTTGACAATAACCTTAGAAAATTCAGATATACTTTAAGGACTATCAAAGGACTGAAACAAGCCCCTTGACTTGTCTTTTTTTCTTAAATAAAATGGTTAAAGATAGCATATTATAAGCATCTTCCAAGGAAAGGCAATATTCCAATACAATAACTCTGGCAAGAAAAGACACTGCCTAGATAGCATATGGATGGATAAGAATGTAAACCTGAAACCAATTATCAAAGAAATTTGACAGCTATTTGACACTGCATACTCTAACAATAAAAGACGTGTAATATTTTATGAAATTCATCCACTGCTGCAAAGCTTCATGTTAGATGCTTCACATGACTAAAAACTGTATCTATTACCAAGGTCACAGGTCATAGTTTCTTGTGATGAGCTTAACCTACATTTCAGTATTAAAAAAAAAATGAAAGTACCTCTCTCTGACTTTTTGTGACCCCACAGACTGTAGCCCACCAGGCTCCTCTGTCCCTGGGATTCTCCAGACAAGAACACTGGAGTGCGTTGCCATTTCCTTCTCCAGGGGATCTTCCCCACTCAGGGATCAAACCCGAGTCTCCTGCACTGCAGGCAGATTCTTTGCTGTCTGACCAATACCTGACACTAAACATAAGAAAGAATATTAAGAACATTAACCAAATGTTTAACAAGTGCCTGTATGAAGCACAAGCACAAGCTGGAATCAAGACTTCTGGGAGAAATATCAATAACCTCAGATATACAGATGACATCACCCTTATGGCAGAAAGTGAAGAACTAAAGAGCCTCTTAAAGAAAGTGAAAGAGGAGAGTGAAAAAGTTGGCTTAAAACTCAACATTCAGAAATCTAAGATCATGGCATCCAGTCCCATCACTTCATGGCAAAAAGACGGGGAAACAATGGAAACAGTGAGAGACTTTATTTTGGGGGGCTCCAAAATCACTGTAGATGGTGACTGCAGCCATGAAATTAAAAGACGCTTGCTCCTTGGAAAAAAAGCTATGAACAACCTAGACAGCATATTAAAAAGCAGAGACATTACCAACAAAGGTCCATCTAGTTAAAGCTATGGTTTTTCCAGTAGTCATGTATGGATGTGAGAGGTGGACCATAAAGAAAGCTGAGCACTGAAGAATCAATGCTTTTGAACTATAGTGTTGGAGAAGATTCCTGCGAGTCCCTTGGACTGCAAGGAGATCCAACCAGTCCATCCCAAAGGAAATCAGTCCTGAATATTCATTGGAAGGACTGATGCTAAAGCTCAATTTCCAATACTTTGGTCACCTGATGGGAAGAGCTAACTCATCGGAAAAGACCCTGATGCTGGGACAGATTGAAGGCAAGAGGAGAAGGGGACGACAGAGGATGAGATGGTTGGATGGCATCACCGACTTGATGGACAAGAGTTTGAGCAAACTCTGGGAGTTGGTGATGGACAGGGAAGCCTGGCATGCTGCAATCCATGGGGTTTCAGAGTCAGACACGACCTAGCAACTGAACTGAACTGTTCTATCCCAGGAACTGTGTTCTAGACACTGGAGACTTACCAAGGAAGAAGCACCAGTGCACACCTCCCATCACATATGGTCAAGGGATGCTGGCAGGATGCCCAACCCACAGCTATGTGTTAAGAAGCAAAAGTAAAATGAGTGGACACAAAAACGCCTTTGAAAGGGATAAATATCATTGCTGTGGCAAAGGTACTGGCAGCTCAGAAATGGAGTAACCTTTCCCCATATAAAACAGAGCCACTATGGATGGCAACATTCTCTGACCAATTCAGCACCAAAAGCAAAAACCACAAGTGAAATATTTGGTTAGATACCAGTTTACCTTCTTCCTCCCTCCCATGCGCTATTATAGTCCATTATCTAAAGTCACCACGTCTCTTCCTCCTCCATCTTCATATATACAAAGAAGCCTCTTTCTTCAAGGTCTCTGCCAGTGCTTACCTATTCCATGAGGTAAGCTTTCCTGATCCCTTTAATTAGTAAGATCTTGTCCTTGTTTGTCTCTGCCAAGGCATAGTCTCTCCCAAACTGCCACCATTACTACTAGATGGTACATTTTTAGTGTTTTTAAAAAATCTTCTAGATTATTCTGTTTGCCACATATGCAGTAAATTTCTAAAAAAAAAAAAAAAAGTGTGTACCTTACCCCTCTTTAGTCCTTACAGAAAATGTACAGTCTGAGAGATACCTACAGAATTAAATTCAGAAACAGAGTTTACATATAGCTAGCTATTTATAAACACACACATATACATATAATATCAAAATAATCTAAATTTATTTTTTATAAAACCTTCTAACCTAGATACTTCTCAATTTCTAAAATGTTTTTATCAAAAGTTTTAAGGCCCACTGATGCTGACAAATAAATCATTTAAATCATCACATTGGTATTAATAGTAATGACTTCATTTTGGCATAAATTAAGAGTTATTTAAGTTCACAAAACCACCTGTCCTCTTAATATATGGGGGATGTTACACCACACACTTCTTACAGATCCTACATTCTCCAGATTATTTTTTTAAACACAGCTCTTCAGCACCTTTCTTTCATCTCATCATCCATGTCTATACATACAACCACTCTTTCTTTCATTTAAAACATACCATTCTCTTCAGGATAGCACCCTTAATAAGTATATGGTAGATACTACATAAATAATTAACTGGCTTTCTCTTTTCATTTAAAGATTCAAATTTCCCAAATACCTTCACCAAACTACAGAGGAAATTTATCTACGTATCAAGAACAAATTTCTGTGCCTTTTCCACTAAATTTGGAATCGTTACTGGCCACCAATACCAAAATAAATAAATAAATAAAAGACGAAAGAGTACTGAAACTGGACACCATCTCTTTCAGAAGTTTCTTTTGTAGTTTCTACCTTACAATAAAAGTTTTAACCAAATGAACTTTCTTTGCAGTGCCAAAAATGACTTAATGCTACGAGGTCTATTACATATATCTCCTGACCTCCCATTTTATACTAACTCAAAGCTGTATCATCTCCTGGGGTGCACTGGCTTTAGTGTGCTGAACTGTGGAACTTTAGAAGTGGACCCATTAGATTGAGAGCACATCAAATGTTATATAGTGCCCAGCTGGCACTTTAAAATGTTAGAACTGATAATAATAAATATGAATAGCCATTCACTAAAAGGGAGGTCACTAAAATTCTAGGTGGCTTCATTCATTACTTACAAATAAGAATCTGTCAACATTTCCATCAAACACATCTATTTATAGAATGCTACAGCCAAAAAAGTTATTTTTGAATAGAAGCACCATTAAGAATGTCCATCAAAGACTATTTCTTCATAATGTTAAAAATAAGTTCCATTCAGCTCTATGAATCTGAAATACTTAGAATACCATTTGTTTTTAGTCATTAAGTTGCATCCCACTCTTTCACGACCCCATGGACTGCAGCCCACCGGGCTCCTAGTCCATGGAATTTCCCAGGCAACAATACCGGAGTGGGTTTCCATCTCCTTCTGCAGGGGATCTTCTCCAACCAAGGATTGAACCCAGGTCTCCGGCATTGCAGGCAGAATTCGTTTACCGCTGAGCCACTGGGGAAGCCCTCAGAATACTATATTTCAATAACGTATCTGTTTTTACTTCCGGAATGGTGACTGATGCACTATCTCAGGGTACAATTCAAACTTTTAAAAATGCATCAGTGATATAAAACTAAGTTACAATAATGATATTAGTAGATTTTCATTTCCTAGTAGAAAATACATTTCATAATAACAAAAATGTAAAAGATAAGATTTCAAAATGGACATAACAGAGCAGTTCATTACTGGCAAAACCAAATTTTCTTGTTTAAAGGTTATATTTTATTGTGGGTGTTAATGATCAAAGTTAATGGTTTTAAAAATAACTGGAATTTAAATTAAAAAAAATTATAGTATAGCTTTATAGGTTTGTTTTTCAAATATTAATGTCGTACTTTTCATCTTCACCCACATGCATAGTGCCAGTTTTCCCTCCCTCACTTACATTTATTAAATATAACTTCTCTTAAAGTTAGAAAAAAATGTCAAAAATTCCAGCCACAAAATGTATAATAAGCACATGTAATGAAAAAATATTTTATAATCTTTCAATTTCAAAACTGAAAGATGAGAAATGTCTGTTGCCATTATCTTCTTTAGCATATGGTTCTTATTGTCTTACCTGCTACCACTGGGTTCATGGCTATCAATTTCAGTGCAGGAAAGAGTGCAGGTACTTAGATTCTAGTTTGAGGTCACCTTGTAATTCTGAATCCTAGTCCTGCTCTTAGGAGAAGGCAATGGCACCCCACTCCAGTACTCTTGCCTGGAAAATCCCAGAGGATGGAGGAGCCTGGTAGGCTACAGTCCATGGGGGCGCTAAGACTCGGACACGACTGAGCGACTTCACTTTCACTTTTCCCTTTCACGCACAGGAGAAGAAAACGGCAACCCACTCCAGTGTTCTTGCCTGGAGAATCCCAGGGATGGGGGAGCCTGGTGGGCGGCCGTCTATGGGGTTGCACAGAGTCGGATACGACTGAAGCGACTTAGCAGCAGCAGCGGCAGTCCTGCTCCTAGGTCTCACCCTACACTAACATGTTAAAATTTCTTTGATAATTACTAGAAACTACCAGTGAAGCTATCTTCACTTTCTGAATGCACTCACCAGGCAGTCAGTGAGTGCTCTCTGTTTACCAAATACACCATCTGAGGCCGAGATTCAAAAGATAAACAAAAACTTTTGTAACTTGGACCTCATGAAGCCTGGAATCCAGCAGAGAAAAGAAATATTATACAAATAATAACATGAATATTTATATACAGTCATGCCACCTGCTTCAAAGGGAAAATTTAGTGAGAAATGGAATGTATAACCAGGGAGGCTTTTTCTGAGGAAGAGACATTAAAAACGGACATTCCGGATGAGCAAGGGTGAGACAAGTGAAGGGGAAGGGAGGTCCAGTCAAAAGGGATGAGATAAATGAACGCAAGGAGGTAGGAGGGGCTTGGGGTTTTTAAGGAACTAAAGAAAACCATCAGAGTCAAAAATAAGGAAAGAGTCAAGAAGAATGCCCTGGGTAGATCAGTCAGATGGTACAGGGCCTTCCTTGCAGATTACTGTCAGTGTCATGGATTGTGGACCTCATCCTAGGTGCAAGGAGAAGTAGACCATCTTCACTGGGAAGTCAGAGCCAAAGGAGTTCCAGTGATGTAATCTGTGCCTTCTGAGAAACAGAAAAGGGCAAAAAAGGGACAGGGGCCTCTGGAGAATGAGCTACAGAAGATGTCATTGGAGGGTTTACAAAGAGCTGTGATTTTAATTTTTTAAGACTTCTTGTAGTAGAGAACAGATGAGAATACCTGCAGTACAAGCAAAACTGATGATGTGTAGGACTGTGGAGATAACAGTGGATATGGACAGAAGTAAACAGATGAAAGACTAACATTTGAAAACACAATAAATTAGACATGGTGATTATAAAGAAGAGAGGGAAGAGAGAGAGGGTGGTGTTGAGTACGACTTCTCAATTTTTGAAATAAGCATGGGCAACGCTGAATCACCCTGAATCATGTGCCATCTCTACTGTCAAAGGAAGAACAAAGGCAATCTTTATTGAGCTTGAAATGTTATTTCTTCCCCAGGGCTTTAGTAAAGTCAGTCTAAAACTAAGATGTCCTACTTAATTTCCAGCCATATGACATTAAGATGTGTACATTCAAATAACAGTACATATTTAAATTCAAAGCTCTGAAGAAAAGCTCTGAAAAGTGGATAACCTCTGGCTCAATACCATGTTTATAAGAATAAATACACCTTTATGTGTATTGTACTTCTCAAATTACTCTCACTACCTGGAATGCTCACTCTCATCCAAGCCACTGTCATCTCTCATTGGAATTCACATAATTCACAATTTATTATGCTTATTTTTCATTCCATTTCTACCCACTAGAATGTAAGTTCAAAGGCAGCAAGGAGTCTATCCATTTTGTTCACTAACAGATCCATGTCCTAGATTAGTGCTCCATCTAATGTAGGTGCTCAATATACACTTACAGAACAAATGGAACGGAGGAAGGACAAAGGACTACCTCACTGAATCATGTCCCAAGCCTCGGGGGTAATAAGGGAACAAGGATCTCCATTTTGTTTATGAGAAAACAAAAGTTATGAGAATTTAAACGATTTTCCTATGTAGCAAATATACTAAGCCAGAACTTAAATCCAGACTTCCTAACTCATAAGTTCAGCAGGTCAATTTTTTATTTATGCTTTCATAGTCATCATGTTTTAACATGGGCACCCAAACACATACTCTCAGACATTCCCCATCAAAACTGTTGGCCTACAGAGAGATATGTTCTTCCCTTCTATAAGTAATATACACTTAGGTGACAGGAATGGAAGTGGATTCGGTGGTTTTCTCTCCCCAACAATTAGTAAGCCATCAGGAAAATAAAAAAAAAAGAACATACTTCTCCATCAGCAAAATGTTTTGATACAATTATAATGCTGGGCAAACACAACACAAAACAAATACAATACAAAATAAACAAGATATGTGACAACAAAGTTAAAGTATATTACATCATGGTGGCTAAGCCTTAGTTACGTAACATGATACAAAAATGCTGATGCTTCCATTTATTGTGAGAATTAAATTAAAAAATAAGAGGGAGAGGCAGGAAAGACACTGGCTTCTGCAACTACAACTAGCACAAAAATGAGTCTTGTAAGAGCCTAAGAAGAAAACAAATCCAATAACTATCATGTTCAGCAAGAAAATGGGCAGCGGAAGGGACTACAGATACAAAGTATGAGAGAAAATAATGATATTAATATGCAAGTCTCCTAAATGTTTTTTTTTTCCTTTTAAAAGCATGCTTTCTTTTAGCTCTGATTATAAATTTTTTAATTTGTCAAATACTATTAAAAATTAAATAATAAAAATAAAAACACAATCTCATCAGCCAAGAAAGGCCATTTATTTATATTTTAGATGATCTTTCCAGACTTCTATGTATATATACAAATTTTAATTGGCTCACTTTATACCTGTTTTATAAACCTTTTTTCACTTTACCACGTAACACAGATTCCTTTTTGTAAATAAAAACATAGTTCTACATCCACATTTTAATGCCTACATAATTCTTGATAGTGTGAATACAACATAATTCATTTACCTATCCTTGTTGTGACATATTTCAGTTGTCTAGTGTATATATCTTTTGACAAACAACTATGCTGGATATCGCTGCACATATGGTTGGATATTCCTGCACATATGATTGTGTATATGTGAGATTTTCATCTGAAAAAAATCTAAGAAATAGAATTGTTAGATCAAAGAGCAAGAATATCTCTATGTATTTTAATTCATATTCTCCAGACAGGTGATTCCAAGTTTACATTCGCATCAGTGACACAAAGAGCAGTCCTTTTCCATCACCAAGTATTACTGTTTTCATCTTTACCAATTTAAAAGGTAAAAACCAGTCTCTTAAAGATGTTTCATGTGCATTTTTGTTACAAAATTTCACAAGCTACTGGCAAGATCTTTTTTTCAAATGACCTATTTCTATTCTTCAAATCCACAGTAGAATCACTGGGAGTGGGCCCCAGGACTGCATTTTTAACACACTTGAGAGATAATCCTCATGAACACTGAAATCTGAGAATCACTAGCCCATATGTTAGTGCTGAAGAGTTTACAAAATGTTTGGCTTACTTTGTCTCAACAGATATACCCAATGAGCAGCAAGAAGAGGAAGATCAGGAGATCCTTTCAAAAACTAAAATAAATAAATAAATAAATAAGGCTCAGAGAGGCTTAATAACTTGCCCAAGGTCCCACAGCTAACAAAAGAAAGAAGTCTTCATAATGCTTCAAAACAGAGATGAGAAATCTTCCAATTTCACAAATCTTAAAATTATGCATCTTAAGTTGGAGAATATTTGGAAATAAAATTGTGTTACTCAGCCAACTCACATTTAACCTTAAAAAGTCACCATGTAGGGAAGCATTATATAATGTTTTTATGTTTCAAACTGATATTTTTAGACAGGAATTAAAAAGAAACACTCTAACAAAGAAAGCAAAGATGAAGCATGTGCTGGGGAGGAAGGAGTGGGCCAAAACCCTCACTAACTTTCTACGCTGCTGTAACCCCATGAGAGGCTACAATAGATTCATTTTGAAAAAGGGAGTATTTTCTATAAGAGAGGACGAATGCCACATGAAAGTAATCTTGTGCATTCCAGTCCAATGATCTCTGATGTGGAACCATGATCCAGTGGGAAAACAAGTGTTTTGGAGCAAAAAGACCTTTGCCTTTTATTAATTATTCAGACTTGTTATCAAATTCTTTTTGTCACAACTTCCTAGTTTATAAGATAAGAACAGTTCCAATCTCAGAGCATTTTTATGGAGATAAAAAGAAAAAAGGAAAGAAAATAAGAAAGACGATCTGTATCTGGCAAGTGCCTAGTTATTCTAAATTTTTCTAAATATATGATTAAAAATTATAGTTGCATTATTGAAAGACTGACTTACTAACCTGGCAGAAACTGACTGCTTCCATATGATCTCTTAATATTTTGACAGCTTAACTAACTGTTCAGTGCACAATAGCTGTAGTAGGCAATCAGGCAAAACAAGAACCACTAACAAGTCTATTAAACCTTCAAAGAAAAGTTCAGTTATTGCTGAAGAGAGTGTCATGTCTAGTTATTTGAAGAAAATACTTCTGCAATTTTCAAAATATCATCTGCATATGAAGTCTAATTTGGAGGGGGTGTGTGTGTGTGTGTGCATATTAGTCGCTCAGTTGTGTCCGACTCTTTGCAACCCCATGGCGGGAAGCCCTCCAGCCTCCTCTGTCCATGGGATTTTCCAGGCAAGAATACTGGAGTGGGTTGCCATTCCCTTCTCCAGAGGACCTTTCCAACACAGGAATAGAACCCAGGTCTCCCACATTGCAGGCAGATTCTTTACCATCTGAGCCACCAGAAGTCTTTTTCACACACATACACACACACACACAAAAAAAAAAACCAGAAAACTAATAATACTTTACTTTCATGAGGATATAAATGAGCTTAAGTGCTAAAGTATGGAACAGATATTAGTCATGTATGCTGTATCACTAAAGACAGACAAATAATACTTTAAAATGTGGGGGGAAATAGAGTTTAAAAAATTAATTTGTTAAGTTCTTTTCTCCAGTAGAAATCATTTTTCTCAGTAATTTTTGATAAAAGATAAATTCTGAGTACTAATGTTCAAGAAATAGTAGTTAGCATTTTCTTATATATTGAGGTGCTTTCTCAAAAACAATCTAGTATACTAATACAGAGCTACTTATGTTCATTGAAATGTAAAGGAATATACGATATACCTCATACATTATGTGCCCCTTTAAATTTAAAACAGGTTACAACTGAAATAAATCTATCCTAAAATAACTACTAATTGTTTCTTAATTTCACAAATTAAAAATATTAAGTTTTTATTATTCATCACAGTTCCAAACCAGTATATCCAGCTTTTCAACTCTGGATTTTGCAGTTCTACATTGATTTGTATTTTTCCACATTAAGACAAGAATGTCAGAGACTCACTGTATAATGTTTATTCAAGTCATTAAATGTAATAATCATCTCAGTTTGAAACAGCCACAGAGGCTACTTCATTTTTAAAAGGATTCAAAAATTTACCTACATTTTAGCTAATGTGCCTAACGAAGCCATGATGTGGTCTGTGAACTCCTTGAGGCGAGGCATGGTCTTTTTCTCTTTTTACATCTTTTTGCCTAGGGCAATAAAGATGCATTACAAAATCTTTACTGAATAAATGAATCCAACATTATTCAAATACTGACACTTTTGATGGATAAGATATACTATATATCACTTGACTATTAGACTTCTTAAAACAAAACACTCATCATTATATCTTCAAACATAATTAGACTGATAATTCAAGATACTGTTATCACTACTCATGTTGGTTTTGTTTTTAATTGAGCTGGCTTAAAACTTGACTAAATAGGCTATTACAATTCACTCCAAATGATTGGGTGTGTTCACAGTACTAATTGCTTGAGGCTTCCTTTGCTACACTTACTATATTTTAAAATATTCCTTTTAAAATAAAGTGAGATATATTTTAAAGAACAAACCAACATTAAGGCTCTTATCTCTTTTAGAGGAGAGAAGGCAGAGAATATCTCAGTGGGCTAAAAAATCTGAAGACTCATCCAGAAGGTTGATTTACAATATCTTGATCACTGGAGTGTTCTGAAGTTTAATTGATTAATATTTATGAAATGCTCGAAGTGCAAATTCTCATACTTATGATGCAAATATGAAAATATTTATATCAAGGTTAGCACTCGCTAGTTTGAATTCAAACCACAATTCACTAAGAATCAATACAAGCACACACCAATAGAAGGCAGTTTACATCAAACAAACACAGTGTTTTCATAACACTGAATTTAGACACATTTGTAAATAAAAATCAAACATCTCTTTATGAGAGTTTCTATGATATAAATCAATTTACCAATTCTCAAATCTTGTCAAAAAATTTTAGGATAAGGGAACAGGGTCCCAAGACGGCAGCATAGGAAGACCTCTGAATTCATGTCCTTCCACAGATACACAGGACGTCACCTACATAGAGAACAATTCAACCTGAAGACCTGAGGGTTGGTTGATTTTTTATGCACAGTTTCTGCAAATAAAAGAACCAGATATAAATGCGTAGGAAAGACAAAGACACAGTATCCCCTGGAACCCAAATCCTGATGCTATGAACTACAATAGGGAGGGATATTGCTAAGGGGCCTGAGTTTAGACTCACCTGCCCTGGGACACAGTGATAAAATAACATTTTAAAAAATACTATGTTAAAAAGCTGGACTATACTGGAAGGAACTCCATTTACTAGCACTAGAGGTTCTGCCAAACAGGCAGGGAATTATCAGAGTCAGCTCCGAGGTGGGAAGTACCAGCAAGAACCACAGTTTGAGGCCCCTTAGGACTCCCCCTAGCCCCAGCCTTCCTGTCAAGGTGGACACAGGCACAGTACTCCTCAGGGACTGCCCCCAGCCCAGGCTGCCCCATCTCCAATTGCCCTGGGGTGCATTCACCCAAGGACTACACCTGGCCAGGACCTGTTCCAGCTCCAGCCGGCCAGTCAAAGCCACCAAGCACAAGTAATCTGCACAGGGGACATTCCCACATAAGGCCAATTCTTCAGACCAGGAGAGGCAGCTATTTTGCCTAATTCACAGAAACAAAAATCTAAAGTCAAATAAAATGAGGAGATCAAGGAGTATGTTTCATACAAAAGGAAAAATCAAACTCCCAGAAAATACCCTAATGGAGTACAGATAAGTAATTTATCTGACAAAGAGGTCAAAAAAGTAGTCCTAAGAATGCTCATGCTTTGTGAGGAGAATAGAGAAACTCAATGAGAACTTTAAAAAAGAAATTAGAAAATATAAGAAAGACCAGATTAGAACTGAAAAATACAGTAACTGTAATTTAAAAAATGCACCAGAAGGGCTCAACAGCATACTAGATGATACACAAGAAGTATAAGCAATGTGGAAGACAGAATGGTGCAGACAACCCAATCAGAACAGCAAAAGAAAAAAAAAAGAATATTTAAAAATGAGGAGAGTTTAAGGGACAACATCAAGCACACTAACATCTGAATTACAGAGTTCCCAGAAGACAAGAGAGAGAAAGGAGCAGAAACCTTTTTTGAAACAATAATGGCTGAAAACTTCTTTAATGTGGGGAAGGAAACAGACATCCAGGCACAAAACTCCCAAGCAAGATCAATCTAAAGAGATCTACACCAAGACATATTCTAATTCAAACAGCAAAAGCTTAAAATATTGGATTAGCCAAAACATTCCTTCAGATAGTATGAGAAAACTTGAATGAACTTTTTGGCCAATCCAATAAAAACAGAATTTTTAAAGTAGCAAACGAAAAACAATTAATTAAATATAACAGAAATCTCATAAGACTATCAGCTGATTTTTCAGCAGAAATTTACAGGCCAGCCAGAGGAAGTGGCAAGATATATCTGAAATACTGAAAGAAAAAAATTTGCAACCTAGAATACTCCATCTGGTAAAGTTGTCATTCAGAAATGAAGAAGAAACAGTTTCTCAGATGTAAAAACTAAAAGAGCCAACACAACCAAAACAGATTTACAAGAAATAGTAAGGGTCTTCTTTAAGTAGAAAAGAAAAGGCCACAACTATAAACAAGAAAATATAGGAAAAATCTCATTTATATATAGTAAAGTCAGTGGATCAGCCACTTAAAAAGCTAACATGAAGGTGAAAAGAAAAAAGTACTATCATTAACTACAACTTCAATAAGTAGTAAAGGGATACCAAAAATAAAAAGGTGTAAAATATGAAATCAAAAACAGAAAATGTAGAGGAAAAGGGTACTAAAAAGGTGCTGCTTTTGGAATGCCTTCAAACTGAGCCTATAAAACAAAAGACTATTAAAAAAGATAAAGAAGGGTATTACCTAATGAAAAAGGGGTCAATATAATAAGAGGACATAATATTTGTAAATATTTACTCACTCAACACAGGAGTACCTGAATGTATAAAACAAACATTAAATAAATAAAGGAAGAAATAGACAGTAATACAATAACAATATGGGACTTTAATATCTCACTTAGGTCAATGGACACATCACTGAGACAGAAAAATGAGGAAACACTGGCCTAAAATAATACATTAGATGAAATAAACGATATAGAGAGAACCATATATCCAAAAGAAGCAAAATACACATCCTTTTCAAGTGCACATGGAACATTCTTCAGGATAGATCGTATTTTAGGCCACAAAACAAATCTCAATAAATTTAAGACGACCAAAATCATATCAAGAATCTTTCAGACCACAATGGTATGAAGTCAACCACAAGAAAACTAGAAAAGAAAATAATAATATGGAGAATAAACAACATGCTACTCTACAACCAATGGGTCACCAAAGAAAACAAAAAGAAAATTTTAAAAAACCTTGAGACAAATGAAAATGGAAACACAACTGCCCAATATATATGGGATGCAGCAAAAGCAGTTCTAAGGGGAAAATTCACAGTGAGACAGATCTGCAGAAACAAGAAAAATCTGAAATAAGTGACTTTAAATATACATTTAAAGGAAATAGAAGAAGAACAAGCAAACCCCGAAGTTAGCAGAAGTAAGAAAATAATAAATATTAGAGTGGAATTAAATGAAATAGTCTTAAAAAGCCATAGGAGAGCTCAATGAAACTGTTTGTTCTTCGAAAAGATAAATGAAATCAACAAATCTTTAGCCAGACTCATCAAGAAATAAGAGAGAATCTAAACAAATAAAATAAAAATGAGAGAGAAGAAATTAAGCCAACACCACAGGAAATACAAAAGATGGTTAAGAGAATACTATGAACAGTGATATGCCCACAAATGAGATAACATAGAAGAAATGGATAGACTCCTAAAAACATGCCATCTTCCAAGATTAAATAATGAAGAAATAGAAAATCTGAATAACTCAATTACTAGAAATGAAATGAAATCAGTAATCAAAAAACTCCCACAAAACAAAACTCCAGGTCCAGATGGTTTCACAGGTGAATTCTATCAAGCACTTTAAGAAGAGTTCATACGTATCGTTCTCAAATTATTCTAAAAACTGAAGAGGAAGGATCACTGTCAAACTCAATTTATGTACCTAGCATTACTCTGATACCAAAACCAAACAAAGACAGTACACAAAGAAGAAAATTATGGGCCAATATCCGTGATAAACACAGATGCAAAATCTTTGACAAAATATTAGCAAACCAACTAAAATAATATGTTAAAAGGATCATACACTGTAATTGTGGGATTCAGTTCAAAAATACAAGGATGATTTGACATATGAAAGTCAATCAATGATACATATCCTATTAGTAAAATAAAGAATATAAATAATTTAATCATTTCAACAGATGCAAAAAAAGGCAACTGACAAAATTCATCTACCACTTATTCTCAAAACTCTCAACAACATCAAAAAGCTCTCAATGAAGTGACTTGATTGCTTGGCTAGGATTTCCATTACTATATATACATTGTTGTTGTAATTTAGTCACTAAGTTTTGTCCAACTCTTCTGTGACCCTATGGACTGTAGCCCACCAGGCTTCTCATGGGATTTCCCAGGCATGACTACTGGCATGGGTTGTTATTTTCTGCTCCAGGGGATCTCCCAGACTCAGGTATCAAACCTGTATCTCTTGCATTGGTAGGTGGGTTCTTTACCACTAGAGCCACCTGAGAAGCCCATATATAGATATAGATAAATGTATATGTGTGTGTGTGTATCCATTCAGTTCAGTTTAGTCACTCAATGATGTCCAACTCTTTGCAACCCCATGGACTACAGCATACCAGGCTTCCCTGTCCATCACCAACTTCCCAGAGCTTGCTCAAATTCATGTTCGTCGAGTTGGTGATGCCATTCAACCAACTCATCCCCTGTTGTCCCCTCCTCCTCTTGCCTTCACATCTTTCCCAACATCAGGATCTTTTCTAATGAGCCAGTTCTTCGCATCAGGTGGCCAAAGTATTGGAGCTTCAGCTTCAACATCAGTCCTTCCAATGAATATTCAGGACTGATTTCCTTTAGGATTGACTGGTTTGACAATCAGTTCAGTTCAGTCACTCTGTCATGTCTGACTCTTTGCAACCCCATGAACCGCAGCACACCAGGCCTCCCTGTTCATCATCAACTCCCAGAGTTCACCCACACTCATGTCCGTTGAGTCGGTGATGCCATCCAACCATCTCATCCTCTGTTGTCCCCATCTCCTCCTGCCTTCAATCTTTCCCAGCATCAGGGTCTTTTCAAATGAGTCAGCTCTTCACATCAGGTGGCCAAAGTATTGGAGTTTCAGCATCAGCATCAGCATCAATCCTTCCAATGAATATTCAGGACTGATTTCCTTTAGGATGGACTGGCTGGATCTTCTTGTTGTCCAAGGGACTATCAAGAGTCTTCTCCAACACCATAGTTCAAAAGCATCAATTCTTTGGACTCAGCTTTCTTTATAGTTCAACTCTCACATCCATACATGACTACTTGAAAAATCATAGCTTTGACTAGACGGACCTTTGTTGGCAAAGTAATGTCTCTGCTTTTCAATATGCTGTCTTGGTTGGCCATAACTTTTCTTCCAAGGAGCAAGCATCGTTTAATTTCATGGCTGCAGTCACCATCTGCAGTAATTTTGGAGCCCAAAAAAATAAAATCTGTCACTGTTTCCATTGTTTCCCCATCTATTTGCCATGAAGTGATGGGACCAGATGCCATGACCTTAGTTTTCTGGA
The DNA here is from genome assembly GCA_024291935.2 of Okapia johnstoni. Classification (NCBI taxonomy): domain Eukaryota; kingdom Metazoa; phylum Chordata; class Mammalia; order Artiodactyla; family Giraffidae; genus Okapia; species Okapia johnstoni. Next base: position 57,664,619 of record CM044326.1, on the reverse strand, counting down.
TGTTGAGTTTTAAGCCAAATTTTCTCTCTCCTGTTTCACTTTCAAGAGGCTCTTTAGTTCTTCTTTGCTTTCTGCCATAAGTGTGGTGTCATCTGTGTATCTGAAGTTATTGATATTTCTCCCGGCAATCTTGATTCCAGCTTGTGCTTCCTCCAGCCCAGCGTTTCTCATGATGTACTCTGCATGTAAGTTAAATAAGCAGGGTGACAATATCCAGCCTTGACGTACTCCTTGTCCTATTTGGAACCAGTCTGTTGTTCCATGTTCAGGTCTAACTGTTGCTTCATGACCTGCATACAGGTTTCTCAGGAGGCAGATCAGGTGGTCTGTTATTGCTATCTCTTTAATTTTATATATAATTTTATCTTTTTAAGAAATACATATGTTTTACAGTTACAAATACACATGCATATATATAACTGTTTCTTTTAAGTCAATTATAAGCTTGGAAACATAATAAGTCTAATTTAGAAAAGTTTTTGGGCATCTGTCTTTATGGTAATAATTGATTAAAAGAATCAGTCCCTAGTCTGCGTTCCTCATAATTTCAAATAATAAAACATCTATTTAGAAAAAAATATTTTCTTTGTATTTTCTGTAACAGGCATATAGCTGATTCAAAAGTATTATCCAATGATTATGAAACAGCCATAAGAGATGAGGTGTCACTCACTGTTTTTCCTGGCCTGGAAATGTTAAAGATGTTCTACAGATATAGCCCGGGTGTTAAAAGGACATGAACTTTGGAGCCTAGATGCCGAAATTTAAATTCCAACTCTGTCACTGCCTGTGTAATGCTGGATAATTTTTCCAGTGACAGTTTCCTCACCTAAAAAATGAGGGTAAAAGTTATTATCTACTCTGGGGTAAACAAGCTAATCCTTTAAAAGAGTGGTATAGTAATGGATGACAAATGTTAGCTGTATCAGTGATAATATTCATAATAATAGTAACAATTGCTATTATTATTTTAACTGATCTATCAGAAGTTGATTCCTACTGATGTTTATACCAGTAGTCCCTTACTAAGCAGGTTTTGACAGAGCTTAAATGATTAGGGGTACAAGCTGAGTTCAAAAGAATCAAATCACAACCGATTCTTATTCATGGATTCAAACCTTAAGGCAAGATTAATAAAAACTAAAAGTAATTTGATATTATTCCCAGTTAAAAGAGGGGGTACGAAAATAGGATCTAACTTCTGACTGTCCCTAGTAGAAAATCAGTAGCCTAGAATAATCAGAATTAATTTTATTAAATTATTTTAATTAGAGGTTAATTACTTCACAATATTGTGGTGGTTTTTGCCATACATCAACATGAATCAGCCATGGGTGTACATGTGTTCCCCATCCTGAAACCCCCCTCTCACCTCCCTCCCCAACCCATCCGTCTGGGTTGTCCCAGAGCACCGGCATTGAGCGCCCTGCTTCATGCATCAAACTTGCACTGGTCATCTCTTTTACATATGATAATATACATGTTTCAATGCTATTCTCTCAAGTCATCCCATCCTTGCCTTCTCCCACCCAGTTCAAAAGACTATTCTTTACATCTGTGTCTCTTTTGCTGTCTTGCATGTAAGGTCATCATTACCGTCTTTCTAAGTTCCATATATATGCGTTAATATACTGTATTGGTGTTTCTTTCTGACTTACTTCACTCTGTATAATAGGCTCCAGATTTATCCACCTCATTAGAACTGACTCAAACGCGTTCTTTTTATAGGTGAGTAACATTCCATTGTGTATATGTACCACAACTTTCTTATCCATTCATCTGCCAATGTACATCTGTTGCTTCCGTGTCTAGCTATTGTAAATAGTGCTGCAGTGAACACTAGGGTACACGTGTCTCTTTCATTCTGGTTTCCTCAGTGTGTATGCCCAGCAATGGGATTGCTGCGTCATATGGCAGTTCTAGATCCTGTTTTTTTAAGGAATCTCCACACTGTTTTCCAAAGTGGTTGTACTAGTTTGCATTCCCACCAACAGTGTAAGAGGGTTCCCTTTTCCCCATACCCTCTCCAGCATTTATTGTTTGTAGACTTTTGGATAGCAGCCATTCTGATCAGCGTGAGACGGTACCTCATTGTGGTTTTGATTTGCATTTCTCTGATAATGAGTGATGTTGAGCATTTTTTCATGTGTTTGTCAGCCATCTGTATGTCGTCTTTGGAGAAATGCTGTTTAGTTTTTTGGCCCACTTTTTGATTGGGTCATTTATTTTTCTGGTATTGAGCTGCATGAGCTGCTTGTTTATTTTGGAGATTAATTGTCAGTTGCTTCGTTTGCTATTATTTTCTCCCATTCTGAAGGCAGAATTAGATTTTTAAATGGAAACCAGTTTAGACAAAAGGCAAATAAATCAATAGTTTGTGGAGAACACATGATACTTTTTCTGAAGACAGTTTAATCATACTCCAGGACTGCCAGATGAGTGATGTTACCTCTGAAGTTGACTTTAACTTGCACAGCACACTGGTTGTGTGAGATAAACCCTATCAAGGTGAAAGAGCACACCTACAAGGGAGTCGGAGACAAAATCCCTGGAGGAGAAAAGCAGGAAGATCACACCACACTATCAAGAGTGTTGAAACTTGGCCTAATTCATGAAATTTAACCAAGTTTCCCTCCAGAAACTCTACTCCTCCATATCCTTGAATCACAAGGAATGAGGGGGGGGGGGGGGGAGGGTGACTTGGGTCACTAATCCAAAAATAAATAGGAAGAAAGGTTTTTTTGTGTATCAAGAGCTCGACACTTAAAATGCTGGATAAAAGATATACTTGATGACTTTAAATAACTACTTGCCAGTAGAAGAAAATTTCACTGTGAAAATTCCAAGTTGAGACAACTCCTGTACTCACCAACTATTTTGTTCTTTGTAAAATCTTGTCAGGAAAGGTGGGAACCATCTTTGCATAAGTAACCTAGAAACATGATCATTTTAAACAGAAACACAGGTACACAATCACTACTGTTTTGTCATTAATGATAGATATAGGGATATCATCTCCCCTAGCCTGGCACCAAGGGCTGAAAGAAGCCCTCCCCAGGAGTGACTGTTGAGGTTATACAAACTTTTGGCTCACAGCACGCAACTCTTTTGCCCAAATACAGTTGTTATGTATAATACTTGGGTGATCACAGATTCCATATCCAAGGACTGGATGTTATGTTAAAAAGCAACAGGATTCCAGAAAATCAAATATGATATCCACACAGAGGTGTTTAAGACTCTGGGGAAAATCAACTCAGATATTTAAGAATGTCCAAGAAGGCTTAAAACTGCATGAAAAAGTAAATTATGAAGGAAAAAGGATACAAACAGCAGGGCAGGAAATTTAAAACATATGAGGAATAAATCTGGGTTGTCAAGAGCTAAAATTATGAAGAGAAAATAAAAAGAACTAAGAAAAGACAACCCCCCCCCAAGGAGATAAGAAACAAACATATACACATACAGATTGGATAGATACAGATGTATAATTTAACACCTGTCCTCTAGTACACAATAAATAAGTAACAAAGTATGAATATAAATGATTTTCAAGAACAAGCATAACTTTAAACCGTTTTAAAAGCTAAAATCTGACTTAATATAAAACATAACTGTCACATAAATGTGACATAAAAAGATTAAAAAAATGAAAGTATCTAAGGTTAAGAATTGGCAGGAAACAAAGAACAGGTAAATGTTTTTCAACTGTAATTCTACTGACTTCCATCAAAGCAGCCAAACTAGTGACTATTAACTATTTAAAAAGTTCCTTGCTGGAGACCACTCTTGAGTGTTCCCTGTTCCCTGTCAGCCCGTCTGAGTTTCTCAAGTTCACTCCACAAACCGGTGGGAAGCAAAAAAAAAAAGCAAAGGAACGTTCAGCTAACATTGGCTGAATTCGTGTTTCTGATTCACACCCACTCCCAGCCCCCCCCACTCCACCACACTCCCCATCCCGGGCAAAGACATTAGCCTTCCCTCTCCATCACCATCTCTCCTACTGCCATCTTTTGTATGCCAGGTTTTTTATTATTTCCATAATTATGTTCTTGAAATCTACAGGTAAACGAGGCTGCGATATGACAAGTAAGAAAACCAAGTGTCTTTCATAACACTTCAACGAGGTATCCACTAACAGCCACAAAAGACTCCTTTCTGTTCCAAAGACTCAATTCCATTCAACAAACATTTACTCAGGCCCTATCCTAACATGTTTTCAGGAAGGAAGGCTTTCACTGGCTTCAAACCCTTGGCCCGGTCAGTTAGATGAGAGGAATACCAACTCCTCAGAGAAGATTCGGATCCCGCAGTTTTGGGTTTGTTTGCTTGTCTCCTCAAATAACAGTCCAACTTTCTTCCGAAGTAAATCTTATAACCCAAAACACTTCTAATTCACTTAAAAAAAAAAACAATTATTTGAATAATAATTATGGATCAAAGGAAGAAATGAGGATTTCCTAGAAAGCAAACAGCCCAGATATAACTAAGACTTAATTTGCATACAGCCTGACCACACACAGTTCTGCTTCTGGAAGCTTTACCACATAATGGGATAAATCATTAGTTTAAATCCTTCAGTGCCACACACTGTTCTAGATTTCTGGGATGTAACGGAAGAAAAACAGAGAGTTGCCTGTTACACTCTCCTGTGATTTTCTCAATCTTATTCAATTTACTAAATAAAGATTTCCCTAAGCCTTTGTGTGTAAATCAAAGTTTTATCAATCAAAAGATGTTTTAAATTATCAAAGACAGCTCTACAGTATTGAATAAACAATGCAAATGTCTCTTTTGCAAAAGAAAGGACTTCTGGAGAAAACGGACATGTCGAACATGACTTCACATTTATGTGTTTAAGAATCTCTTTTTGTATTTCAGGTATCTAAAGAACATTAGAGAATGGTAATGGCAAGCTAGGGTGAAATTTTAAGAAATTATCCTATGGAATTTTCCTAAATATTTATAGGAATGCATATTTTTCAAACTACTTTTTAAAAAATTAAAATGAACTTAGATATATAGAGAAAATAACAGGCCAGTTGTTATAAAAGAAAGCTGGAAAACGGAAAGCGTTCTTTCCTTTTCAATTTTATTATTTGCTCATTGTGAATTTGCTAGATATATTCCATACACAGTCTACCCACCAACGGAGTTAAGCACTGGCTATTAAATGTAACAGTTTATTCTAAACCTTTCTCTTTTAAAACAGAGCAAAAGCCCCATGCCATAAGTATTTGTAATTTTCAAATCGAAGAAAGCAAAGAACCACTATAATTCTAAAATAAAAACTATACCTATTAATGTTAGCAATATTAACAGACAATACTAAAATATTAAAGACAATATCAATCTTAGGAATTTTAACAGATAAGTTCAAACATAAATGTTATATATGTAACTGGGGGAAAGTCTGCCATACTATATGCATAAAGACATTAAAAAATAAATAAATAAAAAAATAAAAACTGATAGAATCTTAAATATCCAAGAAGAGTTGACAAGTTAAACATACTGTGTTAAATCCATATACAAATTGTATTTAGATATTCAGATATTAGATATTGGTGCCCTAAAGTGTTTTTTTATTTATAAGGAAAGCTACCAAGTTAGAAGAATCATCTTATGAGTTGTGACTAGGTAGTCAGGAAAAGCCCTGACAGAGGGCCAACGTTCAATCACACATTTAACATCCCTGAGAAGCATTTTCTTATGAACCTTAAAAACACTTAAGTATGAAAAAGCAGTTATCCTATCAGGTTCAAAATTCCTTTTTTTATTTTTTTTTTCCTCTTTCTTTTTTTTTTTTTTCTTTATTTTAGTTGGGGGCCAATCACTTTACAATATTGTAGTAGTTTTCGCCACACATTGACATGAATCAGCCATGGGTCCACACGTGACCCCCCACCTCGAACCCCCCTCCCACCCCCCTCCCCATCCCATCCCTCCGGGCCATCCCAATGCCCCAGCCCTGAGCACCCGTCCCATGCACAGAACATGGAATGGTGTTCTGTTTCACACATGATAATATACATGTTTCAATGCTATTGTCCCAGAATGTCCCACCCTCACCTTCTCCCTCAGAGTCCATAAGACTGTTCTATGCATCTGTGTCTCTTATTCTGTCTCGCATATAGGGTTACTGTTAACATCTTTCAAATTCCATATATATGCATTAGTATACTGTATTGGTGTTTTTCTTTCTGGCTTACTTCATTCCGTATAATGGGCTCCAGTTTCATCCACCTCAATAGAACCAATTCAAATGTATCTTTTTTAATGGCTGAGTAATATTCCATTGCATATATGTACCACAGCTTCCTTATCCATTCGTCTGCTGATGGACATCTAGGTTGCTTCCATGTCCTGGCTATTGTAAACAGTGCTGTGACGAACATTGGGGTACACGCGTCTCTTTCAATTCTGGTTTCCTTGGTGTGTATGCCCAGCAGTGGGATTGCTGGGTCATATGGCAGTTCTATTCCCAGTTCTTTAAGATATCTCCACACTGTTCTCCATAGTGGCTGTACTAGTTTGCATTCCCACCAACAGTGTAAGAGGGTTCCCTTTTCTCCACACCCTCTCCAGCATTTATTGCTTGTAGACTTTTGCAGAGCAGCCATTCTGACTGGTGTGAAATGGTACCTCATTGTGGTTTTGATTTGCATTTCTCTAATAATGAGTGATGTTGAGCATCTTTTCATGTGTTTGTTAGCCATCTGTATGTCTTCTTTGGAGAAATGTCTGTTTAGTTCTTTGGCCCATTTTTTGATTGGGTCGTTTATTTTTCTGGAATTCAGCTGCTGGAGTTGCTTGTATATTTTTGAGATTAATTGTTTGTCTGTTGCTTCGTTTGCTATTATTTTCTCCCATTCTGAAGGCTGTCTTTTCACCTTGCTCATAGTTTCCTTTCTTGTGCAAAAGCTTTTAATTTTAATTAGGTCCCATTTGTTTATTTTTGCTTTTATTTCCAATATTCTGGGAGATGGGTCATGGAGGATCCTGCTGTGATTTATGTCGGAGAGTATTTTGCCTATGTTTTCCTCTAGGAGTTTTATAGTTTCTTGTCTTACGTTTAGATCTTTAATCCATTTTGAGTTTATTTTTGTGTATGGTGTTAGAATCAAAATTCTTTAGTGTAGATAGAAAAGGGTTTCATTTATCTTAGGAGCTAAAGTAATTAAAAATCCAATCAAATGATCAATCTGGGTAGGAACTATAGACTCTTCAGCACACAGAAGTAATATATAAATTGGATCCAGGGATGTGGGGGACATGATTACCTCCTAAAGTAATGGAACTGAAACAAGATTGCATGGAACTGACCTAAACTTCCAACAAGAATCCACTTTCTGCCCAAGCTAAAAGCACCAGCGTTTGTGCAAACTTAACTAAGAGGAGAAGACAACAGTAGAATTTACATCGAGAGGGAACTCCACAAACTATGTGAAATCACATAATTATTTCACAGGTAGAAAAAGATCTTTCAAGATGGGAATATTTGTAATTAAACACAGGAAAGTTTAAGAGAGTCAAAACCATCATATTAACGCTTTTATTAATACTCTTACTTATAATATTATGTAAATATAATTAGGCAATTAATTTTAATTTTGGCTGCTGTATATGGCAATGGAACACTTAAGAACTTAAATTTTACCATATTTGCATATTTATAAGTTTCATTTATCAAATGTATAAAAACTACTTAAGATATAAAGGTTTATCAAGCAGATGATTGCAGTATTTAAAGGAAATCAAATACATTAAAATGTTTGAAAGTATCTAAATAATTGGATTTGCAAAGGATATTAATTCTTCAAAGATTCTTATATGTGATTGTCTCCTAGAGTAAAAATTTTAAATATAAGTTGCACTAGAAAGATTAAGACTAACATCTGAATCTATAACTTTAAAAACTTGAAAACTAAATTCTAAAACCATTGTAAATATCTGAATAGCCTTCACACAAAAATTATCCCCAAGGCACTGAACATTTTATATTTAAAACTTGATATAGAAAGTACCATATGAAAAGAGAAAAAAACAAAATGTGACTTATGATGAGCATATTCATTTATAGAATGAGAACTCCCATTTTGTAATTTATCTGAATTTCTCACCTTTTCGGCAGCTAATGTGGTATATTAGTACCCTGTTACTTCTGTAATAAACTACCACAAACTTAGCAACTTTGAAAAACACAAATTTATTCTCTCAGAGTTCTGGAATCCAAAGTCAATTTCACTGAGTTAAAGCCAATGTGTGGTTCTTCTGGAGGTTCTAGGGGAGAATCATTTTTCCTGTCTTTTTCAGCTTCTAGCTTCAACTGTATGGCTTGGCTCAAGACCTGTTTCTCAAATACCTCCCCTGCAGTTTCTGCTGTCATATCTCCTCCCATGACTATGCTCGGTCTCCTCCTGTTTTCCCCTCATAAGGACCCCAGCATTCCTTGGTTCCCAACCCATTTCCTCCAACTTCAAAGTCAACAACTGGGAATCCAGTCCTTCTTATGCTTGTAATCTTTCCCACTTCTCAGTCTCATCCTAGACCTATCCTAGAAGATTCACCACTTTTAAGGGTTTACACGAGGGGACTGGCCCACTCAGAGAATCCAGGATACTCTCCTGACCTCAAAATGCTCAGCCAACATCTGTGACGTCCCTTTTGCTGTATCATTGGCAGGTTCCAGGAATTAAGATGTAGACATCTTTGAGGATCACTATTCAGCCATTATATGTGGCAATTCTATAATTTTCAAAATAAAAGAAAAACAATGATTTAATTGAAGTATAAAATTATAATAGTTCGTGTGTGGAAAATTCTAAACAGAAATGATCATACAAAATCAAATTTCTTTTCAAATGGCTTTATACTCTAAACATTTACTTGCATTATTTTCAACACTGTAATTTCTGAACCTAAAATTCTTAATATTACTTCAACAGTATAATCATCAACAGAAGTCAAGCATAGAGGGCTAGGTATAAGTCATATATTTGCTTCTTCCAGGCTATGCCTGTGAACATCTTAAGAAAATATGAGCTACAACCTACACATTATTATCATGGGACAATACGATTTTCAAAAACTTATCTCCCTTATTTGCCTACTTTTTAAAATATAAGACAAGTTTTCTAAGTAATCAAGGATACTGATGTGCAATTTCTCTCCTTTCTGCTAACCACAGTATACTTTCTGCAGAACAGAGATAGTACAACATGAAACTATGATAATGTTATCCCTCTGCATGTAAGTCAGAGTATTCTGCCTTTGTGATGGTTGCCAAGGGTACTGGAGCTTCAAGGCAGGCCTTTCTGTTTACTTACTTGAACTAATAAGGGTAGCATGAATCACCAAAATAAGTAAAATTATTTGCTGTTTGAAACAAAAACACATACATGAAGTATCATGGCACCTTGATTTACACTGACTGGTTGGAAAAACAGAGTGCAAATTACTTTAGATACTATATTCAAAGCCAGATCTAATTAACTGGTTTATGAAATCAATTCTAAATACTGGCTGTATCTTAAAGTTATACAGAAATTTTTGATCAAAGGGGATAGTACTCTAATCAAAGTAAGTTTTTTTTTTTTAGCCCAAGAATCCATTTAGAATAGTTACTCAAAGTGACATAGTTAATATATATAATCTGAAGATTCCATGAAATAAATTGTACATGTAAGTTTTGCTTTTATATTTAAATATACAAGCACATTTGGCCAAAAGGCAACACAATGTCTGTCTTAAGTAAGGTTTTCTTTGTTTGTTGCTTGTTTCTAACTTAAAACTCAACCATTCTTATTGGTAAACATACAATATAAAGGATTTCCAGGACAACAGACACGACTAGGACTGTCCCAGGTAAGTGGGCATCTGGTCACTCTATGTAACTCCACTCAATTAGTCCATTCTTATTGTATGTTCACTTTTGCTCCATATTCTTCCCAGAGAATTGAATAAAAGCCAAGATCATGCAAGATCCAGTCTTTCATTCTTTGCAAATCTATGCAAGCTGTTGGATTCTTTAAATACTCTAAAAATCTACATCCCAGGTGACAATAGATGCCACAGTAGCAGATGGAATTAGCATGTGTCAAAGGGAAGGGCACAGAACCTTCCTGTCAAGAAACTACTCTAAACTTAAGTAATTTTTTCTCAGCACTGATCATTGGTAGAGAAGAGCTAGACATGAGCAATTCACTTGACTACTCCTTGAACAGCAACTGATGCTATGTTCTCCTAATTCAAGATGGGTCATCTCAAGGTAAGGCTTACAGGCACAGTACTGCACTAGGAAACATCTAGTAAATTCAGATTTCTACTACAGCCAGATAGGTCTTTGCCTTCTTGTCAGCCAAGAGACTACCAGTGAGTAATGTCAAAAGAGAATTCCCCATGTAACTTGTCCATTATACTAAAGCTGCAAAGTTCCAAATATATCAAAGACAGGCAATATTTCAGGTACATTTCCATTCCATCAGGGCTGAATATAACTACTTTCCTATATGCTTCCCAACAGTCATTCAGGGCAGGAACCCTTAGGATAAAACTGAGTTATGTCATACTTTAAATCAAATCATGTCCACTTATATAAGCAATTACATTTCTGTAAAGCCTAAAGACAATACAATTAGTCAACACAGGAAGTGTTGGCCTTAGCCCTGTACACAGACAATGCAAAGGAGCAATTCACAATCCAGACTGGTTAGCATTACTAAAGTGGAAAGGAAAACTTCCATGTGGCCTGCAACTGATTATGTACAAGTGAGAGTTTACCTTATGGTAGGCTAATTCATAAGTGACCAAAAATAAACAAATACATTAAATTTATAGAAAAGAGGAAACATATTTGCAAACCATAATCCTTAGCATATGCACACAGTCAATCCACATACTTCTCAAATGAAAAGCAATCACTGACAGGCACTTTTCTTAAGACCCTTAACGATTTTCTCAGAATCTTCTCACAATCAATGTCCTATTTAAGAAGAAATGTTTCACTGATTTTCATAGGTAGCTAAGATTCTTTACATCCACTAATCTTGAGCCACACTTGACCAATACATATTCTTACCATAATCGCTTCTTCCAAAACACCTCCATGGCCACATTTCCTAGGAAGGAAGTGCTGCGAACCAACCCAGGAAATTTAATCACACGGGATAATTAACTTCTCTGGATAAACAACAGTGGTGTCTGGAAATTTATAAAGATGGGTGAGGACTGGCTATCCTTACATCTTCTTACCAGAGTACAATGAAAGCAAATACCAAACCAGATTCTGCTATATAGATATTTATTTAAGAATAAATAAATAAATAACAAGTAGATACACTGCAGTTTATGTGACTCCACAGGGGTAATCCATGTTTCTAAAATATCACTACTTTAGGCAATCATGTATCTCTAAAGGCCCTAATATCCCCAATGAGAGTCCATATTTCATGTCCCTTATGGGTATCTTGCCACTGATAAGATGGAGGACATGCAGTGGTGTCCCCCAAAGTGGTTAGAATCTCAGCTGACCTGACCACTAACTGGGATGTGAACCAAAATAAGGCAAGTCTTCCAGACTAAGAAATAATTTAAGCTAACAGAAATAATATCACACTGTCAAAGCTGAAGTGTTTTTAAGTAGGGAGTTTAACGTAAGGGAGTTTAACATTCCCCTCCCTCTCAGTTTGGTAACTTCAGACTCTGTGTATAGACCTATGGCCATTCGAGCTCTCCCTGTTCTTAGGATTACCTACAGTGATGGGAAAAAAGAATTGAGTGATGTTGCTTTTCCTTAATAGTTCCATGATTGGAGTAGTAAGTAATTTAACCTCTCTGACCCTTATTCAGCTCCTTCAACCTTAAAATGGAGAGAAAATGACTATCACAGAGGGCTTCTGTGAAAATCAGACACGACAAATGCCAAGAAGCTAAGATACAGACAGGTACACAGAGTCCATGCCAGGGAGGTGTGGCTCCTGGAGGCTCCCTTTTGTGGGCCTTTGTTGCCATGAGCAGAACCCTTCCTGAAACTTTCACAGTCAAGTCCTCATGGAGCTGCTGTTTGAACTCATCTGTGACATTCTGAAAACTTCCCGAGGGGACTATCTGCTTGTAAAAAGCCACCTAGAGACCTCTCCTGACTGCTTTCCCTGATGGGACCACTCCTGCTGACTCAATCCATAAGCGGTAGGAGCTGTGCTCTCACTCTCCTTTGCTGCTCTCAGGTGCCGCTAGTCTCAAACTCCCACAGGCCTCACTGATGGTACCTACTGGAATCTACTCAGTCACCCCGGATTCAATGCCATCACCACAGCTTAACTGCCACCCTTTTTGTACCCAACCATTCCCTCAATTCCTTCCTGCTTTCAACAATGGTGAAAGCCACAGCGGCTTGTGGCTCATATTTTCGTGATCATATTCATATTTTTCATTCATTTCATGACACGTATGTGAAAAAGAAAACGGCTGCTGACAATTGTGGAGCAAGGAATTCAGATATTTTTGAAATTGTGCCTAAATACAAGCAGTAAATTCAACAAATTCCTCAACAACCAGTGACCTAGACAGAATAAAAGCCAGTGAACCAGTGAAGCAATGCAAAGTACATAACTTTTTTCCTTTTCACTAAAATAACTTGAACAAAATCTGTGCAGGATTGCATACTTAAAAATCTAACCTTCATATCTGCCAACATTGCTTAGCTGCTGTATCAACTGTCTAGCTTTAGTCTAATAAAGCCTTTTTGAAACTTTGGAAGGAACTTCTATATAGGAAATTGTAGATTTGTACAGGCATAACTGTGTCTCAATATGGAGTATTCTTATACCAATTCTCACCTTTCTAAAGATATAAACCGTAAGATATTCCAAAACGGCCACAGTGGCCATGTAATTAAAGGCTTTATTTATTTAATTATCTGTTTTCTGTGAGACTAGAAAGACAGAATAAGAAACAGCATAATGTGGGTTTCTCTGCTGCCAAGTAACTTCAAGTGGTGCTGTCAATATTGGTTTTTAATGGTACAAAAATATTTGGTTGACAGTATCAGAGGAATTCCTAGGGGAAATTTCACCTATTCTTGTAGATGGAAAAGAACTTTTAATATGTGTGAGCAAAACAACCATTTTCTCTGTATCTAAGTTCTATCAAAAGAAAGAAAAAATTGATGCACTTTTTCTTTTCATTTTGTTGTTCTAACATATTTCAGCCTCAAGGAAAGATTTAAGAAACTTAAATCTTATTTTTAAAACCCCTCTAGAATAATATTGGGGACATTAAAAGATTAGCACTATCTTTAAAAGCATCCTATATTTTTAACTTGTACTTCCACATTTGGTTTTAGATCTTACAGATGAACTGAGGTGACCATCCGAAGTCAAAAGCATTAGCTATTTTCAAGACACAAAAACAATGCAAACAAGTATATTTTTAAAAAGAACTTTTATGCTTTGATCAACTCCAACGGAACTGAATTTTACTCACTTCTAATCCAATCTGAGTTCAGCCCTGCTATCTTGATGATTATACTAGTCTTTCACTACAGCTTGAGAACTTATTAGGAAAAGGAGTACTTCAAGGCTGTATATTGTCACCCTGCTTATTTAACTTGTATGCAGAGTGCATCATGAGAAACGCTGGACTGGAGGAAGCACAAGCTGGAATCAAGATTGCCGGGAGAAATATCAATAACCTCAGATATGCAGATAACACCACTCTTATGGCAGAGAGCAAAGAAGAACTAAAGAGCCTCTTGATGAAAGTGAAAGAGGAGAGAGAAAAAGTTGGCTTAAAGCTCAACATTCAGAAAACTAAGATCATGGCATCTTGTCCCATCACTTCATGGCAAATAGATGGGGGAACAGTGGGAACAGTGACAGATTTTATTTTGGGGGGCTCCAAAATCACTGCAGATGGTGACTGCAGCCATGAAATTAAAAGACACTTGCTCCTTGGAAGGAAGGTTATGGCCAACCTAGATAGCATATTAAAAAGCAGAGACATTACTTTGCCAACAAAGGTCCATCTAGTCAAAACTACAGTTTTTCCAGTAGTCATGTATGGATGTGAGAGTTGGACTATAAAGAAAGCTGAGTCCAAAGAATCAATGCTTTTGAACTGTGGTGTTGGAGAAGACTCTTGATAGTCCCTTGGACAACAAGAAGATCCAGCCAGTCCATCCTAAAGGAAATCAGTCCTGAATATTCATTGGAAGGATTGATGCTGAAGCTGAAACTCCAATACTTTGGCCACCTGATGCGAAGAGCTGACTCATTTGAAAAGACCCTGATGCTAGGAAAGATTGAAGGCAGGAGGAGACGGGGACAACAGAGGATGAGATGGTTGGATGGCATCACCAACTCAATGGACATGAGTGTGGTTGAACTCTGGGAGTTGATGATGAACAGGGAGGCCTGGCGTGCTACAGTTCATGGGGTCGCAAAGAGTTGGACACAACTGAGTGACTGAATTGAACTGAACTGGAACTTATTCGATGATTCCAGTATAACACACACAAATATACAGGTTTCATATAATTATGCATTCCACTTTTTTTCTTCAAAAGATGGATGAATAATTACTGTTTATTGTTGTCTGAAGGTTTTATAATGGAGTGTGAACTTCCATGAGTGCTAAGTAGTAACTGGTGAAAAGATCTAGAAAAAGACTTGTGACTGGCTTAGCCAAACTTATATCTTAACTGTTCCCTAGTAAAATCGCCTCTAGTCTCAGTCTAACAATTCTGCATGTGCACAACTATGTTATTATCAGCTATTCATCAGATTTAACAATTTAGAAAACTAGCTCTATATGCTAGCATGACAGCAAAATGTAATCTCTATAAGCCATTTCCAAGTGTGTTCCTCCTCACATCACGATTACTTTGCAAAAGAACTTTTTACTTGTCTTAAGGACGAGATCTGAGAATCATTACGCTGTCAAATGTGGTACCATTACCTATTTTATTTTGCTTCTTATCAAACGAGATATCATCGGAATTCCACTTGCAATTGAAAAAGAATCACATCAACTTGTCAAAAATAATAAAAAGCAATATAATGATCTTTATCAAAGTTTGTGTTTTTCATTTGATAATAATCAAATTGCTCCTTGACAAATTTTGAGAGGTTGAAAATTGAAAGGAAGTATCAAAAAGCAACTGCTCCTAAGATTTGCCTTATTGTAGAGGGCAAGGGAAAAAAATGTTACCTTGACCTTATGGCCATATTGCTTTTTAATAATTTTAATTTTATATTGAGATAAGAATAAGACAACAGAGTATACATTTCTTTTGTTAATAAAACAGTATGTATGCTAGTCTATAAAGCCTCACATATCAGTAACACTATTTATTATTCACCTATATACCGGCAGTATATTTAATCCTCTACACATATTATCTTTACTCTTCAAAGTAATCTTAGATAAGTGACAACCATACATTTATAGGATTTTCATTTGTCTAGTAAAGTCATCAAAAGGCATCCATGAATAAATAGTGAAGACCTACATACAATCATCTCACAGATAAGAGTAAAAACAATTGGCAAAATAAAGTTTCAAATCTCCCTTAATGGTTATGACAGGAGTTTGGTGTACAGAGCAACACATTCATCAAGTATTAATAGTCCTCCAGCTCCACCTCTAACCTCCTCTCTCACACACACACAGACTATAGCTTTCACAGTAAAGTCTTTCCAATTTATTTTAATCCTGGATCTAAAGATCTAAAGTAATTTATATATTTGTCAAAACAGTCATTTGTCCAATTCTCCCAGCCCAAAGTTTGGAAGGCTTACTCAAATGATATTTCGTCGGGAAAACTGTTCAACAGCATACACTGATATGAAAAGGTTTTTAGTTCTGTATATTGATAGAAAAAACATAAAGCAGAGCTTCTCTTCTGCATTATAAGGTATATAATGAGGCCTCAATTTTGCAGCCTATAATGCAAATTATAAAACAATACTTCAACATATGGTGGCTATACAAGGATAATTAGGCTTTCAAAATTATGTTTCAAAACACACTTAGATACTTAGATAATATACTACGTATGTATATATTAGACATATATTACATAGGCATTACATATATATCAAAATATAATCCTATTCTAAACTAAACTTGAAAATTTTAAATACACAGTATTAAAGCATTATATTACTTTAAGAATCACTTAATGAACTCACACATTCTACACTTCATCATTAAATCAGAAATAACAGAAATGATGACAATTGTAAATTGTCAGTGATGACAGTGTAAATGATGACAAATGTAAATTCTGAATAAAAATATACAAACCTACAACCCAAACATTTATTTGCTTAAAAGGATTTTGTTGGTCTATATGTGCTGACCTGGTCAAACAGCTAATCACTCCCAGTTTCTTCAATCTGTGTAGAAGTAGCATAGCTAAAATTAACAATAAAAATTAAAGGGATACTACAAGTATTAAGAAAACAATTTACAATTAGGAAAGCAAAACAACTATAAACAGAGCACAGCTGCTCTCAAACTAAGGCACTAACCTTTGTTATACCTTTAATGAGCTATCTTCCCTAAAATTTCACTTCTTAGTTTCCTTGGTCAGAAAAATGACTATGCAAAGTGAAAACATGCCAGGAGCCTTAGAGATGCTATTACTTCATTTAAGTAAATTCAAAAGGGAAATATGAGCTGTCTATCTAATAAGATAACAGGCAAAATGAATGGATGGTCCTATTAACTGCATTCCACAAACCTACATGATTAACGAAAAACTATAAATTTTAAGTAATAGCAACAATAATTTAAAATACTATTTCTCAGAGACGGACCTCTCTTATTTAGCTCATTCCACAGTTGTTCATCCCACGGAAAATGTCCCATGAATGTTGCTGATAGAAACTGAACTGTCAGCTAATATTTCCAAAGATTTAAGATAGTCCGATCTCTGTTATTATTTAGGAAACTCTCAAACCTATCACATGAAAACCTTCTTAACATGTTACAACACAATGAATGTGGAGGGCTCAGAAAATCTAGAGAAATCTGCTGAGAGCTCTACGGGACTCCATTCTACATAGTAAATTGTAAATGACTTCTAACTCCCAGCACTGTTCTAAAACATCCATTTCTCTCCCTTCCTCTCTTTCTCTCTCTTTTTCTCTCCTGCCATCCTATCTCTGAGTTAGTATCTTGAGAAAGTAATTCAAGAGAATCTTTAAAAAGTGACAAAGAAATTCTTCCCATTTCCTTGACTCCACACTGACCCCCTCCTCCATTTCTGCTGTCTCTGCTATCCTGTGATGGATACTCAGCCCTCTTAACCTTGAGGTATAATTGTATCTCAAGATAGATGATAGAAAATAGATGGATGAAAATTTTTCCTATCCAGTAAATACCTAATTACAGTATCCTGTATATAAATAACTCTCAAATCCACACATATCTCTAAATCTCTCTCTTTGCCACAACATCCCCCCCACCCCACAAAAGTGTAAGTGAGAACTTTATTCAGCTATCCCAAACCAACTCTCAAACTCTCAGAGAAGAACTACTAGAATAAATAGAAAAGGAAGGGGTTCCCCTTGTAAATCAGTCACCAGGACTGGTGACTTCCCTTTGCCAGTGTTTCTCCAGGTCTCTCCCCCAGAGCTTTGGCTCAGGATTCTATTAGCTCATGAACTCCAATTTTCCTTCTGCCATTACATTTTTGGCCTTCTAAAACATATTCCACACAGCAAATTCATCTTTCAGCTGTCCTTGATTTGATGTCCCTATGTAGAAGATATAGAGACTCCTAGTAATTTGAGTTCATCTTAATTGCAAGGCCTCTTCATAATTTTACTTTCTCTAAATATTCTAGTCACTATCCTCATGTCCTCTGTATTCCATAGGTGCTTTCTGCTGCTCTCCTGCACACATGTCATCCCCTCCACAAAGCATTCCTCTTGGTAGTTACAGAGATAAGAATTCACTCTTCATTCAATTTCTAGTCTCAAATCTCTTGAAACATGCATATTTCTCCCCATCCTAAATTCCATCAAGGTGTGGCTATATGCTTGTGTGAATGTGTGTGTGTGTGGGTGTGTGCACAGGCATGCCCTTTAAAACGGTTCAAAGATAGTCTGTCCATATTAATTTGACCCAATGAATATTATCTGTAACTCATTCGGTTTCAGCTAAAATTCTATACAATCACATTAGCTCTTTAAGAAACTTTATCTTAGGTTCTTCATGTGCTTATTCAGTATTGTCCTTTAATTAACTGGCTTGCACCCCAAAGGAAATTGTTGTAGACTGCGACTTCCACTAAGGGAAGGCTTTCAGTGCCCAGGAGAAGTCTCCTGTTAACCTGAAATAGACACTCCACAGTATTGATGAGGAGAAGGCATACGATATGACTTAAAACAGAATTAGACAGTATCTGCCATTTACGTGGAAGCTGCAAAAAACTAAGAGTTGCACGTATTATAAAATGTCACTCCGTTCAATAAACAAAAGCTCCTTGCACTCACTGTTAACTTAGTCTGGCCTCCAGAACTTTTACAACTTTTAGACTAGTGATTTCTCCCTAGGGATTTTTCCTAATATTTCTGAGCTCAGTGCTACAATTTACAACACACAGGTTTAGCAAATTCTGTTCCAAATAGTTTAAAGAAAGCTTTCATGATTATTCAAGGGACCTTTATAAGGCAAGTACCAGTCAGTCCTTCAGGGTTGAAATTCAGCACCTTTAGAGACCTCTGTCTCCACCCAGAAACCCTTGCTGTTTACACTAAGAAGACTGGCGCCATGGTCCTCTTTCCTTTACACTCTTATCACCCTCTTCCATGCAACTCCCCTCTGGACCGCCACAGAAACAACCTGAAATTCAGAATTGCACTATAAACAGCGATGGGCGAGCTAGGTCTCCTCTCTGGGCGGCATGGTCCAGGATAATGGCCCTTTTCCCAACCTGCCTTTGGTGGCCGCTGTCCAAAGTCCCACAGCCTCAAACTTAGGGGCACAGCCAGCCTGGGGTGCTCCTGGACAGGATCACTCCCATTCACATGCCTATGTCCTGGCTTCAAAGCGCCACTACCAGTGCCCTGGGAATCAAAATCCAGAAGGCTGCAACTTTCAGATTTATCATTGAAAAAATTGCGCCCATGTTCAGAGAGTTGGGAATAGAAGACCACAAGGAAGTGGGGCGCTGTGGTCTGGTCATTTGTTTTCACAGCTGGCCGAGTCAATCATTCTCTCTTAAAAGCTTATTTGACAGGTGAGAAATTCCACCTCTCTAGATCATTCCAGGAACTCCTCAGCATCAATCTGAGCTGGGAGAGGGGCCTGAAGGGGAAGGGAGTGGTGCTGAAATCGTGCTGAGCGTGTCCCCGGGGAAACTAGCGCAGGAAGGAGGATTTCGGCGCCAGGAATGTGCTGGTCCAGGGTCCAGAACGAAGAGAGGGGAGAGAAGGAAGTCTTTAGTGGGAGAGAGAGGTGCGACCAGAAAACAGAAGATACCTGGAAATGTCCTGAAACGGATGGAATTGGGGGAGGAGGATGCAGACTGGAGAGAAATCGGGAATAGAAGAGGTTGGGGCAAGGGGAGGACTGGACACCACGAAGTGCAGAGCCTCGGATGCGGGCGTCCAACCTCCGGTGTAGGACCCTTCCAGAGCGCCGGCTAGGCTGGCTGGCGGCCGAGCCCCCGGAGCCGGAAAGTTGGCGCGGCGAGGGGTGGCCGGAGGGCAGCAGCGCCCCCGGCGCGGCGGGGAGGCGCCGGGCTCGGAGTCGCGCGGCGCCTTACCTTCTGGTCGACGATAGAGCAAGCCATCTCGCGGACGTGCGCCAGGCTGTAGTCCCCGGACGAGTCCTGCAGCAGCAGCACCGGCTCGCGGCTCAGGCCGATCTGCAGATGGAAGGAGATGCCCCCCGCCGGGGCCGCGACGGGAGTCAGGAACGGCGCGGGCCCCGGCCCGGACCCCGGCCCGGACCCCGGGACCAGCGCGGCCGCCGCCGCCGCCGCCGCTGCCGCCGCCACGGGCAGCAGCGGGCTGGGCGGCCGCAGGACCGGAGGGGCGCTCATCGCTCGGCCAGGAGCGCCCGAGGGCCGCGGGGCCCGGCAGCTGAAAAGTTTTGCTGCCGCCGAGCCGGGAGCTTCTTTCTTCAAGAGTCGAGGCGGAAAATAAAAACTTTCCGGAAAAGTCCCCGCGCGGGGGGAAGGGCGAGGGGATGAGGATCGGGAGGGGAGGGGTGGAGGAGGGAAAATGGCCGAGGCGGGAGGGCTGCGCCGCCGGGAGCGCGGGCGGCGCGCGGGGGAGGGCGCCGCCTCGCGGAGGAGCAGCAGCTGCGGTGCGCGCGGGAGGGACGGGGCGGCGGGTCTGCGAGGCCGGGGCGCCGGGCGGGGGCGGGGAAGGGGGCGCGAGGGGCGGGGTAGGGGAGCGAGGGGCGGGCACTGCGGAGCCACCACCCGGCGGGCGCCGGAGCCGCAAGAGCCGCGGCCGCGCGCGCGGCGGCGCACTGGCCGCAGTGTGCCCGGTGGCCGCCCCTCCGCCCGAGGTTCCCTGGGCCTGAGCCTCCCCTGGCCCCGGCAGGACTGAGCGGCAGGGCGTGGGGCCGCCTCCGCGAGCATGGTTCGGCCCTGCCCTCCCTCCTTCCCGGACCCCGCTCTCTCCGCTGGCCCGGCTGCCCAACTGCGGACGGAGGGGACGGGGCGCCCTTCCTACGGCCCGCTGCCCGGGACCAGGAGCTTCACGGTCGCCACAGTCCTCGCCACCTCATCCAAACGTCCGAGGACGACGCACTTCTACCTGTGAGGTGGCCTGTGCTAAACTCAAGAATGCCAAGCCCTGCGGTTCTCCGTGGGTCTTACCTTCGGAGGGAGGATGAAAATAGAGGGTCCTCGGAAACCCACTTACATCCCGGGTCCTTCCAGGAACCCTTGGGTTCGTTGCCAAAGAGGTTGGGAAGCCAACCCACGGAAATATATTTAACCTGTCTTTACTTTTTTTGACACTGACACACCCTGATACCCAACCCCACACATTCAACCGCAGCTCCCAAGGCACCAGACCTAAGTCGCTAAACTCAGAATAAGTTCTCTTTTGAAAGAGAAGGCATTCATTGTCTACATTTTTTAAAAAGAGGAAGGTCTCATGCAGTCTCTGTCCCTTACCCTGATTCTTTGTGTCTGAAGCTTCTACCCGCCCCCCACTCTCCCCCCCCAAAGTCCTCAGAATCCGTTCCTTCACTGTAAAGTCATCTTTATATATAACAGTGATGCTCCCAGCGCCGCTGCCATCTAGGTTGGGCACCATCACTAGCGCCACCATCTAGGTTGGGCACCATCGGCTTTAGTTTTGATAGCTGTTTCCTGTTGTTGCCTTTGTTGTAGTTTTGGCAGGGGTGCGGAGGTGGGAAGGGTGTTTGGAGATGAATTCTACCCTTCTCCTCCCACCAGGGCACGCTTCGAACACGGCACAGGGTGGGTGATGGTGCAGGTGCATAGGGCCTCGACCTTTGAAAGGCCTCCACAATGATCTGCTGCCTGTCACCACCTTGGAACACTTAATGGTTTTTTGTTTGTTTGTTTTTTCATTTTGCAGTGTGTTAGTCGCTCAGTCGTGTCCGAATCTTTGCAATCCCATGGACTGTAGCCTGCCAGGCTCCTCTATCCTTGGAATTCTCCAGGCAAGAATACTGGAGTGGATAATCATTTCCTTCTCCAGGGGATCTTCCCCACCCAGAGATCAAACCCAGGTCTCCTGCATTGCAGGCAGCTTCTTTACCACTGCGCCACCAGGGAAGCCCGGGGGCCAGGCAAATTATGTAGCCCGCTTTTTTATTTCCCTAGTCCTTCCCCTTATACGACAAGCACCCACGCATCCGCAAACACACACACGCAAACTAATAATGTGTGTTTTATTTTGTACTGTTACATTGTTTATGTCTTGACCTATGTTTCTGACTCAGGACGTGACATTTCAAGGTGATTTTCTCTTCAAGCCTCTTTCCCAGGGTCAGTAATGGAGACCTGAATGTCCTCAAAGACATTGTTGCTCACTGCTCTAGAAAAGACCTGAATTTTTTTCTCTCTGGATTTGATGGTGTGAGAAGGTCTACATGTGTATTGGCAATTTCCCTGTTTACTTACTTAAAAAGTGGTTCACTTCATCTATCCATCCATCACTCCATCCATCCATCCATCACATCCTCTCATCGTGTCCGACTCTTTGTGACCCCATGGACTTAGCCTGCCAGGCTCCTCTGCCTGCTGGTTCTCCAGACAAGAATACTGGAGTGAGTACCCATTTCCTCATCCAGGGGATCTTCCTGATCCAAGGGTTAAACCCACATCTCCTGCATTGCAGGTGGATTCTTTACCACTTGAGCCTGGAAGCAATTTCCCTAATATACCAGATTCAGCTAAGCTAGGAGAAGCATGGGCTTTCCCAGTGGCTCAGCAGTAAAGAATCTGCCTGTCAATGCAGGAGATTCACCTTCTATCCCTGGGTCAGGAAGATCCCCTGCAGAAGGAAATGGCAACTCACTCCAGTATTCTTGCCTGGGAAATCCCATGGATAGAAGAGCCTGGTGGGCTACAGTCCATGGGGTCTCAAAAGTGTTGGACATAATTTAGTGACTGAACAACAAGGAGAAGAGTGGAATTATTCTTAATGCTATGCCTTTTGGTTCTCTGTTGTTTTTTAATGTCAGAGAATGTATTTCATTTTCTTTTAAAGTCTGAATAAAGTCAATATTCCCACAATTTCCTATTACCAGAAAAAAAGTCTGCTGGTCAGTTTACAAGACCTTACAAAAAGCTAGTTTTGCTTGACTTTGAGCCAAAACCTGAATGACAGAAAAGGCCCTTAAGAAGATCAGGGGGAACTACGAACTAGGCATAGGAAACAGCTGGTGTAAAGGAACTAACACAAGAATGTACTTAGCATTTGCAAGGCACAGGAAAGAGGGGCAAGTACCTGAGATGAGGTCAGAGACGTGGTTGAAGCCAGATCAAAAAACGTCTTGAAAGCCCATTGTAAAGAGTTTTCATTCTATTCTGAGTGTACTGTCCAACCACTGGAAGATTTTAAAGCAGGGAATGATAAGATTTAATTAGCATTAAAAAAAAAAAATTACTCTCTGGCTCTGTGTATAGGAGAAAACCGTCAAAGCAGAGACGCCAGGTTGGATATTAGCGGTTGTACAGTCTCAAGACATATATGGCTGGGATGACTATGGTCGTTAAGTTCAGATACTAAAAAATGTAAAGATGCAGGATCTAATTTGGAGGCAGAACTGAAGGTCTTAATGATGAATCAGAGGTTTATGGGAAGTAAGAGAACAGAAGAGTTGTGAAAGCCTCCTAGATTTCTGAGCAATTAGCCTAATGGTGGTGCTGATAACTGATACAGAGAAGACAGGGCAGAAGCAAGTTTGGGGAGAAATAAGATTTCTGCTTTGACTGTGTTGAATTTGAGATGCCACTAGGTATTCAACTTAGAAATAACAGCTACAGTTGAGTATTTGAGTCTAGAGTTCAGGAAAGAGAAGATGGTCAGAAATACACTTGAAAATCATTAGTGTGGAGATGTTTCAAAGTGAGATTAGATGAGAATACCAGAGAGGGAGGGCTTAAGGCAGTCATCCGTTATATGAAGCAGGAACTTAGATGTCCTACATAGGAAGAAAGCTGTGGAACAATAACTTGTTTCCTCTACTCTGATTTCTCAATAGTTTGAAGGATGCTGGAAGTAACTGAGAAGAAAAACAGGGGCAGGGGTGGGAATTCTAAGGAATTTTAATTTTGGAGAATTAGAATCACTTTTAAGAAGCTGGTAAATTACTGAATGCAAGAGAGTCAATAAAGAGAAACAAGAAGAAAAAGAGTCTCAGAACCACTGGAGGACCCACATAACAGGCAGAAAATTCCCATGGAGTTGGTCATTGCAATTTCTATAGTAGGCACCTGAGATCTGACAGTTTGCCAGCTGCTCCCCATTTTTGCTGAATGACAAGAGAATGGACAATAGCTAATATCTGAAAGAAACCTGATGTGTATCTCTGGTGACTGTGAAATTATATACAGAGAACTTCAAGAGTTTGAAAAAATTCAGTGGCTTTAATCTCTTCTGGGTATTTGAACTTTGAGAAAGTAAAAAAGTATGTAGAGAGTGAATAGCTATTTACATAAAATATATTCATGAATTTTAGATTTCATTTTTTGAATCATGGCTAACATTCCTGGAATAACAGACTTCTGGCAATGACAGGGAAAACCCATGTCTCTTACATCCCCTGCGCTGGCAGGCTAGTTCTTTACCACTAGTACCACCTGGGCAGATAGCTTCCTTTGTTATACATAAAGGCAAATGCTTTTTGTCACTCATCTTTTAATTTTTCATGGGGTTGTATCTTTCAAGCTGCTTTATAAATGTTTTTTCTTTTTCTGCTTTTGTGTATATTGCTTAGAAAGGCTCTCCCTAATCTGAGATCAAAAAAATTATTCATATTTAGTTTTTATTTTCCATTATTACTCTATAATTTTGCTCTATAAGAAATTTAATCAATCTGGGAGCTGAGTACATGTACTGATTTCTCGACCTATTTTTTCTAAAATATCAATTGTCTCAGCTATTGGAGGACATTTTTATTTGTTTTTATATTCATCAGTGGGCTAGAAAAAATAGATCCAGCTTCCAAGATTTAGCTTCAAGTTTTTTATTTTTTTATCTATATCTCTCTGTTTAAAGTCATGAACTTTAAAATTTTTTTGTCCAAAATGTTGAATGTTTTATATCTTGCACAGGTGCAAAATATCTGCATTTACAAATATTTCTATTTAAATCTATGTTCTTTTGCTAGACTTGATTCCCTAAACATCATTCCTTCCTGGACAGTAATAACTTTGACTCTGCTGTTCTAATGAGAACTAAAATCTACTGGCTCCAAGGCATTACAAAATTTGCTGAAGTCTCCTGTAGAAAACAGAGTGAAACACTTTTTCCTTGGACTTCAGTATACTCAGAAGGCTATTGCTTACAGTTGCCAACTCTAATTGTGCACGTCAGCTTTCATCACGTCGATCCAACATTCAAATTCAGAAACCATTAGTAGCAGCATTTAAAAAAAATATATAAAGGTGCAATTCTTCTAATCTTATTTTTCAAGACCCATTGGTTCTAGGGATATAAACTCTTCCTCCATTCTTACTGGATCTTACAAGTTTTCATAGCCAAATATTTTATAACTATGAATATCAAATACATCTCATCAGTTGATACTATTCCATAACCTACTCTGTTTAGTACATTTTTTTGTGAGCATTACATGCTGTTATTCAGTATTTTTTATAAAGCACTGACTAAATCCTGAAAAACTAATAAGAAAGAGTAAAGGAGGTACAATTAATCCAAAGTTGCTGTTTGGGTTCCTTCCTGGAAAAAAATATTTTTTGAGCTGAAATTTCTTGTGTGTGGTTTCTAATGCTTTATTTGGAAAATAAACTTTTTAAGGGAAAGAATTTGGCAGATTTTTTTTCTTCGTGACATAACCAGGAAAAATAGTTTTAATAGTTTGAGAAAAAAAAATAAGTTGCTTTTCTTGGCTTAGAAAAATTTTAAATGACTTTATTTATAAAATTCATTTATTACTATAAAATTCATATTCCACTAAGATAAAAGCCTGCATAATTTAAATTAGGTCATTTATATGCAATTAAAGCTATATTTTATTATTTCTTATCCTCAAACTTAATACCATAAAAAATCATATTATTGCAACCACAGTAAACTTCTTACCCATACTTTACTATTTTTAAACTGAATTTACACATTTGATCTCACATATAATCGAAGTAAAAATCTCTACCTCATACAGCTCAAATTAGAATATTTACTTCTTAAATTAAATATTTTGTATTTATTTTAAATATATAAATTTTTTATATGATTTTATATATTTTTGTAAGTATATTTTGTTTTGTTCAATAAGTTTGTCATCCAGACTAAAGAAAATTGAAGTCCTCATAAACTGAAAAAAAATCATTATGTTTTTGACTTGTTTCAGAATGTATTCAAGAAAAGAATTATGTACTTACTCTTTTAAATAAATGAAGAGCATTCTAGAATATCTTAACTTTTACACTTTGCTGCCCTGGTTGAATGCCAAAGTCAAGAAGTACAGACAATGAGATGTGAATGATTGTTGGTTTGTCCATGTCACTGCAGTCCTATCACCACCCAGCATATCTTTCTCTTCTCTTTATTAGCACATATTCAACTATATCTAAACTTGCAAGTTGAATTTTTTAAAAAAAATTAGTTACTGAAATAAATTTTACTTGCTTAGGAGCTTCCCTGGTGGTTCAGGCAGTAAAGAATCCGCCTGCAGTGCAGGTGACCCAGGTTTCATCCCTGGGTCAGGAAGATCCCCTGGAGGAGGAAATGGCAATCACTCCAGTATTCTTGCCTGGAGAATTCCATGGACAGAGAAGCCTGGTGGGCTGAAGTCCATGGGGTCGCAAAGAGTCAGAAGCAACTGAGTGACTAACACTTTCACTTTCTTTAGAGAAATAGAACGATTTAAGTCACCTATGAGGAAGATTCATTTTAACATTTATTTCTTTAACCAATATTTTCTTTGTTTTTATATACAAATTTAAATACTTCATAATGGAATGATAAATGGATTTATATGGTGTTAACTTGTGACATATCACCTGCATCTTTTCAAAAAAAATAAGCCATTTTCATCATTAGAAACATTTATATTAAAGTAAAGCAGTGTAAATATGGGGTTTCCCTGGTTAGCTCACCAGTAAAGAATCTGCTTGCAATGCAGGAGACACAAGAGACACAGGTTCTCTCTCTGGATAGGCAAGATCCCCTGGAGGAGAAAATGGCAACCCACTACAGTATTCTTGCCAGGAAAATCCCATGGACAGAGGAGCCTTGTGGGCTACAGTCCATGGAATCACAAAAAGCTGGACATGACTGAGCAACTGAGCACTCAGTGCAAAAATCTCAACTAATATCCATGATTTCTGCGGAAGCATTTAGCCCTCACCCTACTCACAGTCACTACAAAAGAAGGAAAGTAATGTATTTTCTAATTCTTACTGTCTAATTTTAAACAAAAATTTTATCACGTGTCTATATTACATAAGACATAGAAAAACACTTGATTTAGAATCTGAGCTTCAAGGGCAAGACTCTTGTTTTACCTACCCTTCTATCCCTTAGCACCCAAAGATAGCAAATGTTTGTTATTGTGCTTTTTTTGAATAAAACTGTTCAACTACATTCAGAAGATTAGAAAGTTTGCAAATTTTTTTCAAGATAATAGTCTTTTATATCTACTCTGCTCAAAAGCTCAAGTCACAGAAACCACCTCTACATCAAAAAGGCATTTCCTCACGGCACTCAGTTAATGAGATTCAGATAAATTCTATTCTTGTGATCTAGTCTGACATAGTTAGCTCCCCTGGCCTGATATGCTCATAGCATTTTCTCAGGGCTATTACTCTAGCATCTACCACATTATAAGGATTTTAACTTGCATCTTATACCTGTGGGTATTTCCAGAACCAATTATTAAAACTGATACAGAATAAATGCTGATACTTGGTAACAGTTTAATAATTGTTTATTGAAGGAATCAATGACTTGAGTTTGAAATGGCTCAAAATAAATAAAATGAATTGCATAATCTAATGGCCTAGCTTCTCCCAAAATCAACTACTTCAGCTGTGCTTCTAATGTGGAATAACATGCATTGTTTTTTGGAGATTATAAAAGCAATACGTGCTAGAAAGTTTGGAAAGAAGAAAAATCTAAATAAAAATAATCTATCCGCTACTAACTCAGTTAATGTTAATCTTCTATTTCTCCTATGTGAGTATGTATATAAAGTAATATTAAAAGTAGTTGTTTGTTAATCTGATTTCAAATTTAATATACCAACATATCTTTCTGAAGTCATTAAATATTCTTCAGAAATATCATTTGGGATAGCTGCAGAGCATTCTAGAATAAGTTTTGTGACTTGCTGTTGTGACATTTACTTTATTTTTGTTTTTCCTAGGACACTTTTAAAAACGTGAATAATAGTACTACTACTTGGGCAATAAAGATATTCACAAATTTAATATCTGCAGGAAAAAATGTATCAATAAGATGAATAAACTGTGGGAGGTATTGGTTCTGCTAACAAGTATTACATCTAGAGGCTTTTAAAATAGAATCATTTAAAAATGCACAAAATTTCAAAGAATTCATAATGGTGAAATATATTAAGCTGACATAAAATCTGAAAAACCATTTCTTTAAAATTAGCAAGACACTTGGTAGGTTTTTAAATTGAATATTCAAATCAAATTTGACACCTCAGGAGAACATCAGTTCTGCTGTCAGAAATCAAAACAGTGATGTATGCTATATTTAGAAAGTAAGTGATAGAATATATATTTTTTTACTGTATTTTATTATGACAGAGTTTAATTAACTTCATGAAATATCATTGACAAGTGAAATTGTAAAGTATTTGCTTTGCTACTTTCTAACCATACTTTTTGTTAATTGGCTAGAAATATAAGTGCCAATCTAATTTTCTCAATGCTAAAGTAAAGTGCTTTTAAAATTATAAGCACATGATTCAAAAGCTGATGGAATAAAAGATGTTTAAAATTGATTTTTTGAACCTAGTAAAACTTTTTTTTTTTAATTTCTATTTTAACAATCCAATCCCATTTTCAAGATAACAAAATCATGGATTATTGGGTAATGACAAAATCGGTTAAATAATCTAGTTTTTAGTTAAAACAATAATTAAGCAACATTATTCTATTGGACCTATAAAATTTGCTTCCTCATCCCCAAATTATGTCAGTACGGTATCTCTAACTGACCTATGTTCTTAGTCACTGTTAAACTGCATGTTTGTGGAGCACTTTGACAGCCCACAGCCTTGAAACAATCTGAGGAAAGCTAGCTTCTTTGGAATAAATATGTCACATACACAGACACATACATTCCACTGTATTGTATTAGCAAAACTAAAACTATGGTCATTACAAAATAGTCCTTCTGGGCATAATCTCAAAATCTTAAAGAATTTACTTTTTCATGGCAGAATGGTGAATGTAGTTGTTATGGGGTGAATTATGTCCCACTAAAATCCCTATATTGAAGCCCTAACCTCCAGGACCTCAGGATGTGGTTGCATTTAGAGGTAGGGCCTTACAGTTAAAAATTAAGCCTTAGGGAAGCCTCTAATCCAATCAGACTGGAGTCCTAACAAGAAGAGTCCTAAATAGAAAGATCTACAGAGCATTCATGCCCAGAGGGATCACCATGTGAAGTGGTAGCAAGAGAATCATCTAGCTCCATAAGAGTGAGAAAATAAATGTATATTGCTTAAGCCATCCAGTCTACAGTATTATGCTATGCTAGCCCTAGCAAACTAACACACTCACATATAATACATTAGGATAGAATGAATATATTTCATGTATACATACAGAGCCAAAAAAACAAAGGTCTCTTTTCTTGGACCACTAGACATACAGTACAATAGCCTCTCTTTCTGTTGTTTGACCTTTTTAGTTTCATCAGAAAAGTGTGGGAGGGGAGCATGTTACTGAAAAATGTCAAGGAAAAATATGAAATTGCTTAATAAGATAATATAACCCTGAACTTAAAAATTCACAGATAATTAGGATAATAGACTCTTTATTTTTTCTCTTTTTTTAGTTGAATGAGAGACTAAATTCTACAGTGCTTAACAATTTTCAAAAGTTTCACACACATGATTTAATGTAATCCCATAGTAACTCTGTTTTCCCCTACCTCCATATTGCCCCTCTTCCATATCTCTCCCCATTGGTAATTCCAGTTTGTTTTCTGTATCTGTGAGTCTGCTTCTTCTTTTTTTTTTCTTATTCACTAGCTTGTTGTATTTTTTAGATACCACATATAAGTGATATCATACAGTAGCTCTCTTCCTCCAAGTCCATCCATGGTGCTGCAAATGGCAGAATTTCATTCTTTTCATCACTGAGTAGAATTCCATTATATATATTCCACTCCATACCACATCTTCTTTATCCATTCATCTGTCAATGAATGCTTAGGTTGATTTCACACCAAAGCAATCGTAAATAATGCTGTTAGGAACTCTGGGGTGCATGGATCCTTTTGAATTAGTGGGGTTTTTCTCCCCCACATACACAGCAAGGAATGGAATTACTGGGTCATATGGTAGTTCCATTTTTAGGTTTTTGAGAACTCTCCATACTCCTTTCCACAGTGGCTGCACCAATTTATATTTCCACCAGTAGTGTATGGGACTTCCCAGGTAGCGCTACTTGTAAATAACCCGTCTGCCAATGCAGAAGACATAAGAGATGCAGGTTCAATCCCTGGCTTGGGAAGATTCCCTGGAGGAGGGCAATCCACTCCAGTATTCTTGCCTGGAGAATCCCTGGACAGAGGAGCCTGGTGGGCTACAGTTCATGGGGCTGTGAAGAGTTGGATACAACTGAAGCTACTGTGCATACATGCACAACAGTGTACCAGAGGGTTCCCTTTGCTTTACATCCTTGCCAACGTTTGTTATTTGTATTTCTTTGGTGATTGCCATTTTGACCAGTGTGAGGTTTTGATTTGCACTTCCCTGATGATTGACGGAACAAAAGACAACCTACTGAATAGAATAATAGACTTTTTTTAAGAAAATTAATTTTGCTGGTTTTGATATCAATCTTAATTATTACTGTAATTACAAGTTGGATAAAAGTTTATCCTTGAGGGAATAAATACTTTTCAGAATTTAAAAAGTGCTTTAAATAAAATATAAAAAAGGGAAACAATTTTCATGTGGTATTTTACATCTTTTAGAAGTGATACTAGCTGGGTCTTATTTGAA
This sequence comes from Okapia johnstoni, assembly GCA_024291935.2. Classification (NCBI taxonomy): domain Eukaryota; kingdom Metazoa; phylum Chordata; class Mammalia; order Artiodactyla; family Giraffidae; genus Okapia; species Okapia johnstoni. The sequence continues at coordinate 57,633,719 of CM044326.1, read as the reverse complement.
GAGTTTTAGAAGTAGAAGTGGTATCATAGATCATCTTACCTAATTGGGCTTCCCTTAGGGCTCAACTGGTAAAAAGAATCCGCCTGCAATGTGGGAGACCTGGGTTCGATCCCTAGGTTGGGAAGATCCCTTGGAGAAGGGAATGGCTACCCACTCTAGTATTCTGGCCTAGAGAATTCCATGGATTGTATAGTCCATGGGGTCACAAAGAGTCAGACATGACTGAGCAACTTTAACTTTACTCAATTGCTTCATTTTAGAGGTTAAAAAGGAATACTCTAGATCATGTAAGTTAGTAGAAGGGCCAAGGAAAGAGTGCTTTCATGCCACAGTGCTTTCATTCCACCAGTGGTCTGCAATCTGAATTTGGCTATGTACTCCATTAGTAAAACCTGAGCATGTACCTTCTATATATGTGGTTGCATACTTACTTGAAACTTAATATGTGTATACTTATATTAATGTTGTATGATTAATGTAAAATGTATACAAAAATAGAAATTCAAAAAAGCATTCACAAGTAGGACTTCCAGGTCTGGATAACACTTATTCCATAGTTTTCTTGTTACAATTAAAACCCCTGAACATCATATGTTAATGAAACAAAGGAGGACTCTGCAAAGTAGGGAGGAGTGACACCCAAGAAATAACACAAAATTCAGTTCACTGTGTTTTGTTTTTGCCTCATACATCTGGACTGGGTGCTAGAGAGGCCTCCAGCTTGGAAATACCAATAGATATAAACAAAACAGCCCTAAGGAAAGCCTGCTTTCTGTCGCCCAAAGACCAGGAAAGTAGAAGCCCAATGAGACAGCAAATTCTGAGATAATAACTGCCTTATTCTAGTCTAACACCATGGGAAAAACTGTGATCCACACCCATCATTAAAGTTTGAGCAGAAAGCCTAGACTTCAACTCTCATCACCCCACTGTAACAAGAAACAAACACTCCCAGTACACATAAAATATCCACCATTCTACCCCTGGAATGATATCAGAGAAAGCCAATGCAGAGCTTGGATTTTCACTTCTTCCAGCTCTCAACAATCTCCTATCAGTAGAGAGCACATGGTGAGCCTAGACTTCCATATCATCTGAATGGTAATGAGGCATCCCTTTCCCTACTGCTACAGTGATGCCAGCAGAAGCCTATTGCCTCCGGCAATGAGGTAAGCCTCCTCACTGTAGTAACAATGGAGACTGACCAGGGAATTGAACTTCCACCTCTACCTAGCAGTAATGACACTGCCTCTCCCTCTTCTCACACAGTACCATAGGCGGTCTGCTACAATAGATTTAAATAAGATCCAGAGTATCCTAACATGATCCCCAAAATGTCCAGGATACAACTAAACATCACTGTCATAGCTAGAATCAGGAAATCCTAACATGAACAAGAAAAGAAAATCAACAGATAGTGCCACCAAGATGTCAAAGATACTGGAATTATCTGGCAATGATTTTTAAATGAGACACTATAAAAAGGCTTCAATGAACAATTAAAAACATGCTTGAAACAAAAGAAAAAAAATAGACTCAGAAAGAAACAGAAAGCTTTAACAATAAAAGAAAACAATGAGGATGAAGAAGAGGAGAAAGAAAAAGCAAATGAAAATTTTACAACTGCAAGAAACATTAACTGAATATCCAGTAAACTTTCACTGAATGAACTTAGCAGAATGAAAAGGTCAGGGGAAAGAACTGGTGTGCTTGAAGACAGAATAGAAATTACCCAGTCTAAACCAGAGGAAATACAGACTGAAACAAACAAATGAACAGAGCCTAAGCTATCCATGAAAAGAGATGAAGACCTAACGTTTATGTCACTGGAATCACATATGGAGAGAAGAAGGTAGATCTTGAGAAGTATTCAAAGAAATAATGGCTGAATGTTTCCCAAGGTTGGCAAAAGACATAAGCCTACAAATTTAAGAAGCTAAGTAAATGCTAAAAGTACAAGCCCAAGGAATTTCATACCAAGACACATTCTAATCAAACCTCTGAAAACTAAAGACAAAATATCTTGAAAGCAGACAGAGAAAAATGATACCTCACCTCCAGAAGAAAAATGATTCAATTGACAGTGGGTTCTCATTAGGAGCCATGGAAGCTAGAAGAAAGAGGCACAATATTGTTTAAGTACTAAAGGAAGGGCTTCCCAGGTGACTCAAAGGTAAAGAATCCACCTGCCAATGCAGGAGACACAGGTTCAATACCTGGGTTGGGAAGATCCCATGGAGGAAGAAATGTCAAGCTACTTGAGTGTATCCCATGCACAGAGAAGCCTGGCAGTCTACAGCCCATGGGGTCACAAAGAGTTGGACACAACTGAGAAACTGAGCGTGCGTGCGCGCGTGCGCGCGCGCACACACACACACACACACACACTGAAGGAAGAGATCTGTTAACCCAGGATTCTTTGTCCAGCGAAAATACCCTTTAGGAAAAAAAGGGAAATCAAGACATTCTAAGATGAAGGGAAACTAAAGAATTTTTTTTGCCAGCAGATCTACCCAAAAACAATGACTAAGGGAAGTTGTTGCAATAAAAATGAAATGATAAAAGAAGAAAGCCTAGGACATAAGCAAGGAAAAAAGAACAATGGAAAAATAAATACATAGACAAATTCAATAGACTTTTCTCCTCCCCTTGATTTTTTAAAATTAGATTTGATAGTTCAAATTAAAATTATAATAATTGCATGATGTGGTTCTCCTTCTGTATAGAGGAAATAGTTAAGGCAATTATATTACAAATGGTGGAAAGCAAGGGGAGTTAAAGGAAGGTAAGTTTACTTCCCTGGTGACTCAGATGGTAAAAGAATCTGAGTGAGCCCAGGTGACCTGGGCTCAATTCCTGGGTTGGGAAGATCCCCTAGAGAACGGAGTGGCTACCCACTCTTGCCTGGAGAACTCCATGGGCAGAGGAGCCTGGTGGGCTACAGTCCATGGGGTTGCAAAAAGTTGGACACGACTGAGTGACTAGCACTTCGCTTCACTTCAAGGTGAATACACTTCACTCAAATGAATAAAATGCTGATATCATTATACTGTATAAGTTATGCATGTGTAGTATAAAACATAGTGAAACCACTAAAATTACAAATATATACACTTAAAAACACTGCAGATAAATCAAAATAAAGTTATTTTTTAAAGTTTAGGTAACACACAGGACAGCAGGAATAAAATGGAAAAGAAAAACAGAAAACAAGAAATAAAATGGAAAATGTAAACCCTAATATATCAATAATTACATTAAATGTAGACTGTCTAAATATACTAACTAAAAGACAGAGATTGGCAGGGTGGATTAGAAATCATGACTCAATATAGGCTGTCTACAAAACCGATTTCAAATTATACTACTATAGAAAAATATAAAGTAAAAGGATGCAAAAAGAAATCTTATTCAAACATTAGTGAAAAGAAAGAGTGGCTATATTGATATCATATCACGTAGACTTAAAAGTGAAAAAACTTTCCAGGGACATTACATAATAATAAAAAGGTCAATCCACTAAGAAGACATAACAATTCTAAAGGTAGAGGCTCCAAACATCAGAACTGCAAAATGAGTGGAGTGAGAGGACTGATAAAAACGAAAGGAAAAATAGACAAATTCACACTTAGAGAGCTGGAGATGTCAATATCCCACACTTAAGAAATGATAGAACATCTAGGCAGAAAAGCAGCAAGTATATAAAAGAAATAAACAATACTATCAACCAACAACATTGAATTCACAATTGTAAAACACTCTACCCAGCAAGAACAAAGTACACATTCTTTTAAAATATTAATAGGGCATTAATCAAGACCCACCATGTCCTAGGCCATAGACACAGCTCAACAATCTTAAAAGAATCAAAGTCACACAGATGGCATTCTCTGATATAATGGAATCAAACTAGCAATCAATTACAGAACAATACCATGAAAAGTTCACAACACTCGGAAACCAAACAATTGAGGGAGATCAAGAAGCATACTGATCTAAATTTTTAAAAATTTTCTATATCTAACAATTTGTTGGATACAGCTAAAGCATTGCTGAGAGATAAATTTATAGCACTAACGGTATACATTAGAAAAGAGGAAAATCTCAAAGCAATAATCTAAACTCCCAGCTCAGGAACCTAGAAAAACAAGAAAATAAATCCAAGGCAAGCGGAAGAAAGGAAATAATAAAAAGCAGAAAACAGAAAACTAAAAAAAAAATCACAAAATCAGCTTCTTAAAGAGCTGAATTTTCTTTCTCAATAAAATTCATATATATTAAAGAGTGATAAATGGAATGTATTTGTCACATTTTGCCAACTTCAAATCTAAGATGTGAAAGTTTATCTCAGCTCTGGAAACCTTAGGAAGTTCTTCTCCATACGTTTTCATGTGCCTTCAATGGAGGTTTAAAAACTTATGGAAAAGAACTTACGTGCCTCTGATGGAGGTTTAGGCTTCTCTTGTGGCTCAGATGGTAAAGAATCTGCATGCAATGCTGGAGACCCAGGTTCAATCCCTGGGTCAGGAAGATCCCCTGGAGAAGGAAATGGCAATCCATTCCAGTATTCTTCCCTAGAGAATTCCATGGACAGAGAAGCCTGGTGGGCTACAGTCCATTGGTTCGCAAAGAGTTGGACATGGCTGAGTGACTGCACTACACTAATGGAGGTTTCCTCCCAAGGGATTTAATAAAGCTCACTGTTAGTCATGTTGTCTTTTGTCCTAGAAGGTACTCTATGCAATTTTTTAAAATTTATGACTGTGAGCTCATGGATTTACTTATTTCCTTATGGTATTGAAACCTTTTCCTTATCTTTATTTATTCTGATGCTCAAATTTTCTTGTGCTCGGCCAGTGAATCCTTTCCAGTCGATGCTTGAGTCCTTCTGGTGTATCCTGCTCATCGACTAGTCTTCCGGCACAAAAAGATAATCCAGGCTCACTTTCTCCTCCATCTTCAGCCCTGGAATTAGTTATTTCTCCAAGAAGTTCTGGTTCCTTTAGTGGAGAATAGAAATCAAGATTAGGGCCCTATCTGGTAGTGTCCATTGCTACTAATGGGTCATTCCCTCTAGTCTTTCTTAGCAGACAGAGCTAGGAAATACATTATGTATATATTTATATAAACACACGAGTATAATTTACATTCATACTTCTATAACTACTTTATACTCATTTGTATATATTATAAAACAATGAATTCACATTAATACCTTCAACTATAATCCACTTTTCTGGCTTTCATGGTTTTCTAATTTTCTCCTTTTCTGAGTTTGTTAATATAGGCTTCAACATGAGAAACTTGGTTCCCATCATTCTCAGTATCTTTATTAATTTGCTCAAGTAATTTACTTATTTTTCCCAATGTAACCAGTCTCTCTGCTCTGTTGGCTCACCCTCCACCTCCACACAGTGCCACCAACACCACTGTGTCCTTGGCCAGAAAGCCTGCTGGTCTTTATCTCTGTGTACTCTCCCAACCTTCTTCATTACCTGCAGTCTTACCTGCAAAGCCTGCTGGCTCACGCCCTCACCCTGTCTCCCCAAGTTTCACAGTCTTATTGCTGGCCTGCACTTTGTGTGGCTCCACTGTCTCTTATTGCCCACACAACCCCAGCTTCTGTGTAACTTCCTCCATGGATTTAACTGCCCTTCCTTCTTTCCAAATGTTTAACATTTCCTTCTGGAATCATTTCCCTTCTGTCTGAAGAGCTTCCTTTAGCAATTCTTTTAGAACAAGTCCATTGACTACTCCCAATTTCTCTCAGTCTTCCTTCACTGGAGACTATTTTTATTCACCTTAATTACTAAAAGACATCTTCACTAGATACAGAATTCTGGCGTGACAGACGAGGCAGTGTGAGTCAGTGCTCCTCTTCTTGTCTGGGTGGTGTCGGTGAAGCCCAGCAGGAAGGTGAATGTACACATTCAGCCAACTCTTGGGCTATAACTCACCAGGAGATTAGTTTCTAATACAAGATTAAGTAGTACCCAGCATAGCCCGGATACAATAGAAAATCACTCATACCAGGAAAATCACATGAATGAGAAACAATGATCAATAGATTCCAACACTAAAAATAATCAGATATTGGAATCATCTGACAAGAATTTTAAAGCAACCATTATAAAATGCTTCAACAAGCTATTATAAATTTTGTTGGAACAAATGAAAAGACAGACAATCTCAGCAAAAAAATAAATTACTTTAAAAAAAGAAATGAAAAGTATAGAACTGAAGAATGTAATATCAGAAATAAAAATGTACTTAATGGGCTCAGTAACTAGCCTCTTCAAAGAGGCTAGAATCATTGTACCTGAGGGTAGAACAAGAGAATTTATGTTGAACAGAAAAGAGAAGAAAGACTAAACAAAAAATAAATTTTCAGACTGCTGGGACAATTCAAAAGAGCTACTACTTGGATCACACAATTTCTAGAAAGAGAAAATGAAACTTAAGTATTCAAAGAAATAATGGCTGAAAACCTCTAAAACTTGGTGAAATACACAAATTCAAGAAGTTGAATGAACCCCAGGTAAAATAAAACCAAAGAATTTCATACCAAAACATATCATAATTCAACTTCTGCGAAGTAAATACAAAGAAAATATTCTGAAAGCATCCAGAGAGAAATGACACTTTATCTTCAGAGAAAAGCAATTCAAATGACAGTAGATTTTTCATCAAAAACCATGGAGGCCAGAGGAAGCGGTACAACATTTTTGAAGTACTGAAAGGTTTTTTCCAATTGAGAACTGCAACTCAATTGTGAGAATTTTTCACAACGTATACATCTATCAAATCATACATTGTTCGCTGTAAATATTTTACAATTTTATCATTATACTTCACTAAAGCTGAAAAAAGGCTAGCTACAAAAAGGTGAATGAAGGGGGTATAGGGACCCTAATAAAAAAAAAAAAAAAACAGAATTTGTTTCCAAGAAACCCACCTGTAAAAAATGGCTATAAGGAGTTCTCTGAAAAGAAAACACATTGTAACTGAAGACTCGAAATTTCAGAACAGAAAGAACACTGGAATGGGTAAAAGGAAGGTTTGATATAATAGACTATATTACTTGAGTCTTGAGTCATGAGTTTTTAAAATCATACTTGATTGAAGTAAAAACTATAACAGTATATGATATGGTGCTCAATGAATATAGAGGAAATACTTGAGACAATTACATTTTAAAAGTTGGGAGAAAGTAGGAACCTATGTGGAAGTAAATCTCATATACTCCCCTCAGAGGAGTAACATGTTAGTAATAGTAGGTTATGGTGAGTTATGTGTGTACACGCTATCAAGGGCAATAACTTAAAAAATTATACAAATCATATGTTAATTAACACTAAAGTAAATCCAGATGGAGTCCTCAAAAATCTTCAGGTAACTCACAGGAAGATAATGAAAGAAAGAAGAAGGATGAAAAAAAGACAGCAAATAATAAAACTTGAAAAAAATCCCTAACATATCAAAAGTTATGTTAAATATAAACAGCCTAAGTACAGTATACCAATTAAAAACCAGACAGTGGTAATCATTTGCATCCACATGAGTCTCCAGTTTGGACGTGATTAAGTAAGGACAGGCTCTGAAGAGCAACATTTTTTTTTCTTTCTTTTTTCCTAGTGATTGTGGAATTGGCAGTGCCATAAGCAGTTTTTCCCTTGGGCCTGTTTTTAAAGGAGTTCAGAAGTTGGTAGTAGACTATAGGTAACATTCCGGTGAGGTTAGCCTGTTTCTTCTTCTAGCCTTCTTAATGAATGTAAAAGCTATCTAGTATCCTTAATAAATAAATAAAGCTTTTTCTGCTTAATTTAAGCAGAATGAATGTTGTTGCTTGAAACTTACATTCTTAACAATAGAATACTTTGTATCATCAGAAGTGCAAGGAACCCTCAAGGAAATGGCTATTTGGGATTCATTATCTGGCAGATTGAGTGTAAAAGTTCGGAGGATCCAGTTAATCTTGGTGAGAAGAACGCTGGTACCTGGTGCATACTGTAATGAAGCAATTCCTGATTTTATCATCTGTGCCATTGATCATCTGGACTACAGTGACTATTAAAGGCAAGGAACGGGAAGAATGAATGGTTGCTGCCAGTAAAATGCACCTGAAGAATGCAAGAGGTTTAGCATGAGTCAACTATTTCTAAAAGTGCTGAGGTTTGAAAGAATGGAAATGACAAGTTTATGCTTTTAAGTGTTTAGGCTTAGAGAGTCAAAAAGTCAGGGTGACAAAATGATTACCCTAAAATTAGCTCTCATGTCTACAAAGCTGATGAAACTGAAAATTAGATATACGGTCTAATCCTGTGGCTTCTGAATTATGTCCATTGAATTCAGTCAGTATGACGTCTCTCGTTCAAAGTTAAGACACTGAAATTCCAGTTGTAATTGGGACAAATGGGAAAACCCTGAAAACTCAGAGCATCTTGAATACTTTTAGTCACTAAACATCCCTTACTGGAAGAAAAACTTTCCCACCAGTGTTTAATGAGATTTTCCTGCCCTCCTAGAATTGTGTAAGCATGTTGCCTGGGGGCAGTTACTTTGAAAGGTAGTATAAATTTTCTCACAACCTATTCCCAATACCATCAATGCCTTAGGCTCATAACCAGTGTCAGAAGAGCATGCTCCAAGATACTACTGTGAAATTAAACCCATGAATAAAAAGCTTATACACCAGAAAAATTCAGTATATTGCCAAATTATATTGCCAAAGACCCGCAGGAGTATATGCGGGGATGGATTCTGAGGTTCTGAATCAGAAAAAAAGAATGGAATATAATCATTTGTTGAGACAAAATTTTAGACATGGGTTTAGAAAAAAGAAAAAACGAGATTTTTTTTTTTAAAGCAGAAAAATAGACAAAGCCATCTTTGAAAGTAAGTGATGTCTATTCTCTGCAAGCTGAAAACAATAGTGAGAGATACTGCCATCAATATGAGTCCCATTAGCAACACTTAACCCACATAGTGATAATCAGTCATTTGAAGCCCGTCACTTTGTCTTGCTGATTGATTAGGAGGTGCTTGGCTCTGAAAAAAGTTATGTACTCACTAAAGTACCCCATTATCTATATAAGCAAAAGAAACAAACAAACACCACCACCTCCATATAAAAAAGAGAGTCCAGAATTGAGCCTCCACGCCATGGCTCCCTCAGTCAATCCACAGCACAAAATTTCTTGAATGCAGAGGAGGCTTGGAATTCTTGAGGAGGAACTCGATGAGGACATTGTCTGAGATTGATTTCCTTCAGAGGCACACTCGAAGTGAAGATTCCTACACAAGTGGTATATTTAAAAAGTGCTTCCAAGAGAAGCCAGGAAGCGGGTGGGGAGGCTGGACCTGGAAGAGAAACAGCCTCAGTTTCACCCTGAAGGATCTCTGGAACATAAACTGAACCGCAGAGTTTTCCCACCTCAGGGAAAGGGAGCGAGAGAGATAGCATCTGTATTTTTATATCCACAGACATTGGCTAAAGCCCACCCTGGGATCCAGCTGTATACTTCCAGATATTTTGGTTCTTTGCACCTGCAGGCAGAGTGGCTCCATTAGCTAAAAAGGCAGTTTCTGGAAGAGGAATCACAGAGGCAGGCCATTCACAGAAATGGTAATACATCTGAGTAGACCTGTGTGAAGCACTGGCAATGCCCATTACAAACATATTGTTGTTGTTCAGTCGCTCAGTAATGTCTGGCTCTTTGCAACCCCATGGACTGAAGCACGCCATGTTTCCCTGTCCTTCACTATCTCCCAGAGCTTGCTCAAACTCATGTGCATTGAGTCGGTAATGCCATCCAACCATCTCAACCTCTGTTGTCCCCTTCTCCTCCTGCCTTTAATCTTTCTCAGCACCAGGGGATTTTCTAATGAGTCAGCTCTTTGCATCAGGTGGCCAAAGTATTGGAGGTTCAGCTTTAGCATCAGTCCTTCCAATGAATATTCAGGGCTGATTTCCTTTAGGATTGACTGGTTGCATCTCCTTGCAGTCCAAGGGACTCTCAAGAGTCTTCTCCAACACCACAGTTCAAAAGCATCAATTCTTTGGACTCAGCTTTCTTTATAGTCCAACTCTCACATCCATACATGACTACTGGAAAAATCATAGCTTTGACTAGACAGACCCTTGTCAGCAAAGTAATGTCTCTGCTTTTTAATATGCTATCTAGGTTGGTCATAGCTTTTCTTCCAAGGAGCAAGCATCTTTTAATTTCATGGCTGCAGTCACCATCTGCAGTGATTTTGGAGCCCCCCAAAATAGTCTGTCATGGTTTCCATTGTTTCCCCATCTATTTGCCATGAAGTGACGGGACCAGATGCCATGATCTTAGTTTTCTGAATGTTGAGTTTTAAGCCAACTTTTTCACTCTCCTCTTTCACTTTCATCTAGAGGCTCCTTTGTTCTTTGGTTTCTGCCATAAGGGTGGTGTCATCTGCATATCTGAGGTTATTGATATTTCTCCCAGTAATCTTGATTCCAGCTTGTGCTTCCTCCAGCCCAGCATTTCTCATGATGTACTCTGCATGTAAGTTAAATAAGTAAGGTAACAATATACAGCTCTGACATGCTCCTTTTCCCGTTTGGAACCAGTTCACTGTTCCATGTCCAGTTCTAACTGTTGCTTCTTGACCTGCATACAGATTTCTCAGGAGGCAGGTACGGTGATCTGGTATTCCCATGTCTTGAAGAGTTTTCCACAGTTTGTTGTGATCCACACAGTCAAAGGCTTTAGCGTAGTCAATGGGGCAGAAGTAGATGGTTTTTTGGAACTCTTTTACTTTTTCTATGATCCAACGGATGTTGACAATTTGATCTCTAGTTCCTCTGCCTTTTTTAAATCCAGCTTGAATATCTGGAAATTCTCGGTTCATGTACTGGTGAAGCCTGGCTTGGAGAATTTTGAGCATTACTTTGCTAGCATGTGAAATGAGTGCAATTGTGCGGCAGTTTGAACATTCTTTGGTATTGCCTTTCTTTGACACTGGAATGAAAACTGACCTTTTCCAGTCCTGTGGGCACTGCTGAATTCCCCAAATATGCTGGCATATTGAGTGCAGCACTTTAACAACATTATCTTTTAAGATTTAAAATAGCTCAGCTGGAATTCAATCACCTCCACTTGCTTTGTTCGTAGTGATGCTTCCTAAGGTCCATTTGACTTTACATTCCAGGATGTCTGGCTCTAGGTGAGTGACCACACCATCATGGTTATTTAGGTTATTAACATCTTTTTTTGTATAGTTCTGTGTATTCTTGCCACCTCTTCTTAATATATTCTGTTTCTGTTAGGTCTACACCATTTCTGTCCTTTATTGTGCCCATCTTTGCATGAAATATTCCCTTGGAATCTCTAATTTTCTTGAAGAGATCTCTAGTCTTTCCCATTCTATTATTTTCACCTATTTCTTTGCATTGTTCACTTTAGGAAGGCTTTCTTTTCTCTCCTTCCTATTCTTTGGAACTCTGCATTCAGATGAGTATATCTTTAATTTTCTCCTTTGCCTTTAGCTTCTCTTCTTTACTCAGCTATTTGTAAGGCTTCCTCAGACAACTATTTTGCCTTTTTGCATTTCTTTTTCTTGGGGATGGTTTAGATCACTGCCTCTCTACAGTGTTATGAACCTCTGTCTATATATATATATATACACACACATATATATATGTATATATATAATCTTTATATTACATAGCTTCTTTTTCAATATTCATCTTTGATATTTGTTTTTTTTTTTTTTAATTTTATTTATTTTATTCATTTTTGGCTGTTCTGGGTCTTTGTTGCTGCGCAGGCTTTTCTGTTGTTGAAGCGAGCAGGGGCTACTTTCTCGTTGTGGTGCAGGGGCTTCTCATTGCAGTGGCTTCTCTTGTTGTGGAGCTCAGGATCTAGGGCATGGGCTTCAGTAGTTCCTGCTCCGAGGTTCTAGAGCACAGGCTCAATAGTTGTGGCACATGGACTTAGTTGCTCCTTGGCATGTGGGGTCTTAGTTCCCTGATCAGGGATTGAACCCGTGTCTCCTACATTGGCAGGTGGATTCTTTACCACTGAGCCACCAGGGAAGCCCTTGATATTAGTTTTGTAATGAAATTTTAAATCTTTGGACTTATTTCTATTTTTTCCTTGTTTCATTACTTGAAATTTTATATAAATTATTAAAAATTCCTTATTCTTAAGAGTTGTTAATTTTCCTTCATTTCTCAGTTGAAATTATGTACCTTTGGGATAATATATTTTTTCCTTAAAATACGTGAAATTTCTATTTTCAGATTTCTTATTTATTTCAGATTGTTTCTCTGCTGCCTTAACTTGTCTGGGTAACACCCTTGAAATTTAACCTCTCTTTGAATCAGAGGACATAACATTTCAGAAAGTTAAAAGTTCCTCCTTCATTTTGTGGGGCATGGGCAGTACAGATTGTTTCATGACCCCTAGACAAGCCCCAGTGAAAAGCTAGGTTGTCTTTTAATTGCCCCATCTGAGGTCTAGATTCAATTACCATCCTATCTGAGGTTTCAAGAGTAACCCCTCCTAATCTCTTGAAAAATCTTCTTGGTGACCCTAAGGAGAACAGTTTTCAATAAAGTGGTAGAAGCAGAGCCAAGACTGAAAAGGGATAAAGAGAATAAATTCTGAGGAAATGAAGCAACCTATATAGACTGTTCTTCCAAGAAGGCTGGTGAATGAAGGGAACAAGAGAGCAGCAGAAGTATCTAGAGAGGAGACTGGTTGAGGAAAGATATTTTTGCACTGAGGGAGACTTATACATTCTTGAAGGAAAAGAGAAGAGAGCTCCTGGGGCAGAACAAGTTAAAAATGCCCACGAACAGGGACTGATGTGTGAGGCAATATTCCAGAGAGGATCAAAGGGGTTAAGGTCAGTATACAATTACCAAATGTATGCTTTGGGAGCCCAACGATGTGATTTTTCACAAAAGTCTTTTTTTTTTTTTAAATAAATCTCTAGAGTAAATTGGCAAGTCCCACTCCTCGGAATTTCTAAATTTGAAACAGGGTTTACTTTTTTCAGTCAGACTTTCCCAAAGGAATTAAAAAAAAAAAAAAAAGCACCTAAAATTTTGTGATGAGAATAAATAATGCCAAATTAGTTTTGTTCACCTGCTGATTTCTGGTGTATTGACAACTTCATTCTCATCTCTGATTTTTAACCATGAGTGTGAGAGACTTAACTCCAGAAATGATCATGGTACATGCCATTTAGCTTGGTAACTATTATATTGACAGAAACTAAAAGAATTTGTTTTTATTCATAGTTGTACATTGTTTTCTATTTAAAAAATTTCATTGAACAACGGTGCAATTGGTAATCAGTAGAACACTTTTCTATTAATGTATCCTCTTTATCTAAAATTCTGTTACTAAAGGATTTGGGGGTCTCTATTTTAGTTGGTTTAAAATCATTTTCCTTAACTGCTAGTGAGTGTGCATGTGTTTATGTAGACAGACACAACTCTTCTCCTATGATGAGAGTAATGGTGTAATGAAAAAAACATTTATTGGATGTGTATTGGCATAGCACCTGTTGTTTATACACATCACTGAAAATGGAAATGCCTAGACTGATGAGCTAGATATTAATCAAGTTAGAATTAGCACTAGGCTTTACATGCATTACTCCCCAAATGTTGGAGTAAATGGCTTATTCCATATGCCACATTTTCAAATTTGCATATGCTAATATTTGAACAATTATGCATGCTTTAATAATTGATTGGAAAGCTAAGTTAAAAGAAACTATTTCAAAAATTCTTTTAAATAAATATTAATATTCTAGTGTATTTGGGAAAAAAATGGGATTGAAGGCATATGATCTTATGGGGGATTGTTCTTAATTACTTTCAGACATATGAGTATTACGGGGTTTTCAATGTAAGCAGACACACTGTTGTTAGAAACAAATTTTCTGACTATATCAGGTGGACTTTTTCATTTGTCCTTAAGAGGCTATCTGGCATGAAGCAGTAACTGAGAGAGTCTTTCTGGAAATGTGGAAACTGATTTGTATTGCTTATACTAAGTTTAATAATGTGATTTAATTAATTCATTTAATATATGTACTTTAATCAGGATTGACAGATAAAGAGATTTATTTAAAAGTATATATAATTAAGTTTATATTGCTCAAATGGACATAATTAATAACTTAAACTATTCTAATTATTTGACTAGGACACAGGGAAATGAAAAATATTTGAGCTGTCAACAAATATTTTGTCAACAAATTCAAGAATGAAAATTAAATTCCCATTTAATATTTAGTTTTTAGCCTCTAAATATCCCAAAAGATCTTTTGCAAGCTAAATGAGATGAGCATAGACTATAATGGAGATAAAATAATCACAAGCTTATTATAAAAAATTCAGACTAGAAATCATAGGCTTTACTCCATCAGAAAAATAAACAAAGACAAAGACAATGAACAAAACAAAAGCTTGAATCGGGTGCAGTTTTCCAACAACTAGAGTAGATTAAACAAAGCATGTTTATTTTTGTAAGCATTTTCACAGCTTAAACAACCTAAATTTAAAAAGAATCATAGGACCTTCTTACAAAGTGAAAATGCAGACTCTAAATGATGACTAGCTTGTGGAAACCTAAATAAGGAAACTGATACTGAAGATGCTATGGGACCAATATTGGGGACGGAAATGGCAACCACTCCAGTGTTCTTGCCTGGAGAATCCCAGGGACGGCGGAGCCTGGTGGGCTGCTGTCTATGGGGTCACACAGAGTCGGACACGACTGAAGCGACTTAGCAGCAGCAGCAGCAAAGAGAGGAAACTGGACTGAAGTTTCTGATGCTGAATTTTAAAAATACATATATAGATGGATAGAAATTTTTCTTCCACTTTTGCTAGCTTATAAGACTTTGAATTTTAACAAAAAGATTAAAGATAAAAGTCATGCAAGGCTAGCATCACTATATATCTTGAACTCAACAGATAAAAGTGACAGTGACTGCTTAACGCCCCACACACCTGCTGTCAAACTCTAACTTTCCAATTTCCTGGCAAACAAAAGAATGCACTGTACCCATCTATCAGTGGATTTCATGGACAATTCTGTTCATGTGAGAAGTATTGAATTCTGAAGAGGCAGAGTTGCTAGTGGGCAATACATCAGACATTAACATTCTCAGGCATTTATGTTCAGAGAAAGGAAAAAGTTACTCTGATGTGTTTAGTGACTATGTGAAACTGGATCCTCACATCGCCAATAAAGACCTGGCATTTCTCTTCATTATTAATTTTCTGTTGACTAGTTGGATTTGTTGGTTTGTTCATAAAAATTGTGGAGTATGCTCCAGAGAAGCCAGGCAAACATCCCTGCCTGTGTTACCCTGAGTAGCCTGGAGACAGAAGAGTGGGGCTAAATCCTAACTCTCAAGTCTATGTGACCTTCATCAGATCAGATGTATCTGACTGAGATCCAGGTTCTTTAGTTGCAAATGAAACCCATCATCTAGATTACTTCCACAGTGGTGTTTCCCAATCTAAAATTTTCTTTGGAATACAACACAGGCATTCCAGTTGACACAAAGGCAGAGTCACAACATGGGCTTCAGAATGCTAAGCCCATGGAGCACCTTCAAGGTTCACATCAGCAGAAAGATTTATTCTCCAACTTGCTGAATTTTTCAGATATTTATAGCAGCAAGTTAAATAAATTTTAAAAATGATGACTCACCAAAGAGTTGTCATTTTGACTAAAATGCCTTTCTTCTAAAAAGACTTGAATTCTTATCTTCTATGAATGAAATGAGTAGAACTGAGTAGAAAACTGATCCCTTATCATTATAAAATAACACTTTAAGGACTTGGCAGGGAGAGGGATAAGATTTGGGGCACACTTTAAAGTGGGTAATGTCTGTCTTTAAAGCACCAGTCTTTCTGTTGCTTCAAATTTTCCTATCTGCAGTGGGAGGGAGGCCTTTCTCCCAGGGATGCAATGAGATTCAGGGATGAAATCAGAGACTGTGTGGGGTGTACAGGAATAGAGTAGGTGGCATTCAGCATAAGTGAAGGAAAGTCCACATTGAGAATTCCAGGTAAGGCTTCTATCTCTGCCCCCTTAGCACTTTGTTCGTGGGCTCATTCAACATGAATTGAGTGGCTTGGATTAAAAACTGATATTCATGAGTTAGGTCATCTTACTCATTGATGCATTAAAAGCTTCACTTACCAACTTGTGAAGAGCTCATCCATATGTCTCTCCCCATTCCTCTTTGTTACCATTCTTCCAATGTTGTTCTTTCCAGGTCCATTGCCAACTGATATAATAAACTTGAGAGCTATTCTTATGACTCAACATAGATCTGCATCTCAGGCCATCATTCCTTTCCTGCCAACTAGACAACAAGATGTTCTATTCTTTTGAAGGATTTTCCTTAGCCACTGTCTTTCAGGGCCACCTGAGTGGAACCATAATGCAGTGCCTGTCAATTTTCAGACATTCGTTAACACATAGTGCTGAGCCAGAGATGCAAGTTAACAAAGAAGTGACAAGGTGGTAGAAATAGATACCATGGGGTTCTGAGTTACCCACTCATTCATTTTTGCAGAGCCTTCTGGATCTATCTCATTCAGACCATTTTGATTTAACATTGGAATGTGTCTGTACATATACAAGTTTATAATTCAGTGGACTTTAACATGGGCAGTTGGGAGTGCATAGTTGCTCAGTGTCCCATGGTCAGATCTTCAGTCTCTACTAAAGCCAGTCAAGAACTGATTTTCAAATAGAAAGTGGTTAATGGCAGAAGAGGACATGACCTTACTCCAAAATCCTAGAGCTTTCCTATCAGGGCTAACCAAATACTCCATAGATCCTCTCCATCTGCCACAAACTCTCTGAATACAAATTGGTCTGCTGAGCCCTAAGGCTTAGGTGGTGAAACAGTTTACACCATACTAGTAACTAGAATATTACAAGTGCTAGAATATTTTTAGGCTCTAATTATAATATCATTGAACATTGCCCTATAGATTACTCAGTAATTAAGCTGGAGCAACATGCCCAAATGCGTGGTATGTAGCCCCTGCCAACCCAGAGACTCACTACATTGTGCCTTTTTCTTTGTGGTGGGCGATGGACCTCTCACTTTAGAAAGGCTCTCACCACACTCTTCAGGTAACACAGAGGCCTAGAAACTTCGCTTATGTGAAGAAACCAGCACTTTCATGGGGTTTACCTCCCATCCTGTGGCATACCCACGTTTCAGTAAAGCACTTAGGGTGCTTGCCAGTTCCTACTCAGCAGATCAAATGGGCCTAAAAGACCTAATAAGACCACATATTTAATTGGCACCACAACTTGGCAGCTCTTACAGTCAGGCCATGGGCTTTATCCTCTGCCATATCTGCTCTGCAGCAATAGGTGATAGACATTCCTTTAACCATACAGGCTTTGTGATTTTCCTTTTTGCAATGACTCCAGCATTCAAGCCTTTCAATTTGTCCTCTGCACTTTACACACTGGGCTTCCCATGTGGTGCTAGTAGTAAAGAACCCGTCAGCCAATGCAGGAGAAGTAAGAGACGTGGGTTTGATCCCTGGGTCAGGAATATCCCCTGGAGGAGGAAATGGCAACCCACCCCAGTACTCTTATCTGGGAAATCCCATGGACAGAGGAGCCTGGCAGGCTACAGTCCAAAGCGTGGCAAAGAGTTGGACTCGACTGAAGCAACTTAGTACGTATGTACATACTTTAAACACCAGAGAACAATGAGAAATAACCAACTCAAGCCATGATTTTGTAATCACCATTGTCCCCAAAGTGATCAAGTGTCACAGTCACCTGATCTTCAAATATTTTGCCTTTGACATACTGTCTCTTCTGTGCCACCAAGGGTGATAATTTGAGTAATAGTGATGTCACGACATGCCACAATTACTTGTCACATTTCCCTACGGTAGGGAGGTTATCTGCACTCTTCACAAATGTGTTAACAACTGAGTTACAGAATCCCATTTTAAAGGTTTATTTCCTGTGATCACTCCTGATGCCAATCATTTTTTTAGAATCTTAGAAGGAAAAAAAAAACATCAAATTTAAACCAAGAGACTAGGGACATCCTGGCGGTCTAGTGGTTTCAATCGGGTGTCTGTTTGATCCCTGGTTTTGAGAGCTAAGATTCCACATGCCTCACAACCAAAAAACCAAAACATATAAAAAACAGAAATAAATTCAATAAAGACATTAAAATGGTCCATATCAAAAACTGTTTTAAAAACATGAGTGACTAAAGAGAAATCGGAGAAGGCAATGGCACCCCACTCCAGTACTCTTGCCTGGAAAATCCCATGGATGGAGGAGCCTGGTAGGCTACAGCCCATGGGATTGCTAAGAGTCGGACACGACTGACTGACTTGATCTTCACTTTTCCCGTTCATGCACTGGAGAAGGAAATGGCAACCCACTCCAGTACTCTTGCCTGGAGAATCCAGGGGACGGCGGAGCCTAGTGGGCTGCCGTCTATGGGGTCGCACAGAGTCGGACACGACTGAAGCGACTTAGCAGCAGCAGCAGCAAAGAGAAATTACTGAAGGGACTATTTAAAATTTGTGGGCAAGGTTAAAGGAAACCAATGAGAGATGGCAATGCTCCCTTGGGTTACAAACAGCAGGAAGTTGATAACACTCATTGATAGATGAATAGACAGATAGATAGATAGATATCTGTATAACTATACATATATAGTTTTTAGAAAGATAACTAACTTGTTTTTGGAAAGTATATGAATAAAAATCACGCTTATTTTGAGAGATAAGATTATATTTAAAGGTCTGTAACAGAATCACGTATTTGTATTTTAGTGATGCCATAGAATGGCCACAATTTTAGCATCAGCCCTTTAATGCCAGTATCAACATTACCCTGAGATTTAAGCAGCATGAATACGTATTAGTATTATTCAAACTGTGTGGTCTTTTTGTATGTGGTCACTTTAAGATCTACCTTTACATTTTATTGATTTCACATCCTTAAACTATTTGTGGGGACAGTTGTATCCTAGAAAGTAATTTAATGGGTTGAATGATGGCCCTCAAAAACATATGTCCACATTCCAGAACCTGTGAATGTAATCTTATTTGGAAAAGGGATTTTTGCAGATGTAATTAAACTAAGAACTTCAAAATGAAATTATCTCAAAAAGAGATACTTAGAGGAGAGACACAAAAAAAGACAAGATGGCCAATGAAGATTGAGGCCAAGAAACTTCTGGAGCCACCAGGAACTCTAAGAGAGGAAGGATGCTCCCCTAGGTCCTTTGAAAGGAGCACAGCCCTGCCAACAACTTGATTTCAGATTTCTGGCCTCCAGAACTGTGAGAGAATAAATTTCTGTTGTTTCAAGCCACCAAAATTGCGTGATTTGTTATGGCAGCCCTAGGAAACAAATATAGTCATCCATAAACATTTCACTTCAGCACATTTTTCTGGTGGAAATGATGCTAGGCATTCAGGGCATAAAAAATGACTATGGCATAATTCTTTCATTTTCTAAAAGGGCAAACAGACACATTCAATTAACTCAGGGAAATAATGTTGAATTTGCAGTATGAGGGGAGCACAGAGGCAGAAGTTATGAATTTTGGCAAGACTATTCAAGCACTGTCAAGTGGTATGATGAAGTTAGAGTACAAACATGCATGATGGAGAGAGACAAAAGATGAAACTGTAAAAGAACAGAGGAATAGACTTTTAATGACCTTAATTATTATTTTCAAAGAGTTTAGTATTTAATTCTGAAGGTTAGGCTTTGTTAACTTTAAGCACCAACTCCAAGAGACAGATAGTTGCTACCTGGAGTTTGGTGTTTAGATGAATTATGAAGCATATTTCACTCACTTACTCATTCACCAAAAATTTATTGAGATCATATTGTATGCTAGTGGTATGCTAAGGATAAGGAGTTTAGTGGTTGGCAAGGTAGAAACAAACATGTCCTTATTGAGTATATAAACTAAAGGAGAGGGGGAAAAAAACCTTGATTGATTAGCTATGGACATTGGAGAGAATATATACTTTCACAGTACACTCATTAACTATACTTTAGGACATAGGGAGCTGTTGAGGGTTTGCAACCTGATGCTGGGAAAGATTGAAGGCAAAAGAAGAGGGCGGCAGAGGATGAGATGGTTGGATAGCATCACTGATTCACTGGATATGAACTTGGACAAACTCCGGGAGACAGTGAGGGACAGGGAAGCCTGGTGTGCTGCAGCCCACGGGATCGCAAAGAGCTGGACACGACTTAGTGACTGAACAACAACAACTTGAGCAGTGACCTGAATATAACTGCGTTTCATGGGGATTATTCAGTTGTTGGGAAGGATGAACCGGGCTGGGAAGAGACCAGAGACAAAAGGATCTGTGAAACACTATGAACAATCTTGGAAGAAATTATGATCATCATAATTAGGTAAGAAACAGTGGAAATGGGGGAGGATGGCTGGATTAAAATCATATTCCACAAACAACGTTGATAAAGTCTTGTAATTAATTAGATCTAGGGAGTGAAAATGTTGTGGAAGCCTCTGATCATCTTTAGCTAAGATTATTACCAGTCTATGTCCACTCTGGTTGTAGAATGCACCATTATTTGATTTATCACTAAGGAAGAAAAAAAAAACTCTTATTAAACTATGACATAATGCTTTCTAATCTCTTAGAATTTTATTTTGAAGCAACTGAAAAAGCTACTTTAGAATTATTTAGACAGAAGACTTAAAAACCATAATTTACTCTTCAGAAAAGGAAAACATAAGCAAAATAGATTGTTTAAAGCATTCCTAAAACTATTTTCCCAATCAGAATTCTAATTCTTATAAATCATTTTTTCTACTCAGAATTGTCAAAATTCATTTTTTTCATACAGTATTATCTTCTGGGCCAACAAGAGTCCTCTACTATTGTTTTTGAAATTTTCTTTGAAGTTTTAAGCTTTGAAGCTGGCATGTTGTTGATCTTACAAGAGCATGTCAAAGAAAGGCTTTTAGACAATGTCTAGGATTTATATGCCTTCAAGTGATCCTTAAAATTTTTCTTGACTAAAAGGTCAGGGAATTGCCATTGTCCAGCTCTACTGAGAGGAATAATTAAGATGTTCATGCAGGGACCGGCAATGAAAATTATATTACAACTGTGTCCTGGGCCAACAATTAGAAATCATTAATTATGAGAAGCATCCTGATTTCAGAGATGTTAAAATGAGTGGGAGTGTGCTTTAGAATTGATGAAATGTGGGGACAATGACATTAAATAAGACAGGCAGCAGAGGGACATTAAAGATTCAAATTAAATTGTTTCATTGTTATTTCACTAGAAACACAAATAGTATAGCTCTCAGAATATTTTAGAGGAATAAGTGATAATAGACGTTTTGAACATATGCTTCCTTAAACTATACGATGTAATGTTTTAGTAAGATTCTTGGGGTAAATCTGTTAGTAATGAAGTGTGTATACGTTTGATTGGAAAGTGTATGGTGGCTCTCTGTAGTTCCCTCCCTAGGCACTTTTACAGGAACTGTGATGTGTACTTTCTCTGACAGATCACACTTGGGCCAGATGGTGCAAGCCTAGAAGCATCCCTGGCTGCTTCTATGAAGTACTGGACCTAAAGAAAGGAGTAAACCTCAAAGAGGCATTCACCTGGCTACCCTCGACATCTAGAGGGTTTTTGTTTTTTAAAACCATTAAGCGCACCAGAATCTATACTAAAAAGTACTTCGAAAAAGGGGATTATTTAGGCTGGTCTCTATTACTTGTCATCTGAACAACTGCAAGTGACAGTTTTAACCACAGTCAGAGGAAACCAGGGAGTAAGGTGGAAATTTAAACTGTTCTCAATTTCTATTACATTTTAGTCAGGTTAGATAAGCTTTCCAACTATTAATTTCATTTTGAACTCATATTTCAGTGACTGCTTGTTTGTTTTCCTGTTAACATTTATAGCAGTGAATGAGAAGTCATTATTTTTAACTTCAAGTTGACACCTTGAAAACACAATAAAACAGATTGTCTTTCAGAAGAAACTGAAAAATAATAGCAAACTTAATGTAGGAGGAGGAACTGTGATACGCACATTTTAGGCAAAACTAACTCATCACCTCTTGAGAAACCTGCATGCAGGTCAGGAAGCAACAGTTAGAACTGGACATGGAACAACAGACTGGTTCCAAATAGGAAAAGGAGTACGTCAAGGCTGCATATTGTCACCCTGCTTATTTAACTTATATGCAGAGTACATCATGAGAAATGCTGGGCTGGAGGAAGGCAGCACAAGCTGGAATCAAGATTGCTGGGAGAAATATCAATAACCTCAGATACGCAGATGACACCACCCTTATGGCAGAAAGTGAAGAAGAACTAAAGAGCCTCTTGATGAAAGTGAAAGAAGAGAGTGAAAAAGTTGGCTTAAAGCTCAACATTCAGAAAACTAAGATCATGCATCTGGTCCCATCACTTCATGGCAAATAGATGGGGAAACAGTGGAAACAGTGAGAGACTTTATTTTTCTGGGCTCCAAAATCACTGTAGATGGTGATTGCAGCCATGGAATTAAAAGACATTTACTCCTTGGAAGGAAAGTTATGACAAACCTAGACAGAATATTAAAAAGCAAAGACATTACTTTGCCAACAAAGGTCTGTCTAGTCAATGCTATGGTTTTTCCAGTAGTCATGTATGGATGTGAGAGTTAGACTATAAAGAAAGCTGAGTGCAGAAGAATTGATGCTTTTGAATTGTGGTGTTGGAGAAGACTCTTGAGAGTCCCTTGGACTGCAAGGATATCCAACCAGTCCATCCTAAAGGAGATGAGTCCTGGGTGTTCATTGGAAGGACTGATGTTGAAGCTGAAACTCCAATACTTTGGCCACCTGATGAGAAGAGCTGACTCATTGGAAAAGACCCTGATGCTGGGAAAGATTGAGGACAGGAGGAGAAGGGGACGACAGACGATGAGATGGTTGGACAGCATCACTGACTCAATGGACATGGGTTTGGGTGAACTCCAGGAGTTGGTGATGGACAGGGAGGCCTGGCGTGCTGCGGTTCATGGGGTTGCAAAGAGTCGGACATGACTGAGTGACTGAACTGAACTGAACTGAACTGAAATCATCACTACTACAATCTCCTTGCTAGTGAGAATTGGCAAAATATTTAACTTCTTTGAGCTTTACTGGCAAAATGGATATGCCAATGTTTTGTAATGACTGAATATGATAAAAAATGAAAAAATATTAAATGTAAAAATATAAAGATTAAATATGATAAAAAAAGAAAAGATTCCTTGCATATAGTAGCACTTGGTAAGTGATAAGTGATAGCTGGACTTCCCAGGTGGCGTAGTGGCCTGGGAATCTGCCTGCTGATGCAGGAGAAACAAGAGACTCAGGTTTGATCCCTGGATGAGGGAAATCCTCTGGAGTAGGAAATAGCAACCTGTTCTAGAATTCTTGCCTGGAAAACTCCACGAACAGAGGAGCCTGGGGGGCTACAGTCATGGGGTTGCAAAGAGTCGGATGTGACTAAGCACGTGCGTGTGTGTGCAC
Organism: Okapia johnstoni; assembly: GCA_024291935.2. Lineage (NCBI taxonomy): Eukaryota > Metazoa > Chordata > Mammalia > Artiodactyla > Giraffidae > Okapia > Okapia johnstoni. Next base: position 57,610,128 of record CM044326.1, on the reverse strand, counting down.
ACACACACACACAAGTGGTAGCTACCATTATCCTTGTTACTATGGTTCTGCATTACAGAGCTTTAGCAATTAGAGGAAGTCCCTCGGGATTCCTTCATTTACACATGGAATCTTCATCTTTGGGATCTGAAAGGGCAGCGACAAGTCGGTTTAGACAAGGGTTGTGTGCTTTGTTATTACAGCAAGTCATATAAAACAGACATCTTTGTGTGTGGAGTTTCTTGTGGCCATATAATTTTGTGGGACTCACTCAATGTGTCAGCTTGTTACATGCCACTTTGACTTTTTTCATTACCACTCTAAAATTGTCAATTAAAAAAATCTATCAATGCTGGGATATGTAGTCAATTTGGATATTAATGATCTGTTTAGTTTTTTGTCTTTCCAGTCATAGTTTATTTCTTGACTATGAAATAATTGAGTAGCTGCCATAACAAGTTATAAAAATTAGCAGACAAATCAAAGAAAAGCACAAAAAATGACAATTGATAAGTAAGATGTGTAACACTTTTCCATCTTTCCACCACTAGATCAGGCCTTGTGTATGTTTATGGTGTGACTGAGAAACAGTGGGAAGGTGGTTCCCATGCCTGAAATCCTGTGTTTTCCTGTGTGTCGAATACATCTCAGTTTATTAAGATGACTCAGATGCTGAGACCATCTGGAGGGAAAGAGGTGCTTCATAGGAGAGATGCTGCCCTAAGACAAGATGTGACACTTGCCAATCTTCTCTACACTGCACTGCACACTCTTCCATCTTATTCTCTGATATTTTCACCTGAAAATCAGAGGTGAGCATCTACAATGTGTATGTTATGTTTGGTTTATCATTCTTGGCAATTGTTTGGTTCACCATTTTTCAGACTTGCATGTCACTCACTGATAGAGAAGGCAATGGCACCCCACTCCAGTACTCTTGCCTGGAAAATCCCATGGACAGAGGAGCCTGGTAGGCTGCAGTCCATGGGGTCACGAAGAGTCGGACACAACTGAGCGACTTCACTTTCACTTTTCACTTTCATGCATTGGAGAAGGAAATGGCAACCCACTCCAGTGTTCTTGCCTGGAGAATCACAGGGCCCGTGGAGCCTGGTGGGCTGCCGTCTATGGGGTTGCACAGAGTCGGACACGACTGAAGCGACTTAGCAGCAGCAGCAGCAGCAGCAGCACTGATAAAAACTGATTGACTTTGAGTACCAGAAGACTTGTCCTTCCAGCAATAACTCTTTTCCTTGGCAAGGGTTTTGTGTATTTTGATGGGAACAAGAAGTAAAGTGCACATGATTGAAAACTGTGTTGTATATACAGAATTTCACCCCCACTGAATCTCAGAAGTTCGGGAAATGAGAACAAATTAATGGTTGCAGCTTGACTTCGTGTTTTTTCAGCAAAGTTGTACTTAACAACAGATTATGTAGAAGGCTTTACACTGATGAACTCTTCCCTCTCGGGAATCCAATAATTAATAAGTGGTCACTTTTAATTACATGATTATCCAGGCTAGAATGCTAGCAAACACAACTGATTCTTATTAGGAAAGGATTTGATGGTAAGAAATGACCTTATATGTATTTTTAGATAGAGAGAAATAAGTGTGTGGATATGTGTGTGCATGTAAGTATGTTGGGGAGGGACGTTCTTGGGGTTCCAGTGATTAAGACTTTACTTTCTGATGCAGGAAGTGTGGGTTCAATCCCTGGTAGGGGAGCTAAGATCCCACATGCCTCATGACCAAAAAACAAAACACGGAACAGAAACAATCTAGGAACAAATTCAATAAAGACAACAAATGCTTCACATTTAAAAAAAATGTTAAAAATAAAAGTATGTTTGGGAATAATTGACTATGCAAAATATTTTAATCTTGAAAAAAAGTGTTTCACAGTAAGGTGGAAAAGCCAATGGGAAATAAATGTGAATATATTTGTAAAACTGAAGTTTGGAACACAATTAGACATTCTTTAAAACAAATATACTTGTTTTTTAATGTGTTGACTTCTTGAAATAAAAGTTACCTTTTATCTCTGTTAATGAAACCTGTTTATCTTGTTCTACAGCACCCAAAGGCTCATAAAGAAATATTTCTCCAGAATGTTTTGTTCTGGAAAACAGGGTCATTTAAACACTTGATAACCTACAGAAGACCTAAAATATTTGTAGACTATATGCAGATGAAAGGACTTTCAACCTTTTGATACTTACTACCATTTCAGTTGTGAAGAGAAAAATACTTACCTAATTAATTTTTAATCAGGTTTAGCACGAACTTTGATATTTCCCTTGTATTCTGTGAAACAGCACCCTTCCTCAACACTACTGCTCACTGTGTACAAATAACATTTCTCAAAAGGTGTTTAGCAGTTCACTAGACCTTTATCAGTTTAGTAGAGTTCAGTTTCTCAGTCGTGTCTGACTCTTTGTGATCCCATGAGCTGCAGCATGCCAGGCCTCCCTGTCCATCACCAACTCCCGGAGCCTACTCAAACTCATGTCCATTGAGTCAGTGATGCCATCCAACCATCTCATCCTCTGTCATCCCCTTCTCTTCCTGCCTTCAATATTTCCCAGCATCAGGGTCTTTTCCAACGAGTCAGCTCTTCCCATCAGGTGGCCAAAGTATTGGAGTTTCAGCTTCAACATCAGTCCTTCCAATAAACACCCAGGACTCATCTCCTTTAGGATGGACTGGTTAGATCTCCTTGCAGTCCAAGGGACTCTCAAGAGTCTTCTCCAACACCACAGTTCAAAAGCATCAATTCTTCAGCACTCAGCCCTCTTTATAATCCAACTCTCACATCCATACATGATTAGTGGAAAAACCATAGCCTTGACTAGAGAGACCTTTGTTGGCAAAGTAATGTCTCTGCTTTTTAATATGCTGTCTAAGTTGGTCATAACTTTCCTTCCAAGGAGTAAGTGTCTTTTAATTTCATGGCTGCAATCACCATCTGCAGTGATTTTGGAGCACCCCAAAAATAAAGTCTCTCACTGTTTCCACTGTTTCCCCAACTATTTGCCATGAAGTGATGGGACCAGATGCCATGATCTTAGTTTTCTGAATGTTGAGCTTTACGCCAACTGCTTCACTCTCCTCTTTCACTTTTACACCAGGCATGAAAAAAGAATTAGATGGCTAAATGAGTTTAGCACTTTGTGCATAACATTATCTTTCTCAGGATTTCTTTCATGTGATTAATTGTTTCCAGAAGCAATGCAATAAAGAAGCTTTAGTTTGCTTAATATGATGTCTCCCAAATGTCTTTTGGGCTTTCCAGATGGCTCAGTGGTAAAGAATCTGCCTGCAAATGCAGGACACTCAGGAGATGTGGGTTCAAGCCCTCGGCTGGAAGATCCTCTGGAGAAGGAAATGGCAACACACTCCAGTATTCTTTCCTGGAGTATCCCATGGACTGAGGAGCCTGGCAGGCAACAGTCCATGGGGTCATAAAGAGTGTACATGACTGAGTGAGCATGCATGCACCCAAATGTCTTTGACCATGAAATTATTTTTTAAGAAACAGTCTGTCTTCACACCACTTTCTACCTTCCTTCCTCAAAAAGAGAAGGTGCTTAATACATTGCCTTGGCAAGTGGTTATAACTTCTGTTCCAGCTTATTCCCATCATCTCTATTTTTCTTTCTTTTTTTGGTCATACTGTGCAGCATGCAGGATCTTAGTTCTCCAACCAGGGAGGGAACCCAGTCCTCCTGCAGTGGAAGTTCAGAGTCTTAACGACTAGACTGCTGGGGAAGTTCCCACTTATTCTCAACCCCAGTTGAGGGACTCACTCTTATCAGCTTCTAGCTTTGGTGGTCTGTGAGACTCAGCTATATCTTTGTGTTGACTGGTAGTTAGCAACATCATATTGTCTTCCTCTGAAGCATGTGTTTGTCTGTGCTATGTTGTGATGGTCCCCTGTGAGGTTAAAGCCCCAGGCTTATCTACATATTGTGGCCAACTCTTGAGCTTCAGTCTTCCAGGGGAACTGATAGCTTAGAGGAGGGGAAGTCCTGGCTGACTTCCTTGGGTTTCATTGAGAACCACATCTTAGTATGCCTTTGGAGAGATGGCTGGCCCTGAGAGCCAGATTTCTCTGAATTTAGACTATGAACTTTCAGTGCCTATGTTTGTCTGCAACTGACCCGAGCCAATTCCAGTACTAATCTTGTAACAACTACTTGCTCATGAACAACGGAAATAACCACTGAACAGTTTGAAAAATATTCCACAGAACTGTTTAATCGGGGAACCCCCATTTGTACCCTAAAGATACATTATAGGAAATATTAGTCTTTTTAGGTACGGTAGAATAGAGTGTAATAGTTAATGCACCTCAGACCACAAACTCAGAGGTCCAAGAAATAAAACTGCACTTTCTAAACTCTGTTACACTGAGTTGTGTTTAGAAATTCTAGCATCTGTCTCGATAATCCTCTCCAGGGATATGTTATGTCCCAGGGATAGGTTATGTTCCCAGTGATGTGGCAACAAGGCAGATGGAGAGGGATACATAAGTTGCTGCTAAGATACTCATCGGTCCAGCCAAGCAAGGCCAGAAAACCCCTTTAGCTTCTGTGCCACTCTGGGAACCCTATGTGAGGCTACCTGGGGTCCTGTCTGTCTTTAGACATGCCTTCAGAAAGACATAACCTCTTTTTCTCCTCCCATCTACTTTTTATAGTCTCTGGGCATTTTTTCTCTCATGCTGCTGTTTTAGCTATTTAATATGTGCCCTAAAACCTCTCCTATCCCTTCCCTGAGGCTATAAAGACTATCTTTTTTCTGTCTCAATGGGGGCAATGGAGGGAGGAAATACTTGAACAGGATAAATAAATAAATATCAGAATAAAATTTCATCTTGACATATTTGCCTAGAAATTCTCTGCTTTTCTGCAAATAAATTTAATCTTTCATCCAGATATCACCCCAAACCTCCATCTCTGGAGTACAGAACTTGTGTCTTTATCGCCAGCAGGTTCTGAGGACTATAACTCCCACTCTCTTAGCACTGGCTGGCTGTGTGGCAATCTCTCCCTAATGGTGGAGTAGGGGAGCCTCATTTAGGACAGATCTCTTTTTTCCTTTGTTTGTGGGTCACTACACTCCCTTGGAGGGTTTCAGTCTTGCCTTCCAGGAAACTCAGCTAGAAGTGCAGATGGAATGTTCTTTGTTTGGGATAAGCCTGCAGCAGTTTTCACATAATTGGTAAGACAGTGAAGCAGAGAACTGGAGAAGACCAATGAGCAGTTCTCCAGCCTGACATCACCCATTACTTAGTCTTTCTCATAGATTAGACATCTGGTACCAGAAGCAAACAGATTTGGTTCAGCCTGGCTCTTGTGGGGTCCCTGGGGCTCAATGCTCTGTTCCAGCTCTGGTTTCTTCAGACCCCACAACCACTGTATCAACACATCAGAAATTTCAGCACCTAGAGTCTGTTCACCAACCAACAAACCCATGCTGCAGCCCTGCAGTCTTTTGAAGAGGGTTGCTGACCATAAAAATTACTCGTCTTCTCCATAATCAAAGCAAAAAGAGGAGTGCTCACACTTGTGTAAATCTTAGAAACATTATCCCATCAGGATGAGCAGTGTTCCCAGTAGGAATTCTCCCCTTGGTCTTAGTTTCTGCATTTGTGCCCTAGGCCACCCCATGGAAAACAAATTTAGTGTTTGTACATTGGAGAAACCCATGAATCCCTTTGCCCAGGACCAGCCTTGAAAGATCTGTGGTTGCTCCACCAGGCTTCCGATTAAGCCAGAAAAATGCCACCCAGGACTTTTAAATGAGTAAGAATCCATCTAAGTATTAGAGCCTGAGCTGGTACTACTGAGTTGGTACTACTCCACCTCTCATTAAGGAAAAAAACAAAACAAAAAACAAAAAACCTTAGAGTTGAAAATAAGGCTTTAAAAATCACCTTTTATTGTTCTTTTTTAAGGTAACGACTTCCCTGGTGGCTTAGACGGTAAAGCATCTGCCTACAATGTGGGAGACCCAGGTTCAATCCCTGGGTTGGGAAGATCTCCTGGAGAAGGGAATGGCATTCTTGTGTGAAAATCCCATGGATGGAGAAGCCTGGTAGGCTACAGTCCATGGGGTCGCAAAGAATCAGACATGACTGAGCGGCTTCACTTTCACTTTCACTTTCTTGGGCATCAGAGAATTTAATTTTGTCAGCAAATTGATAACGCATTTCCTTTTCTTCTTTCCTGTGCCTGCCATCTCACATATGCCCAGAGTTACAGGGCATTTTGTAGCACTCTCTGTGGCCAGTCTCATCATAGTCCACTGGTATTTCTGAAATAAGTGATGACTAATGAGACCTTACAAGGTGGTGGTTAAGGGTATAAGCTCCACAGTCAAATTAGTTAAATTTAAATCCCAACTCTACCAATTATTAGAAGTGTGACCTTGCATAAGATAATCAACCTCCTTAATTTGTTGCTGTTTTCAGCTTTCTTTTCTTCATCTAAAGTAGCTGTACCCACCACATAGGCTAAAAATATGGAAAATATGACATTGAAAGTTTAAGTGGCTAATGATACATTTATAATAACATAAAAAAATTAAATACCTAAGAATAAATCTAATGATATACAAGACCTCTAGATACAGGCCAGCACTACTGAGAGAAATAAGAGAAGAGCCAAATAAAATGATAAAACATGATTAAACGTAATTTCAACCCAGGGGACAGGGTATATATATTTGGGGGGGGGGGGTGGAAGTTGGCAAGATAATCCAAAAATTTACATGGAAATGTAAGGGATTAAAGACAGTAAAGCCATTTTTAAGAAAAAAAAAAAATAGAGACTTTGTGGAATTGTCACAAGGGTAGATTAATAGACTAGAACAGTATAGCAAATCCAGAAATAGACCCATGCATATAATGACAAAGGAAGTTTGAAAGGCAATGGGAATAGAGTACCATATACAATAAATTGTGCTGGATCAATTAGATATTAATTTGGAAAAAGATATCTCTACTTCAAAGCATATACAAGAATCAAGGGAGTGCAAATTAAATAATAAAGGCAAAGTTTAAAAAAAAAAAGCCTAGAAAATAATAAAGGAACATATCTTAATAACAGAAAAAAAATCTTAACTAGGATACAAAAAATACTGATGGTAAAAGAAATGATTATCAAACTCTTAGTTTGGCCTGAAAGTTCATTCAGGTTTTTTGTAAGATCTTACAGCAAAAATTCAAACAAACTTTTTGGCCAATCCAATGTATTAATAATACACTAAAATTAAGCACTTCTCTTCTACAGAAGACACCATTAAGAGAGGGAACTGGCAGGTCACAGGGAAAAAATATTTGTAGCACCTTTAAATGGTAAAGAGTTGTATCCAGAATATACAAGGAACTGCTATCAATCAGTAACCAAAGACAGACACTACAATAGGAAAATAAATATTTAAGAAGGTCCTTAAACCTTACTCTTCAGGAAAATACATATTAAGATGCCAGTGAGATAAAGCTTACTTGGTTACTGTGTGTAACCCTTTCTAAATAGTGTTAGCTTTTATTTGCTAATACTACAGTAAGAATTTTTTTGTTCATATTCATGAGGGATATTGGTTTGTAGTTTTCTTTTCTTTTTTTTTTTTTGTATTGTCTTTCTCTGGTTTCAATATGATGGTAATACTTTTCATTCAATAAATTGCGAATTGTTTCTTCCCTTTCTATTTTCTGGAAGAGACTGTGTAGAATTTGTGTTAATTATTTAAGAGTTTGGCAGAATTCTCCATATGGGTCTGGAGATTTCTTTTCTGGTAGCTTTAAAATTATTAATTTAATTTCTTTAATAGCTATGGGTCTAGGCAAATTATCTATTTCATATTAGGTGAGTGGTGGTAGTTTGTATTTTTCATTGAAATAATCCATGTCAGTTAACTTGCCAAATGTATCTGTATAGAGTTGTTTCATAATATTGTTTTTCCTTTATTATTCTTTTGATGTCTGCAGGGTATGTACTGATAGCCTGTTTCATTCCTGATATTGGTCATTTGTGACTTCTCTCTTTTTCCTTTGTTAGTCTTTCTAGAAATTTGTCACATTTACTAATATTTTGAAGAACCTTATCTTGGTTTCATTGACTCATTCGATGTTTTAAATGATACTGATTTTAGTTCTAATCTTAATTATTTCCTTCTTTCTTATCACTATGGGTTTATTTTGCTTTTCTTTTTCCTGATTCTTGAGGTGGAAGCTCTAAAATTCCCTCAACTTAGTTGTATATTTGAAAATTTCCATAATAAAAAGTTGAGAGGGGGAAGTGAACTAAAGCATAGACCGTTCACATATCCTTCTTGACCTTCACATCTATCTCCACTCTAGTATAAACACTACCATTTGCCATTTACTTAAGTTCCTGTAATGCCTCACACATTTTCATCACTGAATTTTAGTTGTCTGTTTGCATTTATTTCCTCCATTAAAGTTTGAGTTCCTTGAGGATGGAAATTATGCAATTTACCTTTGTATCCTAAATAGTGGTCCAGGTACAACTTCAACTTGATAAAGAGCATCTACAAATAAATACCATACAGAAAATGCTGTATTTAATGGAGAAAGGTTGAAACACTGAATGCTTTCCTCCCATGATTGGGAATAAGAATGTATGCTTCATTACTCTTATTCAAACAGTACTACAAGTTTTAGCCCATGTATAAGACAAGGAAATAAAATGCATACAGATTAGGAAAAAAGATATAGAACTTTCCCTTTTGCAGATGACATAACTGTCTACACACACAAAAAAGTCCTCAGAAATCTCCAAAAACATTACTGTGATTAATAAGTGAGATCATCAAGGTTGCTGCTGCTGCTAAGTCGCTTCAGTCGTGTCCAACTCTGTGCGACCCCATAGAAGGCAGTCCACCAGGCTCTGCCGTCCCTGGGATTCTCCAGGCAAGAACACTGGAGTGGGTTGCCATTTCCTTCTCCAATGCATGAAAGTGGAAAGTGAAAGTGAAGTCACTCAATCATGTCCGACTCTTCGCGACTCCATGGACTGCAGCCTACCAGGCAAGGGGATTATAAAATTATCATACAAAAACCAGCTGTATTTTCATATAGTACAAATGACATATGGACACTGAAATTAAAAATATAATACCATTTATAATCACTAAAAATGAAATACTTAGATGTAAACATTAAAATATAGAGGGTTTATATACTAAAATCCACACAAAACTGATGAAAGAAATCAAAGACAATCTAAATTAATGAAGAGAAATATCATTTTCATGAATTAGGAGACTCAACATAGTAAGGATGCTAATTTTCTCTAAATTTATACATAGGTTTAACACAATTGCTATCAAAATCCTCCAAAATACTTTACAGCCCAAATTAAATATATATAATATATTACAGACAAAATTATTACAAAAAACATATTTGGAAAGGCAAAGGGACTAGACTAGCAGAAACAAATATGCAACCAAAAGTGAAATAGAAGGAATCAGTCTACCCAATTTCAAGACTTATTAGGACCTCCCAGGTGGCACTATTGATAAAGAAACTGCCAAACAATGCTTGGAGACATAAGAGACTCAGGTTCAATCTATGGGTTGGGAGTATTCTCTGGTGTAGGGCATGGCAACCCACACCAGCATTCTTGCCTGGAGAATCCCAAGGACAGAGGAGTCTGGCAGGCTACAGTCCATAGGGCTGCAAAGAGTCAGATATGACTGAAGTGACTTAGCATGCACACATAATGATCAAAACTGTGCGCTACTGGCAGAGATAGACCCATAGACGAATGGAACAAAATGGAGAAACCAGAAATAAACCCATACCAATTTGCCCAACTGATTCTTGACAAAGGTGAAAAAAACATTCAATGAAAGACAGGAAACCTTTTCAACAAATAGTGCTAGAGTATTTGCAATGCATAGACCAAATAAAAAGAAAAATCTCAACCTAAATATCATAACTTATACAAAAAAGTAATTTGTAATTGAATGAATTTAAATGGCAGGTGTAAATGTAAGGTATAAAACTTCTACCAAGAAAAAAAATAGGAGAAAATATTTGATCTAGGGCCAGGCAAACAGTTCTTAAACTTGACACCAAATGTACAATCTGTAGAAGGGAGAATTGGTAAGTTTGACTCCATCAAATTTAAACTCTTTTTCTCTGCAAAAGGTCCTATTAAAGGATAAGATGATAAACTACAGACTGGGGGAACATATTTGCAAATCACATATCTAATACAGGACTATATAAAGAACTCTCAAAATTCAACCATAAAAACTGAAAATCCAATTAGAAAATGGGCAAAAGACTTGAAGAGATATTTTACTGAAGAAGATGAACAGGTGGCAAATAAGCACATAAAAATGTTCAACATCATTAATCACTAAAGGTTAACACATTAAAATCACAACAATATATCATTACACATAAATAAGTACGATTGAAAAACAATAATGACAGAAACAAAGGCAAGGGAGTGAAGAAACTGGATCACTCATGTTATTCGGAATGTAAAATGGTAGAGCCACTCTAGGAAACAGTTCGTTTTCTTAAAGAATCTCAACATACAACTATCACATGACTCAATGGTTGCTATCCTGGGCATTTAACCTAGAGAAGTGAAAACTCAAATCCATATGAAAAATTACACATGAATGTTTACAGCAGCTTTATTTGTAATAGCTAAAAATTGCAAACAGATGTCCTTCAATGGGTGAACGGTTAAACAAATGGCGGTACATATGTACTATGAACTATTATTCACCCCCCTCCCAAAGGAATGAGCAACAATCTGGGTAAAAATGCCAATCTCTGAAGATTATGTACCGAGTGATTTTATTTATATAGCTTTCTTGAAATGACAAATTATAGAAATGGAGACTAGATTAGTAGCTGTAAGGAGTTAAAGGAGGTGGAGTAGAAAGGAATCGGATGTGGCTATAGAAGTGCAGAATGAGTGGTGATGGGAATTTCCTTATAGTGATGGAAATGTTCTTCATCTTGACCACATCAGTGTTAATACCTTCACTGTGATATAATACTATAGTTTTGGAAGATGTTATCATTGGGGGAATCAGGACAAAGAGAATACAAGATCTAAGTTCTTACAACTACATATAAATCTACAATTATCTCAAAATAAAAAGTATAATAAAAAATGACAGAATAATACATAACACTAGAATGACTAAAACTAAAAAGGCTGAAAATATCAAATGTCTCTAAGGACACAAAACAACGTAAACTTTCATTACGCCGCAGGTACGCTTGTAGATTGGTGTGACTACTTTGGGAAAGTACTTGGCTTTATCCACCGAAGTTGAACATATGTATGCCATATGACCAGCAGTTTCACTCCAGATATACATATCCAGCAGAAATGTTTAGAAATGTGTTTCAAAGAACAAACATTTTTGTTAATTTTCTCAAACGAGAAACAATCTAAATGCTCATCAACAGTAGAATGAATATATTATAGCACATTCATATACGGAAATGTTACACCATGGTGAAAATTTTTAAAAATTAAGCGCCATGTAGTAGCATTTGTGAGCCTCAGAAACATAAGTTTGATTTAAAAGATAAATATATAAAACAGGTTTCATTTGCATGAATCTCAAAGATGGACAGAACTTACTTGTGATACTAGAAGCTTGGATGGTGGTTTGAAAAAGAAGATGGGCTACTGATGAGGAGCAGCCTAAGGGGGACTTCTGAGGTTCTTAACCTGGGTGTATTCTCTTTGTCATAATTCATGAGGTTGAACACTATGGCTTGATGTGAGTAACAGATGTACTTTCTTCTATGTACATCATATAACTGAAAAGGTGATTTTTTTAAATGATAAGAACTTAAGGAGAAATTGGTAAATCCATTCTCTATGATTGGCCACCTGGTGCAAAGAACTGACTCATTGGAAAAGACCGTGATGCTGGAAAAGATCGAAGGCAGGAGAAGGGGACGACAGAGGATGAGATGGTGGGATGGCATTCCCAACTCTATGGACATGAGTTTGAGTAAGCTCCCGGGGTTGGTGATGGACAAGGAAGCCTGGCGTGCTGCAGTCCATGGGGTCACAAAGAGTCGGACATGACTGAGGGACTGAACTGAACTGATTTTCTATGATGAAGACTTTAAGACATCTCTACCAATAACTGATAAATCAAACAACAAAAAAAGCTGAGCCAATAGGAAATTTGGAGCAACACAATTAACAACTGTAACCAATAATTTAAGCATGCAGAAATGTTTATAAAATTTATCAAGATAGAATATATTAACATTTGCTCTGCACTCTAAATCCTTTCCCCTCTCTGGAGCTCAAGTTTTTTGTTTACAAAAACCAGACACATGTATTTATATCTTTTTTTCTACCCTGTAGCATATTCTTTGAATCAATGAACTCAAAGTCAATTACCTGAACTGTGGAATAGAAAATGGGAACTCCAGGTAGAAAATCATTATAAATTAACATCTCAACATATTTATTAAGTGATACCTTGTGTACCAAGCACCGTATTAGCTTATAAGGTTACATAGCAACATAATACAGGATTTCTGGATTTGACAAATTCACAGTCTGGTAGAGGAGACTGATATGTAAAATAAAGATATCCACTGGTGTGCTGGAGTGGGCTGATACAGGCTCATGAGTGCCAACTGTTAATCATTTGGGAATTTTTGCCAGCCAGTTGTTAAACCATTGATAGCTTCAAATTGGCCATGGTGGGAGAACTTACACCATGGAAATCAACAAATACTACTAATTAGGGCTTCTTCACACCCTACAGGGAGCTTATTTATTAGCATACTACTGACTGCACCATAAAATAACCTGAGGAGTATTTGGCAATACAAAATCAACCATGTGTTGTGGAAGCATACACAACGCTCAACCAACAGGAAAAGAAAGTTCCAGAATATCCTCCTAGATCAGTTCAGTTTGACTTGACCAAAAAATAAAAAAAGTTTGTGTCAGAATATGAAGGTTGTCATAGCATTCCAAGAGAAGGCGTTGCATGTGAAAGCTGCTGAGACAGAAAGAGTCATGTGTCAGACAGGTCTGTAGCAAACACTTGTTCAGGTTGTGCACTGCACAAAAGCACTGTATCAATGGGTCATAATCTACATTTTTAATATTTTTCACTTTTTGCATGTTTTCATTATAATTATTTAATCTACAGATGGGTAATTTGTATTTTTTTTTCTGGCTTTTATCATAGTAAATAAGTGAAATGATTAGGCTTATTTCTATAGAGTTGGTCTTGATTTCTCCATTTTGCCTTACAAAGGTGATGTGAAATCAGTAAAACTCCTGTTGATCTGACAACATTTTTACAATCTGTGCTTCCAAAAGAGGAGCTTCTTTTCTGACAGATGTACTAGTTAGGGGGCATACCTCTATATTTTTAAAAAATGCCTGATGGTTTAATCTAGATAATTCTAATGTTTCATTTTGCAGTTAATATCATCTACATTTACCCCACCAGAATGTATGCTAGGTCTCCACTTTAAATCTGTAAGTATTTTCACTAAGACATGATTCATATGTAATTATATTTCATAACTAATACTTAATAACAACAATCTATTTGTAACAAGTCCAATTGGGTAATGATTCAATCTGTCATATATCTGCTATTGATAAATGAGCAGATATATGACACACCTATTTTTTCCTTGATGAAGAAGTGTGTTTTTTCTAATTGCCACAAAGGTGCTATGTGGGCGGGTAGAGCCAGGTAAAGGGGAATCAGGGCATAGGGAGTGGGAATGCAGGGGCACAAATACTTTCACTTTATGCTCCAGTTTCTTGAAAGTTAGGATATAATGTTTTCTATTCAATAATTTATTCATCTTTTCTTAGTTGCCTACTACTTGCAAGCTAAATTCTGTAGAAACTATATGAAGCGCATAGTAGGGAATCAGGTAATGTATAATTTAATTAATACGTAAGCAAAAATTTATTAAAGAAATGTCTAATTCTTATAATCACCAGGACTCTGGAAAAAGCCCTTATGATCAGGACACACTAAATCTCCAACAAACCCAGCAAGACAAAATAATATGAACCTGTGTGTCCAGAGGGCCTAAATGAAATGAGGATGCTAAGATAACATTTAAAAACAACTTTTGGTATGCACCTTTTTTAACTGGCATTTTTATTTATGGCAGAACCACATTGTTCCTCATTTTAAAAGCAAGAAATCACAGTTGCAAAGAAATATATCTAAGGTTGCATGGCTTGTGACAGTGGAAATATAGCTAGATTCCTCTGATGACTGCTATCCTTGCAGTGATTCCTGCAGACTTGAGCATTTTCCTCTTCATGATGATAAGAGTGAATCTGTCTAGGACAATCTTGGCTGCTGGGCTGTATTGTAAAAGATGACTGACTAGTTAGAGGTTGAAGGGAATCTTGCCACCAAGTTTGAGGCTTAGAATCATTAACTGAATGGAAAGGAGAATTTTCCCAAATTACCTAGATATCATGCTTATGCTTTTGAAGACTAAAGACAGGCAATACATTTGCAAACAATGATAATGGGAACAAATATAACAGATTACTTAAATGCCTAAAAAACACCATATAAGTGATTTTTCTGTCCATGTTTTACCTTTAAATTCATACAGTTGAAATTAAAATTTGTTTTACAGTTACTTAGAACAACTATATCTACTTGTACTATAGTAAAGTAATCCTTTATTCCAAATTTAGGGGGATATTTATTTTAATTCTGACAAAGTTCTTAGAAGTAGTGTTTTATGACCGTCTTTACCAAAGGATAAAATGTCTGATTATTCACTTTGGATAGCTAGGAATGCTAAGCTCTTTTAGCTGATTAAGAGATTTTTCTCATGTGGTAACATGTCTATTATCTGGGATTTTATGCTTTTTGACTAACAGTGCTTAAAGGCAAGTATTTGGTTGTGCTTCCACTCCTAAAGGTATAGGGGGATATAGAGAGTCATGGGATTGGAAACCAGGAGCATGACACATATTTTCATGTTATCTGATTGTAAATGTCTCCTCCAATTAATTGTGGACTTCTTGAGGTTAGAAAGTGAAAGTGAAAGTGAAGTCGCTCAGTCGTGGCCGGCTCTTTGCGACCCCATGGACTGTAGCCTACCAGGCTTCTCCATCTGTGGGATTTTCCAGGCAAGAGTACTGGAGTGGGTTGCCATTTCCTTCTCCAGGGATCTTCCCGACCCAGGGATTAAACCCTGGTCTCCCGCATTGCAGGCAGATGCTTTACCCTCTGAGACCAGGGGTAAGGCAGTTTACCTTTGTTTCCCAAGCTCTGGTCTAGGCATGTAGTAAGACAAATAGCATATTATCCTTCTTATATGTGGATCTAAAACAAACCAACCAAGCTCACAGATACACAGAATGATCGGTAGATGCCAGAGGAGGCTGGGGGTGTGGGGGACGGAGGGCGGAGGTGGAGGTAAAAGGAGAGAGAAACAAGTAAATGGGGTCAAAGGTTTAAGAAAGGAAATTTAAATTTAATACTAAAAAGCTATCTGAAACCACATCTTTGTGGACCATCTTGATGAATATAAAATAACATTATTATTATTTGTATGAAATAATATTAAAGAGCAAGAGTGGGAGGGGGAAGAAATATAATACACATAAAGTACACAATATTAAGCAAAGTGTACAACTCTTGAGAGTCCCTTGGACTGCAAGGAGATCCAACCAGTCCATCCTAAAGGAGATCAGTCCTGGGTGTTCATTGGAAGGACTGATGTTGAAGCTGAATCTCCAATACTTTGGCCACCTGATGCGAAGAACTGACTCATTGGAAAAGACCCTGATGTTGGGAAAGATTGAGGGCAGGAGGAGAAGGGGACAACAGAGGATAAGATGGTTGGATGGCATCACCGACTTATGATGAGTTTGGGTAAACTCTGGGAGTTGGTGATGGAAAGGGAGGCCTGGCGTGCTGCGGTTCATGGGGTCACAAAGAATAGGACATGACTGAGTGACTGAACTGAACTGAACAGCTCAATGAGTTTTACAAAGAGATACACCAGTGAAACCAATACCGAGATGAAGAAATAGAATATTAAAATAACAACCCAGAAACATCCCTCATGTCTGTTCGCCCTTGTTACCTAATGGAAAAATGGTACACCTATTTTACTTTTACCTTCATGGCTTAGTTTTGCCTCTTTTATAACTTGATATAAATGGAATAATTATTTCACTTAATATTATGCCTGTACATTTAATGATCTTATGTGTGAAAAGCATACATTTTTCTTTCACTGCTGTATGGTATCCTACTGTATGACTATCACACAATTTATTTATCTGTTTTTGTTTTTGTTCTAGTTTTAAACAAAAAAAGTATACAATAAAAATATCTCAGTAAATACAGTATGAATAAACTTTTACAGGCATCACGTTTCTCTGATTATACATGAATTTGGCTCTTTTAGTCAGTGGGGTAGAGCATTGGCTACTGAAGGAATAAATAAGGACAGATAGCATGGTCCATAGACACTGATGAAGTAGACAGGTAAGAAATACAGGCTGTGGCACACAAGTAAATGTGACTTGCTCTACAAATTGATGGAAGAAGGAAGAAAAATGTAGAGGAACCTGTTGAGAAAGCAGTAGTCAATGACAATTACGGATTACACTATCAGAAGAAACAGGAAATCACTAAACCCAGGATTATCTCTGGTGAACAATAAGAAAATATAAAATCAGTTTACAAAATTGAAGAGAATGACATATGAACAAGGCACCACTATACTATAGAGTAGAAAACACTTTGCAAGACAGTGAGGGACATTTTTTTTTCTTTTACATTTGTCTGCAAGATTTTTCATTTGCCTACACTGATAACTGGAATTAAAGGTTGTATGATCTGTTTAATGATCCAGAGAGAGACCCAGTGTAACAGCCTTGTTAGAGCTTCACTGAAGCATTAAGTAAGTGCCAATGTTAAGATCTTTTTCACTTAGTCTATGAGCACTGATTGCTGGAACAAAGTTGAGACTATGTGAGCAAAGTGAAATGAAAAACTGAATAATCAATCAACCAAATTCAAAGTAGCTGGTCATTCAGGATAATTCATACACAAAACACCGGCATATAATTCTTCTTGAAGAGCTTGTTTCTATGATTAGCTCAGTGTTCCCCGATATTCAACCTTTGTGTATCCAGATAGTAAGAGCCTGCTGCTCCTTAACCTTACACTTAGCTTCATTCATATATCACTTTAATGAAAACTACAAGTCATCTGCTACAAATGAATTGTTTCATTTATACCACCCATTACAATGGCACAGCTATAATTTTCCTGTATCTCTCCTTTATTTAATAATTCATGTTATTCAAATATTCAACAACCTAAAAGCAAGTCAACAATTTTGCTTGTAATTCTACATTATCAAAATGATGAGTCACACATACTAAGTGACATTTCAGTGTACAAAGAGTGATCTAAACAACTTTGCACCTGCACTTTTCAGGTTTCTTTACATTTGATTTTTAATCTTATACAATGCATTTTAATAAGTTTACTGAGCTCACCCTTCAAAGCATGTAATCCAGTATCATTTGGTATATTTACAGTTATGTAACCATCACCATAATCTATTTTTAGAACACTTTCATCATCCCAAAATACTTCTTTTGACTACAACTTCAAATCATAATTACATTTTTTAGTTAACAAAGAAGCCCACACATTAGGGTTAACTCCTGCTTTCGTTTTTTTTCCACTCAGTGACCTCACTCTCTGTCTGTGTGTTTGTACATGCATGTGTGTGTGTAAGTCATAATAGAGTTCATCTACTTCAAAGTTCTAAGTATTATAAAAATCCTCCTGCAACACTTTTTTATCAATAAAACTATTTCTGTTACCTTTGTTTTTTAAGTAGCAGAAGAGTATATTTAAGATTATTGGAATCGTACCATAGATTCTTAACTGAAGCTGAAACATTTTCAACCCTAGGGAGCTTTTTAAAAATGCAGATTTTCCTTAATGAAAGCAGGATGACATGGTAACTCCTGGAAAACTCTTTTCCTATGGCCCTGATGAAATACAGAATAAAACATATATATTACTGATGAAATGACTAAACAAAAGTTATCATGGAAGATTTTGAGAAAAGAGAAATCTACAAAATTGAATTAATTATATTTTCTGTACTAGCTGGGGGAGAAAAAAAAAAAGCTTTCTTCTCTTCTTACCTAAATAGAAATGGGCTATGACTATTTTAGTGGGTTACAATGCACGTACTTGAAACGACTTCCTAAGTTATGATTCCTCTCTATCACAAAAACACTGAAGCCCTGGAAGCATTTATTTCCCTTTCTGACACTGACTGACTGAATAGGTCTAAGCTGGAACAATCAGGAATTTGAGATTTAGGTGACAGGAGCCTGCCTCAATTTCCTTGAGTCTTGAAATACGTAGGCTCAAAGATCGAGCTACCTGTGAGCGTGATCGGCCTTCCACATAGATCAGAGGAGCAGAGACAGCAAATACACAGAGAGAAAGAGAAAAGAGTGAAGCAAGTATATGTAAATTAACAGACCAGGCAGAAAGAAAAGGGATCTGAGTGGTGAAGGAACTCTGCACAGCTTTGCACACTGTAGTTCCTATACCTTTCGAGGCTCTTGGTTCTGTGAGATATTTCCTTATGCTTAAGCTGATTAACTTTGCTTTGTGTTTCTGGAAACCCAGACAGTCCTATAAGTTGACTAGTTTAAAGTGGAACCTAAGCATTTACTTAAGTATCTAAATCATTCATGAGAGACACTAAAGAAATCAAGACACAAAATTTCTGCTTTTGATTAACGTAAAATCTTATTAGGAAAACAAACTAACAAAACTCTCCAAAACAATGCAGCTTATTCCATAATGAACATTAGGTGGTATAATTACGTGCAGTAAATAACAGAGAAATCCATGTGAGCTCCAGAAAAGAGGGAAGATCTTGGAGCTGGAGTTTTTTGTGTTAAATGTTGAACAATGAGTAGAGTTTGGTTAGATAAAAAGTTTGGTTAAATAAAAATGTGTTCTAGATTAGGATATAAAGAATGAGCCAAGAATGACAGGAGCTCTCTGAACTTCCTGTAACCAGATAAAAGGAAGGAGTTGTAGATCCTTAAGCAAAGGTGTATTGTGACCAAATGTTTGTATAAAAAGTTAAAACTGGGTGTGGTATGCTGTACAGTTCAGAGGCAAGTGAACTAACTAAATTGGAAGATGTTTTCTCTCTGACAGTGATTAGAGAGGGGAAGAATCTAGGACACGTGGAAGAAACACAGTGACTCAGATCAGTGCTTCTCAAACATTATTGTGTGCACTAATTGCCTTAGAATCTTCTTAATTGTTAACAATTTAAAGGAAAGGACAGAAAATAAACTAAGTAAAACATATAGTATTAAAATTGGAAAAATCAAATAAACAGCCCAAAGTCTATTTTGGCTAAATTTCATTCAAACAAGTCACACTGAACATCTTCTGTGTTACACAGATATGATAAGTTTATAAGGAATCAAGTTATACGGTGAAATTAAAACTACTTTTAAATCCTTTGAAAGGAATTTACTGAGTTCATAAAAAATACTTCTGAAAGTCCTGGGAATCTTAGATGTGTCACACCTGGATATATTTTTAATGAAAGTGTGCATCTGAATTTGTAATGGAATATTTTGCAGCTTTCACAGTCATCCATCTCAGAACAAACATCTGTCATACTAATCAGGAGATATATGATCTGCCTGAGTACTCATTTCCCATCTATAAGGGGCCAGTTTAAGCGTTCTCTGTTTTTTTTTAAACCATAGATAGTAGAGAGGAATTTCTTTCCAAAGACACTGTAGAAATTAATTTCTATAGTAAACTGAAGGAAACACTATGGGATTAGTTAGTCAAAGGAAACAAAAAACAGATTGAGCAATCTGTCTTTGTACGTATGTGTATACATACATATGCATTTACATATGTATGTATTTAACTAGCTATATCTATACTTCTGCCATCTACAAATCTGTAAAAGAAAAATCCTGAATAAATAAAGTGTAAATGGAAGCTTATTAAACTATAATTGCTATAAAACAATAGTTTCTCATCCTCTAAAATTTATATTTAAAAATTACTAAATGTATCTTTGTTCACTAAGCACTTTAATTAACAGCTATAACATGGTGATTATATTATTCAACATTTAAATGCTTAATTTGCAATCTGGAATTGCAGGCATTCCTTGATAAAGACATATTTTCATTTGTTGCACTTGTATTTTTAGTAGAAGACAAAAATAAAAAGACACTTATATGGTAATATGATACTAGATCCATAAACAAAAGTTTTACTCATTTTTTTCATTGCTCTTGAGATTTAAAACACAGTAACCATCTATATTTACACATTGAGCTGTTTGGATATTTTTCATGTTCTGAGAGGTTTGGAGTACTGTACCTGCCATCTACTGGAAGTCTAGGGGAGGTACATTTTGCCACTAGCAACTCAAGGCCTCCAGAGAGCAGTCTAGAAAATGCTCTCAGTGCTATTTGTGGAAATCATATCACAGGTTTTGAGGTCCTTTAAAGAAAATTAAATGTAAAATAACTTTATTAATCACTGGTGAAAGTACAGAAGGAACCCATATAAATTTGAGTAGGCAAACTAGAGATTCACCTCTGAAATGTCAAAAGTACTGAAAGGCCATGAGCAAAAAGATCTACAAATTTCCTTCCTAGCATTTGTATTAAAGGAAGTGTTCTGGCCATAGGAATATGTGTATATAATTCCCAACTGTATTACAAGTAGCTTTTAAGATCAAGGGAGTCAGGATTCTGAAACCTTCTCTAGTGACTTTTGTCTATTTCTGGGCTTCGGTGAGTTATGTAAATACAGATAAGGGTAATGGGGAAGAAGACAGGATAAACTCAGTCTACAGCTGAAATGTTGAATGACTGCAAAGAATGCAACACCACAGTCAGTTGTTTAATTACATTCTTTTTGACTCTATTTAATTCCTTCAGCTATGCTCTGGATCAGAATGGTTAGCTCCAGCCCTATGAGGGCTTAACATGTTGAGATGTCTAGACACTTACATATTCAGATGCCTAGATTTTCCTATTCAAATCATGGCAGTCTATTTTCTCACCCTAAATAATTTTGAAATAATATATCTAATGATCACTTTCTCCTGATTTATGGGAAAGCCCCAGACACTGAGTTACCCTTTAATTAAGTTTTTATTGAACTCCTTTAAAAATTATAATTTAAAAAACTTAAAAACATAAAACCTCCCAGCTTTTAATCACTTTACATTTCTGGTGGCTAGAAGTAATTCTTAGAAGTAATAAGCTCTAGAATTACATGATCATATACAGAGCTGCAGGGTTTCATACAGATTAACAGTGGCACTAAGAGGTAGAATAATTTAATTCAAGGACGTACAATTTAGTGGTAGAATTTAAACTGTAATTCAAGTCGTTTCACTCTAGTCACTATTATTTCTACTACTTTGCACTGCCTCAGATGTAATTATAAAATAGATATTGGACTTGAAATTGAGACAGGGAGCGTGAGCTATTTTCACGTGAAAAAAGGGAAGACAAGTGAGGAAGAATAAAGATATTTGCCAGGTATGTTCTTATTACTGTACATTAAGCATATTCACTTTTACTTTGAAATTCAAACAAGGCGATCACTAACCCATGTCAAATTTTTATACTTAAATTAACCCACCTCTTCTTAAACATATCGTGAGAACCTATAGAGACAAGGGATGTTCACAGTTAGAGAGTTTCAGAAACAAGCAGCACCCAGACATTTCTACGCCTAAGTGATGAAACAGTAGGACTTTGTGTCTAGCAACATTACAGATTATTAGAGACCCTGAAAATCTTCAACTGCAAACACTTATAAGTATGAGATAATAACTTAACAAATGCTGTTGAAAATGCATAGTCAAATTCATAGAGAAGTTGTAAAATCCCCAGGGACTAAAAGCAAGAGAAAATTGGAAACCAGATTAGTGAATTGATGCTGATAGTTTAGCAGCTTGAGGGGGTGAGGTACATTAGTCACTCACGTTATTGAAAGCAATATAATGAACATTATGGACCAAAACATTGGAAATGCTTGAGTTGGGGAGTTGCATCAGCAAACCTTCCCCTCACAGATGTATATATAAGTCCAGGACACATGAAGGGTTATGTTCTCAGGGTAAGAGTAGCTAAGGAAAAATTTGTGTACTGGCAAAGTGAAATGAGAGAAATTTTGTTGAGTTGACCTGGGATCTAGGTAGGAAAAAAAGTCTATAGAAAATTTGCATCCACAGAAAAGGCAAATTGCAGAATATGACCCTGGGCACTTTAGATAATAAGACTGAAAAACACTAAAAAATAAGTATATTTAAATGGATTACCGTAAATAGAGGAGGGTGGGGAGAGAGGCTCAAGAGGGAGGTGATACATGTACAATCATGGCTGTTGTACGGTAGAAACCCTGGAGGAGGGCATGGGAACCCACTCCAGTATTCTTGCCTGGAGAATCCCCATGGACAGAGGGGCCTGACAGGCTACAGTTCATGGGGTCACGCAGAGGCAGACGGAACTGAGCAACTAAGCACAGCCCAGTTGAAACCAACTGGTAGAAACCAACACAACAAGTAAACAAGTAAACAAGTAGAACCAATGGTAGAAACCAACACAACATCGTAAAGCAATTTTCCTTCAGTTATAAAATAAATTTTAAAAAGTAAATAAATAGAAGGACTAAAATATCTAAGAAATTAATAAAACACTATCAATAATGCATATAATAGATTACTTTGCAGCAATAAAAAAGATTAGGTAGATCTATATATGCTTATAAAGATCTCCAAATTTTCTTATAAAAATGCTAGTTACAAAAGCATCATGTAGTATAAATCCACTGTTGTTTAAAAGAATTAAAAAGGCAGTTGTTTGTTTGCTTAAAGGATGTTCATTCTCTTTTTTCATTGAAAAATTTTTCTTGAAATATAATTAATAAAAAAAGAGGCATTACTTTGCTGACAAAAGTCTATCCAGTCAAAGCTACGGTTTTTCCAGTAGTCATGTATGGATGTGGGAGTTGGACCATAAAGAAAGCTGAGCACTGAAGACTTGATGCTTTTGAACTTTGGTGCTGGAGAAGACTCTTGAGAGTCCCTTGGACTGCAAGGAGATCCAACCAGTCCATCCTAAAGGAAATCAGTCCTGAATATTCATTGGAAGGACTGATGCTGAAGCTGAAGCTCCAATACTTTGGCCACCTGATGAGAAGAACTGACTCATTGGAAAAGACCCTGATGCTGGGAAAGATTGAAGGCAGGAGGAGAAAGGGATGACAGAGGATGAGATGGTTGGATGACATCACCAACTGGATGGACATGAGTTTAAGCAAGCTCCGGGAGTTGGTGATGGACAGGGAAGCCTGGCGTGCTGCTGTCCTTGGGGTTGCAAAGAGTCAGACACGACTGAGCAACTGTACTGAACTGAACTAATTAATGAACAATATTATGTTAGTTTCAGGTATTCTACAGGATAACTTGATATTTGCCTACATTATGAAATGATTACCACAATAAGTCTAATAACCATCTGTCCCTATACAAAGTTATTATAATACTATTGACCATATTCCTTATTCTGTATACCACATCTTTGTGCCTTATTTATTTAATAATTGGATGTTTATACCTCTTAATTTCCTTCCCCTATTTTGCCCCAAGGAACCCTTCTCCCCTCTAAACAGCCTATTTTTTCTCTGTATCTATGAGTATCTTTTCATGTTGTTTTACTTGTTTAGCTTTTTAGATTTCACATAAAATTGAGATCATATTGGATTTGTCTTTCTCTGTCTAAATTATTTCACTTAGCATAATAGCCTCCAGATCCATCCATATTGTTGCGAATGGCAAGATATCATTTTGTATGATTGAGTAATATTCTATATATATATGTTATATCTTCTTTATCCATTCTTCTATTGATGAACATTCAGGTTGCTTCTGTATCTTGCTTATTGTAAATAATGTTGCAATGAACATTGGTGTGCATGTTATCTTTTGAATTAGTGTTTTTGTTTTCTGCAAACAGATACCTGGAAGTGAAATTGCTGAATGATATAACAGTCTTATTTTTAATTTTCTGAGGAACCTCCATACTTTTTTCCACAGTGGCTACACCAATTTATAATACCACCAAATGTGCATAAGAGTTCCCTTTCCTCCACAAAGGATGTTCAATTTCCTTATATTTGGCTTCAGTCAATTGTTTTGCTCCCTACAATTTTAAAATATAATGCGAGATGATTTATAATGAAAAAAATTGGGCCAGGCAAATTTGAAAAAAATAATGGGAAATAACTTTTACAAATAAAAATTATAGGAAAAAATAAAATTTTAGTCTCTGAATTTTTTTTTTTAAAAAAGGATTAGATATGGCTAAGGATTTAGCTAGTGAATAGAAAGATAAATTTGAAGAAACACGGAGAGACCAAGGAGATGGAAAAAATATAAAACAAAGATTAAGAGATGTGAGGTAAAATGAGAAAGTCACAGATATACGCAAGAGGAATTTCAGGGGGAATAGAGAGAAAATGGTGAAAAGTTTATCTATTAAAAGAATGGCTGAGAATTTTCCAGAAGTTATAAAACACTTCAGTCCTCAGATTCAAGAAGTAAATCCCAAGCAGTCTCTAAAGCAGCAAATGCAAATAAATGATTTTTAAACCAAGAGAATAGACAGACTAGAAGTGACAATTAGACACTGGTGTTTCTCAGTAGCAATAATGAAAAAGGGAAGACAGTAAATTACCTCCTTCAACGAGCTGAGAAAAATTTAAATTCTCACAAAAATGGATATTTTGTGCTCATTTAACATCATTTAGGAATGATATCAAAATGGACTGTAGTTACTATCAATAACTATCACTAAAGTGTTAGCCACTCAGTCATGTCTGACAATTTGTGACCCCATGGATTGTAGCCCTCTAGGCTCCTCTGTCCATGGATATTCCAGGCAAGAATACTGGAGTGGGTAGCCATTCCCTTCACCAGGAGATCTTCCCAACCCAGGGATCAAACCTGGGTCTCCTGCATTACAAGCAGACTCTTTACCATCTGAGCCACCAGGAAAGCTCATACTATCACTAAAGGAATTGCTAATGACTATTCTTCATGAAGAAAAGAATAATGAATTTATAAAGAAGGATTGAGTTCAAAAAAAGGAAGGTGAACAAATAAATTGGTAAAAAGTAGATAAATCTAAAAGAGTACTGACTTCATTAAATATAAGAATAATAATGATTAATTTGGGGAGAAGGAAAAGAACAAACAAGACTTAAATACCCAACAAACATACAGATAAGTTGGAGTGGTATTAAAGATTAAGGCCTTTTTATTTGGGGAAGGTCTGGTGTGATTATTAATTTTATGTGTTAACTTGACTGGGCCACAGAGTACCCAAATATTTAGTCAACATTGTTCTGGATATTCCCATGAAAGTATTTCTGGATGAGATTAGCATTTAGTAGACTGGGTGAAGCAGACTGCTCTCTCTAAAGTGAATGAGCCTCATTCAATCATTTGAAGCCTGTCTAGAACAAAAAGTGTGACCTTCCGATGAGTAAAAGAGTTTTTAAGTGTTTGAGCTCTGGGATATTGGCTTTTTTTTCCTTCCTTTGTACTCAAACTGAAACATAAGCTCTTTTTGGGGCTCAAACCCACTGGGCTTTGGACTAAAACTATAACCATCAGTATTTCAGGCTCTCAGATCTTCAGATTGAGACTGAAGCTAAATAGTTGCTCTCCTGAGCCTCCATTTGTCTGCTTAACCCTGCATATCTGAGATTTAACACCCTCCATTTTCATGCAAGTTGATTCCTTATAATAAATCTCTTTCATTCTCAATCTCTCTCTCTCTTGCTTTCTCACTCTCCACTTCACTTCACTTCAGTCGCTCAGTCGTGTCTGACTCTTTGCGACCCTGTGAACCGCAGCACGCCGGGCCTCCATGTCCAAAACCAACTCCTGGAATCCACCAAAACCCATGTCCATTGAGTCGGTGATGCCATCCAACCATCTCATCCTCTGTTGTCCCCTTCTCCTGCCCTCAATCTTTCCCAGCATCAGGGTCTTTTCAAATGAGTCAGCTCTTCGCATCAGGTGGCCAAAGTATTGGATTTTCACCTTCAACACCAGTCCTTCCAATGAACACCCAGGACTCATCTCCTTTAGGATGGACTGGTTGGATCTCCTTACAGTCCAAGGGACTCTCAAGAGTCTTCTCCAACACCACAGTTCAAAAGCATCAATTCTTCTGCACTCAGCTTTTTTCATAGTCCAGCTCTCACATCCATACATGACCACTGGAAAAACCATAGCCTTGACTAGACAGACCTTTGTTGACAAAGTAATGTCTCTGCTTTTCAATAGCTGTCTAGGTTGGTCATAACTTTCCTTCCAAGGAGTAAGCGTCTTTTAATTTCATGGCTGCAATCACCATCTGCAGTGATTTTTGAGCCCAAAAAATAAAGTCAGCCACGGTTTCCACTGTTTCCCCATCTATTTGCCATGAAGTGATGGGACCAGATGCCATGATCTTAGTTTTCTGAATGTTGAGCTTTAAGCTAACTTCTTCACTCTCCTCTTTCACTTTCATCAAGAGGCTCTTTAGTTCGTCTTCACTTTCTGCCATAAGGGTGGTGTCATCTGCATATCTGAGGTTATTGATATTTCTCACGGCAATCTTGATTCCAGCTTGTGCTTCTTCCAGCCCAGCATTTCTCATGATGTACTCTGCATATAAGTTAAATAAGTAGGGTGACAATATACAGCCTTGATGTACTCCTTTTCCTATTTGGAACCAGTCTGTTGTTCCATGTCCAGTTCTAAATGTTGCTTCCTGACCTGCCTACAGGTTTCTCAAGAGGCAGATCAGGTGGTCTGGTATTCCCATCTCCTTCAGAATTTTCCACAGTTTATTGTGATCCACACAGTCAAAGGCTTTGTCATAGTCAATAAAGAAGAAATAGATGTTTTCCTGGAACTCTCTTGCTTTTTCCATGATCCAACGGATGTTGGCAATTTGATTTCTGGTTCCTCTGCCTTTTCTAAAATCAGCTTGAACATCTGGAAGTTCACGGTTCAAGTATAACTGGAATTCCATCACTTCCACTAGCTTTGTTCCTAGTGATGCT
This sequence comes from Okapia johnstoni, assembly GCA_024291935.2. NCBI lineage: Eukaryota > Metazoa > Chordata > Mammalia > Artiodactyla > Giraffidae > Okapia > Okapia johnstoni. The sequence continues at coordinate 57,582,920 of CM044326.1, read as the reverse complement.
TCCTAAGGCCCACTTGACTTCACATTCCAGGATGTCTGGCTCTAGGTGAGTGATCACACCATCACAATTATCTGGGTCGTGAAGATCTTTTTTGTACAGTTCTTCTGAGTATTCTTGCCACCTCTTCTTAATATCTTCTGCTTCTGTTGGGTCCATACCATTTCTGTCCTTTATTGAGCCCATCTTTGCATGAAATGTTCCCTTGGTATCTCTAATTTTCTTGACGAGATCTCTAGTGTTTCCCATTCTATTTCCATTCTATTTCCATTTCTCACTCTAGTTCTAGCTGAATCTCTAATTCTATCTTTATCTCCCTCTGTATCTCTAGCCTACCAATTCTGTTTCCCTGGGGAACTCTGACTAAAACAGATTTTACCAACAGTGGTTCTAGAGGAAGAATTATAAATTGAATTGGTTCTGGGGTTTCTTGAATTGGCTTTCTAATCTGATTAGATTTGGGGTTTCCTGGTATCTCAGCTTGTAAAGAATCTGCCTGTAATGCAGGAGACCCTGGTTTGATTCCTGGGTCAGGAAAATCCCCTGGGGAAGGGGTAGGCTATCCACTCCAGTATTCTTAGACTTCCCTGGTGGCCCAGATGGGAAAGACTCTGCCTGCAATGCAGAAGACCTGGTTTGATCCCTGGATTGGAAAGATCCCCTGGAGGAGGGCATGGCAACCCACTCTAGTATTCTTGCCTGGAGAACCCCAGTGGACAGAGGAGCCTGGCAGGCTGCAGTCCATGGGGTCACAGAGTCGAGGACACCACTGAATAGAATTATAAGTTGAATTGGTTCTGGGGTTTCCGAAATTGGCTTTCTAATCTGATTAGATTTAAAGATGCTAATGACTCCATTTCCATTAGTAAAGACAGCACTGATAGTTCATGATCAGGCATGATCTGGCAACAAAGATAAGCAAAGTATCACCACTGGAGACTCCTAAACAGTCACTTACAAGAAGCAAGGATCTAAGTATCTGTGTATATGACACTTTTGAACATTTTTGTCAAACAATTATAAGGAGATCGACTCATTGTTCCTAATGTTTATAGACAAGATGGGAAAAGATAAGAATGAGCTCAGGGATTCAAATTCCCAACTCCAGTGCCACGTATATGATCTGAAAGCTCTGTCTGTGCTCCTTTAGCTGTAGGGCTAAAAGTCTAAAGCAGAATCTCAATCTGCAGCTGGCTGAATTACAACTTCCAGCCTGGTAGGGTGTCTACTATTAAACAGCATTGATTGGAAGGGATCCGGATACTGAAAGGTGGCACGGGGACACATGAAAAGATCTTGATGAGGCCAAGGACACTGAGTCCCTAATTCTGATTAATTGTTTTGCCAAAGGAAGCAGTCTCTCTACTCACAATGGAAGAGTCCCTTTCAACCCCAGTAGAAGCAGCCTCTCCACCCCTATTTGAGCGGATTAACCCTGTAATGCCTGATGAGATAGTAAAAGCGGCTGCACACGTGACAGTGCAGATTGCTCTCTACTCCTCCATGCTGCTAGACCTACAACTAGACTCAAGTCCCAAGGCCCCTGAAGCTGAAGTACAAAGTGTGACCCATGAGGACGTGCAGTTCATTCCAAAAGCAAACAAACAAACTTAGTTTTCCAATTTGTACAGACAGAAATTTGGAGAACGTGTGTGGGAATGGATAAGGATGTGGGGTAATGGTGTCAGAAATATAAAGTTGGATCAGGCCAACTTTACCGATATGGGCTGACTAAGCAGAGATTCTGCATTTAATTATACATCTTAGAGAGTTAGAAAGGGATCTAACAATATGGTTGGTTGGTTGGTTGGCTAAAACATAAATCAAAAGGTGGCCCACAGTGACCAAGTTGTAAATGCTGGACCAACTTTGGTTTAATGTAGGGGAAGGGAACCAAAGGCTTAGGGAGACTGGACTGCTAGAGTGGATTTGTCACTTAAGAGCTATTCATTCACCTTGGAAACGTTCGGAAGACACACTTTTCAACACAACTACAAGGAATAAATCTGTGAGGTGAACCCAACAGCCCTGGAGAGCTCTGTTTGCTCATCTTTCTAAACTAGACCTTACATTGGGATCTGCTGTCATTTTGAAACCTAAATGCAACAAAGTAAAGGAATTCCAGTTCAGTTCAGTTCAATCACTAGGCTCTGCAACCCCATTGATGGCAGCAGGCACCAGGCTTCCTTGTCCATCACCAACTCCTGGAGCTTGAGGAAGAAGAGAATGAATCCCAGTGGCAGGGGGCAAATGGCACCACTAGGCTGCCAAAGAAAGTGACTGTGGTTACTGCAGTGAACAGCAGTCAAAGCAGCAATTTAGTTCAGTCAATCAGTCGTGTCCGACTTTTTGCAACCCCATGAACCCACAGCACTCTAGGCCTCCCTGTCCATCACCAACTCCCGGAGTTCACCCAAACTCATGTCCATTGAGTTGATGATGCCATCCAACCATCTCATCCTCTGTTGTCCCCTTCTCCTCCTGCCCTCAATCTTTCCCAGCATCAGGGTCTTTTCAAATGAGTCAGCTCTTCACATCAGGTGGCCAAAGTATTGGATTTTCACCTTCAACACCAGTCCTTCCAATGAACACCCAGGACTCATCTCCTTTAGGATGGACTGGTTGGATCTCCTTACAGTCCAAGGGACTCTCAAGAGTCTTCTCCAACACCACAGTTCAAAAGCATCAATTCTTCAGCGCTCAGCTTTCTTTATAGTCCAACTCTCACATCCACACAGGACCACTGGAAAAACCATAGCCTTGACTAGACGGACATTTGTTGACAAAGTAATGTCTCTGCTTTTTAATATGCTGTCTAGGTTGGTCATAACTTTCCTTCCAAGGAGTAAGCATCTTTTAATTTCATGGCTGCAATCACCATGATTTTGGAGCCCCCAAAATAAAGTCAGCCACTGTTTCCCCATCTATTTGCCATGAAGTGATGGGACCGGATGCCATGATTTTAGTTTTCTGAATGTTGAGCTTTAAGCCAACTTCTTCACTCTCCTCTTTCATTTTCATCAAGAGGCTCTTTAGTTCGTCTTCACTTTCTGCCATAAGGATGGTGACATTCGCATATCTGAGGTTATTGATATTTCTCACGGCAATCTTGATTCCAGCTTGTGCTTCTTTCAGCCCAGCATTTCTCATGATGTACTCTGCATGTAAGTTAAATAAGCAGGGTGACAATATACAGCCTTGACATACTCCTTTTCCTATTTGGAACCAGTCTGTTGTTCCATGTCCAGTTCTAACTGTTGCTTCCTGACCTTCCTACAGGTTTCTCAAGAGGCAGGTCAGGTGGTCTGGTATTCCCATCTCCTTCGGAATTTTCCACAGTTTTTGTGATCCACACAGTCAACGGCTTTGGCGTAGTCAATAAAGCAGGAATAGATGTTTTTCTGGAGCTCTCTTGCTTTCTCGATGATCCAGTGGATGTTGGCAATTTGATCTCTGGTTCCTCTGCCTTTTCTAAATCCAGCTTGAACATCTGGAAGTTCACGGTTCACATATTGCTGAAGCCTGGCTTGGAGAATTTTGAGCATTTCTTTACTAGCGTGTGAGATGAGTGCAATTGTGTGGTAGTTTGAGCATTCTTTGGCATTGCCTTTCTGAGGGATTGGAATGAAAACTGACCTTTTCCAGTCCTGTGGCCACTGCTGAGTTTTCCAAATTTGCTGGCATATTGAGTGCAATTAGAATAGTATGAATCAAGTAGCTGACCATGGTATTCCTAGATATGAACTAAATAGCAAGCCTACTAATTTCTTGATCTGTATAAGCAGAAAAAGTCTATGTTAAGTGACTAAAAGTTTAACTTGAATATAAAAAGAGAGAGTCACAGCCCCTCAATCAGTTCCCAGACTTTAGCCATTTTACAGACATAGAACCTTTTAAATGCAAGGGTCTTGAGGAAAGACCCTGGTACACTGCTAGAAATTTATACTGCTAATCTTTATCTCAATCCTCCCCTCAAGGGATCTATAGCCTTTTACCAGGATAGCCGTGCACTGGGGGAAAAGAAATAATCAGAACTTTCCAGGCTCTGAACTGCCACTCATTCCAAGAGAAAAGCATCACTGTGGTCCATCAGTTACAGTAGGGCCTTATGGAGGTCAGGTGATCAATTTTAGCGACTCACAAGTGTGACTCACAGTGAAGATAGATATGGATGTGGGTTCCCACATCCATACTGTGGCTATTTCTCTAGTTCCAGAATGTAATAATTGAAATAAACATACGCTGCAGGTGAGAGATTGCTCAGATTGGCCCTCTGATCCGTGGTAAGAAGGCTATCCTCGTGGGAAAGATCAATTGGAAGCCAGCAGAACTGCCTCTACCTAGGAAAATAGTCAACCAAAAGCAATTCTACATTCCTGGAGAGAATGCAGAGATTAGCACCACTATCAATGGCTTGAAAGAGGCAGATGTGGTTATTCCCACCACATTCCCATTCAACTTCCCTACTTGATCTGTGAAGAAGTCAGACGGATTGTGGGAAAGATAGTGGATTATTTTAAGTTTAACTGAGTAATTACAATTGCAGCTGCTATACCAGATGGGGTTTCATTGTTTTACCAATACACTCTGGTATCTGGTACTCTGGTATATATACAGCTTTGATCTGGCAAATGTTTTTTTCTGCATACATGTCAATAAAGATCACTAGAAGCAGCTTACTTTCAGTTGGCAAGGCCAGCAATACAATTTCACTGTCTTACCTTAGGGGTGCATCAACTCTCCAATCCTATGTCATAATTTAGTTTGCAAGAATCTTGACTGCCTTTCCTTTCCACAAGAAATCACTCTGATTTATTACATTGATAACATTATGCTGATTGGACCTAGTGAGCAAAAAGTAACAACAACTCTAGACTTATGGGTAAAACACTAGTGTCAGAGGGTGAAAATAAATCCTACAGGAATTCAGGGACCTTCCACATCAGTGAAATTTCTAGGGCTTCATTACTGTAGGCCATGTTGAAATATGCCTTCTAAGAAATTTGAGTGCTGAGTATTGATGCTTTTGAACTGTGTGTTGAAGAAGACTTTTGAGAGTCCCATGGATTGCAAGGAGATCCAACCAGTTCATCCTAAAGGAGATCAGTCCTGAATATTCATCGGAAGGACTGATGCTGAAGCTGAAACTCCAATACTTTAGCCACCTGATGCAAAGAACTGACTCATTTGAAAAGACCCTAATGCTGGGAAAGATTGAAGGTGGGAGGAGAAGGGGATAATGGAGGATGAGATGGTTGGATGGCATCACTGACTCAATGGACATGAGTTTGAGTAAGCTCTAGGAGTTGGGGATGAACAGGGAAGCCTAGCGTGCTGTAGTCCATGGGGTTGCAAAGTCAGACATGACTGAGTGACTGAACTGAACTGAACTGAAGATGAAGGGTAAGTTATGGAACAACTGAAAAAGAGATACAATGCCTAGTGGACCTCTTTGGAATTTAGAAGAAACAGATTCCAAACTTGCGTGAGTTATTCTGGCCCATTTACTGAGTGACCTGAAAAGCTGCTAGTAATTGTGGATTAGGGAATGAACTGCTTGAGGAATTGCATAGGTGCACTTGCCTTCAGCCTCCACAAAGTAACTGGGAAGCACTGCAACTGGAGAGCTCCAAATAAAACAGAGGGAATAATTTTCAAAAGAAAAATCAATGGCGGGCTTCCCTGGTAGCTCAGTGGTACAGAATCCGTCTGCCAATGAAGAAGACACACATTTGATCCCTGATTCCAGGAAGATCTCACGTATTTCAGAGCAACTAAGCCTGAGCATCACAACTATTGAGCCCGTGTTCTAGAGCCTGGGGGCTGCAATTACTGAGCCCACATGTCACAACTACTGAAGCCCACTCCCCCTAGAGCCAGTGCTCTGCAACAAGAGAGTAGTACCCTTTCCCTGCAACTATAGAAAAGTCCATGCAGCAACAAAGACCCAGCATAGTCACAAATAAATAAATAAAATTATTAAAAAAATCAATGAATATAATCTATCCTACAACAAATGAATGAAAGGAATTTGATGCTCTTCTGTCTTCTAGTGTCCAAGCTAGAAGTTCCTTTCAGTAGCCCCTTAAAACAAGAGGCACTGTGCTTGACAGCTAAATATTATTAGGGATCCTTAATTTATTTGACTCATAAGCAGAATTTTTCACAGGTAACACATTTCTAAGTCAGATATAAAACACATAAACCACTAAAGAAAATAAAAATAAGGATTCATGTACTGTGTGAAAAGATTGAAAGATAAACAGAAAACTAGGAATAATGTTGTAACATATATGTAAGGCGATAGATTAATAACCCTAAAATAAAAACAACTTACGAATCATTAAGATAAAAATAGACATTCCGAGGGAATAAGATCATGAACAGATTATCAATAAAATACACATATCCAATAAAGATGTGAAAAATATTTATCCTCATGAATGATTAAAAAAAAAAATTCTATCATTGATGCAGTCCAGACAGGTCAGACTCCTAGGTCACAGAGGAGGGTGGGAAAATGAGAAAAGAATCTGAGGGAGCAAACAGAAAATATCTCACACAGCAAGCTTTGCTAAATAGTCTCTGAGATTTTCCAATAAGATATCTATACATCTGCATACAGGAAATAGGATGAAAATTTGCAGACCTTTGTTTGGTACGGTTTGGCCCTTTTGATAGGTATGCCTAAACTATTTTGGAAGAGGCAGGAACCATTGTTTCCTTAATAAATCAAAATAAAAGCTAGTGGGATTTTACCATCAGCAAAAATTGTAAAAAAACAATTTACTTACCCTAGAGGATTTCCTCTATGCTGCAGGAGTATGGTATAGTCCTCCCATCACAGAGTGAGAAATTTGTAGCTCCTGAGACTAGTACAATTTGATCAGTTGAATTTCTATACCACCTCCAGGTATAGAGCTAAAAATGAAGAAGAAAAATACCTTATTATTACTTGGAAATTACATCCAATTGAGAGTTACATACATTGAAACTATTGATCAGTCACAGTGAGTATTAACATCTTGAATTTTTTTTCCAATTAAGATGTAAAGATTCAAAGCATAGTCTAGCCCAGATTTGCAAAATCCTACAACAATGATTATTTACTTACATGTTCAGTTGTTTGTTCAGTTCATTCAATGTACTTTTATGTAGCCTATGTCAAGAATTGTTTGAGATAATAGATACCCAGAGGCAAATTCCTTCTGGAACTCATAGTAAGTAATGAAGACAAATATAAAGTGTTACACAATATGATAGGAGGCATTTGCTACAAAGTGAAAGGGGCTATGAGAACACAAAAGAGAATTTCTGAGGATGGATTTCTTAAAAGCAGAGCCTAAGAGACAAGGATTCTTGTTCAAGTGATTTATTGAGGGAGTATGTTCAAGTGAAGCATAATACAGAGTGAGGGCAGCAAGAATCTAGGCAAAGAGGTAAGTTCAGTAGTTTCGCTTTGGTCTGATTCTTCAAGAAGCCCTGGGTCGTGAGCAGCGTGATAAAGTTATTCCACCTTGAAATAAAGGCCCAGACCTTGTATCAGTGAGGCCCAGTTTCCAGGATGGCCCTGGGGAGAGGGCATAAGCTCTCAGGCATTTTCAAATGTGGAGGCTTCTGTTGACCAGGGGCAGCTCAGGCATATCCCTGTAGTCCATTAGCTGTCACCACTCACAGCAGCTGGGAGACGGGTGCACTGGCCCAGGAATAGAATCCGTGTCTACTGCATTCCACCATTTACACCATTCAGACCCACTTGATTCTCACATTACATTCATATCATGATGGTACAACTTCTCCATGATTTGGGGTGTTCAAAATTCCTGGAGGAACTTCCAGGAGGAGGGTTAGTGAGACAAAGTACAGTCCTCACTGCACTAGCACTGGCCAGTCGCCTTCTCTACTCACTCATTCTATTCTAGAGTCCTTTCTGCCTTGGATAATATATTTGTTGATTTGGGTAGCTTGCCAGTAAGGTGACCAACACTGTCAGCCCTGGCAGATCTGAATCCCTGGTTACCCTGACCGTTCTAGGTCATGGTTGCTGTATTAACCCACTTACCGTTACACATGCACTATTAAAGTGGAGTCATCTCCCAAGAGATGACTCATGGGATCACTTGTGTACCAAAAATATTCCTCCCTACCCCACAATGCAACAAGTTTTACTTCCTGCTTATCAGAGTTGTTGCCCCTGCCAGTATGGTAATTTTCCTTTTTTTCCTGCTGGTCTATTGGTACAAGGAGCCCAGAATAACCAGTGGCAGCTGCAGCCTTAATTTCAGTGGAAAACTTAAAAACCAATCCTCTTCTTGAGGCCTCTAGACACACAAAGCCTAAATATGAAGGATCAGAAAGCACAAATTCATCAAGTTGGTTACTGTCAGTTATAGGTGTTGGCTGACTCCCACTTAACCTCCATGCCTTGATAATCAGATCCATATATCCCGCCTGTTGGGGACACAGCACCATGTCACAGGGTGTCATCTTCAAGCCTCAGCTCACCTTCAAGAGGCCATCCCAGCACTCTGTCTAGCTGGCAGCTTCTGAATGGTATAGTACATAGTAGGAACAATACACCTCATTTGTCACATATGGGTCTTGGTTCACAGCAATATACTGGATTTCATGCTGGTAGATCAGACCTTTGAATTGTGGGTGCTGGCTGAAGCACAGTGAATAGGAGATGCAAATTTATATCCAGAATATGAATTAATCACCATCAGATTAAATGGTTTCTCTTTCTAGGGTTAAGGGGTCCACTTTTATCAGTTTGCTTACATTGACTGGGGGCTCAGTGCTGGTCTTTGGGGCTGACAGGTTAGATAGTCAGCCACGGTAGTAGCCAGATGGACTGTACTGAGATGGAGCCTGTTTTAACCCATCCCTATCAGGACTCTGACTTGTATCACAGGCTTGCTGAGGCTATGAAATCAGCCTCCTTCACACGTTTGCCACTCTTAACAGTTAAATCCTACGTCTGGTTGTCAGTTCAGCCTGCACTTTGGCAACAAGAGGCATAGGTCCCTAATTGGAGTCAAGTATGTTTTACTTTAAATTGGAGATGGAGTCTAAGCCTGTCGTTCTCTCTCTTCAAGGCATTAATGGTGCTTAGCATCCGTTCCCAATACCTCAATCTTCGTAGTTATTACTGACCTGAAATTCTTAAGCCTCAGAACATTACACAAGCTATGTCCACCTGTATCCCATCCATGATCACCAGAAGTGAAAGTCTCAGCAGTTGTATTGCTGCAGAATGTCAGACTTTGTGGTCATCTGGCTGGTGAATGATCTGATCTCAGCCTCCCATCCTTAGAGACTACTTTTTCTAAGATCATTCCTGGTACTGACTATCTTAGGTTGGCTTTTCTGAAAGCAGAGCCAGAGATAGGGATTCTTGTGCAAATGATTTGGTGAGGGAGCTCTCTCAGAAGAAACCATAAGTTAGTGAGGAAAGCAGAATAAGGCAGAGAATGAAGCTAGGTAGAGAGATAGCAGAGGTCTAGCCTTAGCGATAACCTGGTAAACTCTAGAGCATGAGGGGCACACTGAGTGGTCCACCTTGAGGCAAGAGGGTCCCACCTTCATCTCCCCATGTCGTCAGTTCTGGGACAGAGGACATTTCAGATATTTTTGAGTGAGGAAGATCCTGTTGGTGGGATGCAATTTCCTGGTATTAATAAAAGGGATCTGGTCTGGGTACCAGCAGCTCTCCTATAGGAGGAATGAGAAACTCTTTGCTAAGGAATTAGAAAAGATTTTGTCATGAAGATGACACTTGGCTTGTTAGGAAGAGAAGAGAGGTAATGTAATTAGGCTAAAAGTGGAGTAGCCAAGGTAGGGGGTGAAGAGTAATTCAGGCACAAGATCACTGACTTCAAATCTGAAGGAGAGTTGTGCTCAGAATCATATATACTTGATTTCAACATTCTCCTGAACTCAGTGGAAGCTCATCTACTAGGTGTTAATTTTTATTTTTATTTAGTTTCTTTTGTTTCTTTTTCTTTTCCTTTTTGGATTATTTCTTTAAGCTATAGGCTGCCAATTCTTCCTGGCAGTAGTATTACTGAATATAGCTAGTTAATGAGGTATGCTGGGGTTAGTTTACAACATTTACACTAATTAAGGTATTTAAACATCTCACTAGAATAATAATAGACACCTTATAGAAAGGCTGTATACTTTGGCAGATGTTAAAAAGGAAAAACTGTGTATGGGAGGTAGTCTTGCCAGGGGCTCCAGAATTTCTGAAACAGTGTAGTATATAAAGGTTTATATTTAAAGTAAAACTGTAGCAAAATGGCCAAACTGGGTTAGAAAAAGAGGAAACTGTATAATTTTGGATTATCCCAATTTATTACTTGCAAGATAAAATACATAAGAAAAAACACAAAACTGACATTTGACCAATAGCATTACATTTTGAAATTTCTACATTTGGGACTTACAATTTGAGTAAAAATGCTGTCTTTCATATAGCTGTTCGGATAATCACCATCATTCAGTTGAGTTACAACCTTCTGGGAAAAGGTGCAGGGAAGGAAAGGCTCAAGGCTAGGTATTTGCAAGTGCATTTGGGTGAATGTGCATATTTGTATGCCTGTCTGTGAAGTGAGAGACTTTTTTTTTTGTATCTGTGCAATTTCAAAACCAAATACAAATAATCTCCATTTTGAACTGTGCATACCTGTGTATCTCTGGTGTAGTGTGTAGGTAATCAAGATTTCACACCACAATAAAGCCAGCATTTGAAATTAGAAGAGGAGAAAAGACTTTCTTTAGAATCTACCAACCTGGAACTAGTGCTATGCAGCCAGAAGCTTTGGTTATTAAATGAAATCAAAAGCATATCAGGCTGCTCAACATCTTAAAAACCATTAGTGTTTCATTTAGAGAGAGTGTCTTGTTTCTGAAATATTCATAGCTGGAGTCCACCACCACTGCTGAGATTTATATCTCCTCTCTTCCCATTATGCTTGCTGAATCTCTTTACTTGCTATTGTAGGAAAAATATTCAAAGATTTATAGGCAGCAAAGAGAAGGCAGCAAATTATGACATCCATTATTGGCATCTGCTCTTGTCTGTATCCCCAGGAAATGCAAATACAAACGAATTCCAATTTTCTGCTACAACTGAGTTGCAAAGGGAACTGTTATATGCAGATGAGGCAACTTCTATTTGGACAGAGATAAAATGGAAGAAATTTCAGTCTACTACACTTGGCATACCATTTGCATAACTCTGAGAAAACTGTCACAAAGGGATAATAAAAAATCATAAGGCTCTTAAAGAATCACATAAAATGCCTGTAGCTAAGCTGCTTAGAAGAGAAACAGACACAGCTTTAAGTTGTATGGGTTGGTACAAGATCCAAAAACAAAAGGGTGATTAAATATAGATGCTTCTATATTCATTGGTAAAAGTGATCCCTCTTCTCATGTTTGGCAAAGGGATTATTACACTAGGTTTGAAAATAACATAATCCAGTATTCAGTAAAGACAGACCTGGCATAAGCCACTGTTTCTCCTGAAGGAATGACAATGACAACACTTTCCATTATGTTGGAGGATCTTTGAAAGCAAAGAACTCTTGTATCCACTGATGTCCTATATCCTCAGTGTCTAAAGTAGAGTTTTGAACGTGATAGCATCTCCAAATAAAATGTTCAATGATAGGAATTGAAGGGGTCACAGTAGGACAGAAGTGGAACTCAGGAGATTAATGTTCTAAGTTCTTTGTCTAGACTTTGAGAATTTGGCCAGGTTTCCCTATTTCTATGGGCCTCTCTCCCACTTCTGAAAAGAAGGAGGCAATAATATCCATCTTAATTGGTTTGGGAAAGAATTAAGTGAAGTATCTATGTTCAGTATAACATCTGGCACAGATCTGTCTCTTAAGACCCGAGTCCTTTTTTCCTACCTCCGACAACTCTGCTACATGTCTCAGCAGAGGATTAAGAAGGTCAGCAGTTTCTGACAGTCTTAGACCCCAGACACATGGCTCATGTTACCTGTTATCTGTCTGCTCTTATCTTAATGCTTCATTTGCCTCAAAATTCCTTTCCAACATTTACTAAAATTTTGGCCTCTGAATCTCAATTTCCCTCCTACTCAAGTTCTGATGTCATATCACACATGCTTTTCTTGTCTATCTGGCTTTTCCCACCAGAGTTATTATTTGCCTCAACTTTTCAGGGCTCCATCCTCTCCACTCTCTCTCCCATGCACCTGCCAACTCTTTCCTCCTCTCTGTCCATGTAAACCTGACTGCTTTCATCCGTTTACCATCTCCAGGTAACACAATTAAAACGTGAATGGTCATGGTGAGCTATGTAACTTTACATCTTTCAAAGTTTGATATACAAAGCTTTCTCAGTTTCTGCCCCAAGATTAACCATTCCTCTGGATGACTGACAGTGGGAAGATTCATTTCCTTCAGAAAAAAACAGCACTTCCATTCACTGGGTATCATCTTGTCCAGGTGAACAATACACCCAACTGTTTTAATCACCTCCTACTCAGAACCCTGTTGATGAGGGAGGGACTCCCACCATGGAGTTAGTTGTAAGGATGGTCCCAAAGAACATATGATACTCCTGGTCCTCAAAGTTCAGGAAATCAGGACACCATATCCCAGGCCGGGCCACATGGACTTGTGCTTGGGAGCAGAGTGAACTTCCAGGGACAGTGGAGGCAGCCCTGAGAGTAGCGAGAGGGTTAGTACCCCCTGGTTGCTAGGAGAGGGTGACTGACTTGCTGGAATAATTCTATGGGATGGTAGGGAACTGAAATCTGCTACTCAGGGATAAGCAGGAACTGAATCTGGTCTTCACGATAAGGAGAGCTGTTTGGCTAGGGGGTCTTGGCTCTGAGAGCAGAGTTGGGGTAGGGGGAGTTTGATTAGGGTATTGGAAGCCCTTCTTATTTTATCAGATGTCAAGGCAGCACATCATATTCAGCCTTAATTTTAGGCTTTACTCCCCACCAACTCAAAATTCCTTTAACTCCTAATTCCAAGGACTTTCACTTCTGTTCTGTGTTGATATGGCTTATATTTCCAGTCTAATGCTCAGAATCATAATTTCCAGCCTCCCACTTATTTTCTTTTTATTGGAGTATAATTGCTTTAAATGTTGTGTTACTATCTGCTGTACAACAAAGTGAATCAGCTTCATGTATAAAACCTCCCACTTTTTATTATCTTTAGAGTTTTACCTTATTGCTCTGCCATTTCCTCCCTGGAAAAAAAGACTCAGCTCTGAATCTACTGCATATTCTTCTGAGAACTATGGGATAAAAACCACATGGCAGATGATATTTCTGCTGTTATATTTTCATAGTCTTTAACTGCCAGTGGATTATTAATATTGCCTAGAATCTCACAGCCTTGTTCTCTCAATTCACAGAGAAGCTGCTCCACATTTCACTGCTATTCTCAAGGTCCTACCTAACCTTTCCCCAGTCATGCTTATCAAAGCATCTAAGATAAGAATTCTATCTACACAGCCATCCACCTTAAGCCTCAGCAGAAGGGCCCTTTCTCTCGCTACCTATGCCCAAATGCAAAACCGTGCTCTGAATCCCTTCCTCCCTCATCTCCTTGACAATCACACTCCATCAGTTCTTCTCTTCCCTTTATCCTCAATCTTCCACTCTTGATTTTTTTTTCTTAGCATATAAACATGCTCAAGTCTCTTCTACCAAAAAAATTCCACCTGTTAACTATACATCTCCTTTTTTCCTCTTACAACCAAACTGCTTTAAAGAGCAGAATAGAATTTAAATATCCTCCAGCCCCCTAAAAGGAACCCTCTTACACCATTGTGGAAATGTAAACTGGTGCACCCACCCACTCTAGAAAACAGTATGGAGGTCCTTTAAAAACTAAAAACAGAGTTACCTACCATATGATCCAGTAATCCAAGTTTGGATTACTGGATGTAATGTCCAGAGAAAACTATAATTTCAAAAGATACATGTACCCCAATGTTCACTGCAGCACAATTTACAATAGCCAAGACGTGAAAACAACATAAATTTCCACTGACAGATGAATGGATAAAGAAGATGTGATATACATATATGTGTACGTGTGTGTGTATAATATTACTCAGCCATAGAAAAGAATGAAATAATGCCATCTGCAGCAACATGGATGGCCCTAGAGATTATTATACTAAGTAAAGTAAGCCATACAAAGATAAATATCACATGATATTGCTTATATGTGGAATCTAAAAAAAATAATACAAATTAACTAATTAAAAAATAGAAATAGACTCACAGACATAGAAAACAAACTTATGGTTACCAAAGGGGATAGTGAATAATGGGGGATAAATTAGAAGTTTGTGATTAACATAAACACACTACTATATATAAAATAGGTAATCAGCAAGGACCAACTGTATAGCACAGGAAACTAATCTCAGTATTCTGTAATAACCTATAAGAAAAAAGAATCTGAAAAAAATAGATACGTATGTATATAAATCTGAATCACTTTCTGTACACCTGAAACTAATACAAGACTGTAAATCAACTATTATTCAATAAAAATAAATTAATTAATTTTTAAAAAAGAAAACAAACATGGTACAGAAATGAAAAATAAAAAAGAAAGTTTGGGATCAACATATACATACTCCTATATATAAAATATATATAAAACAGACAATCAACAAGGCCCTACTGTGTAGCGCAGGGAAATATATGAGTATTTTGCAATAATCTATAAGAAAAAAGAATCTGAAAAAGAACATATATATATATATATATATATATATACACACATACACATACTATATATGAATATATATGTATATACACATATGTATGTGTACATATATACATATACATATCTATATATACACATATATATGGGCTTCTCTAGTGGCTCAGATGGTAAAGAATCTGCCTTCAATGCAGGAGACCCAGATTCAACCCCTGGGTCAGTAAGATCACCTGGAGAAGGGAATGGCTACCCACTCCAGTATTCTTGGTTGGAAAATTCCATGGACAGAGGAGCCTGGCTGGCTACAGTCCATAGGGTCACAAAGAGTCAGACACGACTGAGCAACTAACATACAGATACACATAAACTGAAAAAAGAATACACACACACACACACACACATATATATACACAGGCTTCCCAGGTGGTGCTAGCATTAAAGAATCTGCCTGCCAATACAGGAGACATAAGAGGTGAGGGTTCAATCCTTGGGTCTGGAAGATCTCCTGGAGGAGGGAATGGCAACCCATTCCAGTATTCTTGACTGGAGAATACCATGGACAGAGGAGCCTGGCGGGCTGCAAGTCCATAGGGTAACAAAGAGTCAGACACGACTGAAGCAATTTAGCAAGCACATGCACACACACACACACACACACACACACACACACACACACACACACATATATATAACTCAATCACTTTGCTCTATACCTGATAAACAACACAGTAAATCAACTATACTTTAGTAAAGATAAATACATGAATAATTAAATATCCTCCAGCCCCATTCACTCTCAGTGAATTGCAGCAACAATCAGTCAACATACATCAATAAATTGGCTCTCATCAAACCTAATATAGGCCTTTCAGTCTAATCCTCCTGGGGCCCTCTAGAACATGGGATGCTGTCAACTCCACAGCCTACATGCAAGCTTCTAGGACACTTCTAACTCTCCAACCACTTGTTTTCAGTCATGTCGTGCTCTGCTCGCTATCCTCTACCTGCCCTGAATGTTGGAGCTGCTGGGGGTTCAATTCGCAGCTATGTTCCTTAGGTCCTCTTATCCATACTCCATGAATGCTGACTCTTAAAGTATATGTCTTACCCAGAGCTTTTCCCTGAGCTCCAGATCTCTCATTCTAATGGGCTACTAATTATCACCAATTGCTTCAGATTCTGCACATGTTAAACTCACCATTCTTCCCATACATTTGCTTTCTACTTCATTTTACATCCCCTGCTTTGGTTTTTATCCTCCGATCCCCTAATCCAAAATCCTGAGTAATATCCAGATCGCCTCCTACCTTTGTCCTCTATTTTTACATCTTTATTCTTCTACTTCAGAGTGGACTCTTATAATAGTTTCCTAGCGCCCTCCAGTAAAGGGTCTTTAGTTCTCCAAAGAGTTTGGGATATATACTGTAGTCAGTGATTTCCAAATCTGATTTACCCAGAGAGCCTGAGGAAGATTATTTAAAAATACAGGTTTGTTATTTGTACACATATCTTTCCCCCACCTTAAACATATTGAGTCAGAAAGGGGATAGAAATATTCTGCATTTAAAAAATTTCCCAGCTGATTATCAAGTAACCGCTGTCTGATAAACACTGGGTCTTGGTGAAATATTAAACAATGATGTTGCATGTAACGTTGTGCTTTGGAAATTTCAGGAAGCAGTCTGCAGGCTGGACTAGAGGCTGACTAAATGTTGCCCACATGTTTTCTTGAAGATAAAAATGTTAAAGGCACAACTACATACACAGATAGTGGTCCTTGTCAATAGTAAATCTACCTGTATTCCTATCATTAACAGCTATCAATCTCTTCTAACTATAAAACAGATTATTAACATCTGTGCTGACTACCCACAGTGACCAAGAAACTCAGAAATATTAATTAACTTTTGTGAAATCACACAATAACTCAGTAATATAAACAAAGATCAGATTTTTACAATTTTCTGACTCCTTGTCTTGTGCAGTCTTCCCTTAGCCAGTAAACTGTCTAGAGATGGCTTATCATTATATCTTCTTTAAATAAATCTTTTCAGTGGCTTTTGGAATTAACCAACACCTCATTTCCCCATTATGAAAGTGGTCAGGCAATCATACCCACTCTGAAGCCCGGGCCTTCCAAATCCTCTGAAGAAGGTTCAAATCCGAGAAGTGAATACATTTTATCTAAGCAGAGCCTATCAGAACATTTTTAATAAAACCTGGCCCAATTTCAGAGCTTTCTTTTCATTAGAGCAGGTCTGAAAGCAAAGGCCTTGAAAGTGGTTAGAAAAACATAGTGTAATCACTATGGTACTATTATCCTGTCCCTGGGTAATCATTAGGCATCAGCTTGCCAAAGCGAAGGGCGGCAAATTACTCATTTATTGTTACCTGAGCTGTGCAGAAGATTGAAATCTGGACTACTAATGATTTTTTTCACCTTGTTTGGGAGATTCTGTAGAAAAGTTCACATGTAGCACAGATGCTAGCTGGATGGCGAAGGTGCTTTCAGACAAATATGAAAGGGAAGCAAAGCATCACCTTTCTTCAAAAGTAAAGCTGAAAAGCTCCATATCATTTCATAAAAGCAGCTCTAAGGGGAAAATACTAAAAAGTCATCAAGATCTATGATGGGAGAAGAAACTAGTTAGCTGTCTTTGAGTAGATTTGGATCTGCTCTGAAAGATATTAGACACTCAGAGTACAAGTTGGATTTAACACAAATAAAGTTTAAGGTAAATATTTACCAACAGTTTGTAGGAAAAGAAATCTTATTTAGTGAGATCATCTAATGAATTAGATGTGTGTGTGTGTGAAATTTACTTTAGCAAGTTTCAAATTTAATAAAGGCTCCAAGTTTAGGTGTGGTGAAAGAGAACCAAACCATTCCTAATCTTGTTAAAGTTGAAGCATCTACAAGATCTAGTACAGGCAAGTATGATTGGGAACATGAAAGACAGCCATTACGATATCTGTGTTCACACCAAAAACAGACACCTAGAGTGAAATTCCAAGCAGTTCCTGATGCTGAGGATGATGGATGTAGGCAGGGAAGAGAGTTCAAGATAGTTTTAGACAGTTTTGTGAACGTGAAATATTACATTCAAGAGTAAAGATCGATTTGCTTCTATAGGAAAAAGTCCAGTGTGTGGAATGGGGACGTGAGAATAAAAAAGCATTGATTTCTATTGCTGGCTCAGCTGGTGACTGCTTCTGTAGTCAGAGGCAATTTTCCTAGCCGATTTGTGACTAAATCTCAGCATCTACAAAATGAGGTTAGGAATCTTTTCTGTGTGAGACCCAGCTAGGATTATTAGGACTTTTGTTCATGTTATTAATGTTTATGATGCCTTCTGGGATTTTCAGATAAAAAGCATTAGATAAGCCCAAAGTGCCATTAATATTACTTTTTATGTTATTCCAAAAGGGTATTGTGGAGGCTGATGAAAAAACACTTGCAATATTCTACTGAAAGGGTTGGAATAAACAGTGTTGGTATTATTTAATGCATAAATTATCCCTTAAAGAACATGCAGAAAACCTACAAGTGATATCTTCCTTATCAACCTGGTATTAGGCTTATACCAGACTCTCAGTCATCCAAAGCATTTGCCAAAAAATTATACATATATATCTATTTTGTCATCTAAACTCACGATGCCGGTCTACCCATTCCATCTAGAAAGGTGAACTAATGTGTCATGAAGTTTCATTTGTTCAGAATTTTGAAATAATCTAATAATTTGTGAATCATAGTTTTTACTTTGTTTCACTGTTGATTTCTTAACTGTTCTTGATGCATTGTAATTCAGTTTTGTAACAGATGGGGTTTTTGCATGATGGCCTCCTTTGGGGCTTTGGATTTTTGTCAGTGGTTTGCTTCATGTTTAATGCCTTATATAGCACGCTGGACATATTTTTATGATGTCTGGCTTTGAATGGCTATTAAAGTGTATATTACAGACATAAGGCACCTTCAATTTACAGTATTTTACCTACTTATACCATTTCCAGGGCTCTCTATTGTAACATTATCATTAGGGTTGCTGGCCCTTTGCTGCCAACAACATGATTAAATCCTATTACAATTACTCTTGTTATAAAATCTTCTCATGCTTCTTGGCACTAAAGGTGCACAAAGCCATGCAGGTGGTCACATAAAAAGGAGCAATGTACTCTGAACTTAAATGTGAGGAGAGCTCTAGCATAGAGAAGGCAAATAGATCCCCAAAGTAAGATATTACTGTATTACTGTACTCTCTGGGGATGGATTTTCTTTTGAAGTTTAGTTTATAATACTAAAGAGGGTTTTGCTCTTATTTTGTTTTTCTCCCTAGGGGAGTTAAAGAGGGGGATGTAATCTGGAGGAATTCCTCCCAAAGAAAGGCTCAGAAAAAGGCCCAGTGATAACTAGAAAAATGACAGGCTGTTTTAAGACAAAGAGGAGAGAATCTAGTCCAGGAAATAATGTCTCCTATTTCATACACAATAATGGTGCTTCTTACACCTGGGAATAATAAAATGTGAGTTGGAATTTCTTTCCCTTCTTGTGGTGAAGCATTCTGCAGTGCTTCTCACAACTAGAAGCAGCAACTTGTAAGGCGGATGACAAAAGGGCAGAGGTACTTTATGGAACTGACCTGTCTTCAGAACTATTTAACCTGACCTTATTAGTATCTCTGTTTAAGCATCCACATTCTGAGAAAACAGACAGGTCCCTGCACAATATGCATCTCTGCAGGACTGTGTGAGGCAGCGCAGGGGGCTAGTGGCACCAATTGCCTGTGTTTACTCCCTGCCTCTCTCACATGTTAGCACGCTTTCCAGCAAAATGCCTGTGCCTAGGTTTCAGTTTCCTCATCTGTTTCCTCATCCTCATAAGGTGGTTGGGAGGACTGAAGTAATCAATGTTTATGAAACACTTAGAAAAATCCATGACCCATGGAAAATGTGCTCTCTCCGAGCAGCAGTGATGCACGGTGGCACTGAAGTAGCCCCTGGCGTGGGCATGTACATACACACTGAAGTGTTTTGGCACAAAGGAATGCTTCTACTTTTCCTTCCTCTGCCTGATGAATATGCAGTTTGAGGAAATTTGGCAAGAGAAAAATGGAGCATATAAAAACATACTCAATTCACTGTAATACAGAGCTACATCATATAATAATAATAGTTAATGATTATTGGACATGAACTTCTGCTAGAGTGGGTGCTTCATGTGTATCGTTTCACTGAGTTCTCCAATAACTCTATGATCAGGCATGACTATGATCTGCAGTTTACCACTGAGGAAAACCAGGCACTGAGACGTGAAAATGATACAATTTATACATGAAGAGTTGGGAGTAGTTTATCTGACTGCTGGCTTTCTAATTATCTCCCTCCTCTTCCTGGATAGATAGGAATAAAAATGACTAACTTTGCACTTAACTTTGAATGTGTGTATAGTTGCAAACATAAGATATATATGTGTCCATACATTACATATTTTCTCAGAAGCAGAACCAGAGGTTACAATGAAAGAGTTCATCTATAGACATGTAGCTCTAGACTCTATTAAAACAACTGTCTTTTCATGTTTAAAGCATATTCATTTGTATAAAGGGGCATATGAAGTGTCTACTCTCTTGGGACACTATATGCATGTCTTGTCTATTCTCCTAAATGCCAGCAGCAGAGTAAGGTTAGGGTGGGGTAGGAGTATGGTCTGTCCCAGGTATAGATTGTAAGGAGGCATACTGTCTATAGGGAATTGAAAAATCATAATAAAACCAACTAAAAATCTTCTTACTTTTTCTTACCACCATGCATTTATAAATCACATAGGTGACAGAATACTGCTCCTTACCAGGGCAGGCCTATACTCCTCTCCCAACTCCCTCCTCTTTTGTTTGCCACTGCATATCTGCCTTAGGGAAGCAAATTAAAGTGGGATGCAAAAGAAAGGGTATATTTTCAATAGTAAAAATACCTATTAGCTATCTATTAGACATTTGTTTAGCACATAGATATTTATTGATAATGACTGCTGTTAGGACACTTTCACAGAACAGCGAAAAAAGAAACAAAGGCAAGTAATTGTCAGAAAAAACATCTTTGCTCAATTCATCGCTTTTAACATCCAGAAAGGCCTGATGTCACATATCCACTTTGTTTTGTTCCTGTTGTTAGCCAGGGAGGTGTGTAGTTCTTTGATGATGAGGTGAGAAGAGAAGAAGTAGTTAAGGATAAACCCTCTCCTATTTAATGGCTCCATTCTTTCTTCTCCCCAAGGTGACGGATGATGTACGGAAAGGAATAAGAACTCAGAACAGTATGACTAAATCACACTTGTTAAAGTTAGAAAAGCCCTGAATAGGTCAATTTTACTGACTTCATAGAGGGAAAAAAGCGCAAGAACCAATTCATGAGGGGTAAAAGGTGTTGCAACTCCCTACCTGAGCTTACAATTACTGTTTACTCACCTGCCTACTACCATTATTGTCATCAAACTTTATTGACAAGGTCATCCCAAGGCAAAACTAGAAAAGATGAGGAGCTTTTCCTTGGCTGGCCCTACTTCTAGAAGACTTCTACGGGTTTGTAGAGCTCCCATCTTGCTACCTGCGGCTGCTCCCCTGGCCCTCAGTACCGCCACCGCCATCACCACCTCCCACACCTCTATCACCACACGTAAGATTTTGAGGGCTCTGGCAGTAACTCACGTCACCAATCTTCTCCATGTATTTTCTTCCATCAACATTTTTCCCTCCTGTGTCCCATTCCCTCAGATCCCTGCCATGAGAAAACAGCTGGTGATAAATCAATCAGACAGTCCAATTCCTAAAGCTGGAATACAGTCATCCTTGGTATCTGTGTGGGATTGGTTTCAGGACTCCTGCAGATACTAAAATCTGAGAATGCTCAAGTCCCTTAAATAAAGTGGCCTAGTATTTCTATATAACTTAAGTACATCCTCCTGTGTATGTCAAATCACCTCTAGATTACTTTTAATATCTAATATTAATACAATGTAAATGCTGTGCAAATAGTTGCAACTACAATGTGTTATGTAAATAGTTGCCAAAAATTCAAGCTTTGTTTTTTGGAACTTTCTATAATTTTATTCTGGAATATTTTCAGTTTTTGGCTGGTTGAGGATGTCGAACCCATGGATGCTAAGTCTGACTCTTCTGCAATCCCCATGGACTGTAGCCACGCGTTAGCTATCGAAATAGGTATTTAGGGATTTAGTACTGTCCATTTAAATCTCCTCTGTCCATGGGATTTCCCAGGCAAGAGTACTGGAGTGGGTTGCCATTTTCTTCTCCAGGGGATCTTCCCAACCCAGGGATTGAACCCACGTCTCCTGCATTGCAGACGATTTTTTACCACTGAGCCACCAGGGTAGCCCAAAACAATTAAATACACATCAAATAGGTATAATCATAAGCATTTATAGTATGTTTTCATTTTCTGAGTTGTTTTCTCTGAGTTAATGAGCGCTTTTAAGGCAAACTATCATGTAAGCTTTCAGGCAGTGGGCATAGCACATCCTGTTTCCACTGTTTTCAATGAAAGCTCCATTGTACCCTTTTAAACTGAGTGTGCTTGACATCATTCATTCTTGTTTTATGTATAATCTTATGTCTTTTAAAAAACTGAAGAAAGAAGAAAAAAATGTTTGCACAGTCCTGTATTTACCCACATTTTTACCATTTCTGACGTTATTTATTTCTTCCTGTGGATTCATGTTACTCTCTGGTGTCCTTTCCTTTCAGCCTGAAGAACTAGCTTTAGTATTTCTTGTCAGGAAGATCTGCTAGTAATGAATTCTTCCAGTCTTCATTGTTGAGGAAATATCTTTGCTTTGCCTTCATTTTTGAAGGATAATTTTGCTGTATATAGAAATTTGTGTGTCTGTTTTTAACAGCTTTATTGTGATATAATTTATATACAATTTATCCATTTAAAGTATATATGTCAATGGCTTTTAGTATAATCAGAGACTTGTGCGACTGTCACCACAATCAATTTTAGAACATTTCTGGATGCAGAATTATATGTTGACAGTAGCTTTTCATTTCTTTCAGAACTTTGATAATACCATTCCATCATCTTCTGGCCTCTATTGTTTCTGATGAGAAATTAGTTATTAATCATATTGTTTCCCCTGTACATAATGAGTCATTTTTCTCTTCTTTCAAAAAACTTATTTGGTTTTTCTACTGATTGCCTTCATATTCTGTGATTATTTCTCCTGTTATCTGAAATCTGTTGTTGAATCTCTTTAGTGAATTTTCTTCTTTTTAAAAAAAAACATAATTATTTATTTTATTTATTGGCTGTGCTGGGTCTTCACTGATGTGTGGACTTTTCTCTAGCTGTGGTGCATGGGCTTCTTACTGAGGTGGCTTCTCTCGATGCGGAGCACAGGCTCTAGCACGTGCGGGCTTCAGTAGTTGCAGTTCCTGGGCTCTAGAGAGCAGGTTCAGTAGTTGTGCACAAGCTTAGTTGCTCCACGGGCATTTGGGATCTTCCCAAAGTGAAAGTCACTCAGTGGTGTTCAATTCTTTGTGACTCCATAGATTGTAGCCCACCAGGCAATCAAACTCATGGCAGACTTTACCACTGAGCCACCAAGGAAGCCTTAGTGAATTTTCTAGTTTGCTTCTTTTACTTTTCATCTCTAGAACTTCCACTTGCTTCTTTTTTATAGTTTCTGTTTCTTGATTGAGATTCATGGTGTGTCACTGTCATCATATTTTCTTTTAACCATTTATATTATGTGAACATGGTATCTTTCAATCTTTCAGCATTTATAACAGGGGCTTTGAAGTCTGTATCTGGTAAATCCAAAATACCGTATAAGCCCACTCAAAGATAGTTTCTGCTTCTTGTTCACCACCACCTCTGTACATGTCACATTTACCTGGTTTTTTGCATGTCCTATTTATTTGTTGTTGTTGTTGTTAAGCACTGGATATTATATTTTATTTTTTTAAGATTTTATTTTATCTACTTTATTTATTTCAGCTGTGCTGGATCTTCATTGTTGTGTGCTGGCCTTCTCTAGTTGTGTCAAGTGGGGGCTTCTCTTGTTAAGGAGCGGAGGCTTCTCTTGTTGAGGAGCACGGGCTGAATAGCACTGGGCTTCAGCAGTTGCACATCGTGGGCTCTAGAATGCAGTCTCAATAGTTGTAGCTCATGGACTTAGTTGTTCTGAAGCACGTGGGATCTTCTTGGACCAAGGATAGAAGATCGAATCCATGTTCCCTGCATTGGCAGGCAGACTCTTAACCGTTAGACCACCAAGGAAGCCCAAACATCGGATATTTTAGATAGCAAATTATAGCAACTCTCAATTCTGGTTTTCCTGATTTTCCCCATTGAGTTGTTCTTCTGTTTCTTTCAGCCCTCTCTCTCTCTCCCTTTATCTCTCCCTCCTTTCCTCTCTTTTTCTATATAACTTCGTTGAATTTATTCTGTAGTAGCTATCTCTTCTGTAATGTGCCACCACTAATGTTTTTGCTAAGATTTAAAAATTCTTTTTTCTATTTGTGAGTCTGGATTCCTAGGAGTCACCCTGAATAGCTTAGTGGCCAGTCAATAAGCTACAGCTTAGTGGCCAGACATTGTGCTCAAATACTTTAAGCCCATAAAACTTTTCTTCTGCCAATGGATCTCTGTGTGATTTGAAGAAGACAGGAAATCAGTCTTGAATATTCTTTGGAAGGACTGATGCTGAAGCTGAAACTTCAATACTTTGGCCACCTAATGTGAAGAACTGACTCATTAGAAAAGACCCTGATGCTGGGAAACATTGAAGGCAGGAGAAGGGGACGACAGAGGATGAGATGGTTGGATGGCATCACCAACTTTATGAACATGAGTTTGAGAAAGTTCTGGGAGTTGGTGACGGACAGGGAAGCCTGGTGTGCTGCAGCCCATGGGTCACAGAGTCGGACACGAATGAACGACTGAACTGAACTGAACTAATTCGAAGTTCAGACAATTTTCATGTCTGTCCCAGATTTTATTTTCCTCTCAGCTCTCTGGAGTTCCTCTGCATTTTCACACAGATGTCAGCTGGGGATGTGTGGAGAACATATATAGCCTTGCTACAGTTCTTTCAATTCGAAGATCTCCCTGTTAAATTTCTGCTGGTCTGTGGGCCTGCCACCCATCACAGTCAGGAAGGTCCTCAATCTCCAGCTAGCAAAGCTGGAAGCTTGTTTCATTCATTTCTTACAAAGTTTGCTGCTTTTACCGAAAACACCTCTCAGCCATGGGATTTTGCTTTCAGTTACAGACCAATTTCACTCCTTCTGGCAGGGAAGTTGCTGGTTTCATAGAAAATCTTATCCTTGCTAAACAGTGTGCCAGATACAAGCAGCCACAGGCAAAAAGGCCACCGTCTCCCATTGTTTTTACCTAAACTCCAGCAGCTTTTCATAAATAAATGGATCTCTCTTTATTGTTTGCCTTTGGTTGATTTCTAAAGCCCAGAAATGCTTGGGGGATTTGCTTTGACAATTTGGTACAGTTTTACAGTCGGCTTTTGAGAATAGGATTTGCTGACTTCCTCTTTCCCCCATGGTTCAAAGTTCTACCTTCAGATCATGCAGTTCCTTATTCTACAGTGGACCCCTTTTTCACCATGTAGTTTCTGCCGTGGAGACCAATTTTGACACATATGCCTGACTACAGTGGTGCAAGAGACAGGGCTGAGTCTGTCCCAAATAAACAAAGCAAGAGATTCATGATGGATTTCAAAATGCAAATTTTATAGGTAAGTTCCCTTATCAGTGGTCTAGGACGACTAAATGGTTTATAAAGGATGGTAAAGGCTAGAAAAATCAGAATATTATTAATGGGGATTCACAATATCCTTGTTATTATGAAAGGCACCATGACATTATGGCATCCTAACAGCATAGCAACCTAGAAGCACTGACCAGTAATTGTGTGAAATGGTGGCTGAAAAAAAGGACATAAAATATGATTCCTGAGAATTTTAAGAGAAAGGATTATTGCTGCTCTTCAAGGTTGGGGTTACCTATCTTCATCCCCCAAAAGTCCTAATTCCACTTCATGTCTGCTTCCAGAAACACATATTCCTCATAAAACAGAGCATGTCAGCCTATTATTTGCAAAAATGTGTAGGCGTTTGATTTGAAAGGGGATCAATAGAGGAGTTTGGCTTATGGATGAACAGACAGGCTCACAGGAATTCAAGAATGGGAAACAATAACATCAGGATTTATGGGATGAGGTCCAAAAGGTCAGGACAAGGCTGTTCACCCTGGCTTTAAAGTTGGTTCATGCTAGTGGGTCTCTGCTTCTCCCCTTATCTCATTTGTCCACCTACTTTCCTCTATAAACCAGTTTTCTTTGTTAGCTCATGGTCTCTCTGCTCCTGCAAAAGGGCCACAGGACTTTGGCTTGGCAAGAACTGACTTTTATCCATCTTTACAGATGTTACAGCTCTTCTTCAAAAACTGACTTAGTCATTTAGTGTTCACTTTACAATTCTCAAAAGAAAAAATCTGATTCATCCACTTTGGGTCAATAATCTCTGGCCAGTGGGTTGAGGTTATTTATGTAATTATGACTTTCTATGGCCACCCTTTCATCAGGGGCCATGAGGTGGAGATCTTGTTAGGAAGGTGCAGAGACCAGCAATGAAGGCAGTGACTGACATCTATAATATAATGTTTCTTCCTAAGTGAGTTTCTCTATTCCTCAAGTGCTAAAAACTTTGCTGGACTTTCTTTAAGGCATATACACTCAGAAATTGCTTGCAGTGAGCTCTTAGAATGACTTTGATAACAAATACTATACACTGCTTTAATTTCAACTTGCCAGAGCCTACTTTTCCATCTCACCTTTGTTGTTGTTCTGTCACTAAGTCATGTCCGACTCTTTGCAACCCCATGGACTGCAGAGCACCAGACTTCCCCATCCTCCACTATCTCCCAGAGTTTGCTCAAACTCATGTCCAGTCGGTGATCCCACCCAACCATCTCATCCTCTGTCGTCCCCTTCTGCACCTGCCTTGAATCTCTCCCAGCATCAGGGTCTTTTCCAATGAGTCAGCTCTTCACATCAGGTGGCCAAAGTATTGGAGCTTCAGCATCATTCCTTCCAATGAATATTCAGGGTTGATTCCCTTTAGGATTGACTGATTTGATCTCCTTGCTGTCAAAGGGAATCTCAAGAGTCTTCTCCAATACCACAGTTCAAAAGCATCAATTCTTTGGTGCTCAGCTTTCTTTATAGTCCAACTCTCACATTCATACATGACTACTGGAAAAACCATAGCTTTGACTAGACAGATCTTTGTTGGCAAAGTAATGTCTCTGCTTTTTAATATGCTGTCTTGATTAGTCATAACTTTTCTTCCAAGGAGCAAGTGCCTTTTAATTTTATGGCTGCAGTCACCATTTTCAGTGATTTTGGAGCCCCCCAAAATAAAGTCTGTCACTGTTTCCATTGTTTCCCCATCTATTTGCCATGAAGTGATGGGACCAGATGCTATGAATAGTTTTCTGAATGTTGAGTTTTAAGCCAACTATTTCACTCTCCTCTTTCACTTTCATCAAGAGGCTCTTTGCTACCTCCTAGCTTCTGGTAATTGGCAATTCTTGTTCCTTGATTTTCAGATACATCACTCCAAGTTTGCTTCTGTCTTCATATGGTTGTCTTTGTTCCACATGTCTATGTCTGTCCAAATCTCTTTTTCCTTATAAGGATACTAGTTCTTGGATTTAAGGCTCTAACTCAGTATAACCTCATATAAACATCTGCAAAGATGCCATTTCCACACATGATCATATTCACAGGTACCAGCGGTTAAGTGAAAGTGAAGTCATTCAGTCATATCCCACTCTTTGTGACCTGATGGACTGTAGCCTACCAGGGTCCTCTGTCCACAGGATTTTTCAGGCAAGAATACTGGAATGGGCTGCCATTTCCTTCTCCAGGGGATCTTCCCAACCCAGGGATTGAACCCGGGTCTCCCGCATTGCAGGCAGATGCTTTACCATCTGAGCTACCAGAGAAGCCCCTAACCAGGGGTTAGGACTTCAACAAATCTTTCTGGGAGACACAATTTAACCCGCACCATTCCAGTTAGGAAACTAGCCTGAATGAAATGGAGGACATGTACTATGGAAAAAATGATGATAATCATGAAAATGGAAATCATGAGACCTGGGTTATAAATATTCATTGTGCAGATGCAACACCATATTAATCAATTCCAAAGGTGTCTTTCCCAAAATAGCCTACATAAATTTGAAGTATTAGAAATATTTCCTCTAGAATCTTCAACAGTTTTGAGTTTTGTTTGATTATTCTTTGATGCTTTTGTTTCTTCTTTCTACTTTGCTGGGCATTTCCAAAGATTTTCCTAGATTTTCACCAATATTTCCTATTCTTGAATGTTACCACAGTTACACTGTCTAGTTTCTTTATCTAAAGCCTGTCTGTAACTCTCTACCCTAAATCCTGTAATTCAGTCAATATCCCTCCCTGACATTCCTATTTTTACTCTCAACTGGATCATTCCCATCAACACAAATAAAGATACTTTTATTTTGCACATCTCAAAAGAACTGTTGAACCCACTTTATATGCCATATGCTGCACAAAAGATTTTATTCCCTTTGTAACAAAATTCCTTAAGATATCTATATTCCCTTCATCAAGTCCTCTCCTACACGTTCCTATTTGACTCTCACCCCATCATTCCATTCAAAATGTTCTAGTCATGTCAAATAGCCTCCACATTGCTAACTCCAATGGTCAATTCTCAAGCTTCATCTTTCTTGACCACTCAACAGTATTTGACACAGTTGACTACTCTTGTCTTGTAGATACTCGTGCCTTCCAGGACAGCACACTCTTCTCAATTTCATTTCACTTCACTAGTTACCCCTTCTAGTTTTCTTTTCTGGTGATTCTTCTTCAGCTTCTTAATATTTGAGCAGACGAGAGTATCCGTGAAGCTCTTTTCATACACACACACACACACACACACACACACACAAACACACTCGCACACTTTTGGTATCTCATCCAATTTCTTGGCCTTAACATCTGTATGCTAATGACTCCAAAATTTATATCATCAGTCCAGACCCCTCTCCTGTACTTTAGACTCACATATCTAACTGCCAATTCAATATGCTTGGATGTGAAATAGACACTTCAAACTCACCATGTTCAAAGCTGAAGTCGTCCTGCCACCAAACCTGTTCTGCTTATATCATCTCCATCTCTGATGATGGCAGTTCCATTCTTTCAGTCATCTGTGCCCCAAATCATAGTCTATCTTGGCTTCTTCTTTTTTCTCACACCCCATATCAAATCCACACAGATCTGTTGTTCAAAATACAAAGTAGATTCATGATGTAATCAGAATCCAACCACTTTCTCTATCTCCACTGATTTATCCTCATAAATCCACTATCATCTCTCACTTAAATTATTACTTTAATGTTCCACTGACTGGCCCTTTTCTACCCTTGTCCTTCTACAGTTTATAAATAACATAGTGGCCAGAGTAAAGTTGTTAGAACTTAATATAACATCTCTCTTCTGCTCAAAATCTTCCCATGCCCCTCACCTAATATAGAGTAAAATCTGATTTCTTTACAGTGGCCTGGTCACTAACTTCACACCAGCCATACTGTCCTCTTAACATTGACCAAATGTGTCAGGTTTGCCCTTGCCTTAGAGCCTTTGCAACCACTTTTCCTTCTGCCTAAAATGCCTCTTCTCCAGATACTTGCAATTTCTGGCTGCTCACCCTTCAGTTCAGTTCAGTTGCTCAGTCGTGTCTGACTCTTTGCGACCCCATGAACTGCAGCACCCAGGCCTCCCTGTCCATCACCAACTGCCAGAGTCCACTCAAACCCATGTCCATAGAGCCGGTGATGCCATCCAGCCATCTCATCTTCTGTTGTCCCCTTCTCTTCCCGCCTTCAATCTTTCCCAGCATCAGGGTCTTTTCAAATGAGTCAGCTCTTCGCATCAGGTGGCCAAAGTATTGGAGTTTCAGCTTCAACATCAGTCGCTCCAATGAACACCTAGGACTCATCTCCTTTAGGATGGACTGGTTGGATCTCCTTGTAGTCCAAGGGGCTCTCAAGAGTCTTCTCCAACACCACATTTCAAAAGCATCAATTCTGCGGTGCTCAGCTTTCTTTATAGTCCGACTCTCACACCCATACATGACCACTGGAAAAACCATAGCCTTGACTAGACGGACCTTTGTTGGTAAAGTAATATCTCGGCTTTTTAATATGATTTCTAGGTTGGCCATAACTTTCCTTCCAAGGAGTAAGCATCTTTTAATTTCATGGCTGCAGTCACCATCTGCAGTGATTTTGGAGCCTAGAAAAAAATTCACCCTTCAAGTCTGAGTAATTATTCACTTTTCAATGAGCTTTATCCTAACCTACATCAACACCTCCTCTAAATATTCATTATTTTGTACTATCATCTTATTTATACAATATAATGTATTTATTTCTTTTGTTTATTGTCTGTTATTTTCTTCCTCCAGAATATAAGTTTCATGAGGATGGGAAATTTTGTCTGGTCACTGATGCATTTCAAGCACCAAGAACAATGAATGCTTGTTGAGTGAATGAAGGCTTTGTCTAACTTTTAAGGCTAGACTAATAGCTTCTGAAGGCAAAAATAACTTTTCTTTTTCCTCTAGTGATCTCACCAATTGATATGTAATTATGACTAGTATAACACCAAAAATTGGCTTCAAAAGTAGACCTCATCAATGATACTAGTAGAGAACAACTTCAGAGTATGCTGAGGGGCACAGCAATTTATGGGTCTCAGAAAGGTTACTGTTAAGCAGTTGTAAGCTGCAATGATTAATGGTCCTTTGCCTTACTGTGCACGGCAGCATGGCAGGGGTGACATTGTCTTCCTTGGGGTACAGTTGGACTCTACTTCTCAGCCTTGGCAGTCTTAAGTAGGTCACGAGAGTAATTCTGTACAGTAGAATAGACATTCAATAAATAGAATTGCCCTTTTCAGGCTGAGTCCTGAAACCTCCTTTGTGATTTCTCCTTCTGTTCCCTGGTCAGAAGGAGAGGATGCAGTGGAGGATTCAGAAGATATAGAAGCTGATGGAATCACCGGATGAAAGGAGGCTGAGTCTCTAAATCACAGGGTGGAAGATGTCTCACCAAACTCTTTATTGGACAATTAAATGAATGATGGCTAAAATGTTTATATTTTTAATGTACTGATAATTGGGGTTGATTTTTATGTCTAGTCCACATGATCAATGGAGTCAGTTCCTCACATCATCTCGGAAAGGTAAGATGAAACTTGATTACCTAAAGCTATGAAAATGGCAAGTGTTAGCATCAAGGAAACTTGAAATTTTTTGGCAAAAATCTTTGCTTTTAACTAAAATGCTCCAATATATTAGCATTTCTTCTTGGAATAAATAGGTTGCTGCTTTCTGGACCTGAGATGTGAATCTCTGGCCTAAGTTAGGATTCCTCTTTGAATTCAATGGCAGTGTCAATAGGAGAGCAAGTTGGATGTTTGTGCTTGGCACCACCTGGCTGCAGTTACATCGCTCAGCACTAAACACACTGGCTGTGTCAGAGTTGAGTACTGTCATTCTGATGAAGTGGGGAGTGTGTTGGCCTGGTGGGAAGCCTTTTAAATTGAATGACAAGGTTTTTCTTATTTGTTACATCCCCAGGCCATTGTCAAATCATATAATGCCAGCCCAGGAAAGTAATTACAGAACTGTTGTGAGGCTGTTAGCAGCTGCTTTTCATTTTTCCCCATTGTGACTGGGATGTGGTGGAGAAAAATTGGGATGACTAAGAACCACAACATAAACGCCACCCAATCTGTTGGCCAGTCACATGTGGCACTTACATTCAGTCAAGGGAAAAGAGCAGGTTCCTGAAATGTTATTATATATATATGCCAAATATAATGAAGAATCTACAGCCAGCTATCAGAGACCAAGTCATGAGGACAGGTGAATTTCATTTGTTAAATCATTACTAAAATCATCAGGCCACAAAGTCTAATTGTTAAAAATAAAATCATGTGTTGACCTCATAGAACTACCCCTTCCCTCTTAGCTGTTTCTTTTCTCTCTTGTTTTCTTTTTTTTAAATTATTTTTGTAAGGACCACAAGGAACCTTCAGCTAATGATATGTAATTCAAAGTTTCCAACAATAAATGCAGATTCTCATAAAAAGCAACTACCAGGATATATGAAGGGGAAATGGCCAATACTAGATGTATTTTCATCTTATCCACCTTATTTTAATTTGGTCCTTTTGAATAGGAACTTTATAAGCTGGCCAGTGCTTATTTCCAAGGTTAATTTATTTCCTAAATTCTACTGAGTGAAGAACGGTATCGCTTTTGACAGGCTACTGATGTAAAGTAAAATATGTATTGTTTTAAAGTTATAACTGTTTAAAGTTAATGGAAACTGCTTAAGATTCTTAACACAACTGAATGTTGTGTTTCCAATCAGGTGACAATCTAATCAAGATGAACCCTAAGTGATTATTCATTATTCATTTTCTTTGAATGAAATGGTTTAAATAGCATGGAGCTATGCTAGCAAGTTATTATGTTCACATGTAACCTTTCTTGTTCTGAAAGTCATTTCCTCTCTGAGGTATGGAAATATAATAAATACATTTATATGTCTTCTGTAGTTTGCAGAAGGCAGTTGCTTCCCTATACTCTACACAAACTTCCTTCTACTAACAATGTGTTACTAACTTTCATGGAATAATTTATTTCTAAATGATGAAAGTGGTCAAAGGCTTAGGATCCAACAGTATTCCGAATGAAAATAATTAGATTTGTGGTAAAGATAAGAGTGAGGTTTGAAACCTGTCGGTACATATCACTAGGTAGAAATAAATTATGGCTTGTCAAAAATGACACATTTCAACAAGGTGCTTCCTTTTCACTCTGAGTAAGACCTTTTTCCACCCAGCAATTAACTTTATTCCCATTAATATTCAGCAGCATTGACAAGGCTGACAGAGTAAACCTGGGTTTTATAAAACTAAAGACAGATTGATAGAGACTCATTATGTTGTCTAATAATTTCACCATTGTATGGTAGATCTTAATAAATAAAGAACAAAGCTGTTGACTATAGCATTGATTTGTTGTGCCAGGTAAAAGACTCAAATTTTCTGTGTATATTTTCTTTTTGTGACTCATAAATTTATTTTTGAAAATAAATAGTAATTTTGCCTAAAGGGATGCAGAGGTGACACAATAATACATTTATACCATACCATAATATGCTTAGCACTGGTATAGTTTTCTTTAGGTATTTCTTCACAGTCTATAAATAATAATTATGCTACACAGTTAAATAAAATGAGTAACTGCACTCAAACGACCCTTTGATTATAGATTGAGAAAGCTTAAGCGCAAGTATACTTGCGCTTGTGGTGTGGTAGAAAAAGAGCAAAGAATTAACTAACAGCCCACGGGAACGGGAAAACCAAACATTTCCGTCTTCCTTCATTTATGACATAAAAAGTAGGAAACAAAATAAAGCAGGTTTCACAAAGCTTCAAGATGTGTCAAAGATGATGTTGCTTAGAGATGTAACATCTGTTCTGTTTTTGTAGTTGTCATATTTTCTAAAAAAAAAAAAAATTGAAAATTAAACGCTGTGCTTTTCCAAGCTTATGGACACAGTTTTTCATCGTTGTTGTTTTTCATACAGGACATTTTGGCTGGGTTCAGCTTTCTCTTCTAGAACTGTGAGGAAAAAAACTCTCACTGTTGGTGAGAAAAATGTGATCTATGCCTAACAATCAACTTGCATTTTTTTTTTCTGGAAGTTTTTAGGTTGTTCTTTCCCTCTGCCATGACAGGTGACTTCTCACAGGTGAAAGTCTGTCATTTTCCCTCAAGAGTTCTTTTTCCTTTAACGTTATACAGCTCAGCAAATTTTTTGCCAGGGGCAATATTAGTGAGTTCTGGATGTATTACTGACATGGAATTTTGCCACTTGTATTTATTTTCTGTGCTATGACAACCTACTGTTTTGTGGTAGAAATGACACGATTTTAGTTCTCATCAAATTCATAGCTTCTGCAAAAGTCTAATTTTTCATAAGTGAAAATTCATGTAGTGAAAATGGAATCATTTCACACAGTTCTTACTTTGGCCCCAAGCACATGCACTGAATAACTCCACTCTTCATTCCCCCCGTTTTTGTCAGAATCAAAGTCTGCAGATGGGCAAGTCACACCTGAATACCCTAAGTAAGTAGTTTGTAATTAGGCTGTAACAATAAAAACTTTGGATTTAATTTTCCTATATGTTGATTTTCATCTTTTGGATTCCTCTCTGACGTTTCACACCCCTTAGCTCTTTATCTCCCATTAGCTCTTACCTCTCCTCTTCACAGCAGTTTACTCTGATTTCAGCTTTATTCAGGTTCCTTGCTCCCTCTCAAACTCTGCTTTAAATTATCAATTCTAAAGTTTTCCTTCAGTTATTGTTTTATTTTCCTTTTGATTATTCTATTCTATAAACCATTCATGAACTTGCTCCTGCTCTTCATTAATGGAGACTTTTTAGAGAGGACAGCAGAAGAACAGCTGCGTTTATTTGTTAATCACATATTTAATGAGAATTTACTATGTGCATGACATTGTGGGAGAACACAAAGTGCTGTATACACCACCATGTCTCTTCATAGCAGCTGATGCTCAAATAGCACCAACTGTGTGTCCAACATTGATCTATGTGATTTACAAACATCAACTCACTAGGCCCTCCCAATAATCCCTACATTTTAATAAGCAGGTTTTATTATTCAGGTATAGTGAGGCCAACAAAGCAGCAAATGACTGCCACTGAAAGGACGGTTTGTTACTCATAGTTACCAATAGAGGGGAACCCATCACACTATGGAGGGAGCACCAGGATCAACCAGAAGATAAAAAGAGTAGAAGGAGAATGTGGGCAAGAGCCTTTACTGTGGTTTCCATTGTGGGAAACAAGCAAGGCAGAGTAAACAGGCTTAAGATTGGCTTTGATTAGTTTGAATGATTTCAGGGAGCTCTTGGGTGTAGGGGCTATCCCAGGTTTCCTGATGCCTGGCCTTGGTGTGACTGAGGCATGGAAATTGGCCTGCACTGTAAGAGCCTGACAGAGGAGGTAGGAGAGGGTGCAGGCTTTGGATTGGTTAGTTTGCATGTGAGAGACACACTCACAGACCAGTCATTTACTAATGCTCTGAAGGCTAGCTCTGGGATGGGCAGGTAGGTCTCCAGTGCCAGTAGGGTCCCACATATCATTTCAGAATAAAAATAAGTGTGCAATACACCCTAGAGGCATAGTACTAGTATTACCAAAGCCACATATCTAGTCAGTGATTGAGTCCAGATTTGGGCCCAGTAGGTCTGGCTCCAGAATTCACATTCTTAATTCTATGCCATGCTGCTTCACCAAGGAACTGGATTTTTGTAAAGGAAATAAAAAATATACATCATGTCATCTAAGTGCTGTAAAAGAGGCTTCAGAACTCAGTGGACAGGGATGGCAATCAGATTGGCAATCAAATTCAAAATTTCAGGAGAAACACCAATTGAACATGCATTTGAAGGGTAGCAAAGATGCCCACAGATATGAAAAGTTCATCCCAGGCAAATGGAATTGCCTGAACAAAAGTGTGAAGATATAAAGCCAATGAATGGATTCAAGGAGCTGCAAACCCCCTGCATGGCAGAAGCAAAGTCTGTGCATGGGAGATTGATGGAAATGATACTGGGAAAGTTATTTGTAATCACCATTAGGTCATGAGTGAAATAATAAGGGATCTGGAATTAATTCAGGGGAAAAATGAGAAATAAAGGTGTAATATAGCATTTTTATATATGCACTTATATGTCACGTGCAGTATATACATTATATCTACACATATGCATATATATTCAAAAAACATATATATATAGGAGGTCTTTAAGTAGGAAAGTTATGTGATCACACCTGTGTTTCAGAGGTTAACCTGGCTCCTATGGAAGCAGAATTGAAAGTGGAGAAATAAGCGAAAACATGGATTAGGATGTTATTCTAATAACTCACGTGAAACTTAAGAATAAATCAAAGAGCATTAGGGGATTGACTCAAAAATCATTATAGAGATAGAGTTGAAAGCACCTTGTTACTGATGTTTCATCAGTTGAAACTACATCACACGAGGAGTGGCTAACAGAAGTGGGAATTTTACCATGCAGAAGAGAAAACCCAAGGATAGACTCTTTTTGTTGCTGTACTAGGCCAGACTTCAGGGGCTGCTTTGGGCTGCAAGGTGGGAGAGAATAAATAAAGATATGAACAGAGCTCAGGAATGCTTGTATTTTGGTTCAGTTCAGAAGCCAACAATATTAATAAGTAGCATGAAGAAGCCTCAGTTCCACTATGGCTCAGCACAGAACTGTTAGTGGAATAAAA
The DNA here is from genome assembly GCA_024291935.2 of Okapia johnstoni. NCBI lineage: Eukaryota > Metazoa > Chordata > Mammalia > Artiodactyla > Giraffidae > Okapia > Okapia johnstoni. Next base: position 57,546,695 of record CM044326.1, on the reverse strand, counting down.
ACATTATTTATAATAAAATATTATATATTTCAATATGCAGATACTCAGGCGAAGTATGATATTAGCACAAATGAGCCGGGCCTTATTTATAAGCACAATGTCAAAATAATTCCCAATGTTATGACGGGATAGTGACAAAGTATCTCTGAAAACATATCTCCTGCCTTGAATTCCTCCACATGTTGAGGCTCACAATCAGTCTCTGGCACTTAGAAAGTCCCAGGAGATCATATCCTTTGGTAAGCTATGGGGAATGGAGGGTACACTGTATAAAGAAGCAGAGATACAAGAAACCACAGAACAACTATGATCAAGAATCTATGTACGCTGGCAAAAACAGACAACTCTCAGAATAAATAACTGCAACATGTAATTTATAATCTTGATTTCTTATTGTTATTTATAAAATTTTTTAAAATATATGTGATGGCAATAACATGAAATATAAAAACAATCTTTATTAATAAAATTCAGTGAGATCCTTGCATCTTGTGTGCCTTCACTAATTGAAAAATCATTAATTCTAAGTCTGTTAAAATGAGTCTCAGATTTCCTTTGTTTTATATTTGCATGTGGCAGCTAAATATGCCAACTGATGCTGGTATGTTATATTGGTGACTCAATTATAATGAGTGGCATTGCTTTGTTGATGTGATTTTCTGAAATGGCAAACTGCACTCAGAAAACAGAATGTAATATTCCCATGATATAAACAGTATCACATTCCTGGAAATTTGAGTTTATAAATGTAAGGTAGAAATTTTGCTGTGATATATAAAATTATTTTCCAGTCTCTCAAATAATTGTAAACCATTTCCCCCTACACAAATATTAATTTCAAATTCCAAAAATTTGAAAGTCGTATACCATAACTCTCTATTATGTAAAACTGACATATGCATAGAGGGACAGCTACCATCTCTGTCTACTCACATCCTATAAAAACCAACATCACCCTCCACTTGCTATGAAAAATTAAAACAATCATATCATTTAAAAATTGTCCCTGTAAAGAACTACTGGTTTAAGTAATGGAGCTCAATGTAAGGGAGATCCCTACCGTAAGACATACTCAAGCATATGCTAGACCTCTTTCCACAAAAATGGTAGGCAGAATTCAAACACTGGGTGAATGGCTGGATTTGATCAAGGCTGAAAAATCAAATGCTTACAGACACAAAGCAGGTATGAGAAACGTGTAAACTGGGCCAAGAGAAAGACAATAGAGAACTATGTGGTCTGTGTGAACTGTTGTCCCAGCACTATTTGTTGAATGAATATTCTTTCCTTATTGAATTGTCTTGGCATTCTGTCAAAAATCAGTTGGTTATAAATACGAGAGTTTATTTCTGGACTATCAATTCTATTCCATTGATCTATATGTGTCAGTACCATACAGCATTGATTACTATAGCTTTGTAATACTTTTGAAATCTGTAAATGTGAATCCTTCAACTTTATTCTCCTTTATCAAGATTTTTTTTTTTTTGGCTTATTCTAGATCCCTTGAGTTTCCAAATGAATTTTAGAAGCAGCCTGTAAATTTCTGCAATAATCCCAGATAGATTTTGGCAGGGACTACACTGAATTTGTAGACCACTTCCAGGGATATTGCTATTATAATATCGTCTTCTGATCCATGAATATGGGATGTCTTTCCATTTATTTAGGTATTCTTAAATTTCTTTCAACTGTGTTTTATAGTTTTCAGAGTACAACTTTTGTACTTCTTTTGTTAAGTTTATTCCTATTTTATTCTTTTCAATCTGGATGTTTTTATGTCATTTTCTTACCTAATTGCCCTGGTAAGGTCTGCTTAGTTCTCAAAATTTATCTATTTTGTATTCTATTTCTCTTTTATGCAGTATTTACTAACTTGGTTTGATCAAACCAATCCCCTAACTCTCTCTTTTAGTACTTTGCATCTTCTGTTATCTTTTGAATCTTTCATAATTTAATCCTTCAAAGAAAACATCCCTGATTAATATGACCCTACTATCCAGAGATTATTGTTTTAATCCACACTACTCTGACACACTCATGGTCACAGTCTGGACTACCATTTATCCTAATACTGCTTGTGATTTGGGACACTTTATTTTTCAAATTAAATTGTAAGCTTTGTTGAATAGGGTCAATATTTTCAACTTTAAAGTTTTCAAAAAATCCTAACAGAATCTTGTGTGTAAATGAACGGTTCAAAAAATGCTTTCCATTTGCTTTCATCCTTTCACGGAGAAGTAATTCAGTGAAATGAAAGGAGTACTACATGGTTTTGGATCCTGGCTTTGCCACCTAAATTCTGTATGTTGAGTGTTTAATTTACATCTGAGTCTCGGCTTTTCCATCTGTAAAATGAGAGTAAACATGTCTAACATTAATAATAAAGATCAGAAATAGGCAAGTAAAACATACAGCCCATGGCATGCATTTGATACATGGCATGTGCATTCATTACTGTAAGAGCGATGTGACAATTAAAAGACTAGGCTTAGAGTTTTTGATTTATAAATAAATAAAAAGGGAGAATTGAAACAATTTAAATAGTTAGAAATGTTATTTCAGATTCTTATTATTTTTATTACACTGTCGTATCTGAGTCCTCCTCATCAGTGCCATCTTGAAAATTGCATCATTTACTTCAAGGGGAATATATTGCAACAAACAGGAAGTGTGACACACAGGTGTGCACATACAAACACACATACATGCTCAATATTATTCCTTATTTTAAACAAATTTCTGGCATCTTGCACTATAAAACAGAGGAATAACGTCAAGATGCAATTTACTGAAAGTCAGTATTTATAATTAAATAATACATATTTCCATACATAGCTTTGAAAGGGCTCTACTCTAAGTCATTGTTTCAGTTTCAAATTAAGTGGGAAACCTTGGAAACTACTTTCACCATTACTGGATTCATATTTTGTACCAGTTAATCAGAGAAAATAATGCAAAATGTTATATACTGATTTTTGCTTCTCCATAAACTCCTGAAATAATTCTCTTTGTAAAACTTTATTTTACAACTTCTTGAACCTTATTAAAGTGAAATTTTCCTTATTACATCATCTTTAATGAGAAAATACTTAAATAAATATATTCTAAATAGAGCAAGTCAGCAGATATATCAGAGTAAATTAAAAAGTTGCACATTCCTGGGCTTCCCCAGTGACAGTTATATTTTTGGATTTGCCCTCTGTGGGTGACCGAATAATTTTTCAGTCTATAGAGAATTTTTTTTAAAGCCTAAAAGGTTATTTCATGTGTACTGAGGAAATTATGTGTATCATCAAAGTCTAGCCAGGAAACAGAAACCACCTGAGTAGTTAAGAGACTTTAATGCAGAAAATTGATTCTGTGGGTGATGAAAGAGCTGAGATACTAAACAAGGGACACAGGGGCAATCCAAAGATTAACAACAGCAGGAAGCCACCCTCGCCCATAACTGATGGGATAAAAGGCAAAGGCAGTGTTCCCAGCACTAGTGGAAGCTGGAACTATCTTTTGGCCTGCATGCCAAGAGTTGGATTCATGAAGCTTCTGGCAGGGAAGGAAGGATAGAGATACCCTGGCTTATTCCTCCCCACCACCTCTTCCACAATCCAGTCTGAAGACAGCAAAGCATGGGAACCAGTGTTACCTCTTAATATAGAGCAGACCAGGGGAAGAGCAAGGAAAGGATATGAAAGCAAACAGAGTCAGGATACACACATCATAAAATTACCTACTTGTTGGAGCTGGTGAAAGGGAGCAAGTGGGATAGGGTTGCGGTCAAGAAAAGAACACTGCGGAAGTGTGTTCATTTACATTTTGGTACAGGATATAAAATAGACCCTGAAGTTTTTATTCTTTTACAAGAAATAATCAATGTGTTTGGGCTTCCCTGGTATCTCAGCTGGTAAAGAACCCACCTGCAATGCAGGAGACCCCAGTTTGATTCCTGGGTTGGGGAGATCCCTGAAGAAGGGACAGGCTACCCACTCCAGTATGCTTGGGTTTCTTTGGTGGGTCAGACAGTAAAGAATCTGCCTGAAATGCAGAAGATCTGGGTTCCATCCCTGGGTTGGGAAGATCCCCTGGAGGAGGGAGTAATTCTTGCCTGCAGAATCCCCATGGACAGAGGAGCCTGGCAGGCTACAGTCCATGGGGTCACGAAGAGTTGGACACGACTGAGCGACTAACCACAGCACAGAAATCAATGTGTTTGGGACTGAAATAAGCTATTCTGCCTCTTGATTTTGCATTACACACTAGGCTTATCAATGCCAGTATAATCTCACTTCTGGGTGGACACCTAGGAGCAGGGACCACATTACCCTGTCTCACCACAAACTTTTGGTATCTCAGTATGGCATTACAATATTCTAGTGATTTGCATATGCACACATTTTAATTGACAGAAATATGATAGAACATAAAATGAAATGGCTACATGAATCAGCTCTGTAAATTAATTGTGAAACATAAGTTGTGATCCTAATGTTCTGTGAGAATGTAAAATTCATCAAGACAATTTTAATACAATGAAAACTTCTCTGGCTCAGGGGAAGAATTATCACAACAATGAGGTTGGACTTTGCTTCCCAAGTTATTTGATCAAGAGACCACACACCCCAGCTACTGCTACTGCTGGATTTGCTGAAGCCAACAGAAATGGGTTGGACAGGGGAGGAGAGAGTGTGAAGATTTTAGACCATGGGTGGGAGCAGAGAAGGGACCATTAGGACCTCCAGCTGGTTCCTATTCACTGAAGTTAGGGACTGACTCCTGTCGAGTGCGCAAAACCATTAAGGGGATATTATTATCCTTCATCTGATCTTGACAAGAGAATTTTTTTGTGATTAAAAAAAAAAAAGACAAATTGATTAAGCTGCATCTGGGTTAGCTTTCCTAAATAACAAATTGGCAGACAGCCTGGAAACAATGTAAATTCTGCTTCATTAAAATTATAATCACAGTTGATTTTTTTTTCTTCTACCTAACTGGCTACAGACAAATAAAATTTTGATGGTTGTATGGCTCAAGTAGAAAGGCAACACACAGTACGTTTGCACAGGAATTCCCATAGATAGGACTGGAGGTAACCACATAGAAAAATGGGTAGTCTGGAGAGAGAGCTACATCTTTTTGGATGTAGGGCCATCTCCAGAGCACCCTCATACTCACAAAAATGTTCTATTAAAAGGTCAAGAAAGCCCCAGTTTGAGCTCCCTGAGTCATACAGCTCTGTAACAACCTAGAGGGATAGGATGGAGAGAGAGGTAGGAGGGAGGTTTAAGAGGGAGGGGACATATGTATACCTATGGTTGATTCATGCTGATGATTGGCAGAAACCAACACAGTTCTATAAAGCCTTCAATTAAGAAATAAATAATTTTTTTAAAAAAATTATGAAAAAAAATCTCAAAACAACAAAAAATATTTGTTTAAATATAGGTGTCTGGTTTCTAAATGTTTTTCTAATTTGAAAATGTTTCCAAATAAATTGAAAAATAAATAGAACTCAAAAAAGAGACAAGTACAAAAAAGAAGGTCAAGGAAGGAGGCTTGCAGAGACCCTTTTAATTTGGAAACATAAATAAGGGAGTTTATCTACATATTAAATAATCATAGAAACATTTTACAATATAGCTAAAAACTGGCACATAATAGCTTATTTGCCTAAACATTTTTCTGCTCCAACTGAAGAAGAAAAATAACAATAAAATATTTTCTCAATCAAGTCTGAAAAATGCCAAAGGAGTAAGATCACAGTGTGTCTGTTTGGCATCAAATGTGTTTTGACTTGTTGTCTTTAGAAAGGACCTAAAGGTTAAAGAAAAGGAAAGAAAAGCAAAAACTGACTTTGTTTCAAGTTATTATCCTACAGCAGTTTGGGACCATGCAAGGCAGAAAAGTTGGGGAAAAAGAGCTCTTAAGAGAAAAGTAAGATGAGTTCATTTTACATATGAAATGGAAGATGTCCAAAATATACTTAGAAATATAAGATTGGCTCTGTCTTTCAGAAGACTGAGCAACTCACACTTTCACTTGCTTTGGGGGCTTCCCTGATAGCTCAGATGGTAAAGAATCTGCCTGCAATGCCAGAGACCAGGAATCAGTCCCTGGGTGGGGAAGATCCCCTGGAGAAGGGCATGGCAACACACTTCAGTATTCTTGCCTGGAGAATCCCATGGGCAGAGGAGCCTGGCGAGATATAGTCCGTGGGGTCACAGAGTCAGACACGACTGAGCGACCAACACTTTTCACAAGGCATCTCAGGAAAAACAGCTGCTTCAAGATGAGGATAGATATCTTCTTCTCAGTCACTAGCTGCCAGAAACTCACTGAAATAGACAATGAACCAAAAAAAGCCACACCTTTGTTAAGAAGCCTGGCTCAAACGGTAAAGAATCTGTCTGCATGCAAACTAGTACAACCACTATGGAGAACAGTGTGGAGATTCCTCAAAAAACTGGAAATAGAACTGCCATATGACCCAGCAATCCCACTGCTGGGCATACACACCGAGGAAACCAGAATTGAAAGAGACACGTGTACCCCAATGTTCATTGCAGCACTGTTTATAATACCCAGGACATGGAAGCAGCCTAGATGCCCATCAGCAGATGAATGGATAAGGAAGCTGTGGTACATATACACAATGGAATATTACTCAGCCATTAAAAAGAATACATTCGAATCAGTTCTAATGAGGTGGATGAAACTGGAGCCTATTATACAGAGTGAAGTAAGCCAGAAAGAAAAACACCAATACAGTATAATAACACATATATATGGTATTTAGTCAATCAGTAAAGATAACCCTGTATGCGAGACATCACAAAAGAGACACAGATAAATAGAACAGTATTATGAACTCTATGGGAGAGGGTGAGGGCAGGATGATATGGGAATATGGCATTGAAACATGTAAATTATCATATGTGAAATGAATCTCCAGTCCAGGTTCGATGCATGATACAGGGTGCTGGGGGCTGGTGCACCAGGATGACCCGGAGGGATGGGATGGGGAGGGAGGTGGGAGGGGGGTTCTGGAAGGGGAAAACATGTACACCCATGGTGGATTCATGTCAATGTATGGCAAAACAAATACAATATTGTAAAGTTAAAAAATAGAAAATAAACTAATTAAAAAAAAAATCTGTCTGCAATTAGGGAGACCTGGGTTCCATCCCTGGGTTAGGAAGATCCCTGGAGGAAGGCATGGCAACCCACTCCAGTATTCTTGCCTGGAAAATTCCCAAGGACAGAGGAGATTGACGGGCCCCAGTCCATGGGGTTGCAAAGAGTCAGCCACGACTGAGCGACTAAGCACACAACACAGCACACATGTGGACACAGATGCTCTGAATGAAAAGTGGAGGAGTTATGTGGTTTCAATCAGTGTTGGGAATGACAAAAAGGTTTCTGTATGTCCCAGGGTGTCTTAATCCATGGTCATGTTCATCTGCTACTCAGTAGGGAGTTTTCCCATGATAGATGGAGAATAAGAGAAGGAAGGTACACATCTATCTGTTCAGGTTGTGTTGTGGATGGTAAACCTGTTTTTCAATTATTCAACTTGGCTACTTTTTAAAACATAGAGAAGGAAATTCCTGGAATGATTGATACTGATGCACCTCGTTGCTTAGGCTCAAAAAAGCTAAAAGCATCTGCAAAGTTTTCAATCTCTCTAAAAAGATGATGTCCAACATGATGCTGTGAGAAAGGCACTGCACAAAGAAAGAAACCTGGAACCAGAGTGCCCAAATTCTATGTCCTGTTACTCCATTGATTCTACAACACAAAACATCAAGGATTGCTCTGAAGAAATAGCTTACTAAAAAAAAAAAAAAAAAAAAAAGGAAGAGGTTGAAGAATGTGCTAAACTTTCAGCCTAGTGAATGGCAGACCAAAGAGGAATGCCAGGAACAATTCCAAGAGACAGAGGCTACTCTCTCTAAGAGCTTCCATGCTCGTCTGAGTCCAGTCAAAAATAAGATTTTCTAAGAGTAACAAATAAGATCAGATATTTAAAAATATAAAGAAAATATGGTAGCAAAGCCTGGATAAAATTCAGGAGTGAAAATGTAAATTCTTTGTGAACACCGATACCATAAATAAAGTTAGAAAAGAAACAATGGGCAAAAAGGTTTGCATCACATATAAGAAACAGAAGGTTGGCTTTCAGTAAATTTCAACCAATTAATAAGAAAAACGGCAAAAACTGTGAACAAGAATTTCATAGAAGAGGAAACAGAAATGATCAATAAACATATGGAAAGATGCTCAGTCCATTAATGGCCAAAAAATGGATATTAAAAACACATGATATACCATTTTATACCCTTCGGGCTAGCAACAAAATTTTTTTCATTTGATGTAGTCAAAGCATTATGTAAACAAGGTCAAGTGGCCGTGCATCTCTAATACCAGGCTTGCTTAAGCAGCATTTCCTGGGAAATAGTGAAGGGTCAGGAACAGGGGGCCAGGAGCACCTCATAGCAGTCTAGTAGAGCCCAATTTGGGGGTCTATGAAAGCAACTCATATCCTTGGGCTGTGATGCTTTTATGTAGCAGGACTGAAAGGGGCCAATCCCTTCACTGAGGGGATTAAAAGCCAAGATTAGATAGCAGTGTAATAAGCAGGACCTTTGCTATGTTTCTAAGCTGCCAGGTTGGTGTTCACAGTTGGAAAGAATGCCAGTCCCTTTCTTAGGAGTCAGGTGGGTGCATATTGTGGCTAATTAGCAAAGAATCTGCCCCTGTGCCTTCATAGTTGAGGAAACGGTGGCCCCTTGCCTGACATAATGGGGTGAGGAACTGGGGTCTGAGCCTTGAGACTGCGAAGTATTGGTGGCCTTAAACATAGGTCACAAGCAGTTTCCATGGAGCTTTGCAGCAGTCCAGCTCTCTTTGGGAAGCCAATCTATAGGAGATCGGTTGTGGACAATTTAACTCTTCCTTACCTATCACAAGGGTTTAGGGGAAATGATGGTTTTCATATAACACCAACAGAGATTTTACATTTTATAGCTGTTTTGATGGGACGTGGGTGGGCAATCGACCTAGTTCCTATTTTCTGACAATGCCCCAAAGATATTACAAGACCCCAAGGGGGAATGGATATGTTTCTAGTTTCTGCAAAGACCCCTATGTCTAAAATATAATCAAAAAAGCTGCAGTTACCCAGAACTGAATGGAATGTATGGCTTGGACAATGGACATTTTAGTACCAACCAATATACAAGGGATATCCAGAAGCCCTTGAAACTTGTTTATAATATTGAACGCCTGGTGCAGCCTTTCAGAGAAGGAGCTTCAGGAATGATCAATGAGTTGCCCAGAAGCACAATGGGAAAGGGAATAGTTAGACATTGAGTTAACTTAAAGAAAGTAAAGAATTGCTATGTTTCTCACAAAAACATTTAATTTACAAAGTTCTAGTCCAGGAACATTTTATTTTACTTTATCTTTTAACATATTATATCATATTTAGGGGGAATAAATATTGTTTTAAAAGTTCTATAATTCGCTAATGTTTCATAGTGGTTGTGAGTATTTGAGATAAAACCAACCAGGTTTCAAATTACTTCATGATAAGTGCTTGAGGTATGATTTTTAATCTTTTAAGCTGTACCTTCTACAAGTGCAAAATAAGGATTGTTATTAATCATTATAATTAATGAGACAATGTTTATAAAGCACTTAGCATAGTGATCTCAATCAGTGGTACTTTAAGGATAATATTCACATTATAGGAAACTGAGAAAATAAAACAGAGAAGAAGATCACCCATGCACTGATCATCCTAACACAAGTACCATCATTTTGGATACTTTCCTTTTGAGGTAGATTTTTAACTTTAGTGATTGTTTTGTTATAGTCATCATGCCAGTCTCATAAGGGCGGAACATTAACACATTTCATACTTAATGATAAAAAAATTACTAAATTTTTGGGAATTCCTTAGTGGTCCAGTGGTTGGGACTCCCACGCTTTCACTGCCTAGAGCTGAGTTTCAGTCCCTGGTTGGGGAACTAGGATTACCACAAGCTGGGCAGTGTGACAACAATAACAACAACACAACAAAAATTATGGAATTTTTAAATTAGTTGTCTTTTTTTTCATATTTGATCTGGTAATAAAATGCAAGAAGCTTTCAAGTAGGCAGCACTGTTCTTTTTAAAACGTTTTTGATATTGCTTTTACAAAAAATGAATTTTTAAGTTGATATCATTTCAAAATATTTAAGAAGTATGATTGCTGCTGTTTAATCACTAAGTTGTGTCGGACTCTTTTGCAGTCTTATGGACTGCAGCTCACCAGGCTCCTCTGTCCATAGAATTTTCCAAGCAAGAATACTGGAGTGGGTTGCCATTTCTTTCTCTAGGGGATCTTCCCAACCCAGGGATCCAACCCACGTCTCCTGCACTGGGAGGTGGATTCTTTACCAATGAGCCACCAGGCAGAAGTCTGATTAGGAAGCCTCAAATGTGTGAAGAATATTCCCTAAATAATTTTTAAGCACTTCACTTTTAAAATTTTCATTATTGTTCCTAATACATGTAAATAAAGATACTTTTTTAAAGTAATATTGTACATGAAGAATCCAGTTGCTTTATACATTTGAAAGGGCAGTTCCTCTTTTTTTGTCTCTGTAAAAACAAAATGGCAATATGAATGTGGAATTGCTGAGTTACTTAAGATTTTTGAAATGTGTTTATTTCCCAAAGACTTCCTCATATTCTTTTCAGTACCAGTGAAGTTACTGCTTTAGCAAAAGGCACATCACTGCTTGCCATTATGCTCATTTTGTACTTTCCTAGGTAGTGTTCATTTCCTTCCTGTCATGAGTTAAGAGATGACTCAAAAGCAGCTTAGGTAACCTATCCTCTGGCTGAGTACTCACTTAGAATTTCTGTGATGTGGACAAGAGGAAGCCTGTTTTAAAACACTTAACTGAATCTGGGGGAGTCAGGGCAATATCTAGAAGACATTCTAGGCCTCAGATGGGAATTCAGGCTTGCTGATGCCCCATCTCTTATCACTTCCCTGCATCCTCCCACATACACCTTGACTAAATGTTTCAGCAGAGACAGGCCAGGCCTCCTCCTTCATTCTCTGGTTTAATAACTTTGCATCTCAGCAAGATTCATTTTCCCATGTTGGTGAGTCTCAATAATATCATAGACAAAACCAACATATACAATCATCCTCTATCCGTGCATTATTCCTCTTCAATCTTCATTAGTTAATATATTTGACTCTTTTACTAATAATAGGCAGCTTTAACAACAGATTCTTGGGGGGAAATACAAATTAAATTTTGGTTTTAGATTTCATCATTGAATCCTGATTGAATAAAAATTCTGTTTTATCACTCTCTGACATAAATCACAGCAGGATCCTCCATGACCCACCTCCCAGAATATTGGAAATAAAAGCAAAAATAAACAAATGGGACCTAATTAAAATTAACAGCTTCTGCACAAGAAAGAAAACTATAAGCAAGGTGAAAAGACAGCCTACAGAATGGGAGAAAATAATAGCAAACGAAGCAACAGACAAAGAATTAATCTCAAAAATATACAAGCAACTCCTGCAGCTGAATTCCAGAAAAATAAACGACCCAATCAAAAAATGGGCCAAAGAACTAAACAGACATTTCTCCAAAGAAGACATACAGATGGCTAACAAACACATGAAAAGATGCTCAACATCACTCATTATCAGAGAAATGCAAATCAAAACCACAATGAGGTACCATTTCACACCAGTCAGAATGGCTGCTCTGCAAAAGTCTACAAGCAATAAATGCTGGAGAGGGTGTGGAGAAAAGGGAACCCTCTTACACTGTTGGTGGGAATGCAAACTAGTACAGCCACTATGGAGAACAATGTGGAGATTCCTTAAAAACTGGGAATAGAACTGCCATATGACCCAGCAATCCCACTGCTGGGCATACACACTGAGGAAACCAGAACTGAAAGAGACACGTGTACCCCAATGTTCATCGCAGCACTGTTTATAATAGCCAGGACATGGAAGCAACCTAGATGCCCATCAGCAGATGAATGGATAAGGAAGCTGTGGTACATATACACAATGGAATATTACTCAGCCATTAAAAAGAATACAATTGAATCAGTTCTACTGAGATGGATGAAACTGGAGCCCATTATACAGAGTGAAGTAAGCCAGAAAGAAAAACACCAATACAGTATACTAATGCATATATATGGAATTTGAAAGACGGTAACAATAACCCTATATGCGAGACAGAATAAGAGACACAGATGCATAGAACAGTCTTATGGACTCTGAGGGAGAAGGTGAGGGTGGGACGTTCTGAAGAGAATAGCATTTAAACATGTATATTATCATATGTGAAACAGAACACCATTCCAGGTTCGATGCATGAAACAAATGCTCAGGGCTGGGGCAATGGGATGACCCAGAGGGATGGGATGGGGAGGGAGGTGGGAGGGGGGTTCAGGATGGGGAACACATGTAAACCCAGGGCTGATTCATGTCAATGTATGGCAAAAACCACTACAATATTGTAAAGTAATTAGCCCCCAACTAAAATAAATAAATTTATTTAAAAAAAATTCTGTTTTATGTACTTAGAAAAAGCACTACTAGAATTTCATTTTGCAGACTATATCCAAGTAATAGCTTAATTAAGTGCATATAAACTGACTCATTTCAGAAATATCAGAAAAACAAAGACACAGAGAAAAAAATTAAATCAGTAAGTAGAAGTTGTTTTCAAGTGATATATATATATAATAAACAACAACTACTCATAACTTGAAAAATAATATCAGAAACTAAAAGTAAGCAACTCATCTATAGAATATTTCTTTATTTAAGATAAGGCATTTAACAAGCTTCCACTGCTTTTTGCCTACCCCCCACCCCCACCCTTCATCATTTGTTAATATAACGTGAATGTTTAGTTTCACCTATTTGAAAGTAAAACACTATTTTGAACATTTGGTGCTTTCTCTTCAGAATCATTTTGAAATTTGTGTTGTGCATTATAATTATAGCTACAATAGTTTTCTTGACCTTTGTTTAGCTGAAGAGAAATGTTTAACTGAAAATAATGCTAATTTCACTTAAACAGTAGCGTTGCTACCCTATGACTACTTCATTCTTCAATTCTTAGTTCTCATTCTTTTCTCAGTTTTCATGCTCAGGGATACCCTGTTTTATTAGGCTTCATAGATACTATGTTTTCACAGATTCAAGGTTTACAGCAACCCTATGTAGAATAAGTCTCTAGGCACTATTTTTACAACAGCATTTTCTCATTTTGTGCCCTTCAGCCACATTTTGATAATTTGGGCAATATTTCACATTTTCATTATTGTGTATTTGTTATGGTTATCTGTGGTCAGTGATCTTTGATATTTACCACTGCAATTGCTTTGGTGCATCACAAACTGTGCTCATACGAGACTGACAGTGAACTTAACTGATACATGTTGTTTGTGTTTGGACTGCCTACTCATTAGCCATTTTCCAGTCTCTTTTCCTCTCCTCTTGCCTCTCTATTCCCTGAGACACAACAATATTGACATTAGGTCAGTAAATAATCCTACAGTGTCCTCCGAGGTGTTCAAGTGACAGGGAGAGGGGCAAGTCTCTCACTTTAAATCAAAAGCTGGAAATGATTAAGCTTGGTGAGGGAGGGACGAATACCACGATAGGCCAAAATCTAGGTCTCTTGTGCTAAACAGTTAGCCAAGTTGTGAATGCAAAAGAGAAGTTCTTGAAAGAAATTTAAAGTGTTATTCCAGTGAACACACAAATGTAGGAAAGACTGCTGATATGGAGAAAGTTGTAGTGGTCCAGACAGAAGATCAAATTAGCCACAACATCCCCTTAAGCCAAAGCCTAAGCTACAGCAAGGCTCTAATGCTCTTCAATCCTAGGAAGGCCGAGAGAGGTGAGGAAGCTGCAGAAGAAAAGTCTGAATGAAGCTAGCAGCAAGTGGTTCACAAGTTTTAAAGAAAGAAGCCATCTCCATGACAGAAAGGCAAAGTAAAGCAGCAAGTGCTGATGTAGAAACTGCAGCAAGTCGTTCAGAAGATCTAGCTAAGATAATGGATAAAGGTGGCTACATTAAACAACAGATTTTCAGTGATGATGAGACAGCCTTATACTGGAAGAAGATGCCATCTAGGACTTTCCTAGTTAGAGAGGAGAAATCAATGCCTGGCTTCAATCTTCAAAAGATTAGCTGACTCTCTTGCTAGGGGCTAATGCAGCTGGTGACTTTAAGTTGAAGCCAATGTTCATTTGCCATTCTGAAAATCTTAGGGTCCTTAATAATTATGCCAAATATACTCTGCTTATGTCCTCTAAATGGAACAACAAAGCTTGGATGACAGCACATCTATTTACAACATAGTTTACTGAATATTTTAAGCCCACTGGTGAGACCTACAGCTCAGACAAAAGATTCGTTTCAAAATGCTACTTCTCATTGACAATTCACCTGGTCATACCAGAGCTCTCATGGAGATATATCATAAGATTCATGTTGTTTTGATGCCTGCTAACATAATATCTATTCTTCAGCCCATTCATCAAGGAATAATTTCAATTTAAAGACTTATTATTTAAGAAATATATTTTGTAAGGCTATTAGCTGTCATAGTGATTCCTCAGTGAATCTGGGTGAAGTAAATTAAAAACCTTCTCTAATATTTCACAATTTTAGATACCATTAAGAACATTCACGATTCATGGGAAGAGGTCAAAACATCAGCGTTTAAATGAATTTGGAAGAAGTTGATTCCAGCCTGCATAGATGACTTTGAGGAGTTCAAGATTTCAGTGGAGGAAGTCACTGCAAATGTGGTGGAAATAGCAAGAAAACCAGAATTTTAAGTGGGGCCTGAAGAAGTGAATTGCTAAAATCTCGTGATAAAACTTTAAGGGAAAAGGAGTTCCTTCTCACAGATGAACAGAGTAATTTCACGAGATGGAATCTACTCTTGGTGAAGATGCTGTGAAGACTGTTGAAATGACAGCAAAAGCCATAGAATATTACATAAACTTAGTTGATAAAACAGTGGCAGAGTTTGATGGGACTGACTCCAATTTCAAAAGAAGTTCTACTGTGGGTAAAATGCTATCAAATAGCATTGCACGCTACAGAGAAATCACTCATAAAAGAAAGTGTCAACTGATGAGGCACACTTCACCACCATCTTATTTGAAGAAATTGCCACAGTCACCCTAATCTTCAGCAACCCCCACCCCTATCAATCATCAACCATCAACATCAAGGAAAGACCCACCACTAGCAAAAAGATTACATCTTGCTGAAGGCTCACATGATGGTTAACAGTTTTTTTTTTTTCAGCAATAAAGTAGCTTTGACTTAAGATATGAACATTGTTTTAAACATATTGCACACTTAGACTACAGTCTATAACTTTTATATGCAATTGGGAACCAAAAAATTCATGTGACATTTACACTATTGTGATATTCACTTTATTGTGGTGGTCTGGAACTGAACCCACAAGATCTCTGAGACATACCTTTGGAAGTTTTTTTTTTTAAGTAAGATTATATGAACTAGTAGATTTTCTTTCATATATCTCTGGTATACATCTTAATTTTGTGCACAGGAGGATAGTACACACAGTCAGTGGTTTTACAGTACACAGGTATCTTATTGTAATTAAAAGCCCTTGGAAGATGCCAGTTATTTACAGGTTACATGAATTGCAGGAAAAAGTAAAGCTAAATACTGTTATACTCAATTAACTTGGCAGTTATTTAAAAGACTAATTTGTGTAGGACTTTCCAGGATTTTGAGAGATAGTAGCTCTCAAGTACATAGCAAATGTGTGAAAAATGAATTTAGAAAATAGATTAGAAGGAGAATCAGTTATGTGATAATCCCTAAATGCTTATGAAAAAAATGGAAATGTAGACCTTGATCCATTTCTAATAAGTCTTTATAAAATCTTTGATTCAAAACATAAGTTTTTCTATCAAAAACTTAGGAAAGAACAGAAATAGAGTCACAGATGCAGAAAACAAACTTACAGTTACCAAGGGAGGAAGGGGGGAGGCCGGGAGGGATAAACTGGGAGATTGGGATTGACATATATACACCACTATATATATAAAAAATAGATGACTAATAAGAACCTACTGTATAACACATGGAACTCTACTCAGTTTTCTGTAATGACATATATGGGAACAGAATCTAAAAAAAAGTAGATATGTGTGTGTGTGTGTGTGTGTGTGTGTGTGTGTGTGTGTATACACACATACGACTGATTCACTTTGCTGTACAGCAAAAACTGACACAATACTGTAAATCAACTATACTCCAATAAAAATTAATTAAAACAAAACAAAAAACAAATACAAACTTAGGAGAAATATGGGATACACTGAATACTAAAGGGAGCAAATAGATTTAGCTGCCTCACACGACCATCAACCACATATATGGAGAATGTTTGTGCAGATTTTCTAAGTCATGTGAGTTGATCTGATTCTTAGCTAGGAACACATTATTATTTTAATATAATCAAACTAAGGACAAATTTCCTTATGATGAGATTTTTATGCTGTCCTGCATTTCCTGGGAAATAAAAGTGATTGTGTCATCTTTCTAATTAAAAATGTCAGGGAATGCCCTGGTAGTCCAGTGGTTGTAACCCTGCACTTCCACTGTCAGGGAGGATGGCCGGCTTTGTTCCCACAAACTGTGTGGTGTGGCCAAAAAAATTAAAAAATTCAAGAAGCCTTATCTAGTAATCCAAACAACACTGCCAGTACTGACAGTTCAGTCAGGTATTTTAGGCCTGAGAGTAGATTCCAGATCCAAATGATACAATTATTTAGTCAGCATATCTATACCAAACAGATTAATTGCAATTTTCTTCTTTGTAAATACAATCATGGATAAAAGGCATATAGAAAAACTAAGCTTTTAAATATAGATGAAGAAAAAGAATTGCTGAGGAGTCCATTTTTGCCCAACCACTCGAGTAAATAAATTTTCAGGAAGACAAAAGCATAATTATGATAACATCATGGATTCACAAATTGTTCTTTTTATGAAGAACTCAAAGATAATTAATAGCGCAGACAACATTAAAGAAATGAAAATCTGCTCACATGAGGTGTTGTAATGGTAAATTTTGTTAAAATTAGAGGTTCTAATCTTTTAGACAGAAATGCTAAAGTTTTGCTTTTGTGCAACCCAAATAATTACTGTGTCTTAAACACTTGATCACTTTATCCATTCCTTTAGAAATCATGTGAGAGACTTATTATGCCTATTATAAGAAGAGGAAGGAGGAGAAGACAAAAAAAGGTGAAGAATATGCCCAACTATCAAAAAGGACTGAGAAGGTAGTATTTTCCTAGCATAAGGTACCAATGCTCAAATAAAGCTGGTATTTTGGAGTCAACCAAGAAATCAGTCAACAAATGTAGCTTGAATACCTTCTTTCTTTCCTAGAGGTGTAAAAGGATGCCATGTGGGCTCCTCCAGCTTTGGAAGAACTCCAGAGAAATATCTCACCGAGGTTTCATGGCAGATAGGGGGCCAAATGCATCCTGGATAATACTCTTGTGGTGTGTTAAGAAGTTGTTAAAGAGCCAAAGAAAAGTCATTTTCAGATTTCTCTGAGCCAGATTTCTTTGGGGGAAAAAAAAAAACTCACAAAAGATAAAAAGTCAAACCTGACAGATTCCAGATGAGGCTTAGCATTTTAGTATATACAACCTGTACCCACACCATTTCACATCTTAATAGAGATAAGGCTGTCCTATGTTAGCCTCTCATTATCTATAGGAAGCAACACATCTTCCTATAGAATGAATAAGGGGCTGGAAATGCATCTGAGGAAAAAAAAAGTGAAGGGACTCAACTCAGGAGCAAAGCCACTTGGCATAGATTGGGCTTCTGACACCATGGTGGTGTACTGGACCTCATGAAGAGGTCTTGCAGGATTTTGAGTATGTGTAAGATTAAAGATTCTTAGAAAATTCCCCGCTGAGAAAACAGAGGGTACATATCAAAGGTTTATTGGCACTGACCACAGATACACTCTGATACTGCAGCCCTGACACAGCTGCTTAAAATGAGAGAGGAGAAACACGGAGGAGAGAAACAGGAGACAAGCTTTTGGAAAGCACAAAACCCTCCAAACAGTTCCAATCTTAGAGTGTTATGATGTTAAAATATGAGGCACATTATCAGGAGATGAAAGTTCAAAGAGGCCTCAGCTTCATGTTGGATAAACAGGAACATATGCCCAGGCTCAGAAATATTTCAAATGTGTTGTGAAACTTCGCTCAGTTAGGAGAGAAATGTTAGAGTTCAACTGTGAAAAATTCAATTGCATATTTGAAAAAAGCAGGTGCTGGGAAAGACCACAAACTTTCTGAGTGTGTCAGCACCATACACAACAATAGCAAACAGAAGTGAAAACGTTATTAAGGCTTAGAAAGGTTTTCTGAAGGATACATCAAATGAGTCCAAGTAGTAGTTACACGTCATTGTGGAAATGTATTCCTCTGAGGGGAAACTAAAAATCGAAAAGAAGGAAACTGCAACACTGTAGATATCTCACCAGTCAGCCTTTGTGGGTTTTGTATAGAATGCAGGGAAATTTGTGCTAATGTCTCTACGTACTAGAAGTGAGAGATCTCTGTTGAAGAAGTTTAATTGAAAGGAAAAAACAATTTTCCTCACAAAATCTAAGCCTAAAATTAGCTCACCAGATAAGCCCTATTCCAAAGGAATTTTATTTGCTTATTTCTGAGTCGTGATGGCAGAGGAGAGGATGTACAGCTAATCAGAAATTTTTTCTTGGGATTTCCCTGGTGGCCCAGCAGCTAAGACTCTGTGCTTCCAGGGAAGGGGGTCTGGGTTCGATCCCTGGTTGGGGAACTAGATCCCACGTGGTACAAACAGTTCACATGCCCCAATTCAACTACGAGTTCACATGCACACTGCAACTCCAAGATTCTGTGCTGCCGCAACTAAGATTGCAGGACAGCCAAATAAATAAATAAATGTTTTTTAAAAGCACACAAAAAAACCATAAATCTTTTCTTAAACTCATTATGGAAGAGGTTTGTTAATGTAGTTACTCCATTACTCCATTTCTCCATAGAAGAAGTGGCTTCTATCTCTGTCTCTTTAGTTCCTACAAAACTGAGAACAGTATTCCTTGAACAGTGAAGAAAAGCCAGATCATCTGGGCAACAACCCAGTACCAGCATGGAAAACAGAGGAAGAGGCCAGCAGTTTCAGGAACCCAAGGGGAGGTCGATATTGGGGTGCAGAGCTGGCTTTGCTTCCAAGGTAACCACTGTCACCTTTTCAAGTTCCAGTGCTCTCCTCCTCTGTCCCAGCCACACAAGGTCATCCACACAAGGGCATTCTGCCAAGCTTTGCCCTGCCCCACCCGAAACCCAACATACTAAACTCTCGGCTTTTACTTTTAAATCTTACAATTTGGAAATTGTCTTGAACAGCGTACACAGAGAAATGGATGAGAATTATCACAACTGGAGCACTACTGATCAAAACTACTCCTCTTGCTCTGTGTCTGGCCTTGAAGTCTTGCAGTGCTTTCTGCAAATCTGGAAAAATAATCTATGTTACTATGCCACTGGATCAGGGGGTTAAACTCCCAACCCTGCATTGATATTGGTGGTGTGAAAGAAGTTAGAGAGAAGAGAAAGTAGTCTGACAGAGTAGCAGTATTAAGGGGAAGCAGTTTAGAGACAATCACTCTATCAACATTGTTCAATCAACAATACCATTTCCTTATTGCAGTGACCTTCTGTAATAAGAAGTAAAGTGGGAAACTCTGCTTTCCCACTAAATATTCTGGAGGAAAAAATTTAAATACAGTAAAAATGCAAACATACACACACCATCATCATGCAGGTCCATCTGCTAGAACTTATAACAAGTTATAAATGCTTATAACATGTCATTTCATTTCAGATTTTTAAAAAAATATAGCATTTCAGATAAACCTGAAACAGTATTTGCTGCTCTGTTCCACTCCTCCCTTCCTCCTTCTTCAGATGCTATCATATTTGATTTGCTCCCAGGTCATTTTATGCATACATCTATGTATAAATAATATATGATATTGCCTTGCATGTTCTTTTAGTTATTCATATATGCACTCATCTTGTACATATTCTTCAACTTGCTTTTTGTCACTCAACAAAGTGTTATATGAACTATGTATAAGCAGTTTGTTCACTTTAATTGTTAGGTAGCATTTCATAATATAATTGATCATACCATAATTTTTCCCATTCCCCTATTAGATATTTCCCATTTTCTACTATAACACACAATACTGTATGAATATCCTTATCTATATCTTATACATGTGCAAGGACTCTCCATGGATACTTACATTTACAAGTAGAATTGCTGGGCTGTAGGATTTGAGAACTTTCATCTTTACTACATCATACCAATTGGTTCTCTAAAGGGTTATGTGAATTTACATTCCCACCAGCAATGTTTGATAGTCCCTCTTTCTCTACATGCTCATCAACACTGTGTATTTATATTTTTAGATCATTTGCAAATCTGATGGGTATAAACTGCTGCTGCTGCTGCTAAGTCACTTCAGTCGTGTCCGACTCTGTGCGACTCCATAGACGGCAGCCCACCAGGCTCCGCCGTCCCTGGGATTCTCCAGGCAAGAACACTGGAGTGGGTTGCCATTTCCTTCTCCAGTGCATGAAAGGGAAAAGTGAAAGTGAAGTCACTCAGTCGTGTCCGACTCTTAGCTACCCCATAGACTGTAGCCTACCAGGCTCCTCCTTCCATGGGATTTTCCAGGCAAGAGTACTGGAGTGGGGTGCCATTGCCTCCTCCGGGGTATAAACTAAAATCTCCCAATTTTAATTTAAATTTCCTTAATGATTGCCAAGATGGAAATTTTTTCATAATTATTGGCCATTTAGGTTTCCTATTTAGTGAGTTGTCTTTTCATGTATTTTATCCAGTTTTCTTTGGAGAGGTTTCCCCTTTTTTCATACTTATTTGGAGATCTTCATATATTCTGAATACTAACATATCTCATATATGTTTATCTCCTCTCTATATGATGTATTTTTGGGGGCTCCAAAATCACTGCAGATGGTGACTGCAGCCATGAAATTAAAAGACGCTTGCTCCTTGGAAGAAAAGTTATGAACAGCCTAGACAGCATATTAAAAAACAGAGACATTACTTTGCCAACAAAGGTCCATCTAGTCAAAGCTGTGGTTTTCCCAGGAGTCATGTATGGATGTGAGAGTTGGACTATAAAGAAAGTTGAGTGCCAAAGAACTGATGCTTTTGAACTGTGGTGTTGGAAAGACTCTTGAGAGTCCCTTGGACTGCAAGGAGATCCAACCAGTCCATCCTAAAGGAAATCAGTCCTGAATATTCATTGGAAGGACTGATGATGAAGCTGAAGCTCCAGTACTTTGGCCACCTGATGCAAAGAACTGACTTATTGGAAAAGACCCTGATGCTGGGAAAGATTGAAGGCAGGAGGAGAAGGGGACGACCGAAGATGAGAGAGTTGGATGGCATCACTGACTCGATGGACATGAGTTTGAGTAAACTCCGGGAGTTTGTGATGGACAGGGAGGCCTGGCGTGCTGCAGTCCATGGGGTCGCAAAAAGTCGGACACAGGTGAGTGACTGAACTGAACTGAACTGATACGGGGTATGTTTTATAACTTTGTTGTGACTAGTCAGAAACACATTTTTAATACTGACATATCAAGTTTTTTCTTAATGAATTATATTTTTACTATGTTTCACCTAAAATATACTATATTGTAATTGCATATATAAGCATATATATGTAAAATATACAAAGAAAAATGTTTACATGTATACACAAACACAACTATTACCCACAAATTTGCCTGCAGAAGTTTAACTCACAAAACTTATTGGACGGGTTGTTTTCACTAAAAAATCTGTGCTATTTGAGTGGATCTGCTCTATTGCTCAGCCACTGTTTTTCACTTCAAACAGGGTGCCAAGCATATCAGGATGGCAGTACAGCATCTGGCAGCAGAGAGGGCTAAGAGCAAGTCACAGCTCTGCCACTTACTGTATTTGACTCTGACCTCTCCATGCCTCAGTTTCCTTACCTGAAACATGGGTTTCACCATGATAACTATCACATAGATGCCTCCGTCTTGACGTTCTCATGCACTAAAAAAGGTGAAAGTAAAGGCACTCTTCTAAGTCCTTTACAATTAACTCATTGGATTCTTACAACAACATAACAAAGGGGGCACTATTATTATCTCCAATTTACAGATGAGGAAACTGAGGAACAAGAAGGTAACTAACTTGATCAAGGCCCCATAGTTAACACACAGCAGAGGCAGGATTTAAACTTCCAGAACCCATGCTCTACAGCACTTTGCTATACTGCCTTCTAGTAATTTTTCCTAAAGTAAATGAAGAAATGAATATAAAATACTTAGCCTATTGCTTCATCTATAGATACGCTCTAAAAATGGTCTTTATTTTCTATAAAGCCTAGTCTAAATTTTTCACTTAAATCTAGACTTGAATATCTGCTTACAGGTGACCTTACATTAGTGTGCCCAAATATCTTCTGTAGAACACTAGAGCCATGGAATCCATGAACTGCCTCTTAAGACTGTTGGGAACGGCCTGGCAGTACGGTGGTTAAGACTCCATGCTTCCACTGTAGGGGGTATGGGTTTGACATCTGGTCGGGGAACTAGGATGCCGCAAGTCACGCAGTGTGGCCAAAAATAAATAAATAAAAGTTCTTTAAAAATTGTCATATAGGGCTTTTGCCTTCTCCTCCTCCTCCTTCAAAATACCTTTAAGGAACCTCACCTGCCTTAACTTTCATGTTCAAAGCTAGGACCTTCCAACAGGTGCACTTTCACATTTTTTCTCCTGATCTACAAATAAAGCACCTAGTATAGAACCTGAAATAGAGCATATGTTGAATAAATGACATTTTATTATTCAAATTATCTAGTGTCAATGTGCAATAGGAAAATCACTTCCTCTTCATAGACTGACTTGCATTTCTGCAGCAGCATCAGTGGGAGGTGGGTATAGGAACAGTGGGATGTTAAAGAAAGAAAGTTCATCTTCTTTCCAACAGAGAAAGAATTTCAGCTTCTTTCCCAAAGTAATATCTGTATTTATATCAATGATCTTACCCACTTTTGCTTCTTCTAGTATCTTAATTTTTCTTTAAAGTTTTCAAACTTTTGTCCTCTTTCATTCTCTATAACTCTTATTTTATTGACTCTGAGACGTCATCACTTGTAAAGAATAAAAAATGTTGCCATTAAACTAGGATAGAACACTATCACTCACCTATATCACTCTTGAGCCTACACAGAAAGGAAAACATAAGCAAATAAGTTGAATAAAGTATTTCTAAAGCTTTGCAATCACAGGTTGATTCCTCCCATACTCAAGATTCTTGATGGTATTTTTCATATAATATTATACTCTGTTCTATCAAAAGTGTGATATACCAGTTCTTACAAATGCTCCACTGTTGTCTCCAATAAATTCTTCCAAATACAGGGCGCCTGGGTTTGACCGCTGGTCAGGGAACTAGATCCCATATGCTGCAACTAAGTGTATGCATATGGCAACTAAAGATGCTGCATGCAACAGTGAAGATCTAAAATCCTGTGTGCCACAAATAAACCAAAAAAACAATAAATAACATAGACCAGGTGCAGCCAAATAAATAGATACATAAAATTGAGGCAATTAAAAACCCTTATAAAATTTCACAGTCTCTCCCTTTTCTTACTTTGAAAATTGAGCAAGAAGAGGATTCCAACTTTTGCAGCCTCAAGATGATGGAGCTTCCATCAGCTAGGGTCCATGAATGAATGTGTGGTACAGAGCCCTCTGTTGACCCATTTGGGATATACAACATGAGCAAGAAATAAACTTTCCTAGGACTGAGATTTGGGGATTTTTGTTACTGCAGCATAAACTGGTCAATCCTAATTAATATACATTCTAAAAGATTCAGGACATATTAGATGAAATAAGTATCAAGGACATAATATACTAAAAGGCAATATAATTTGTTTTTGTATATGGAATTACAGTATTTTATGTTTTCTTCACTATAATTTTATTTCTTCTAATTTTTAAAAATAAGCATACTAGAATTTCTAATGCACAAAATTAAATTTTTCCACTTTGTAAAAACCTTTAGAACGAAACAAATTATATGCATTTAAAAAAATTCATGAATGAATACATAGAAAACACAAAAACATACCTAAATTTCACCAGTTCTTTCACAAGTTAATAGCTTTTTTTTCCCAATGGGATATAGAGCTGTACAGACAGACAAGGTTGCTCAGTCTATTTGGGGGCAGGGGAGGGGCAAGGGCAGGGTAAGTGGGTGCTTATATGCTACAAGCTTGAGGCAAGTGAAAGAAGATTCTTGGTGGCAGTAGGAATGCTGTGATACCATACAGTGTATGATAGAACATTCAGAATAAATGTTCTCTCCTAAGTGAAGTAAGTCAGAAAGAGAAAGACAAATATCACATGGTAAAATTTATATGTGGAATGTAAAATACAACACGAATTAATGTATTTATGAAATAGAAATAGATAACAAAGTTTCGTCTAGTCAAAGCTATGGTTTTTTTCAGTAGTCATGTATGGATGTGAGAGTTGGACTATAAAGAAAGCTGAGTACCAAAGAATTGATGCTTTTGAACGGTGGTGTTGGAGAAGACTCTTGAGAGTCCTTTGGACTGCAAGGAAATCCAACCAGTCCATCCTAAAGGGAATCAGTCCTGAATATTCATTGGAAGGACTGATGCTGAAGCTGAAATTCCAATACTTTGGCCACCTGATGAGAAGAACTGACTCATTTGAAAAGACCCTGATGCTGGGAAAGATTGAAGGTGGGAGGAGAAGGGGACGACAGAGGATGAGATAGTTGGATGGCATCACCGACTCGGTGGACATGAGTTTGAGTAAGCTCCGGGAGTTGGTGATGGACAGGAAAGCCTGGTGTGCTGCAGTCCATGGGGTCACAAAGAGTCGGATACGATTGAGCGACTGAACTGAACTGACTGACACGGACATATAGCATAGACTTGTGGTTCCCAAGGGGGGAGGGGGTTGGGGGAGGGATGAATTGGGAGTTTGGGATTAGCAGATGTAAGCTATTATATATAGGATGGACAAACAGCAAGGTCCTTTAAACAACAAGGTTCTTCTGTATAGCACAGGAAACTATATTCAATATTCTGTCATAAACCATAATGGAAAAGAATATGAAAAAGAATACATATATGTATAAAACTCAGTCACTCTGCTGTACAGCAGAAATTAATGCAGTGTTGTAAATCAACTATACGTCAATAAAAATTTTTATTGAACAAATACCCTTTCAATGGAAAATGCCTTGAATGTAAATAATGAAGCTGCAGATGAAGATCAGAATCTTGAATTATCCAAACAGCAGAGGTAACTGCCTGAGCAAAGAATAGCCTGTATGTAAAGGTTCTGTGGCCCTCTTGGAATTCTCAGTTCCTGTTCATCAGTTTGCCCAGACACTGACCCCTTTTCCTTGGGCTCTTCTCAGCTTCTCTTTCTTTTCTACCTTGTCTCTGGGCCTTCTATAACTTGCTCTCTTCCATTCCATTTTCTGCTGATTTAACTCTCAGGAACCATCATGGCCTCAGGATATTTTCCATTACTCAGAAATTTTTCCATTACTATAAAAGCAGTCAGAATGTGCTTTTATATGGTGGCAAACAGAATATGCATGGCCTTTCAGATGAAAGCAAAGTTGGAAGTTTCTTCCGGTTCCCTCATGGCAAAGAGTGAAGGTTGTAGAGAAGGATGGAAAACATGAATGTTCCCGATTTCATGAAGGTTATTGCCCCAGAGGCAGAAGATTGTTTTCCCTGATATTATTTAGCCCAGTGGGGTAAATGTTAGGGCTGGGAGTCTCCCTTAGTTGCAGTGCAAACATTGACTATTTCATTTACTTGTTTTCTATTCAATAGGGCAAATCCACAAGCAGGGAGCTCCCTAGTTTTCTGACACGACATTGATGTAAAGCTTTAAAGATATTCTTCTTAAAAGCAGAGAAAACTGAATAGGGGTTTGATTCTGTGCCATGGTGCTAATGAGGATCGGCTAAGGAGGTCTGTAACTGGCAGAACTGGTGTGTGCTTTAAGACACCCAGTGGTGCCAAGAAACAATACAAAGTGTGAGAATAAGCAGACTGAGTCACGATCCATTGCAGATTCTAAATGGTACACTTCTGTCTCTATATATAGCATGTCAAAAGTGTCATTTCTGCTGTCATGAGAACTTTTTAGATTGTCACCACCATAAGTACTGCAACAGGAGTGTTTCTTTCTATTAGCTATATCTGAATCCCAGAGCAAGAAGTAGTTTCCCCTGACACATTTGACTTGAGGTTTATTAGGCTGGGAGAATCTCTGGGGGAAAAAAGCACTGCTTTTTGATTCTATGTAAAGAAAAGTCGTTCTGGTTGACAAAGACTACAGAGTGTTGTACTTTTTTGGATCTAGCTGTCAGAAATCTCCAAGTATGGTGTGAAAGATATATAATATTTTTTTCAGCAAGGCTATTTGTTTAATGGGTATAATGTGGGTATGAAAACAGAATGGGAGCACCCTTGTTAATAATCCTTCTGCATCCCAATTGTGCAGCTGAGGTGCTGGAGGTGAGGGGCTGTCACATTTTCAAATGTAGGGGGAAGAAAAACACTTTAAAGGGGTCACATGTATTTCTCTTCTGTTATTTCTGTCTTAAAAACACATCTTTGGTTCATTTTGGGGAAATGTTCTTATTTATGCAGATACATTATAAAATAAAGTCTTCCTTTGTAACATGAGACAAAACAATTCTCAGGAATGCCTCTTGGGATGCTTTAATGAAGGATCTCTTATTTATTTCTTTTCTTATGTGAATTTTAAAAAAATCTCTGGTAAAAGTAAATCTACTTGATCTCAAGAACACATGATGACAGAAATTTCACTATGACCTGATGTGGACAAAATTCACTTTATATGAGCTTTAAACACATGCACATTCATTATATGGCACTAGGATTAAAAAAAAAAAAAAAAGCCAGGGTCCTCACCCTCAAAAAGCTACAATGTGACTTTTTAAAGCAATAAGTGCTGGTTCTTTTTTTTTTACATTTAAAAATTTTATATACAGTAGAACTCATTCTTTTTGGTGCACAAGTCCATTTTTGACAAATGCATACAGTAGTGTAATACCATCGTAATAAAGGCACAGATAGTTCCTTTATCCCAGAATGTTCCTCCAAGTCCCGTTGTAGTCAAATCCTGCACCCACCCCAAATCCTGGCAACCACTTATTGGTTTTCTGTATCTCCATAGTATTCCCTCGTTCAGAACATCTTATACATTGAATCACAGTGTATGGAGCCTTTGGGGTCTGGCTTCTTTCACTTAGCAAAGTATATTTAAGATTCACTCATATTCTGTGTGCGTTGGTGGCATAGTGATGAGCTTAGCAGCCTTCCAAGATTCTTTCATATTCTTACATGGATTTATGGTGCATTCCTTTTTATTGTTGAATAGAATTCTATTGTGTGGTATGTCACAGTTTGTCTCCCCATGCATCAGTTGAAGGACATTTGGGTTGCTTCTAGTTTTTGGTAATCATGAGTATAGCTGCTATCCTTATTCATGTACAGGTTTTTGTGTAAACATAAGCTTATATCTCTCTTGGGTAAACACCTGGAGTAATGGAACAGTAGTAGAACTGTTAGGTCATATAGTAACTATATGTTCAACTTTAAAAGAAACTGGCAAACTGTCTTCTTTTGTGGCTATCCCATATATTATATTCCTGTCAGGAAGGTACAAGAATTCCATTCACTCACAGGACTTACTCACAATTGGTATTGACAGTTCTTTTTAAATGTTACTTGTTCTAATAGTTTCTAGTGATATTTCATTATGTTTTAATTTGCATTTTCTTAACAACTATTGATGTTGACCATCAATAGTTGTACAAATCCAGTAAAATGGATTCTTGGTTTTCTTGCTGAGCTTTGAGAGTTCTGTAGGTATTCTGGATGAAAGTTTTTCCTTAGATAATGTGTTGTGAAAATATTTTTGTGAAGTCTATAGCTTATCTTTTCATTCTTTTAGCAGTGTTCTTTGTAAAGCAGGTCTTCATTTTGATTAAATTCAAGTTATCATTTTTTTTTTTTTTTGGTGCTTTTGGTGTCATAGCTAAGAAATTTTTGCCTGGCCCAAAGTCACAAAGTTTTTCGCTTGTCTTTTTCTTCTAGAAATTTGGTAGCTTTAGATTTTATATTTAAGTCTATGATCTGTTTTGAGTTAATTTTTGTATAAAATATGAGGTATGGGTCAAGGGGTTTTTTTTATTTTTGCTTTGTCCAACTGCTTTAACTTAATTTGATGAAATGCTATACTTTCTTCATTAAACTGCCTTTGCACCTCTGCCAAAAATCAGTTGACCAAATATGTGAACTTTTGACTCTCAAATTCTGCCTCTTGTATCTTTTTACTAATGTCACATTGCCTCAATTACTATGGCTTTATAATGAGTCTTAAAAACAGACTGTGTGATTCTTCCAACTTGTTCTTTTTCAAAATTGTTTTGGCTATTATAGTTCCTTTGCCTTTCCATATGAAATCTAGAATCAGCTTGATGAAAGTGTTAGTCGCTCAGCTGGTCTGACTCTTTGCAACCCCATGGACTATAGTGTCCATAGAATTCTAAGGGCAAGAATACTGAAGTGGGCTGCCATTTCCTTCTCCAGAGGACCTTCCCAACCCAGTGATCGAACCCAGGTCTCCCACATTGCAGGCAGATTCTTTACCGTCTAAGCCACCAGGAAAGCCCAGAATCAACTTGGAGATTTCTATCAAAAAATACTGTTGGAATTTAGCCTGTGATTGTATGGAATCTGCATATATTTGTAGAACATAAACTTCTGTAAAGCACAAATCAAAATCTTAAGAGACATCCTAGAATCAATCCATGTGAGCTAACATTTATGTTTGTGAACTTGGCATTTGACAGATGCATAACACCTCTCTTTTGGAACAGTACACATTGGATAAAGCACCAGAGGGGGGGAAATACTGAGATTAGAAAACCCACTTCTTAGTCCAATACATTCTGGTGGCAAGTCTCAGCAAAATAACAACTCAATTTTCAGGTATGCAAATCAGCAGAACAGGCCTTAGAAGCCCATGTAATTAGGTATGAAAAGACAGCTCATATTTTTAACATACTCTGACTACTTGTGTCAAAATAGCAAACTTCAAGCTGGAAGCATGATTCACTCTGCAGGAAGACTGAGTGCTGTCACACAGAGAATCACCATCTCCTAGAGTGTCCCTGTCTGTTTGTCCTATTTGGAGAATAACAACACAGCTGCTCCAAGTTAAATTGTAAGAATGCGGATGTAAAGGGGGTATTCACATAATATTGGAATGATTCCTAGTCCAAAGAGAGTTTAATGAAAGGGAGCTTGAAATTCATGTTCATGGGACCCTAAGATCATTCCTATAGTAATATCACAGAAAAGAATAGTGCTCTTTTCAGTGGTTCATCTACACCCTGTTTCTTCCCTTCAATTAGATTGTTTGATGAATTGCTAGTTTTCTTGGTTTCCTGCAGATTTCCATTGTAGAAGTTGTAAAAATCTTTTAATTGCACCAAACCAAGTACCCATCCTTTGTTGACAAGGGGTTGGCTTGTGTCTTGAGAAATTTTCAAACAAAGTCTGTGGATAAAAGTATAGCAGCATGCTTTGCACATTGAGGGGGGAAAAAAAATCAAAGAGAACTGGCCTCTTTTTCTTGTTGTCACATGCTTTCTGGCATCATTTTAAATTTATTTATAAAACTGCTGTCATTAATATTATGCTCACTTGGTTGAAATTATTTTGTTTCTCCCCTTTGGAAATAGAGCTGTTCAAGACTGATAAATAATAACACATTATATAAGTGCTGTGGATTATTTAACGTTCTGATTAATGAGATATTTTCTATCCAAAAATGACAATCTTCAAAGCTCTGCAGAGGTAAACTTGTCAATCTCAGATCATAAATAGTGTTTACATTTGAAAGATGAATCTGATACATTGGTAAAATGGTTAATTTTGCCCTCAAACCTTCTTCTTCTTCTTCTTTTTTTTTTTTTAAATGAACTCATTGGTAGAATAGCTAGGATGAAAAGTTCTCATTAAAAACTGATCTTGTGTGTATGGCACTAAGCCAGGCTGAAAAACACCAGCTCATGCAAACTCAAAGATTTTTGAGAATATAGTTTCAGATTCTGCTAAGGCTATTTTCACTTCAGTTTGTTGTCAAACCAGCCAATAAGCATGGAAAAAAAACATAAAGGAGATGGGGATGCAACAGACTGGACTATAAAGGAGATTGGGATGCAACATAACACCTTGCTTGCTATAGCTTCACCTGTTCAGACATTCCACAAGGAATTCATTCAGTCATAGGAGGTGGAATCTCAGGCTCGCTCCCCTTCATACTTTAGGGTAAGAGGATGACAGGGGCATTCGCTTGATTAGCATGTGAGGAATTCTTGCTGTGCCCAGTTAGCTACCTCCCATATCATCAGCTCTTCTTTTCCGGGCACTAGGCTGGGCCATAGCTTCGCCCAGGTGTTCTTCCTCCAAACATACTGCATTCAGGATCACATCTACTGGGTCTTTATTAGGCTATCTGCTTCCCTTTTTCAAGCATACTTCCACTGGGCTTCCCTGATAGCTCAATTGGTAAAGAATCTGCTTGCAATGCAGGAGACCCCAGTTTGATTCCTGGGTCAGGAAGATCTGCTGGAGAAGAGATAGGCTACCCACTCCAGTATTCATGGGCTTCCCTTGTGGCTTAGCCGGTAAAGAATCTGCCTGCAGTGTGGGAGATCTGGGTTCAATCTCTGGGTTGGGAAGATCCCTTGGAGAAGGGAAAGGCTACCCACTCCAGTATTCTGGCCTGGAGAACTCCATGGACTGTATAGTCCATGGGGTCACAAAGAGTCAGACACAACTGAGCGACTTTCACTCACTGCACTGGCATATTATGCTAATCTTTACCATTACTTTAAAAAAAGGATATATTCACAACAAAGCATATTTATATTCTCAGCTTCCACAGTTTTTGTGGCCACATTTTTGACTAATATAAGAGGCTAAGGAAGTTCTCAGAAAGCTAGTTAGGGTGTAGACAATAAAAGCACTTGGGTGACTATATAATAAATTAAAGCCTGATTGTTTTGGATTGCTCTTTTTAGGAACAGACTTACAAAAAACAGGCATTCATGCAACCTCCAAATCATCAACCATGTGTAATTGTTAAAAAGCATCAAAAGAAAAAGAGACTAAAACATTAGTTTTAAACAAAATGGCTCCAATTACTTTTCCAGACTTCAAAGATTTGAGTCTGTGAATTCTCAACTCCTTGACACTTCAGAGTTATAAAAGAAGTAAAATAAGTTTCCATACAGCATTTTTATTCAGTCTCATAGAACAGATTAATATCAGGTTGCATTCACAGGAAGAAGTATTCTTTACAGTGTAAGGAGCACGGCTGCTCTCTCAGTGAGGGAGAAGAACCCTTCCTTACTCTTTGAGAGAGCTGCCTTCTAAATTCATGCTTGATGCAGTCAAATATCCTGATGTTCCACCCTCTCCACAATAATGTAGCAACATAATCTTAACCCTGAGCACCTCTGGCAGGAGATGAAGACTGGAGGCAGATGAGGGTGTAACTGCTGCTGGGAAGGAATTTACAGAATGTATAAAGGAAGGGGAACACTAAGCCTAGGGATGCAGTAGTTCCCATGCACTCTTGGAGAGTTCAAAACCAGAAGGAGGCTGGGAAAAAGAACAGCAATAAGGAAAGGATGTGAGAGACCAAACTCTCATTGGCTTTCAGTGGTGGAGATGGTATTATTTATAACTGGAGATGGTACTTCATGGAACCTAAAAAAAAACTTGTTTTTAAGGGAAAAAGAAAACCATAAATGTAGGTATTAACTTACCCCACTCTCAATTGCCGTGAAAAAGACTAAAGAGCATTAAAATGAATACGCCAGTGCCAGTGCTGTGAATGAGGGGAAAATACCACTCACAGGCCAGACACTTGAAATTTCTATTATATTGAAGGTGATTATAGAAGGCCACTTGGTGACTATTCTATACGATGAATTACCTGGTAAACAGGTACAGGAAACCCTAAAATAACCCCCTAATAACCTGTAACTGAGAAATGAGGGCAGGATATGGAGTAGGCAGCCACACCAAACAGAAAATGTGTGTGGATGAGCTTTAGTTTAGAGCAGATGGTTCCCCAAAACCAAGAGTTGGCAAAGTAGGGTTTCCTCAGAAAGACATGTAAAAAATACTGTAAGTCAAAAGAAAAGAGACCATCTGGAGGAAGCAGAGGAAATGCCTTCCCTAAAATAGATTTATTGCAAGAAAAAGAGTACATTTTATAAAATGTCTAATTTGAGTTCTCAAAATATATGTCAAACATCAAAAGGAAGAAGTTAAGAAATGTCAGATTTCATGAAGGTAAAAAATTGTTCAACTAAAACCTGAGGAGGGGCAATAAACAGCAGACTGGATATTGCAGAAAATTCACTTCAGTGAAATAGAAGACAAATTTCAGAATTTATCTAGAGGTGAAAGGTAAAAAAATGAAAATAATTTTAGATAATAGGAATTCTATGGAAGAAACATTCTAATCATCCAATCTGTATATTACAAACACTAGAATGATTGAAACCAAGAATAAGGAAGAAACAGAAATACATAAGATAGAAACAAATAATAAATGAAATTTTCAAATGAATAAAGCCTGAGTCTACAAAGCAGAAATAAATGTTCCCTGAAAATCACCAACTCAAGAATAAATAGAAAAAAAATTAATTTCTTAAGTACCACCTATCTATATTGATCTAAAATATTAATATCCTCAAAACTCACATAATTTAATACTTTCTAAGGCAAGATGTTACTTCAAATCCTTTCTTTTGTAACTTCACATTCTAGCAGCATCAACTACTTTTGACTATTTCAAGTGGCTTTTTTTTTTTGGCCACATTATTTACTTTTTAATTGAAGGATAACTGCTTTACCAAATTATGTTGTTTTCTGTCAAACATCAACAAGAATCAGCCATAGGTACACACATGACCTCTAACTCCCAAACCTCCCTCCCATCTTCTTCCCCATCCCACTTTTCTAGATTGTCACAGAGCCCCTGTTTGAGCTCTTTGAGTCATACAGCAAATTTCCATTGGCTATCTATTTCACATATGGTATTGTAAGTTTCCATGTTACTCTTTCCATACATCTCACCATCTCCCTCCTACCCTCCCCGATGTCCATAAGTCAGTTCTCTATGCCTGTTTCTCCAATGCAGCCCTGCAAATAATTTCATCAGTACCATCTTCCTGGATTCCATACATATGCACCAGTATACAATATTTATATTTCTCTTTTTGACTTACTTCACTCTGTATAATAGGCTCTATGTTTTTCCACCTCATTAGAACTGACTCACATGTATTCCTTTTTACGGCTGAGCAGCATTCCATTGTATATGTGTACAACAGCTTCTTTATCCATTCACTTGTCAATGGACATCTAGGTTGCTTCCAGCACCAACTAACTCTAAAGAAGATTCACATTTAGTCTAAGTAGTGACATGCAAAATCTACCTGAGACCCATGAATTTAGGACAACAAAACTAAATTGACATCAAACCCAACTAATAAAATTAAAAATATTAGGCCAATATACTTAGCATGCTCAAACCATGCACTTAAGTCCCTGCTTATGTTAAGAGATTTAATCTAAGCCTACAAACACTGGGTTCAATTATCTCAGATCAGGCAGAACAGTGAAAGAAAACAAAAGTTTTAGCAATTTACTCAATTCAAACTGGGAATTCAAACTAGACACCCTAGAAGAAATAGATAAATTCCTAGAAATATATAATCTTACTAAACTGTATCACAAAGAAAGAGAAAATTGGAATAGGCCAATTACTGACAACGAAATTGAGTTCACATGGAAAAGCAAAGGAACCAGAACAGCCAAAACAATTTTGAAAAAGAACAAGCTGAAAGGCTCACACAATCTGTTTTTAAGACTTATTATAAAGCTACAGTAATCAATGAAATATGACATTGGTGAATCCAGTATATTGTATATGTATAACATATCATATATATTTGAAATGTATCAAAAATCACTATGTTGTACACCTGAAACTAATAAATTGATAGATCTGTAGGTCAACTATAGTTGAATAAAAATTTCCTTTTAAATGGAAGCTGATGTTTCCAGTGTCCACTGTACCACAGAAAAATATATACTGTGAACTTCAGTTTAAGGGTTACTAGGTAATGTGACCAGAAGAATGGATTATGACGATCTGTCTCCTTATACATTTGTGTCATTAACATCTGACAATTTATATAATTTTTAGAAGAAACTCAAACTGCCTAGACTAAGCAAACGGCAAGTAGAATCTTGATCTTTTAATGAAGCTGACTAGTAAACACAAATATATGTGTATGTAGTAATATACTAAAAGTCTCCCACAAGTATTGGTACCCTGTCTCTGGAATCAACATGTGTTATCTCCTACCACTGGGTTGCTCTTGCTCTTCCTCCCTTTTCTGGATCCACTCCCCTTCCTCCTGGGCTTCTTTCACTGTTTCTGCCTTGTCATTCAATCGTGTTCACCACCTGTGTGTGCTTAGTCGTTCAGTTGTGTCCATCTCTTGGAAAACCCATGAACTATAGCTCGCCAGGCTCCTCTGTCCATAGTATCCTTCAGGCAAGAATGCTGGAGTGGGTAGTCATTCCCTCTCCAGGCGATCTTCCTGACACAGGGATCGAATCTGGGTCTCCTGCATTGCAGGCAAATTTTTCACCATCTGAGCCATCAGGGAAGGCCTTCACTATCTATATTAACAACCTATTGGGAACAAGTCTTTAGAATTTAACTTGGACCTCAATTCCAGATCTTATCTTTCCTTTTTCCCATGGCCCTGTGAATCTTCTACTGTAGATATCAGACACTATGACTCCTAAATCTTGCCCTAAGCTCTGCAGGAATTCTCTCCCCACAACTAGAGGAGAAAATGGAAATCACAATTTTTGGAAGTAATTTACAGATTGATAAATATTTATCATGATTTAGGTTTCCTCAGTGGAGGTACAAGGAGGAAAACCTTCCCAGTGATATATAACGCAGCTGCTAACAAGGATATGGAACTTACTGAGCTTGAGGGAAAATTATAGAAAATACAGTTTCCCTGAAATTTGGAAATGAATATAATTCATGAATTTAATTTGTGGCCCTGTAGCAAAACTATGGCTTTTATTTGATTTTACTTGACTCTAAAAATGTATTCTCTTTCATGAAACTACAAATTCAAAACTGAGAGCAATCACCAGTGATGCAATTTTGGAATCAGATTTTTTATGTGTCTTTTTTTATGAAGTACAGTTGATTTACAATGTCATGTTAGTTCCAAGAGTACAGCAAAGTTATTTAGTTTGATGAATGAATAAATAAACACATATATATTCTTTTTCAGATTCTTTTCCATTATAAGTTATTATGATATTGAATATAGTTTCCTGTACTATACTGTAGGTTCTTATTGTTTATCTATTCTATGTATAGTAGTGTGTATCTGTTAATCCCAAATCCTAATTTATAACCTTTTGTCTTCAATGTCTAAGTTTATTTCCATTGTGTAAATAACTTCATTTGTATCACATTTTTAGAGTCCACATGTAAGTGATATCATATGATACTTGTCTTTCTCTGACTTATTTCACATAGTATGATAATCTTTAGGTCCATGAATGTTGCTGCAAAATGGCATTATTTCATTCTTTGTTATGACTGATAATATTCCATTCCACCACAGCTTTTTTGTTATGTGTCTTAGTAAAAAATATCCCACAGGTTTTGAAATTAACTCAATGCAATAAGTAGTAGTGTTTTTATTGATTTGCTAAAACATTATCAATGACTAGCAATACACTATTAGTGGTAAGCTTTTCATATAAATAAGTTGGTTAAAACTAGTTTTATATGACTTTCAAACTAGATATTTTAATAAAATGGGTTATAATTTATATTTTTATAAATTTTAAAAGTCCTTATAAACTGAGTACATACAATATCTGATTCAACAGCCCCATCACTGAAAAAATGTGAATGTTCTCGCCTAGATGATAAACTGTCTATAATAAGGAAAGACATGGACAAGAAGAAGAAAGATTATGTAAAATTAGACTGCAACCACTTGTTCGTGGGGCTGCTTATGTGACCGTTTCCCATGGATAGATATAGATGAACACAAAGAGATAAACCAATAGGTTCAGTAACTGCAAATTACAAATATACTATTCACATATTCATTATAGAAATATGAAATAAGAGATTTGTTCATTAAGGTAACACAAGAGTCTAAGCAAATGTTCTATGGAGAAAGTAAAAACATATATTATTGCAGTAAATCTTTTTCATCCAAATATATATTCTTCAAAGCATTTGCTTTTTTCTCTATTTCCTAATGTTTTAGTACTTGGTCACCTATGTTTAGGAATAAGAAAGCACTGTATTCTACTGTTTTCTCTCTGAATTCTACAAACAACTAGGCATGAAAAAAATTGCACATGAATAGGTGAGGAACAGTAAGAGATTAGGGGAAAAAGTGTGTAATTTGAGTTAGTTCTTGAACTGGAATTGACAGATTAGTCAGTTCAGTTCAGTCACTCAGTCGTGTCTGACTCTTTGTGACCCCATGGACTGCAGCATTCCAGGCTTCCCTGTCCATCACCAACTCTTGGAGTTTACTCAAACTCATGTTTATCGAGTCGGTGATGCCATCCAACCATCTCATCCTCTGTCATCCCTTTCTCCTCCCACCTTCAATCTTTCCCAGCATCAGGGTCTTTTCCAATAATTCAGTTCTTCGCATCAGGTAGCCAGAGTATTGGAGCTTCAGCTTCAGCATCAGTCCTGCCAATGAATATTCAGGACTGATTTCCTTTAGGATGGACTGGTTGGATCTCCTTGCAGTCCAAGGGACTCTCAAGAGTCTTCTCCAACACCAGAGTTCAATTCAAAGGTTAATAACACAGATTAATATTCACAGATTAATAATACTGGGGAAATCTAAAACACATAAACCTGTAAGAAAAATTAGCATTTTTTCTTGTGTTTAAAGGCATGATGTAGGGAGATATAGCTGAAAGAACTCAATGTTGTAGTTTTCCATTTATTTAATACCTAAAGTTGTCATTGTTATTTGTGATTCATTTACCTACCACCATGCCCTTGAGTCCTTCACCAAAACTACAGATGGAAAACAAACAAACAAACAAACATACACACAAATAGAAAAAAAGGGATTCAGTTAAATGAGGAAAATGTAGCATTCATGAGAACGTAAGTGTATGTGGCTGGGGGTCGGTGGGGAGGAAGGATAGCATGAATGTGCTAGCTCCACAGGAGTACACGCTCCCATGATAAAGCACCATGAAGTCCTCCTCACAGATAAAGAAGATATGTAACTATCAGAAACTCAATTAAATATTAACATGTTAGCAGATGAAATTAGTTAGCTATATGCTCTATAAAACTTAAGTCTTATTTCTATTTGTTCTATAGCAGTGTGAAAAGAGGCAAAGTGTGTCAGGAAAGAAACTAAACATGAGGAAAACATATGTCTTATCTAATTGAGAAGCCTACCACTGTCAGGTGCTGCTGCTGCTGCTGCTGCCAAGTCGCGTCAGTCGTGTCCGACTCTTCGCAACCCCATGGGCTGAAGCCTACCAGGCTCCTCCGTCCATGGGGTTTCCCAGGCAAGAGTACTGGAGTGGGGTGCCATTGCCTTCTCCTTGTCAGGTGCTACCATTCACCTTTTATAATTTCCAACTACAAACTCCTGTTCCAATCATCTACCTTGTCTTCTTCAGCAAATGTTTTTGATATGTTTGACTTCTTTTTTTTGGTTTGAGTAGACCATGATCAGTTATTTTTCTTCAAGGCTAACTATAAAAACATGTTAATAAAAAGAAAGAAAAAGAAAAATGCATGCTTCACTCATTTTCCTGAGGCAAACTTTCTACAGCAGTCTGGTCTTAGATAAAGGCAGAAGGTGAAGACTCTTTTTTCTTGTCTTCCCTAGGTTGCCCAGTGTGCGAGATTCAGGGTAGATTTATACTTTATTCGTGGTAATATGTGGCCCTTGGTTTTCCTGTCTTTTCCCTTCACCTCAGACATACCATCAGAGTTAAATAGTTTTTCCTGGACATAAATTTTGGATTCTGTACAATAGGGAAGCAAAAGAAATAATCTTTAAATTGCTCGAGTTTGGGTATTTCTGTGGTTGTATTGTTTGAAAATTTAAGAAAGGTATTTGAATACTATTCTGAAATTGAAACCAGAAAAGGACTTCAAAGCATCAATCTAAATTTTCCAAACTTTCTGAGAAGATAGCTCTTAATTTAAGATTCACTGTTTGGTGTGGATGAGAATTGCTAGCTTACCTGAACCAGCTGCTACAAACTCATGTTATGTTCATAATAATGAAGTGAGAATTTTGGCAAGTGAAATCTGTTTAAAACCTAAGAGGCTGGAAGCATCTGTCAAACAGTGTATTCAGGCCCAAACCTAATGGTTTACAAACCAGATGATGATTGCGTACATGTTATGAAGTGCTGTTGTATGTTGCTTTCCTAATTTTTGTACACAAAGTGGTGAAAGTTTTCATTCTACTGTGTGACTCATAAATACAACAGATGAGATGTTTGATAAAAACATTGCTGTCATTTCTAATGAATTCATAAGCTATTGTTCAACTCACTTTTATGCTACCGGCTCAGCTGAGAGCCCAGGAGTTTGTGTTTAATCAGACACCATACGTGTCTATCTTTCCAGACCATTGGGATAATGACCCCTAGGATTTTTTGGAAAAGCCTAACTTCTAAGTCTTTCAAGTCTGATTTAAGAAGATTCAGCTTAACTCCTTAGAAGAGCTCATTTCTTTTTTTAAAAATGTATTTATCTTTAAATGGAGGATAATTGCTGTACAATGCTGTGTTGGTTTCTGCCATGAAAGTGAAAGTGAAAGTCACTCAGTGTCCAACACTTTGAGACCCCACGGACTATATGGGCCATGGGATTCTCCAGGCCAGAATACTGGAGTGGGTCGTCTTTCCCTTCTCCAGGGGATCTTCCCAACCCAGGGATTGAACCCAGGTCTCCCACATTGCAGGCAGATTCTTTACCAGCCGAGCCACAAGGGAAGTCCAAGAATACTGGAGTGGGTAGTCTATCCCTTCTCCAGTGGATCTTCCTGACCCAGGAGTCAAACTGGGGTCTCCTGCATTATAGGTGGATTCTTTACCAACTGAGCTACCAGGGAAGCCCCTGGTATGTATGGTTTCTTCCATATATCAACATGAATCAGCCATAGGTATACATATGAGAGCTCACTTCTATATAAGCTTTTTATACTTTCAAGTCATCATTCCCTGTGGTCTGACTTCCCCGTTGAGTATAATCAGTGGATAGCTGTAGTACATTCTCAAAGCTGCTAACACACAGAAAGCTACAGTTCATAGCAGGAAAGCAGAAAGGCTGGGTATAGAAGGAAAGCAGAATGGTGTTTGAATTGAATTTTGAGACTGAAAGAGAAAGAATTTAAAGAAATGGCTGTATTTATAACTTCCAGAGAAGACAGCTTTAGATTGCCTTTTTCTGTCGGTCAGTTATGAGAATTGCTAGGTGGTCTGCAACAACTGGTACAATCATATTTTACACCAGGAATGCCCATCATCATCCTAACACAAAACCTTAGGTTTTCCTCCAGTTGTCTGCAAGTGTAGTCAAGTCTTTTCAGTATTTCCTCTTTTTTCCCCTTTATGAATTCTCTTCTCATTAGAGTCTGACTGGAAACCTTGCTATTCAATGTCAAATCACTCAACTGATGGTGCACGCATTCTTGGCTTAGTTAGATGCAGAGTGCCTGAGACTGCAGTTAATAACAGATTCAGCTTTTGCAGCATCATGAAAAGGAGAAGATCTTTTATTTTGATTGCTTTCCTTAGAAAGGAATGACTTCATTATTTAGAATTAAAAAATAATCTTTGTAATGGATCCAATTTGATAATTTAATATCTAACAAGATTGTGAAGAATCTTGTTTTAAAAATATGATCCAATACTAGGAATTTGACAGCACAGTGAAATTTCATTTTTTTTTTAAATAAAAGTTTTATTTTTGTCCATTTATTTCTCTATTGAGAATAGTAGGGAAAAAGTGAATTTTAGCATACATATGTAAAGAAAAATCTTACATGTTACCTTCTGAGCCACCAGGGAAGCCCAGGAATACTGGAGTTGGTAGCCTATCCAGTGGATCTTCCTGCCTCAGGAATCAAACCAGGGTCTCCTGCATTGCAGGCAGATTCTTTGCCAGCTGAGCTACCAGGAAAGCAGAGGAAAATCTACATACTAGGAATGAGTGACCAGAAGAAGAACTTTTGTTCCTTTCCGAACCCAGGAATCAAACCCAGGTCTCCTGCATTGCAGGAGGATTCTTTAACAGCTGAGCTATCAGGGAAGCCCTTCCTTTAGTTAGCAACTATTTAACATGTCAATGACTCAATTTTGAATTCATAGTTTTATAGACTGTTGATTAAAAACACAACAGCTATAAAGTTACACCACAATTATGACAAATCATGATAAATAAAACTGTACAGAATGGGTCAGACAAGAATATTTAAATTTCTTACATCTAAAAATATTTTTATATTAATACTTGGTAACCTATATAAATTATATTTATTGGG
The DNA here is from genome assembly GCA_024291935.2 of Okapia johnstoni. Taxonomy (NCBI): domain Eukaryota; kingdom Metazoa; phylum Chordata; class Mammalia; order Artiodactyla; family Giraffidae; genus Okapia; species Okapia johnstoni. The sequence goes on along the minus strand of CM044326.1, from coordinate 57,505,704 downwards.
TTTTTAGAAGCAAAACGTTAATCTAGGTGAATCTATCTGTCTTCAAAGTTCCCAATGAGATAGCTCAATCAATGCCAAAAGCCAAGTGTTAAATATGTGTACCACTTCTACCATAGACAATTACTGAGGGGTCCTATCAGTAAGTGAGGAGTGAATGGACAAGAACTCCTATCTGCTAGAGGACCTCTTCTCCCTTCTGTCTAGTGCATTTGATAGGAAGTCTCCCTTGGTCTTCTTTAGTACACCCTTAAGAAAACAATCTGGTCACCCTTCAGCCCATGCTTTGGGGCAACAACCTTCTGTCTGGTTCATTGGAGGAGAATCCCAGCCACCTTACTATCTCACAGTATAAGACACTATGTTAAACATTGGGGATGTAGTGATTATCAAGATTGACATGGTCCATATTCTCATGGACCTAGTGATGATGACTTTTAACCAGTCATTTATAAATATGAAGAGCTATTTTAAAATCTCCAAACATACAAAGAAAACAGGTTACTTGAAAAAGAAGTATTCTATATGTTAGGGCATAATACTGTGTTGTGAGAAAAACCCAATATGAATTAGCTTAAGCAAAAACAAATACAAAAAAAGGCGAGAGAGAATGGAATTTAGAAGTTTACACAAACAGAAAATGCAAGGGTATAACTGTGGTAGTTTAGTCGCTAATTCGTGTCCGACTCTTTTGACCCCATGGATGGTAGCCTACCAGGCTCCTCTGTCCATGGGATTTCCCAGGCAAGATTACTGGGGTGGGTAGCCATTTCCTTCTCCAAGGGATCTTCCCAACCCAGAGATCGAACCCAGGTCTCCTGCATTGTAGACAGTTTCTTTACCAACTGAGCCATCAGGGAAGAAGACACTGATTTTATTACTTATTATTACTAAGACTAGGGTATAACAAGCTTTAGTAATAATAACGGAAATGAGGGGTTTGGAACTGCAACAAGAATCTCACCATAAATTTACTCTGCTTATAAGAATGTCTTGGCCTCATTCTCCTGCTGCATATGGGTCTTATCCTCAAGGTCAGGGAGCATAGTTGCTGGTTACTCTGGATCCTAACACTTTCAGTTGTAAAACTTTTACAAAATTTTTACAAAAGACTAAAAACCCTTCCTTCCAGTGGTGAAAGTGTCAAGTAAGAATTATGATTGGTCCAACTTGTGGCTGCATGCCTAGAGCAGCCACTGTGGTTAGAATGATGGAGCACTCGGATGAGTTTAGCTTGTGGGCTTCCCTGGTAGCTCAGCTGGTACAGAATCTGGCTGCAATGCAGGAGATCCCAGTTCAATTCCTGGGGAAGGGATAGGCTACCCACTCCAGTATTCTTGGACTTCCCTGGTGGCTCAGATTGCAAAGAATCTGCCTGCAGTGTGGGAGACCTGGGTTCGATCCCTGGGTTGAGATGATGCCCTGAAGGAGGGCATGGCAACCAACTTCAGTAGTCCTGCCATGGACAGAAGAGCCTGGTGGGCTACAGACCAAGGGGTTGCAAAGATTGAGATACTACTGAGCAACTAAGCACTGCACTGTGGGGTATACTTGGATTGGGACCCCCCACCCCCACCAGAAAGGCATGTTTCGGGTGGTAGAAGAACACTGGAATCAGAAATGAAGGCTGATGGAGAATGATGATGATAACAACAATTGACACTGGGGATACTGCTCACGAAGAACAGTCAGAGCAACTGGAGTAAAACACAGTTACTGAATAAAACAAGAGACAACTTAAATGCAATTTCTAAGAACTGAGTAAAATACATCATTAAAAGAGCAATTTTTCATGAAACTAAAGGAAAACACATCCATGGTATTCATGTATTGAGAATGACAACGAGACAATGAGTCCAACCAAAAAAGTAACCCAATGGATTGCTTTATGGAAATGGAAGGCAATGTTAAATAGAATTTATACTAAAACACACATTTAGCATTAACTATATAGCAAGCAGGCTGCCCAGGGGGCGCTCATGGTGAAGAACCCGCCTGCCAATGCAGACATGGGTTTGATCTCTGGGTTGGGAAGATCCCCTGGAGGAGGGCATAGCAACCCACTCCAGTATTCTTGCCTGGAGAATACCATGGACAGAGGACCCTGGCAGACTGCAGTCCATAGGGTCGCACAGTGGGACACGACTAAAGCAACTTAGCACAGTACATGCACTAAGCACTCTTCTAATAACTAACTCACTTGATTTTCACAAGAGACTTACTAGGTAAGTTATAGTATTGTTCCCACTTTACAGATAAGCAAACTGAAGCACAGAGAGGTTAGAGTTACTCAAGATCACACAGTTGATAACTAAAAGAACCAGGATACAAACCCAAGCAATGAGATCCAGAGATTGTGCTGCACCTCTAAATTAAGATGTATCTTTTTAAGTAGATAAGTATCCCTATGCCTACACACAAGATAAGAATGTATCAGGCACCTGAGATTGAGGTTCTTAGCCATGTACCTGCCAGTTAGCATGTCTATATGGAACTCAAGAGTGACCAAGGGAGTTATTTCAGAAACATACTTTTCATGTGGTTTTCTGTTTTAATAATTTGAACATAAAATTTTATTGTGCTTTTTCTTTATCACACATTTCCACAAAAGATAAATTATTGCTAAAGTTCAGGCTCCTATATTATAATATTTTATACATAGTATAGTTCACACATTGTATCATAATACACTGAAATAAAATTAATCTTCCAGAATTCAAGACTAGTAAGGAGGCAAAGATATAGCAAAAGATGCCGAAACTTCATATCCAATCTCCTCAGCATAACCATGCCAAAATTTCCATATGGCACCAAAAGATAATCAGGCCTGACGGTAATAACTAAGATCCATGATAACTCCTAGAAATGAAGAGATCTATGGATGAAGTAATAAAATCAGTGGATCAGAAGAAGAATCTTGGCAGTGCCTCACGTGGAAAGAATAAAGATCATGAGCCCTATAGGAATAATCTTCCAAAGATATGTAAGTTGGCTGTATTTAAAATGTAATTTTTAATATCTTGAACTATTCAAATTTACTTGATTGGGCTTGTGTATACTAATGTATGGGCTTCCCAGTGGTGCTAGTGGTAGAGAACTTGCCTGCCAGTGCAGGAGACATAGGAGACATGGGTTTGATTCCTGGGTATGGAAGATCCCCTGGAGGAGGACGTGGCAGCACACTCCAGTATTCCTGCCTGGAGAATCCCATGGATAGAGGAGTTTGGCGGACTACAGTCCATAGGGTTGCAGTCAGACATGACTGAAGCAACTTAGCATGCATGCACACATCCATACTAATGTATGTGTGTTAGTTTCTCAGTCACATCTGACTCTTTATGACTCCCATGGACTATAGCCCACCAAGCTCCTCTGTCCATGGGATTCTCCAGGTAATAATACTGGAGTGGGTTGCCAGTTCCTTCTCCAGGGGCTCTTCCTGACCCAGGGATCAAACCCAGGTCTTCCATATTTCAGGCACATTCTTTACCATCTGAGCCACCAAGGAAGCCCATACTAATGTATACACCATTGATATACACAGTGGGGCTTATGTAGTGGCTGAGGAAGGCAGGGAGGCTGGTTTTCAGGTGCTTGAAGCTTGAAGTTGCCTGTACCTTCTCCTCAATGCATTTCTATGGAACCAGAGAAGCTAGGAAGTTGTGCCATAAATATCACCCTACACATTCTCATATTTATTTTATTTTTGTTTTGTGGTAGTAATTTTATTGAAGTATATTTTATACATGGTAAAACACACATGATAAAATACACAGCTCTCAAAAATATAGACTGAAAAGTTTTGACAAGTGTATGCATCTGTGAAAAAACCTTCAAATTATCTGAATCAAGATAAAGATCTATGACCTCTTAATGGTAAGACCTAAGATAAATCAACTGTGAAACTGCAATGTGCGGGAGCTTAATCATTCCAGGTTATTTATAAATCAAATCTAATGATATCTTTATATATGCAAAGCAATGAGATGTGATCTTAAATATTTCCTTTACTATAAGGAAAGAACTGTTGAATATAATTTAATAAAGTTCTCAGTTCAAAGTGGAAAAAAAGTGCAAGAAAATAAACAGAAAGTAGAGGGATAAATTCAGCAAATAAGTTTCAAAGCAGAAATGAAGAAACATTAATCAAAAGAGTTAAGAGCTTGCGTCCTGAAAAGAAAAATAACATACAATATGCACAAGTGTGAGGAAATGGATAAAGACTAAAAGAGGAAAAAACAAGTGCATAACTTTAAGAAAAGAGATATAATCACACTTTATTTTTTATGGAAGAGAGATTTAAAATGATAAGAAACAGAGGAGCCTGGTGAGCTACAGTCCATGGAGACTCTCCAGGCAAGAATACTAGAATGGGTTGCCATGCCCTACTCCAGGGAATCTTCCCAACCCAGGGATCAAACCCAATCTCCTGCATTGCAGGTGGATTCTTTACTGTCTGAGCCACCAGGGAAGCCCAAATTTATGCTAATAATGAAAAAATCAAAAAGCACTATTTTTAAATATATTATAGATTCAAAAAGAAAAATGCTGTAAGTACTATAAATAATACAAGAGAATAACTTTACACTTTGGATTGGTAAATGCCTTTGTGAACATGACTCTAAATTCAGAAGCAATAAAAGAAAAACTCTACATTAAAATACTACCAAAAAGTAAAAGCTTCTACATGGAAAAACATAAAATTTAAGAATAACAAATTGGTGAATTCTTTTTGTAAGACATGTAAGGATCAAAATGTTAATCTCTTTACATTTAAAGAGTTCTTACCAATTAATAAGAAAAAAGGACAAGTCAGTATAAATATAAGCAAATTACATAGACCACTCACAGAAGCATAAAATAATGGCCAATTAAAAACTGAAAAGATGCTCTCACTATTAAAATCAAAAGAACAGAAAAACCTAAAGAACTGTGGGGAATCAATGTTTACCAACCAATCTGAGAAAGAATTTAAACAATAAATAAGATCTGGTTTCAGGGAGGAGATGCGAAAACAAGCAAGCACTCGTGTACAGTACACATGAGTACAAGTCTGGCTCTTCCAGTGGGCAATTTTGTAATAATTGAAATACTTAAATCTGTATCCTCTTTGACATAACAATTGAAATTCTAGGAATCACTAAAGAAGCAATCAACAAGTTAAAAGATACATACACAACAGTATTTATTACAGCAGTTTATAAGAATAAAAATTAGAAAGTGAAATATCCCTCAAGAAAGCTGAACGCCGAAGAATTGATGTTTTTGAACTGTGGTGTTGGAGAAGACTCTGAGAGTCCCTTGGACTGCAAGGAGATCCAACCAGTCCATCCTAAAGGATATCAGTCCTGAATGTTCATTGGAAGGACTAATGTTGAAGCTGAAACTTCAATACTTTGGCCACCTGATACAAAGAGCTGACTCATTTGAAAAGACCTTGATGCTGGGAAAAATTGAAGGCGAGAGAAGGGGACGACAGAGGATGAGATGGCTGGATGGCATCACCGACTCAATGGACATGAGTTTGAGTAAACTCTGGGAGTTGGTGATGGACAGGGAGGCCTCGTGCGCTGCAGTCCATGGTGTCACAAAGAGTCGGACATGACTGAGTGATTGAACTGAACTGAACTGAATATCCCTCAACATGATTTGATTATATATACAGTCTATAAAAGATGAACTTGAATTACACATACAGAGAAGGATGAAGGACCAAATATTGCTCATTTGTATTTTTATAAAGTTTAACTGGATCACAGCCAACCCATAAATTTACTCACTGGCTACAGATACTTTTGAGCTCAAATGTAGAATTAAGTAGCTATGACCGAGACAGTATGATCACAAATTCTAACATACAAAGTATCTGGACCTTTACATTAAGTCTGCCAAATTCTGCTCCACTGATAGAGAATAACACATAAAGTAAATAAAATAAAAAAAATTGTTACACAATTATACATATGAATAGATAGGTATTCTAGAATTGTTTAGTAAGAACATCACAAGTGAACCTACTTGAATCTGTCTGGGATGGTTAATTCATTGAACTATCTTTGAATCATTGATCTGAACATAAATTTTCAACATACAGATCATAGATAAAGATGTAAAGATGAACTGGAGGGCAGAGATATAGATGATATAAATGATAGAGCTAAGTTTAAACTCAGTTATTATGTGAGCAACTTATTGTATTTATTGTATTTCCTTTATAGATAGATTTGTATTGGGGGGTGTATGGTTTGCTTCTTTCTTTTAGAAGCTAAACTGAAGAAAGTCACAAATTTTTACTTACTGTAGTAAGGACTAGTTGTTAAATATGTACGCCAAAATGTACAATGGTGCATCTCATCTGAAAGTGGACATATTCTTCCAGTTAATTTCCTATTCAAGTTGTTCTATTAAAATGATTATTCTTTTCATATAGTAAAATGAAGTAGAATTTGTGGAGCTGTAGATGTGTGTGACTGAGCTATTATCTAATTGAACACAATAACTCAATTATCACATAGCTGGAGGTACTGCAATTTATTATATTACATTTTTATTATAATCCTTTCTATTATATCCAAAACAGCTTTGGAGAGGTCGAGTTCAGAAAGGGAAAAAAATTATGCTGCTTTTATTTTAAATCATCCAAGAGTACTTTATTTACTCACATATAGTCTCCTCTTGCATGTTTCCCTCCTTCCAGTTTTTAGAAAGAAATATCCAACATTTCTCTCCACAGTTTCTTTTCAAGTGGGCTATTACTAATGTCAACAAAAGCAATAGGCTATCCTCTGCAGATTTAGAAAAAGCAGTTGGACAGGCACGAATGACCCCTGTTTGCTTAGAGTAAAATGAAGTGTTTACCTCTATATTCAGCAGTTTCAGAGAATTTCCAGGAGGAAAATTGTGCTTTAAACTAGTACTCTTCAAATTCCATCCCTTAGAAGATTATAGAGTTCTATGGCAGTACTCATGATCTGTTCAAAATTTGTTTCCTAAAAATGTATTTTTAGATTATTTTTGAATTGATCATTAAAAATAAGCATATACCTAAGATTTCTATATGAAATTCTAATGCACTGTCAATTATCAAACCCATTTGTTTGGGTTCCTCCCTCATTTTTATGGAGACTTTAAAATAAAGCTCTTTTCCCCCAACTCTCCATGTACCTGAGTATTGAAAATGTCATTTGGGAGAATTGCAGCTCTGTACTGCTTTCTTTATTCTCAATTCAGATTAATCTATGTTGATTCCTGCAAGATTTTCAGGTGAGTGCACACTAGTCACAAAGACATTATGCATGGCAGCTAGCTTTCTGGATGCTCTCCTCCATTAAAACAACTTTTCCCTCACATTCCTCTGAGCATCTCCTTCCATGGTGACTGTTGGGAGTCATTAAAGCAGAGAATGAGAGCTGCTATGAGGTCTTCAGTTCTTTTTTAAAAATTGTAAGCAAATGGCTTTAATTTGTTTTTGATTAAGTTATATTTGACATATATTAGTTTCAGATATATGATATAGTGATTTGATGTTTTTATACATTACAAAATGATCACTGCAAGTCCAGTTAACATCTGTCACCATACAATATTGTTACAATATTATTGACTATGTTCCCCATATGTACATTATATCCTTGTGACTTATTTATTTCACAGTTGGAAGTTTATACTTCTTAACTCGCTTCACATGTTTCATCCATCCTCATCCCAGCAACTGCCCACTTGTTCCCTGTATCTATGAATCTGTTTTCATTCTGTTTCATTTATTCATTGTTTTGGTTTTACATTCACACATGAGTGAAATCCTATGATATTTGTTTTTCTCTATTTCACTTAGCATAACACCCTCTAGGTCCATCCATGTTGTTGCAAATGGAAAGAATTCATTCTTTTTACTGCTGAGTAATACTTCAGGGTGTGTGTGTGTGTGTGTGTGTGTGTGCGTGTGTGTGTGTGTGTGTGCATCAAATTTCTTATTCATTTAGGTTGCTAATGTAAACAGTACTACAATGAACATAGTGGTACATACATCTATTTGATTTAGTGTTTTCATTCTCTTCAGGTAAATATCCAGAGTGGAATTGCTAGATCATACAGTAGTTCTGTTTCTACTTTTTTGAGGGACTTCCATATTGTTCTGGGGCTTCCCTGGTGGCCCAGTAGTAAAGAATCTGCCTACTAATGCAGGAGATGCAGGAAGCCTAAGTTCGATCCCTGAGTCAGAAAGGTCTCTTGGATAAGAAAATGACAACCCAATCCAGTATTCTTGCCTGAGAAATCCCATGGACAGAGGAGCCTGGAGGGCTATAGTCTACGGAGTCGCAAAAGAGTCAGACACAACTTAGCAACTAAGCAACAACCACCATCACCATATTGTTTTCCACAGTGGCTGCACCAATTTATATTCCCACCAACAGTGCACTAGAGTCCCCTTTTCTCTACATTCCTGTTATTTATAGCCTATCTTAGAGCTCTGGAGCCACTCTATCCTCGAGAGTACCCACACGAGTTATTTCAGTCAGAGCTCCAAAAGGCTCAGGGGCATCAGCTCACCACATCATCTTGCCACAGAGCGACAGTCAGCTGAGCAATAGTAAGCAAATCCACAACATATTATTATATTGTAATACAGGTAGCTTGGCATTAATTGTGGGTTCTGAAAGCTTCCAGTCATAGGTTTATATTCAGAACAGGAATGTCAATAGTTAATTTTAATAATTTAACTTAGAATCAAAAATTCCATTCTAATCTGTTTTCAAGTTTCTAGATTAGTTTAATTGAAGAGTAAGCTGAGAATATAGGTAAGCAGCTAAAAATTATTACCATTTTCAAATATATATTTATATGAAACAGGATTTTCCCAAGATTGCTCCCTCTAAAGTTCTTTCTGATCTATTCCCTTCCCACTGACTCCTTTGACACCATTCCATATCCCTGTTTTTTGGAGTTCCAAATATAGTTTTACTGTGATGAAAGTCACATGGCTTCTGGAATGATACTGGCTTCCCCTATCCTCACTACTGGGCCTTGAGACTTTCAGTTGTTTATCCTTTTGGAAACTTTGTGTCCTTACCAGGAAACCAAGATAGATTAAATGAGGTTATTATGTGAGTGCTGTGCTGTGCTTAGTTGCTCAGTGGTGTCCATCTCTTGAATAGCCTAGCACAATAAATGTCAGTTCCTTTTCTTTCATTAAATACATGTAATTTTTAATACTCTGGAGGGATTTTTCTGGTGTTCTATTAAACTGTAAGCTCTATGACAAAGAATATTCAATTGTGTGCAACTTCCCAAATAATAGGCACTTGATATTTTTTGTTAAAAAAGAGATAATAAATGGATCAATCTAATCAAGATCAATGGGATAGTTTAACAGACAAATTTCTTCCAATAATAAAAGTAATCATCATATTCTATATGGTACTTTTCTTCCTAAGAATTAAAAATAAAACAATCAGGACTCATCGCACTTTATAACACACATAGTGAAAGATGATAAATAATGACCCACAACTGTGGAGGAAAAATCTTTAGTTCCTAAATATCAGTAATTCTCATTTCATAAGAAGTAGAATACACATGATTTGCCTTAAGACTATACAACAAGGCAATGAAAGGTTAAAAGAGAACTAGAACAAAACCACTTCTCTGAGAAAACTATTCTTTCCTTAACAGCATTTTTTAACTAAAATTAAAACAAAGGAGTTCCTGTGGTCTAGAACCAGACAACCATTACAGGATTTTGACCAGAATCATGGCATGATCTAGTGAGGATTCCTAACATATTGGAGGTGAGATGAAATTTAAAAAAAAGAAGTATACTTACTGTCTAAGAATCAAGTCACTGTGATACCAGTGTCTTCTAGAAAATAGAGGTGTTTCGAGAAACCTGCAATGAAAGAAAAACATGAATGGTATTTAGAACATCCTTCTGCCCTCCAGAAATTTATATGCTAAGGAATGATTTCATAAGAAGCTTTCCATTAATTTCTTTTTTTCTGGCCGCTCCTCATGGAATGTGGGATCTTAGTTCCCTGCGCAGGTATGCTAAGTTGCTTCAGTTGTGTCTGACTCTTTGCGACCCTATGGACCATAGCCTGCCAGGCTCCTCTGTCTTGGGATTCTCCAAGCAATAATACTGGAGTGGGTTGCCCTGCCCTCCTCCAGGGGATCTTCCCTACCCAGGGATCAAATTCATTCCCCCTGCATTGAAAGCACAGAGTCGCAACCACTGGACTGCCAGGGAAGTCCCCCGTTAGATTATCTTATTTAGAATTCCTTCATTTTCTTTTAATTAAAATTATAATTATTTAGGGAAGAATGCAAGGCAACAACATTAAAATGAAAAAATAACACTGATACATGAGTTCCTTATATATGGAACAGTTAAGCAGGAGTAGGTTAGAAGCAGACTGAAAATAGGAAAAGGTGCTAGGTTCTTAATGTTGCTAGACACTCTTGTAGATCAACTCTGAAGAGAGAGGCAATTGGTTTTGAGCAATATAATTATGCATTGAAAGTTGAAATTCCTAAACAAAGGGATGGTTGGTCATGAAGAAAACGGGTAATACAGTAAGTAAAATTTATAGTTTTTAACAACAATTTACATCCTGGCATAATATTGACACTATTCCATTTTAACATTTTTACTCTTTGAACACAAAAGGTCAACTTAGGAAAGCACAGTAGATATTGATATATTTTATATTATGTATTTATGTATGTAGAGATGTGTGTGTGCATGTGCACATATAACATTCTCATCACACATTCAGACACACAACATACATGAACGCACACACACACACACACACTTACCTATACATTGGAATCTTTCACCATTCTGGTCTACTGATGCAAATGGATATAGATAGAGGAGTGAGAGAGACAGGAAAGAGAAAGAATTGAAACATACTGTAAATAGATGGAGTTTTGTTTACAGCAATTCTTTAACATTTGTTTTATAACAGTTTAACAGTTGTTTCCATGTTCAGCCCACACCAGCTGTTCCCCAAACATAGAGTTTTTAATACTAATACACTGTGCACCAACACAATTCTCCATAAAATGTTCAATGCATTGTAAACTTTGTCTTATTACTGCTCTTGTTCTGACTACATCCAGCCCATTCCAAATTTCAAAAGAATTTTAGAGAAGTAGCCATTTGTGGAATGGAAAAAATGATTTCTATATTTCAAAACTATAAGGTGGGTGATGAACAAGTTTTGCTAAAAAAAATGTTTCCTGCACCAGGACTGCATTTAGCCTTTAAATACCACTGTGAATGTTAAGCCAGATGCATTATTAATAAATGTCATCTTTTCAAGTGAGTTCAGTGTTAATATTGATACAAACTTTCTTCCTGCTCTTAATTTTCATTTCAATAAAGATATGAATGTTGGCAAGCACTGCTATTGACAATTGATAAAATTATGCAAACACAATGTTTTTGCAGCTTTTGAGTAAATATTGCATGCTAATGAATTCCAAAGTGTTCTCTGTGTTCCTGTAGGAGCTGAATTTGTGTAGGTGGACCACGCCATGGATGTGCTTTTCTAAGCCTGTTACATTTATCTCAGCAGAGCTGTTGTTTGCCTCCTAATAAGCAATTTGGTAGTTTTATCATGAGCTCTGAGGCCCTCCAAAGATCATTTATATAATGACATCCTGTGAAAGCAAACCTCTCTAGAACTTTCCGAAGGTAATAATTAGTTCATATATTTGTTCTGTAGCCACAGTGGTGCTTTCAAAAAGCTTCCTGCTAATTTTCAGTCTAAATTGGATGCCACAGGTTTGTTCTTCAGTTGTAACAAAATGGTTTGGGGCATAGAGGGACATGTTTTGAAAAAGAGTTTTAAAATATCTAACTTGAAAAGGAAAACATCCACGTAGCTAATGATTCTTTTATACTCCTGTCCTTAGATTTTCAGGAGATAATTTGGGAAGTTAATATATCAATGCAGGGAAGAAAACCTAAATAAAAGGAAAGTAGAAAGAAGTTAACAGTAGTTTACAAATACCCAAATGAGGTCTTTCAAAATGGACATGACATCCAGAGTGGTTCCTTGTTTCAAGAAATGCATCAATATAAATTATTTGACTGTTCATAAAAATTATAGAATTATGCCCTACTGGGGACATTCTGAAGAAATTATTTAATAAAAGAAAAAGAATAAGTCTGAGTTAATTTAATGGTGTTATTAGTTTTGTCTTAAAAGCAGTATATTCCTACTGTGATGAATTTGGTCATAGCCACAACACAAAATAAAATTTACTATGCATAAAAATTCTTTCCAAGGGTAACAAATTAAAATTAGATTTTGAAATAGAATTAGGAAACTATCATGTCAATAGCCTCCCAATCTTTATGACTATTAAATGTATATGCCTCTAATACATGTATATGTAATATTTATGAAATATGTAAACATACCACATGATTCATAAATATTATGTAAATTAGAAAATGTACACAAAATAGGAAACTTAAAAGGCTAAGATAAAAACAGACATAAACAGATGTTTGGATTGTCAGTCTTTGAGGAGTTCTCTCTCTCCTTTGGAAAACACTTACCGTGTCAGGTATCATTCTAGGAACTTTGATATATTAACTCACCTAATTCACATAACAACTCTTTAAAGCTGGTACTGCTAGTATCTTCCAATTATTTGGAAATAATTTATCTGGCTTAAAGGGAGTCACTCTGCTCCTGGCATAGCCTGGCCTTGCTGTCCCCAGGCAAGGTGTTCAGGAAAAGTTTGTAATAACTGTTTGCTATTTTCTATATTATGGATTTTTAAATAACATTTTATTGGCAGCAAAGACATGTCTTAAAAGCCTAAACCCCTATAAAAGAGAGTTACTGCATTTACCTTGAAACTTGACAGGTATGTATTTATTTCAAGCAGAGCACTTTCAAAAGGAAAAAAAATCTAGGTATTTATTCAGAACATCCATTTTATCAATGCTTTTCCCTTCTCTTCTGGAACCAGCGCTCTTCATTATTACTCTGGCCATGATTAAAAACTTAGAAGAAAAGTAATAAACTTCCTCAAATTTAGATTTATTAGATGATACAAAGGTTTGCTTCAATCTCTTCTTCTCCATCTCATGCCCTATGTAGGTTTTATGTTTTCCTCTGATGTAGTTACCAAATGCTTTCTTCATTGGATAATTACATTTCTAAGACTTCTTCCAGACTACACCTATATTTAACTCACACCTGTGGCATCTTATTTTTCTTTAACATTCCTGAAGTTTTTCCTTTTCCTTTAATCCTTCCCTAGGATTTACTTTCCAAGCATAAAGTAAATACCTACAGATTCTACATAACAAATGCTAATTGTTTCTAAGTACTAGTCCTTGGACCACCCGTCTTACAGAGTTTGAACTATCTGTAGCAAAATGAGAAATATAAGGCATGCGCAAGTACACACACACGCACACACACCTATACAACTCTATTATAAAGACGCCAGGTGAGACTACCTTTTCTTGGGAAGGTTTTTCCTTTATTCTGGAATTATATACTTACATTTTTAAAATAGTAATTATCCTGTTTCTTACACACAATGGCAATGGTAGATGAAGTGTCCTTTAAACTTTTTTTCATTATTTGTCAAAATAAAATTTGTTTACCAACAGTGCTTCATTTTATTCAATTTTCAAACTATGGGTAAAAAATTCCTTATTTCTTTTAAATTCAAAAGGTTTTGGAACCACTTGTTTAAATAATTGACTCAATCTTTGTTTGTTGACCAATTTGCAAAGTAACCCCTACATTACATGTATCTTAATACATTATGTATTTAACTAAGCTACTGGATACCATTCCATCAACTCGATTCCCTTCAACAATCATTCCACAGGAGTGGAAAAATCAGAATATGTTTGTCTTAGTCTATACAATGACTAAACTGTGTCACATATAGACAGGTACTTAATAAATAATGTCAATGCTGGTATTAGGAAGATCTTGTTGCCATTTCAAAGTACTTTAGGAAAATCATTTGGTTTGATGGAATCATCTCTTTTAATCAATGTATTTCTAAAATGTGGTAGAAAATAATTACAGGCAATACTGAGTACTGAAGTCAAAATGAATTTCATAACCAGTTAGCAGTAATTCAGAAGATGATATATGCAAGAGTGAGTATTACCTTCAGTGATAAACAGCAATGTATTCGCAAGGATTATGGATTTTTTACTGAACACTTAGACAAGGCACCTCTGACGAGCTAAGCGCTTGCTAAGTCAATTTAATTTGAATTTGGATTTGGTACCAGGAGTCTTGAATTTCACTTCTAGTTCCATCACTAAGCATTTGTATGACCTTCAATGAATTACCTCACCACCCTGAATCTTAATTTTCTTGTTCCTAAAAGACAAGACATGAATTAGATGATTTCTAAAATCTCTTGCAATTCTTATATTAAATGAGTCTGAGATCCAGCTCTTCTGATCCCAGAAAATAGCAACATTGTTATTCTGCTTTTGTGCCTGGAAATAATCTCTTCAAAGGAAAGCCTAATATTTGCATCAACATGGTTGAAACTGGTGGACATCACGTTAAGTGAAATAAGCCAGACACTGAAAGATAAATACTGCATGCTTTCACTTATATCTATGTGGAAGTTTTAAAAGTTAAACCTGTAAAGTGAAGTGGAAGTTGCTCAGTCGTGTCTGACTCTTTGCGATCCCATGGACTGTAGCCAACCAGGCTCCTCCATCCATGGGATTTTCCAGGCAAGAGTACTGGAGTAGGTTGCCATTTCCTTCTCCAGAGGATCTTCCTGACCCAGGGATCAAACCCAGGTCTCCCACATTGTAGGCAGATGCTTTACCATCTGAGCCACCAGGGAAATTCGGTAAAACCAGAGAGTAAAAAAGCTGAGGGATGGGGGAAATGGAAAGATGTTGGTCAAAGAGTATGAATGTTCAGTTTTGGGGATGAGTAAGTTCTGGAGATCTAAAGTACAGCCTGGTGATGACAATTAAAAATACTGTATCATGTACTCCAAATGTTCTAAAAAGAAACATCTTAAATCAACTCTCAACATGCATACAAGGGTAACTATGTACATGTGATGAATAGTATTTAGCTTGATTATAGGACCATACACACACACACACACACACATTGGGTTGTAAACCTTAAATATATATAATTTCCATACGCCAAAGATATCTCAAAAAAGTCATTTTTAAAAGGGCTCTTTCCCAAAAAAGGGAGAAAGAACTTCAGATTTTCCAAGTTTATTTGAGTAAGCAGAGCGGAGAACTGGAATCATGGAATCAACACAAATCATGGTACTGCAGCCTCCTGGAATGGCCTTAATTATTTCACTTGTGTTAGCATAGTTTTTAAAAAGTAATCAAAGTAAACTCAATTTGAAATCTCTTTAAGAAAAATGGTATATGGTAAGTCAAGGCAAAGGATTTTGCAAAATAAAATTTTAAAACAGGTAACTTTTAAATGGCTTAGAATCACTGTGATTAGACAACTCTTGTAAAAGCATAACAATAATACAGTTATGAATATAGTCCTTGGTGACTTACTGCTTGACTCATCCAAAATTGTGCCTTTCCTACTCCCGTTAAAATGTTATCTCCCATCAAAATATGACATCCAAAAACAACATGCCAGTAACTCTAAGCCTTGGGGAACTGCAATAAATATCATTCAAATTAATTCTGGCTGACATTTTGGTAAATCACCTCTTGAAATCAAGAAGGGAGCATTTTTAAAGCACTTTACCAGTGCCAAAATAGTAAGAAGTAAAACCACATTCATCGTTCAGAAGGTGAAGCGCAGGAGAGTCTGAAGCCAGAAAAATGGCAGCCATATCATCTCATCAATTATAGAAGGAATTTTAATATCTGGTACTGCTTCTCACTTTGAATGAGATGGCTATGAAGCACCTGATTCAATATTTGGAGTCACTCTAGTGTAACGAAGCAGTTCTTCATACTCTTCCTGAAGATCTGAAGAGACAGAACTGCCTCGGGCAGAGTCTTTTTGCAACACTGGAGGTGAGCATTTCTCCCCGTCTGAAGACATTCTGTATAAATATGCCAAGGCTCTCTATACAGAATGTATACCGCACAATTGCACTCATCTCACACGCTAGCAAAGTAATGCTCAAAATTCTCCAAGCCAGGCTTCAACAGTACATGAACTGTGAACTTCCAGATGTTCAAGCTGGATTTAGAAAAGGCAGAGGAACCAGAGATCAAACTGCCAACATCTGTTGGATCATTGAAAAAGCAAGAGTTCCAGAAAAACATCTATTTCTGCTTTATTGACTACGTCAAAGCTTTTGACTGTGTGGATCACAGCAAAATGTGGAAAATTCTTCGAGAGACAGGAATACGAGACCGCCTTACCTGCCTCCTGAGAAATCTGTATGCAGGTCAAGAATCAACAGTTAGAACTGGACATGGAACAACAGACTGGTTCCAAGTCAGGAAAGGAGTACATCAAGGCTGTATATATCACCCTGCTTATTTAACTTATATGCAGAGTACATCATGCAAAATGCTGGGCTGGATGAAGCACAAGCTGGAATCAAGACTGCCGGGAGAAATATCAATAACATCAGATAGGCAGATCTGGCACCCTTTTGGCAGAGCAAAGAAGAAATAAAGAGCCTCTTGATGAAAGTGAAAGAGGAGAATGAAAAAGTTGGCTTAAAGCTCAACATTCAGAAAACTAAGATCATGGCATCCGGTCCCATCATTTCATGGCAAATATATGGGGAAACAATGGAAACAGTGACAGACTTTATTTTTCTGGGCTCCAAAATCACTGCAGATGGTGACTGCAGCCATGAAATTAAAAGACACCTGCTCCTTGGAAGAAAAGCTATGACCAACCTAGACAGCACATTAAAAAGCAGAGACATTACTTTGCCAACAAAGGTCTGTCTAGTCAAAGCTATGGTTTTTCCAGTAGTCATGTATGGATGTGAGAGGTGGACTATAAAGAAAGCTGAGCACCGAAGGATTGATGGTTTTGAACTGTGGTGTTAGAGAAGACTTTGAGAGTCCCTTGGACTGCAAGGAGATCCGACCAATCCATCCTAAAGGAGATCAGCCCTGGGTGTTCATTGGAAGGACTGATGCTGAAGCTGAAACTTCAACACTGGCCACCTGATGCAAAGAACTGACTCACTGGAAAAGACCTTTATGCTAGGAAAGATTGAAAGCAGGACCAGAAAGGGACAACAGATGAGATGATTGGATGGCATCACCGACTCGAGGGACATGAGTTTGAGTAAGCTCCAGGAGTAGGCAATGTACAGGGAAGCCTGGCGTGCTGCAATCCATGGGGTTGCAAAGAGTCAGACATGACTGAGTGACTGAACTGAACTGAACTGAATAACATCTCAGTTGGAACATGAGTGATGGGTCTTCATCAACAAGCACATATTGATTTAGCAATTCCCACTGTACAAATGGATCAGGTGAGATACATATGACAAGAGAAATATTTATGTGCTCTCATATATACCTTAGAAAGAGATATATGTGCTCTTAGATATAAAGAGTTCAATAACTAACAGCAAGGCTCTGGAAAAAAACACGTTCAAACATGGGGTCTGGCACTCATCAGCTGTTGGGTATTTAAAAAGTTAATTTCTCTAAGACTCAGTTTTCTAAAATGTAAAATGTAGATGGTGAAAACACATATTCATATGTCTGCTGGCAGAACTAAATGAGATGATGTGCTGGGCATAAATTAATAAATTAGTAAAAGTTAGCTGCTATTGCTATTATATAAAAATTATACATATTAATATTACATATAACTATAATAGGGCTTAAGCCCATTATAAGTGGCACTAATTATAAAATTATGATCTAGAATTCTACTTATAGTTCTACCTGGTGGCTCAGATGGTAAAGAATCTGCCTGCAGTGTAGGAAACCCAGATTAGATTTCTGGGTTGGGAGGATCTCCTGGAGAAGAGAATGACTACTCACTCTAGTATTTTTGCCTGGAGAACCCCATGGACAGAAGAGCCTCATGGGATACAGTCCATGGGGTCCCACAGAGTCGGACAGGACTGAGAGACTAACACCTTCACTTTTGTAAATAATAACCCTTTTAGAGGGAGAAAGCTAGTATTCATTGAACATTTACTGCTCTAGACACTATGTTGAGTCCTTTACATATATTTACACATATTAGCTCATTTAATCCTCTTGTCACAAAGAAACCAAGGTTCAAAGAGTTTATGACTGTTTACCCAAAGTGATACAGCTAAAAGTTGTTAAAGCTAGGATTTGTTCCTAAGTCTGTCCTCAAAGCCCATCAGCCTAATCCTATAGTTAAAATTAGAGGTAACAAAACTATCAGCGAGGTGCTTCCTCTTTCAGTCACCCCCTTTCTCACTTCAGCTTAGTGACACTGCTCTAATCAGACAGATCTTCATCCCTAATCACCTTGACTATTATAACAATGACCTAACTGGCCTCTTCGCCAGGATTTCCTCACCCCAATCCATTCTTACTCCCAGTTGCCAGAATAAACTTCCAGAAGTTCAGTTCCTAATCTTCAGTGATTCCCACTACTGACTGGACTAATCAAAATATATTAGCTTTTCAATATTCTCAATCAGTTCAGTTCAGTCGCTCAGTCGTGTCCGACTCTTTGCAACCCCATGGACTGCAGCACTCCAGGCCTCCCTGTCCATCACCAACTCCCAGAGTTTACTCAAACTCATGTCCACTGAGTCAGTGATGCCATGCAACCATCTCATTCTCTGTCATCCCCTTCTCCTCCCACCTTCAATCTTTCCCAGCATCAGGGTCTTTTCAAATGAATCAGCTCTTCGCATCAGGTGGCCAAAGTATTGGAGTTTCAGCTTCATAATCAGTTCTTCCAATGAATATTCAGGACTGATTTCCTTTAGGATGGACTGGTCGGATCCCCTTGAAGTCCAAGGGACTCTTAAAGAGTCTTCTCCAACACCACAGTTCAAAAGCATCAATTCTTCAGGACTCAGCTTTCTTTATAGTCCAACTCTCACATCCATACATGACTACTGGAAAAAACCATAGCCTTGACTAGACGGACCTTTGCTGGCAAATATTCTCAATAGCCAGGTGTAAATCCCTCTTTTCACACTATTTCTCAGCTTTAGTGCTGCTGGATGGTCCAGTTTACCTGGATGAGCCCTAGTTTCCTAGATAATGCCCAGCTACCCTGGGCTAAATTATCATACTGTTAT
The DNA here is from genome assembly GCA_024291935.2 of Okapia johnstoni. Classification (NCBI taxonomy): domain Eukaryota; kingdom Metazoa; phylum Chordata; class Mammalia; order Artiodactyla; family Giraffidae; genus Okapia; species Okapia johnstoni. The sequence continues at coordinate 57,486,474 of CM044326.1, read as the reverse complement.
GTAAGTTAAGGATAACTTTAACTTCCTTGTTTTGCTGCCTTGAACAGCTTCCTGTCCATCCCATGTCACCCCCAAAACTTCTCTCATTCAGTCCCACCAAAATCCTACCCATATTCTGGGGCTCAGCACAAATATTGTTTCATTAATCAAACTTTTTCTGATCTTTTACCTCTCATTGTGATCATTCCCTCCTCTCAATATCCACAGTGCTCTATCTGTGCCTCTACTATAGTCCTTCAATTTTCTGCCATTCATTATCTGAGGCTATCTCAAAAGTAGAAACTAAGTCTTATTCATTAAGCATCCCAGTGATTTGAATATAGCAATAGTTAGAGCCAACACTTACCTATCATTTATTATGTTCCAGGCATTGTTTTAAGATATTTTACATAAATTAACTCAACCCACACAACAAACCTATTAGGTAAGTGTGGTAGGTGTGGTAGGCAGCCTTTAAGATGGACTTGAAATCATCCTCACCTCCTAGTCATTCACACTTGGCTGTAATCAACTCTTCTTGAGTATGAACTTGATATAGAGACTTGCTTCTAATTAATACAACATGGCAGACATAGTGAGATATTACTTCTGATATTAGGTTACACTGAGACTGTAGCCTCCATCTTGTGCTCCCTCTTTGTCCAGTTGCTCAAGGGAAGCCAGTTGCCATACTGTGAGCTGTGTCATGAAGAAGCTCATATGGCAAGGAACTGAGAGAAGCTGTTGGCCAACACTCACAGAGGACTTCAGGCCCTCAGCCCCATAGTCCATGAAGAACTGAATCCTGCTAAGAACTATGTGAGCTTGGCAGCAGACCCTTACCCAGTTGAGCCTTTAAGTGAAACCACAGCCCACTTGCTGACACTCTGCATGCAGCTTTATGAAAAGTCCAGCAGAGGCACCCAGCTAGGCCACACCTGGATTCCTGACTCAGTTTTGTGGTAGTCTGTTCTGAAGCAACAGATGATAAATTGTTATTATTATTATTTCTACTTTTCAGATGAGAAATCTGTGGCTCATGTATGTAGTAAGTAATAGGGACAGGATTCAAACCAGGCAGTATCACTGCAGAGTCCATACTCTTAATCACAGACCCAGAATGTCTCATAAATGAATAAATGAAATTATTTCCCTAAACCGACTATATCATAGCCAAGTAACTTTAACTCAAACAATTTAGAGTTGACTGTAAAAAGGTTTATAGTATCTAAATTCATAATTGTACCATTGGGTCTCTGTTGAGATCAGATAGAAGTGTATTAAATATACTTATTTCAATATCTGTTCATATCTAACTTTACATATAAAACTTGGGTCATCTGTGTAGCTTTACTGATACATACATAAACTTACATTGGGAACTCTGTTTATCTCAGTTTATATTTGTAGCTTGAGCCTTCCCTAGTGGCTCAGATGGTAAAGAATCATGCCTGCAATGTAGGAGACCTGGGTTCGATCCCTGGGTCAGGAAGATGCCCTGGAGAAGGCAATGGCTACTCACTCCACTGTTCTTACCTGGGGAATTCCATGGACAGAGGAGTCTGCCAGGCTACAGTCCATGGGGTTGCAAACAGTCAGACATGACTGAGCGACTAACACTTTCACTTCATATTTACAGCTTAAATCATGGTTAGTACTAAGTGTGGGTAAGGGCAAAAGAAGCTTTAGAATCTCACTAACCTGGATTTGAGGCCTACATTCAACAATTTTTGCCAGTGTGGTACAGTGCGTGTTCATTTTCTCTAAGCCTTGCTCAAATTCCATGTGTTTAGCAAGGTCTTCCTCAGCCACACAAGTTAAAAATGTTCACCTAGAAATTATCTTACTAAAAGAAGTAAGTCAGACAGAGAAAGACAAATATCATATAACTCAGATGTTGAATTTAATTTTAAAAAATTATATAGATGAACTTATTTACAAAACAGAAACAAACTCACAGATTTTGAAAGGAAATTTACAGTTACCAAAGGGGAAATGTTTAGGGGAGGGATAAATTAGGAGCTTGGGATTAACCACACACTGCTATACATAAAATAGATAGTCAATGAGGACCTACTATATAACCCAGGGAACTCTATTCAATATTCTGTAATAAACTATTTTGGCAAAAAAAAATCTGAAAAAGAATGAATATATGTATATGTGTAACTGAACTACTTTGCTGTAAACCTGAAACTATTACAACACTATAAATCGACTAAACTCCAAAAAATTAAAACAAAAAATTTAAAATGGACAATTCTTTCCAGAATTCCTCTAGCATTTCTTTGTCCTACTCATGACACACAATGATTACAGTATCTGTTAGAAGGCAAGAAAAAGATCTTAATATCTCTACAATACAGAATTAAATTATCCATTCATAAAGTCTTAATTAAACATGCAGCGTTAAGCCCACATCTTAGTAATGAAGGACTCCCTAAAACAGTGTTCTGAATAGAGAAGGTGGCCAATAAACATCTGTCGAATTAATAAATGAACTATTATACCATCTCAGTATCACAAGGGAAAAAAATGAACTCTCTCACACATTTTGAAAACAGCTGTCTTGGTAGGGTTGACAAAGTCTTGTTGAGAAGTAGCTGCCTTCCTGGGGCTGGGCCTCGGTGTGGTGCAGGGTCTGTACTGAGTGTAGCCCTGGTGCCACCCCGTGTGCATTCATCTCTGTGTGGTGGGAGCGAAGTTTGGAATGATACTTCCCATAAGTCCTTGGCCGTCTCGTGCCCTTAGTGTATAAGAGACACTCTCACCAACGGCTGAGGCTCTTTCCCCAGTGGCAACTGCAGCAGGAAGTTTACATTATGTGAAGTGTGATCTGTCTTTGACTTCTGAGAATTTCTACTAAGAATCAGCCACTCTGGTACTACAAGCAGCTGAGATCATTGGCAGCAGCTTCCCTGCAAACCCTGCCTCATTGGATTTCCTGAAATTTCCTGACAGGTCTCCTGACTTCATCCTCTCAGAATTTCCAGAAGTGTACACGCCTTTAATCCCTCTGATTCCTAACCAAAATACCTTGGTGACTTCTGTTTTTCTGATCGAACTCAGATTCATAGGTTATGCTATGATTTGGCAATTTAATGGTTGACAGTGTCATTCATTAAACACAAAATCATTCCCTGATAGAAAACGTCTCTCAATTATTTTTGCCCAGGAGAACTTACAGAGCTGCATTAATGAAAATTGTAAGTACCCTTCTAGTATCAGTGAATTATATTACTATGTCTATTCCTAATGAATTTATTACTTACAATTATCAATAGTCCCTGGAATTCTTACTTTGGGGGAATAAAAGTGATGGAAGAGTTGAAAGTCACAGCACAATATAATGTTACTAATCATAATGAAAACACATAGTTATTCCTGATATCATAGCCTATAGCTCAAATGCCAGACCTAAATTGCCTATGTTCAAATTCCAACTCTTACACTTAATCACTGTAAAATGGGAATAAAACCTCATTCAGTAGTTGAGAAGAATAAATGAGTTAATAAATGAAAACTTCTTAAAACTGTGTCTAGCTTTACAACAAACATGGTTATTATGTCTGTATTGTTATTTTATTATCATTACTACTTAGTCACAATACATGGCAAGAGGGCCAAATCATGAATCCCCAAATTCTCACCTACTGCCACCAATTCCTGACAGTAGAATTACATGACATGGGGGACTCCAAGCAAGGGCACACTTTATAACCATGCCCTACCCTGAAAACTCTGACAGTACCTATCAAAGGCTTCTTTTTATCATCTTCTCCCATAAGCCTAAATTGAAACAGGAAAAGCACTCCCAAGCCCTTTTCCATGGGCCCCATGCTCTATTCGCTCTCTCTCATGACTGTCATGAATTTAACATATAGTTAAGGCTTAAAAATAATATATAACAATTATTAACTTTGTATTATATTCTAGACAACATGCTAACTCTTCTACTTGTAGCAAAGCCTCATGACACTCTAGAAATATATTCATTGCCCTCTCCCCAATTAAAAGACAAAATATAAACTAAGCCCAGGAACATGGAGTGCCTCTCTCAAGGGCACACAGCTGATAACAGATAACGTTATGCGCACTCAGAAAGCTGAGTGCAAGAGTCCTTTCTTTTAAACCACAGGCAGGTACTTATATTGTCCAGTGCCCTGATTTCCACGAGGGGACAACTGATAAGATATACCAAAAGCACTTGTTATAAGGAAATTCTACTTATTTGTTACAGTAGATGCTCTCTTATCAAAGTAAATGGGAATAATGTCAAATTAACCCAAAAAGAGAGTTAAAAGTGGGAGATAGTTAAAAGAATATGTCTTAACATTTTAAATTAAAATATATTACTGTGTATTATTTCACTAATATCTTGATGAGGAACCAAATAATTTTTATTTCTATGTGGGCCTTTTCATTGAGTGTGGGTCTGTCTGTTTATCTTTCTTGTATAAACCACATCTATAATGTATTTTCTACGAATTCAGGATGGAGCTTCTTCAACTAACAGATTGCTTCTTACACAGAAATCTGAGTGGGATAACTTTGATGATTTTTATGTACTTTCTTTGCCTCACCCAACTTCAAATCTACACTTCTTTTTTTTTTTGCAAGTTAACTTTAATATGTTTTTCCAAAGTATTCAATTTAGTTGACACAGAAACACCTTTCTTTTTTGCACTCATATTACATGGATATAAAATATAATGAAGATTATAATCAATTTTATGTAGTTAAAATAGTAAATACAAATGGCATACATAGGCTTGGAAGCAAATACAACTAACTCTTGGAAAGCACACAGCTCACCTTATGGGAGCAAAAATATGTGGGATCCCTATGGAGTAGCCTACTAATCACTGGCACTCCATGTCCATGGTCATCTGTCAGCATATCTTACTAAAGGAACAGAAATAGATGATTAATCTAACAATTTGATTGTGTATTTCTATATACCTACTCCACCTATATGTAAACATGATGCACTGGCAAGTCCTCTATTATGTAGGATTGGTTACATGGTACTTTCACTGATCATAATTGCATAAGAAAAAAAAATGTCCATTTGGTATTAATCTCAAATATTCAAAACACAGGTGGAAATATGTATTTTAAAAAATATGGTTCATCCATGCTATTTAAATTACATGGTAGAGTATTAGATTTTAGTGTCTGAAACCCAAATGTACCTTGTGTAAAAAGTCTCAGATGATTATACTGTTCCAGAACAAAGAAGAAAAGAAATTATAATACAAATAGAATTATATTTCCATCTTTCCCTTAGGTTTACAGTATAAAGAACTTTTCTATTTTTAATTTCTGTCCTAATAGGTTGAAGACAACAAATTATAACTTTCAAAAGGTATCAGATTATACTAGCTTCCTTTCCATTACAATGTCTCTGCCAGACATACTCTGGATGTTTCAGGGAAACAAAAAGCTCATCTACTCAAATAGTACCTCCCAGGCAGTCTCCTTGTTCATATGAGGCCAGTGGAAGTCCAGGGCATAGCTTTTTCACTAATACTTAACTCAAAACAAGATGAATCAAATAGATGGAGACGGAGAAATGAATCCATTAATAGATGGCCTGCCATGTGAAAGGAACAGTGTTTGGGACATGGGAGTACAAGCTAATGTCACACACTTCCTGAAAATTCTAGAGGAATTTGAAAGTTTACCATCTCACTGATAATGTATGACCATATTTAAAATCTTTATTTAAAACTGTGAAAGTGAAAACTTGAGGCTATCTACAGATTACAAAAGAATTAACAGTTCTAGTCTCTGGGATTTGTGGGAATTTTCAATTTGCTTTGGGATGGCATGGTTACCAAAAGGCTTTCCTATTTCATTCTCCATGTTTTTATGGTCAAGAAATATTTTATACATGTGTTTTGCATAAGGACCTAATATAGGATGCAAGCTGACAGAACATTCAACAAAAGAGGTAAGAGATTACACTCTAACATAAAATTTCTAACATGACATGCTATTTATCTGTTTAATACTTCTTGCTGTGCACAACATAAAATCAGTTTGTCATAACCTTAAAGCATTATTTTATGGTTCTGAAAGCTCCAGAATAAATTGCCATTCTTTGACTTTCTCAAGCATAAAAATGAAAACTGGATTTTTTTTCTTAGAGAAGATGAATTACCCTAGCTTGACAGAGGGTAATTAGCATACCCAATGCAAGTTAAGAGAATGGGTTGACAAGCACAAAGAAGACCAAGAAAACATGAGCACATTTTGCATGTGTTTTAATACGTAAATGATTAAAAACATTACTATATATGTTAATTGCCACCAACTTCAACACAACCCTATTGGAAGACAATATTAAGTCACGGAAAACAGTACATCTTTAATTATTTGTCTATTCTATAAACAAGTTTAATTGGAATCTAAAAACAGCAAGGGACAAAAGCTCAGTTCATTAGGGACCAACTAACTGTAAAGGGCAGATAAAAACCTTTTGTCTGATACAGATGTACCTCCCGAGCACCATCAGAGAGCATCAGGCAGCACACTAATCAGTAATAAGAGGTGTTCTCATTATTAAGCTTATAAAGCATAAACCAGGTCACCACAAGCTTTGAAGGTACTGATCATCAATTATTTCGCTAATTGTTTGTTCTGTTTGCATGTCTCAGGGTAAAAGGAAAAAGTCACTGAAGCGAAAAAGAGACACCAATAATTGCTACCTCAGTGACAGTTGGTTTTTAGTATCTCATTATTTATGATTTGTTTTGTTGTGCATATGTGACTTTAAGTCTACTGTATTAATGTATACCCAAGAAGCCTACCGAGTAACACTTGCAAAAGAATTATACAAATTAATCAGCAAGCTCAGGCATAGAATCTGCCCTGCAAAGTCCTATAAGACTGTTAATAACTCTGTGTGTGTATGTGTGTGTGAATCTAGGAATCCTCACTTACGGTGCATTGAATTCCTGCTGCTGGAGAAGTGTTATATAGCATGTTGCAGCATAAAATGCCATTGCCGTTTTGTTTTCAAGAATCACAAGACAAGCAGACTGTCCTAAAAAGTGGATAAACCTCCTTAAAGAACAACAACTACAACTTTAGGATTATTATTAAGTTAAAGATGACATGAGGCCAAAAAAAAAAAGCTAGAATATCATGGAATTCAGGAATAGAATTTAATTTTATCAGTTCTAACCATGAAGCTAAGTGGCACTTCGAACAAAAGCATCACTTTCTTAGAGCTTGGGGCAATGTGTGGGGGGTGTCATTGGCTCAAAAAACAGCTATTTCTGGACATTTTTAAAGTGTAAGGCAAAACTTCTATTTTAGTCTTCCTTCTATCCATTAAAGTTCAATTAACAGATTAAATATTACCTGAAACCAAAGGCTATATAACTAATTATTAAGCTGAAAACAGAATAAATTCTCCAATAAAGCATGTTTTTAAATGTGTATACAGAAATGTACATTGACTTTTTCAAGGTTAAGGACACTCATGGAAGTTTTCTATGTATTTAGTATGCCAAAAAGAACACTATTTTGTTTACATTAGACTTCCAAAATACCTTTCTGAAAAGAAAACATTCCTTTGTGGAATTTTTTCTTCATTCTTTCCATTTCCTACCCTCCTCCCTACATCTGACTTAAATGCTGCAAAGAGTATAAAACTGATAGGGTCTTGCTTTTGCAGAGTTCATTTCTTTACAACAGACATCAAACTGAAGTACTTAGATTCTTAGTAAAGAGAAGAATGGTTCCGGTCAGAAGGAATAAAAGTAAATAATTAGTATTGCATTAAATGTCAAATCTAATAACTGGACAAAGTCCATGCCCTCCTCAATGGAATCACCTTTCTCTGAGCAAACTGTGCTGACAGGAATAAACTGATATGATAATATCTCTTACTGCAAAGAAAGTAAAGCCCAATTCATCTTCTGAATAGACAAAAGGATGTTATTAAAAGATAGTTTTCTTGCAAAATTAACATGGGGAAAAGAGTTGTTTAAGTATTTTGTAGGAGAATGGATTTCAGGTAACTGCACCTGTACTGTGGAAAATTACTTTTCAATTATACATAGTAATTAGAGTTATTGTTTAACTGTTCTGAGAAACCTGCAGTGTGCTGAAAGGTTCATGCAACTCATGGAAAGATTCTGTCACTGGGAGTAGGTGAAGGAAGAGGATTTGAGATGGAAAGCAGAGTAAGAGAAACTTGCTAGAGAACAGGTCTTTGTACAGGACTCAACTGAAACACAGTGAGCAGCTATTAAAATATATTTGTTCATCATTTACAATGTTCTTAGCATGGTGATAAAATTACTGAGATTTATGTCATTAAAAGGGGCTTCCCTGGTGGCTCAGTGGTAAAGAATCTGCCCGCTAATCCTGCCAAAGTAGGAAACATGGGTTTGATCCCTGGGTCAGAAAGATCCAGTATTCTTCTCTGGGAAATCCTATGGACAGAGGAGCCTGGTGGGTTACAGTCCATGGGGGTATCAAAGAGTCACATATACTTAGTGATGAAATAAAAACATCATTAAAATCTCTTCATTGTGCAAAAGAGTCCAGAAGGATATTAGCCCATGACCTGTGTGGTGAGACTAAAGGTAATTTTTATTTTCATCTTGTTCATTACATATACATATATACATATATATGTATATATATATTCTCCTGGAATGAACAATATACTCTTTTTAAAAAGGAGTCACTTTGTTTTGGTGCTTTTTAAAATTAAATATGATATAATATGAAATATCTTCCAAGCATTAAGTGAATACTATTTTGAAACATTCTCTTAAAAAATCTCTTCATTGAAAATAAAAAACTGTGCTAAGTGGCTACATATACTTATTAATGGTCACATCACTTTAACTTCAGGCTTTTAGACTTTGCTCAGGCTAATTTTAAAATTAGCTTTAATGAGACCAAAGTAAAGGACCTAAGGTGCATTCTTGTCATATTAGATGCTGCTTAGTGGCAAACTGTCTATTTCTAACACTCACGGTTTCCAATGATTCAGCTGATAATGAATAAAAATGACTCAGGCAGAAATCCCTTCATTTCACTTCATATTCGCCTCCTTAGTTGGATAGATCGCAGTTTTGAAACGTGATTTTTTTTCATACACATAGCAATTCTCCTTGATAGCATATATCACACTGAAAGCATAATCATGACTAAAAGGAGATAACTAGTAAAATATGATTAAGGTCATCAGGTTACAATATCCATATTCCATGAAATCTGCGAGAGGGGAGTCTATGTCATATTTCTTCTGCATTTCTGTCATCATCATCTTCATCATCATCCTTGTCAACAAAAATAATAAAATGAATTGATCAACTGCTACATAACTGCTGTAACTGAGCACAATGAAGTGTCATTCAGTATTTGCCAGTTTAAAAAGTAAACTTGTCAAATCATAACTACTAATACCAATTGATAAAATCTAAGCTCCATGAACTCCAGCATTTCTCTTTCACTTATCCTATCCTTAGATGAACTGTAAACTAGATATTTTTTCTGGAAAGATTCTTTTACATGTCGCTCTCCCATTCATTGTATCAGTGACTCAGTGACACCAAGCATCACAAGCTTCCATTTGCAAGTAGTGGTTGCAATTAATTGTTGATACTGATGTGAAAGCCATACTGCATGCTTTATCTTATTCTAAGGCTCATAACTGAGGTGTCTGTGTTTTCTGCCTTCATTTTCTAGCCTTTCAGTGAGATAGGAAGCACAATTTAAAAACATCACCTCCCTCAGGACTGATTGTGCTTTGGAACTCCCACTGAAGTCAATAGGTGCTTTGTGTACACTCAGACTGAACTCATAATGAGCAGAGTTGATGAGAATCCAGTTTTCCAAGGATGACTAGTGCTGAGTCTTCAAGGTCATTCATCATTTTCATCTGAGATGGGAGACCCTTTATTTGCACTCTCTTCTCAAATAGGTACACAATTAAAGGAAGAATTATTCCTCCCAGTGGCAATCACTTTATTAACAAAGGGCACGTTGAGCCCCCAACTCCTCTCACTGCCAGATGGTCTGTGTGCCCAGGCAACTGAGGGCAGCCTCAATGAATATCTTACTTTCTGCCTCAGAACGGCTGGCTCTATTACTACTCTTCTGGCAACAAGTGAAAGGAAATCCTGCTTGTAGTTTTGCACTGCATTATTTAATTTTCTCTGTAAACTCTGAGTCAATAAAAGTGGCACCTTTTAGGTTGTCCATCAAATAATTGGGTTCAAATTAACATTTTTTAAATGCTAAAAATCCAAGATTATGAGCCCATAATTAGAATGGTCTGCTATAGCCCAGGTTGAGTAGCTGTTATGATGTAAAGAAAAAGCTTTCACCCTGCATAGTATGCCTCTTACTAACTTTCACTAAACACACTCAAATAGCACAGAGCTTATAGAAATTTGTAAGATGTATTCAATAGCAGAATTCTTTTCTTCTGACAATGTCATTAAATTTAACACTATTGAAATTCTCATTGTGTGTTAAATATAATTTAGATGTTCTTGATCAAACTTGTGGACAAAGTCCTCCCTACCTAAAAAATACCGTTCATTTCTACACAGTGCTTTATCAAGGATAAGGGAAGTTTCTTAAGAGGAAGATGGTATTGAAAAAAATTAACAAAATATATTGTCTGTATTATTTCCTTCCCTATGTGGACTTCCCTCATAGCTCAGTTGGTAAATCATCTGCCTGCAATGCAGGAGACCCAGGTTCAATTCCTGGGTAGGGAAGATCCCCTGGAGAAGGAAATGGCAATCCACTCCAGTATTCTTGCCTGGAGAATCCCATGGACAGAGGAGCCTGGCGGGCTATAGTCCATGGGATCGCAGGAGTTGGACATGACTTAGCAACTAAATCACTAAACCACCACCATTGTCTGTGTTAATAATGATATGATAGGCTATGATGCACCAAACAACAACCCCCCAAATCTCAAAGAGCTAATACAGTAAAAGTTTACATTTACACTTTCCATTGGTTGTATTGCTCTTCTGTACTGCTGTTGTCCAAATGTTAACTCTAACCTGAACGGCCTCCTTTTTGTAGCTATGCCACCTGAAACATTTGTCTTCCAAGGTCACCACAGGCAGGAAAGAGAGAGGTGGAAGAGGCACAACAGCTCTAAAATGACCAGCAATGGCATGCACACCTTCCATAATGTAGCCGTTGGCTACAACGAGTCATATGACAGCAGATTCACAGAAAGGGAGGATGGAAAATGTGGGGGACATATGGCTACTGAATGGCTGATAACTCATGCTACCATATTTTCCACACAACAAGGAAAAAGAGATGGGCTAAAATTAGGATGAATACTTACAATCACAAATGCCAACATGAGTCCTGATGCATGCTAAGTTGGGGTTTGCCACGATGAAAGATAAATACACAAAGCAAACAATCAAGAAAAACCCCAGACATAGTTACTCTCCTCAAGGAGCTTCTCAGCCAAGTGCCTTTGGAAAATCTGATAGCTTCTTCAAGTCTCATTCTTCCTATCTACAGTGCAGGATAATAATAATATCTCCTCATAGCATTATTTTGAGGAACAAAAAGTGATAAGAATTAAATGAGATGTTGTTGTTGTTTAGTCATTAAGTCGTGTCTGGCTCTTTTATGACTCCACGGCCTGTAGCCTGCCAGGCTCCTCTGTCCATGGGATTTCCAAGGCAAGAATACCAGACTGGGTTGCCATTTCCTTCTCATTTAAGTAAGATAACATATGTTAAACACATAAAAGAATGGCTCACACATTTTAGGTACAAAGTTAAGTGTTATTTTTCTCTCACAAATAACTATATAGATTATTATTTACAGTTAAATACTACTTTCCCTGGGAGAATATGCAGGGCAGTAATTAAGAGAATGGATTTTAGAGTCCAATAGTCTTGACTTAAGGTAAACTGAGCCACTTAATCTCTGTGCCTTTCTATGTACCCTCTCCATACAAACTACACAGCAGGAACAACTTAGCTTATTCCTGCCCTAAGTTTTGTTTCTGGTATAAACAAGATGTTCAAGGAAATTTAATCATACCAAGAAGTGTAGTTCAGAGAATCATCAGCAAGACAACTCTAGCTAGTCCCACTGTCTTTGTACCTCAGTACTATAAATGATCATGGAGCCTCCAACCCTGCCAGCCTGTCTGATCTGGTCCAATTTAGGCCCAGCTTTGACACAGATAATGTTTGTTCTTTAAACCTAAACCCAGTCACATAAGTAATGTCTACCCCTGTTATCTTCTGACTCTTTAAAGGTGGCTCCTAGTATTAACCTGGGGCTTCCCAGATAGCTCAGCTGGTAAAGAATCCGCCTGCAATGCAGGAGACCCTGGTTCGATTTTGGGGTGGGGAAGTTCCCTTGGAGAAGGGATAGGCTACTCACTTCATTATTCTTGTGCTTCCCTGATGGGTCAGATGGTAAAGAATCCTCCTGGAATGCAGGAGATCTGGGTTCGATCCCTGGGTCGGGAAGATCCCCTGGAGGAGGGGATGGAAACCCACTCCAGTATTCTTGCCTGGAGAATCCCCAGGGACAGAGGAGCCTGGCAGGTTACAGTCCATTGGATCGCAAAGAATCAGACATAACTGAGCAACTAAGCACAGCACAGTATCAGTTTCAGGCCTTCAGCTTGCCCAACTGCTCCCATGAGCCCCAAAACATGAAAGTGAGTTCACAGAGATGGAGAGTAGTTAACCAGGATATTACCTAATTTATTTAAAGGAAAGAGGAGATTCTGGGGCAAAAGTCTTGGCCTTGGCACAGGTGAATTTAAGATGCAAATTATACATATAAAGAGATATGATAAACTATAAAAGGTAGAGAATGTAGTAGAGGGCTTTGATTTTAACTTGCACTGAAAGAAGCAAAAGGAAAGGACACCTACAGATTATATAGTCATGTTTGTGCTTTTGTTGTAGTAGTTCCCCCTGATTCAAATTTTTAAAGGACAGGAAAAAAAAAAAACTGTGCTATTTTGTTTGTAAAGATAATTGGTGGGATACTTAGTAGCTTATTTTATATAGTCTTCTTGAAGTATTTCCTTTTTTGCTATTGTTCAAATTTCTGTGACTCTGCTCCACAACTGGACTATAAATTTATTGAGATATGAAAAGGTTCCTCATGCATCTCATGTCACTGTTAAATAGAACAGGCTTTGCCAACAGACAGATCCGAGTTTGAATCCTAATGCTCCACAACACATGTAACCTTAAGTAAATTAGTTAACTGCTCTGATTTTTTGTTGGCTCAGCTGTGCGAAAGAGAATAATATTTATATACTGGGTTGAATACTACCCCTTAAAGATTTATTTCCTTCCACAAGCCTCAGAACATGACCTTATTTGGCGTAGGTATGTTACAGATACAATTATTTCAGATGAGGTCACAGTGAAGTAGGGTGGACCCTTAACCCAAAATGACTGGTACCCAGGGCTTCCCTAGTGGTCTAGTAGTTTAGAATCTGCCAGTCAATGCAGGGGACATGGTTTCCATTCCTGGTATGGGAAGATCCCACATCCCTCAGAGCAACTAAGTCCATGCACCACAACTACTGATTCAGTGCTATAGAGCCCACAAGCTACAACTGTTGAGCCCATGCACCACAACTATTGAAGCCCATGCATCTAGAGCCCATGCTCTACAACAAGAGAAGCCACCACAATGAGAAGCCCGTGCACCTCAACTAGTGGGTAGCCTTCACTCTCCGCCACTAAAGAAAGCCCACGCACATTGAAAAATAAATAAGTAAATAAATCTCCAAAATGACTGGAATCCTCATAAGAAAAGGAGAACATCATGTGAAGACACAGACACAGGGGGAAGAAGGCCAGGTGGTGACAGAGGAAGAGACTGCAATTAGGAAATTGTGCAAGCCAAAGAACATTAGGATTGTTGCAACCATCATAAGCTCTGAAAGAAGTGTGAAATAGATTCTCCCTCTGAACCCCAAAGAAGAAACTGACCCTGCCAACACCTTGATTCTGTACTTCTGGCCTGAAGAATGAGGATAAAATGCTAATTGCAATAATTTACATAAGTACTTACCATAATGCCTAGCACAGAATAATCACACAGGAAAGGTTACCTCTCAAATATTTACTGACTGAGAGAGTGAGAGTCCTTATAGAATATACCAGCTCTCTGTCCTTTCCTAGTGGCTCAGATGCTAAAGAATCTATCCATAATGCACGAGGCCCAGGTTCAATCCCTGGGTTGGGAAGATCCCCTGGAGAAGGGAATGGCATCCACTCCAGTATTCTTGCCTGGAAAATTCCATAGATGGAGGAGCCTGGTGGGCTATGGTCCATGGGGTCACAAAAGTCGGACACGACTGAGTGACTAACACTCACTTTCACTTGTCCTTCTCTACATTCAGATGTTGCACTAGATAGAGAAAGGAACCGTTGGGATTCTCCCTTTCTAATCTTCAAAATGAAGTATGTAATTATTAAAGTTGTTGGGCTGGAGTTTCTGGGGTCTTATACTGACCAGTTTAAAGAATGAGGCCAAAATGAACTGACAGAGGTGAAGGAATTAAAGTAAGAAAATGCCATTGATCCAGAGGGCTGTGAAGCCTGCAAAATAGAACCAACACAGTCTTAAGGCAGGAAGTGTATCACTGTGAATTAACTGTAGGGAAAGCACAAAAGTGAAACCAAGTTGAAACTATTAAATGAGAAAAACAAACTCAGGATGACAGGCCACAGCAAGTTGACTAGAAGCAAGAGTATAGACTCCAGTAAATAATGACTTTATTGATTTATAGATTTTATTTATCCTGAGGCTACTTTTTAGAATATAGTACTTACTTTTTTCTTTGAAATCATATTTTCAGAAATAGGGATTTTTGAAAATACAGAGGATCAGAATGGCTGCTATCAAGAAGTCTACAAACAATAAATGCTAGAGAGAGTGCGGAGAAAAGGGAACTCGTTTAAACTGTTGGTGGGAATGCAAACTAGTACAGCCACTATGGAGAACAGTGTGGAGATTCCTTAAAAAACTGGAAATAGAACTGCCATATGACCCAGCAATCTCACTGCTGGACATACACACCAAGGAAACCAGAATTAAAAGAGACACGTGTACCCCAATGTTCATCGCAGCACTGTTTACAATAGCCAGAACCTTGAAGCAACCTAGATGTTCATCAGCAGACGAATGGATAAGAAAGCTGTGGTACATATACACAATGGAATATTACTCAGCCATTAAAAAGAATGCATTTGAATCAGTTCTAATGAGGTGGATGAAACTGGAGCCTATTATACAGAGTGAAGTAAGTCAGAAAGAAAAACACCAATACAGTATATTAATGCATATATATGGAATTTAGAAAGATGGTAACGATGACCCTATATGCGAGACAGCAAAAGAGACACAGATGTAAAGAACAGACTTTTGGACTCTGTGGGAGAAGGCGAGGGTGGGATGATTTGAGAGAATAGCATTGAAACATGTATATTATCATATGTGAAATAGATTGCCAGTCCAGGTTTGATGCATGAGACAGGGTGCTCAGGCCTGGTGCACTGGGATGACCCTTAGGGATGGGATGGGGAGAGAGGTGGGAGGAGGGGTTCAGGATGGGGAACACATGTACACCCGCGGTGGATTCATGTGAATGTATGGCAAAAACCACTACAATATTGTAAAGTAATTATCCTACAATAAAAATAAATTAATTAATTTAAAAAAAGACAATATAGAGGAATAGAAAAGTTAAAAAGTACCCCGTATACTCTGAAATTGGAAGCTATTGACAGGCTAGGAATTAAGTTCTCTAAACACAAGAGCCATGTCTGTCTTATTCACTGAGTCCCCTGTCTTTGGCAGAGGGTTTGCAAATAGGACTCATCCAATAAATATTTGTTAGGTGACAAAATGAACTAGGTTAGATCTATCTTCTTCTTCAGATTTTTGACATTCTTAAATGGGATTATGTTGTATGTTGATCCCAAGCACCAGCTTGAGTTTCATCCTTTCCTTGTTTTCAAATTTAATCAGTATGAGCACTACGTGCACTGGGAAAGTTATTTCAACACAAGTTTCACAGACACTCAAACACTAGTTCATCATGTTTTATGGTCTATTAAATTAATTTCTCTAGAGTCAAATTCCTCTAATTGCAAACTATATTGTAAATCTCTGTCATATTTTCTTACCTATACTTGATGCTATATACCATTTACTCCATGCAATAACTGCCTAAAGCACTTAACAAACTCTAGCATATTACGTTTATTTCTTCCTATTTAGGTTAAAATTTATACTTGAAGATACATTCCCTTGACTAAAAACAAGAAAAAAAGAAGAAAAACATTCTTACTTCCTCAGAAAAATTCCGGTATTCTAACATAATACAAACCTACAATGGCAATCACTGATGGGAAGCCGCAGATTACTGGTATTTAAACTGAAGTCTCAGGCTGGCTCTTCTAATTTATAACTAATAAATGAATTCTAGGGGGAGAAAAAAAGCTAAAAAATATATGAGGGCAACAGCTTTCATGAAATGTTGCAGGTGTTTCTCATGAGAATAAACATAAGAAAGTAAATCAGAAAATAAATCCCCTTGAGAAAGAAACTGTATGCCCCCAATACTGACAGAGTATGAAACTAAATTACAATGTAAGTTCCAACATAATTCAGTTGATTTTTTTTCTAAATTTGACCACCTTTAAGCAATAATACTTTTATCCAAGGCTCAAAGCAGAACTGTGAAACTTATTGAAATAGGCTTCTTGAAGATATTTCTAACATGAGCAAAATCAGAGAACGTCCCAGAAAATTATACCCTTTCAAGAAGAAGCAACTGCAGAGAACTGGGTTATGTACTTGAACTAAATGAAACCAAAGGCTTGAATTTCTCCCATTATTTTTGTAAAAAGAAAAGTTCACTTTATATTACTCCAAACAAGTGGGCCGTGACAGTCAGTTAATAATGTAATGCTACACTGTCCTTCGGAGAAGGCAATGGCACCCCACTCCAATACTCCTGCCTGGAAAACCCCATGGACGGAGGAGCCTGGTAGGCTGCAGTCCATGGGGTCGCGAAGAGTCGGACACGACTAAGCGGCTTCACTTTCACTTTTCACTTTCACGCACTGGAGAAGGAAATGGCAACCCACTCCACTGTTCTTGCCTGGAGAATCCCAGGGACTTCAGAGCCTGGTGGGCTGCCGTCTATGGGGTCGCACAGAGTCGGACATGACTGAAGCGACTTAGCAGCAGCAGCAGCAGCACACTGTCCTTGCTTTGCTGCAAACTGCCTCTTTGTCATTTTGAATGTTTATCAATGCTATTAAAAGACTTAACTATATAACATAATGCAAAATACATTAAATCAATATGGAACTAGACGCAGTCTCTCACATTTCAAAAGATTTTTACAACATTTTTACAAGGCATGTACTCAATAGTATCACCTCAATTATTCTGGTAAAATGGCTAAATAATAGGAAAATTAAGCTCAAAGTAGTTGCTGCTGTCACTATTAACTTTTATCTTTAATTAAAACAAATTAATTCATGATTATTATATTAAAAAAGAAAAATTAAAGTAAATTTAATCAAATTCCATCACCTAGGAGTAGGCACTGTTATTCTTTCACATTCTCCCCATTAGAAAAAATACACACGTGTGTTTTTTTCAATCAAAAAATGAGACTACATATTATTCTATAATTCTATACATATATGGCTGTATATACATATATACATACCTACATATGGGGAGAGAGGGGGAGGAGGGGAGCACATGCAAGAAAGCATCATTCTACGGCAAAATTACAAATCTACATCATTTTAATGACAGTATGATATTACAAAAAATTGCTATAGTATAATTTATCTAATCTCTCCTATGTTGCCTGATATTCAAGGTATTTCCATTCTCTTGCTATTACGAACAACGCTGTGGTAAAAGTATCATTATACATGACCTTTGTTTATCCACCCAATTTTTTTCCTTCAGTTAACACCTTAGAAGTAGAACTGTTGTGTCAAATGGATTATCTTAGGGTTTTTGATAGTACCACCAAGTTGCACCCCAGACGCATGATATCAATTCATGCTCTTACCAAAAATGGAAGAGCATATTTATTTCTTCATATTTACATCAGTTCATAGTCCTCTTTTTAAATTTTTGTCAATCTGATAACCACAGAATGGTATCTCAATAGGTGACAAATTCAAGATACATATATATTTAAAAAAACCTAAATAAATGACTAAAAGAGCAAAACAAATTAGCCAATAAAGGAGATAAAATGGAATTATGAGAAGTAATTAATTAATCTACAAAATAAGACAGAAAAAGGCAACAAAGAATAGATAGGACAAAAAACAAATAGCAAGATGAGACATAAACCTAAAAACATCAATAGTAATATTAAATGTAAATGGTTCAAATGTTGCAATTAAAAGACCAAAGTTATCAAACTAGGTTTAAAAAATCCAACCATATGCTACTAACAAGAATCACACTGATATAAAGATACAAAGGGTTAAAATTAAAAGGATGAAAAATTAAATACCATAATTAAATACAATAATTTGTTCAGTTGCTGACTCTTTGTGACCCCATGGACTGCAGCACACCAGGCTTCCCTGTCCTTCACCATCTCCTGGAGCTTGCTCAAACTCCTGTCCATTGAGTCAGTGATGCTACCCAACCATCTCATCCTCTGCCGCCCTCTTCTCCTCTTGCCCTTCATCAAGGTCTCTTTCCAGCATCGGGGTCTTTTCCAATGAGTCGGGTCTTCACATCAGGTGGCCAAAGTATTGGAGCTTCAGCTTCAGCATCAGTCCTTCCAATGGATACTCAGAGGTGACCTCCTTTAAGATTGACCGGTTTAATCTCCTTGCTGTCCAAGGGACTCTCAAGAGTCTTCTCTAGCACACAATTCAAAAGCATCATAAGATATGTATACTATATGTATGTACCATACATATAGTATGCCTTACATATAGTATGAATACCATACTATACATAGTATATTACAGTAGGTGTACATAGTATGTATAAGATATTATACATACCATACGAACATGAGGCAAAAAAAACGAAGCGACATATTTAATATAAGACAAAATAGATTTCAGAGCATAGTATATTATCTAGATAAAGAGGGTCATTTCATAATGATAAAAGGATCAATTCAGAAGGAAAATATAAAAGCCCTAAAAGTTTATGCACCTAATAATAGGGCTTAAAAATGTATGAAGCAAAAAAATGACAAAATTTAAAGGGTATTAAAAAAGACTAATCCACATAATCAAGGATTCCAATACCTGTCTCTCAATAATTGATAGAACAAGTAGAAAAATAATTGAGAGAACAAGTAGAAAGTTTTTAAGGTTTAGAAGAATCATGACACTATCAGTTTTCTTGACCTAAGATATCTGATATTTATAGAATATTACACGCAATAACAGAAGACAATTCTTTTTATGGAAGATTTACAAAGAGACTATATTTGGGGCCATTAAAATTTTAGTAAATTTAAAAGGATTCAAATATATTTCCTGATCACACTAAATGAAAGACATGTTTAATGAAAACTCGTTAGAAAATTCCCAAATAGCTGTAAGTTAAACAGCAAACTCCTAAGTAAACTATATGTCAAAATGGTAAAATAAAGGAAATTAACAGTTTTAGACTGGATGAAAATGAAAATATAACATACCAAAATTTGTGGGATTCAGCTAATACTATGCTAGAAGAAAATCTGTAGCACTAAACACCTGAATTAGGGAAAAAAAAAAAAGAAGGAATTCTTAAATAAATGTCTTGAGTATCTACACTAAAAAATGAGGAAAATAAAGAGCAAATGAAACCCAAAATAAACTGAAGAAAAAAAATAACAAAGATCGGATTGGGAAAAAATAAGCTAGAAAATAGAAAATCAATCAAGACATTAATGCTGTTTCTTTGAAAAATTAATAAAACATAATCTTCTAATCACACTTTTCAAGAAAAAAAGATACATATTACCAATATCAAGAGTTACATATTACCAATATCTATATACCAATATCAAGAATACCAATATCAAGAAAGTATAATTACTATACATCTTATGAGATTAAAATTTTAAGAAGTGCAACAATTTAGACAAAAAGGACAATTTCTTGAAAGATACAAACTATCAAAGCCCAATCAAGAAATAAACTGAAGCCTTCTCTAGTTATTACTTCATTTGCAATTTAAAGTCTTCTCACAAAGGAAAGTTCAGACCTAGAGAGTTTCACTAATGAATAGTACTAAACATTTAAGAAAGTAACAATATCAATTCTACATGAACTTTTACAGAAAAATTAAAAGAAGGAACACTCGCCATGACGGAAGTCATGAAATTAAAAGATGCTTCCTCCTTGGAAGAAAACCAATGACAAACCTAGATAGAGTATTAAAAAGCAGAGGCATTACTTTGCTAACATTTACTTTGCCAACAAAGGTCCATATAGTCAAAACTATGGTTTTTCCAGTAGTCATGTACAGATGTGAGAGTTGGACAATAAAAAAGGTTGAGCACTGAAGAATTGATATTTTTGAACTGTGGTGTTGGAGAAGACTCTTGAGAGTCCCTTGGACTGCAAGGATATCCAACCAGTCCATCCTAAAGGAAATCAACCTTGAATATTCATTGGAAGGACTGATGCTGAAGCTGAAGCTCCAATACTTTGGCCACCTTATACAAAGAGCCAACTCATTGGAAAAGACTTTGATTCTGGGAAAGATTGAAGACAGGAGGAGAAGGGGACAACAGAGGATGAGATGGTTGGCTGGCATCATCGACTCAATGGACATGAGTTTGAGCAAACTCCGAGATGGTGAAGGACAGGGAAGCCTCGCATGCTGCAGTCCATGAGGTCGCAAAGAGTGAGACACAGCAACTGAACAACAACAGGACTTCTCAACTTGGTCTATGAAGAGAGCATCACCCTGATTCCAAAACCAGATGAAGACATCATAAGAAAAGAAAATTACAGACCAATATCCCTCATGATCATAGATGTAAAAGGCCTTAAGTTGTTAGCAAAAGAAATAGAAAAAGATAAACATGAGTAATATATCATGACTGATTTATTTCAGAAATTCAAGCTGGTTTAACTTGAATTTGATTTAAATTCAAGTTGGTTTAACATTTAAAATCAATCAGTGCAATTAATCAAATTAACAGATCACAAAATGATCATCTCCATAGAACCAGAAAAAGGTATTTGACAAAATCCAAAATCTGCTCATGATAAAAACTCTTAGCAACAAGGAAACAGAAGGAAATTTCCTCTGTTTGATAAAGGATTTATATATTACAAGCTACATCTAACATCATATTTTATAGTGAAACACTGCCTGCTTTCTTCCTAAGATCAGGAATGAGACACAATGTCTGCTCCAATGACTTTTACTCAACATGATCCTGGAGATCCTTAACAGTGTAATGAGGTATGAAAATTAATCAATCAATCATGTAGATATTTATTTGCAGGCAACATGACTGTCTCTATAGAAAATCCTAGGAAATAGTCAAAAGAGGCAACTAATAAGTGAGTTTACAAGGATTTCAGGATGCAAGATCAATAAACAAAAATTAGGAATTGTATTCCTATCAATATATACCACCAACACACAATTGAAAATTAAAATTAAATCAATATAAAAAACTTTCTATAATGCCACTAAAAATATAAAAGAGATACATTTTGCTAAATATGTATAAGACTTATACACTGAAAAGTAGAAAACACTGATGAGAAAAATTAAAGAAGATCTAAATATATGGAGAGATATTCCATGTTCTTGACTCAGAAGACTCAGTATTTCTAGGGTGTCAATTCTGACTTAATTGATCTACAGGTTTAATGCAATCCTAATAAAACCCCTGGGCTTCCCTGGTGGCTCAGCAGTAAAGAATCCTCCTGCCATTGCAGGTGACATAGGTTCGATCCCTGGGTCAGGAAGATCTCTTGGAGAAAGTAACAGCAACCCACTCCAGTATTCTTGCCTCGAAAATCCCACGGACAGAGGAGTCTGGTGGGCTAAAGTGCATGGGGTTGCAAAGTCAGATAAGACTTAGTAACTAAACAACAACAAAATAAAACACCCTGTAAACATTTTGCTAAAAATTACCAAACTGACTCTAAAATTATGTGGAAATACAAAGAACCTATAGTTACCGAAAGAATTCTGACAAAAAAACACAGCTACAGAACTTACATAAAATAAAGCCATGCATTTGTGGTTATCACAGATGGGCAGGAGGTAGGGAGAGGGGCCCTTGGATGAAGGTAGTCAAAAGGTAGAAACTTCTAGTCATAAGATAAATAACTAGTAAGGATATGATATACAACATGATAAATACCATTAACACTACTGTATGTTATATAAAAATTGTTAGAGGTGTAAATAGTAGGAGTTCTTTTTCATTGCAAGGAAAAAATTTTTTTCTGAGTACTTCCCTGGTGCTTAAGTGGCTAAGATTCTGTGCTCACCCTGGGTTCCATCCTGGGTCAGGGAAGTAGATCCCATATACCACAACTAAAGACCTGGCATGCTGCAAAACAATCAAAGTGCCACAACTAAGACCCAGCTCTGCCAAATACATAAATATTAAAAAAAAAGTTTCTTTTATTTTGTATCTATATGAGATGGATGTTCACTAAACTTACTGTTATGATCATTTCATTATAGATGTAAGTCAGATCATTATGCTGTATACCTTAAACTTATCCAATGCTGCAATGAATTATATCTCAATAAAAATGGAAAAAAGCAAAAAAAAAACCAAAAAAAACAAAGCTATGGTGCAATACCACTACATATTATAACGGTCAAAATTAAAAATAGTAATGAAAAACTAAAACCCAAAAATGATTACATTAAGTTTTAGCATGGATGTGGAGCAACTGGGACTCTCAGAGACTGCTGAAATCATTTCACTTTAGAAACCAGCCCGGTAGTGTCTTAAAAAGTTCAACATACACCTGCAATATGACCTATGACCTAGCCATTGCACTCCAGTGTATGTGCCCAAGAAATTGAAAACATACATCCATACAAAACCTTGTACATTAACACTCTGAGAAGCTTTATAACAGCACACCCTCAAAGGGGTGGGGGGGGGTTACTCTCATCAGTTCAGTTCGGTTTAGTCACTCAGTCATGTCTGACTATTCGCAACCCCAAGGACTGGAGCTCGCCAGGCTTCCCTGACCATCCCCAACTCCCAGAGCTTACTCAAACTCATGTCCATAGAGTCAGTGATGCCATCCAACCATCTCATTCTCTGTCGACTCCTTCTCCTTCTGCCTTCATCTTTCCCAGCATCAGGGTCTTTTCCAAAGAGTCAGTGCTTCTCAACAGGTGGCCAAAGTATTGGAGTTTCAGCTTTAGCATCAGTCCTTCCAATGAATATTCAGGACTGATTTCCTTTAGGATGGACTGGCTGGATCTCCTCGCAGTCCAAGGGACTCTCAACAGTCTTCTTCAACACCACAGTTCAAAAGCATCAGTTCTTATGCACTCAGCTTTCTTTATAGTCCAACTCTCACATCATACATGACTACTGAAAAAACCATAGCTTCGACTGGATGGAACTTTGTTGGGAAAGTAATGTCTCTGCTTTTTAATATGCTGTCTAGGTTGGTCATAGCTTTTCTTCCAAGGAACAAGTGTCCTTTAATTTCATGGCTGCAGTCACCATCTGCAGTCACTCTGGAGCCCAGAAAAATAAAGTCTGTCACTGTTTCCATTGTTTCCCCATCTATCTGCCATGAAATGATGGGACTGGATGCCATGATCTTAGTTTTCTGAATGTTGAGCTTTAAGCCAACTTTTTCACACTCCTCTTTCATTTTCATCAAGAGGCTCTTTAGTTCTTCTTCATTTTCTGCCATAAGGGTGTTGTCATCTGCATATCTGAGGTTTTAGATATTTCTCCCTGTGATCTTGATTTCAGTTTGCGTTTCATCCAGTCCAGCATTTTGGATAATGTACTCTGCATATAAGTTAAACAAGCAGGGTGACCATATAAAGCCTTGATGTACTCCTTTCCCGATATGGAACCAGTATGTTGTTCCATGTCCAGTTCTAACTGTTGCTTCTTGACCTGCATACAGATTTCTCAGGAGGCAGGTCAGGTGGTCTGGTATTCCCATCTCTTGAAGAATTTTCCATAGTTAGTTGTGATCCACACAGTCAAAGACTTTGGTGTAGTCAATAAAGCAGAAGTAGATGCTTTTCTGGAAGTCTCTTGCTTTTATGATGATCCAATAGATTCTGGCAGTTTGATCTCTGGTTCCTCTGCCTTTTCTAAATCCAGTTTGAACATCTGGAAATTCATGGTTCACGTACTGTTGAAGCCCGGCTTGGAGAATTTTGAGAATTACTTTGCTAGCATGTGAGATGAGTGCAATTGTGCGGTAGTTTGAACATTCTTTGGTATTGCCTTTCTTTGGGACTGGAATGAAAACTGACCTTTTCCAGTGCTGTGGCCACTGCTGAGTTTTCCAAATTTGCTGGCATATTGAGTGCAGCACTTTCACAGCATCATCTTCTAGGGTTTGAAATAGCTCAGTTGGAATCCCATCACCTCAACTAGTTTTGTTCCTAGTGATGCTTCCTAAGGCCCACTTGACTTCATATTCCAGGATGTCTGGCTAGGTGAGTGATCATAACATCGCGGTTATCTGGGTCATGAAGATCTTTTTTGTATAGTTCTTCTGTGTATTCTTGCCACTTCTTCTTAACATCTTCTGCTTCTGTTAGGTCCATACCATTTCTGTCCTTTATTGTGCCCATCCTTGCATGAAATTTTCCCTTGGTATCTCTAATTTCTTGAAGAGATCTCTAGCCTTTCCCATTTTATTTTTTTCTTCTATTTCTTTGCATTGATCACTGAGGAAGGCTTTCTTATCTGTGCCTGCTATTCTTTGGATCTCTGCATTCAAATAGGTATATCTTTCCTTTTCTCCTTTGTCTTTAGTTTCTCTTCTTTTCTCAACTATTTGTAAGTCCTCTTCAGACAACCATTTTGCCCTTTTGCATTTCTTTTTCTTGGGGATGGTCTTGATCAATGCCTCCTGTACAATGTCATGAACCTCCATCCATAGTTCTTCAGGCACTCTGCCTATCAGATGTAATCCCTTGAATCTATTTGTCACTTCCACTGTATAATTATAACGAACTTGATTTAGGTCATAACTTAATGGTATAGTGCTTTTTCCTACTTTTTTCAGTTTAAGTCTGAATTTAGCAATAAGAGTTTATGATCTGAGCCACAGTAGGCTCCCAGTCTTGTTTTTGCTGACTGTATAGAGCTTCTCCATCTTTGGCTGCAAAGAATATAATCAATCTGATTTCAGTACTGATCATCTGGTGATGTCCATGTGTAGAGTATTCTCTTGTGTTGTTGGAAGAGGGTGTTTGCTATGTGCTATGTGCGTTCTCTTGGCAAAACTCTGTTAGCCTTTGCCCTGCTTCATTTTGTACTCCAAGGCTAAATTTGCCTGTTACTCCAGGTATTTCTTGACTTCCTACTTTTGCATTCAAGTCCCCTATAATGAAAAGGACATCTTTTGGGGGTGTTAGTTCTAGAAGGCTTTGTAAGTCTTCACAGAACTGTTCAACTTCAGCTTCTTCAGCATTACTGGTTGGTACATAGACTTGGATTACTGATATTGAATGGTTTGCTTTGGAAATGAACAGAGATCATTCTTTCATTTCTGAGATTGCATCCAAGTACTGCATTTCAGACTCTTTAGTTGACTACGATGGCTACTCCATTTCTTCTAAGGGATTCTTGTCCACAGTAGTAGATACAATGGTCATCTGAGTTAAATTCACCCATTCCACACCATTTTAGTTCACTGATTCCTAAAACGTTGTTGTTCACTGTTGCCATCTCCTGTTTGACCGCTTCCAATTTGCCTTGATTCATGGACCTAACACTCTAGGTTCCTATGCAACATTGCTCTTTACAGCATTGGACGTTACTTCCATCACCAGTCACATCCACAACTAGGTGTTGTTTTTGCTTTGGCTCTGTCTCTTCATTCTTACTGGAGTTATTTCTCCACTGATCTCCAGTAGCATACTGGGCACCTACTGCCCTGTGGAATTCATCTTTCAGGGTCCTATCTTTTTGCCTTTTCATACTGTTCATGGGGTTCTCATGGCAAGACTACTGAAGTAGTTTGCCATTCCCTTCTCCAGTGGACCATGTTTTGTAAGAACTTGCCTCCATGACCCATCCATTTTAGGTGGCCCTACATGGCATGGCTCATAGTTTCTCTAAGTTAGACAAGGCTGTGGTCCATGTGATCAGGTTGATTAGTTTTCTATGATTGTGCTTTTCACTCTGTTTGCCCTCTGATGGAGAAGAATAAGAGGCTTATGGAAGTTTCCCGATGGGAGAGACTGTTTGAGGGGGAAACTGAGTCTTATTCTGATGGGCAGGGCCATGCTCAGTAAATCTTTAATCCAATTTTCTCTTGATGGGCAGGGCTGGGTTTTCTCCCTGTTGTTTGACCTGAGGTAGTGAAGATAATGGAGACCTCCTTCAAAAGGCCCCATGCATGCACTGTTGCACTCAGTGCCCCCGACCCTGCAGCTGGCCACTGTCAACCCACGCCTCTGCCAGAGACTCCTGGACACTCACAGGAAAGTCTGGGTCAGTCTCTTTTGGGGTCACTGCTCCTTTCTCCTGGGTCCTAGTGCACACATCTTTTGTTTGTGCCCTCCAAGAGTCTGTTTCCCCAGTCCTGTGTAAGTTCTGGCAGCTCTATGGTGGGGTTAATGGTGACCTCCTCCAAGAGGGCTTATGCTATACCCAGGTCTACTGCACCCAGAGCCCCTGCCCCTGCAGCAGTCCACTGCTGACCTGTACCTCTGAAGGAGACACTCAAACACAGTTCTGTCTCAGTCTTTGTGGGGTCTCTGGGTCCTGGTGTGCGCAAGTTTTTTTTGAGGCCTCCTAGCATCTCTGGCGGCTATGGGGTTTGATTCTAAACACAATTTTGCCCCCCTACCATCTTGTTGGGGCTTCTCCTTTGCTGTTGGACGTGGGTATCTTTTTTTGGTGGGATCCAACATTCTCCTGTTGATGGCTTTTCAGTAGTGAGTTGTAATTTTGGAGCTCTTGCAGAAGAAGAGCACACATCCTTCTACTCCACCATATTCTATGACTATGACAATACTCACCATTATCAAATGGCGAACAAATTGTGGTATAGCCATATGATGGAATACTACTCAGCAATAAAAAATAAACTATTGATACACAAAACACAGAGGTATAAAAATAATTATGCTGAATGATAGAATTTAGACAACAAATGAGTATACAATTTGTGATTATCTTTCTACAAAATTCCATAAAATGTTACCTAATTTATAGTGACAGAAAGTAGATAACTAATTGCCTAGGAAGACAGGAAAGGAGGAGAGATGGATTAGTTATAAAGGGACACAAAGAAACTCTTGGGCATGATGAATATGTTCAGTATTCTGATATGACAATATTTTTAAAGACATGTCAGGTATCTTAAAACTCATCAAAGTGTGTACTTTATGTGCAGCTTATTATACATCAGTATGTTTTGATGAAGCTGCAAAAGAAAGTATGAAAGTATTCATTTCTATACACATATAAGTTCATATTCATCTTCTACAGATTTTGC
Source organism: Okapia johnstoni (assembly GCA_024291935.2). Taxonomy (NCBI): domain Eukaryota; kingdom Metazoa; phylum Chordata; class Mammalia; order Artiodactyla; family Giraffidae; genus Okapia; species Okapia johnstoni. Next base: position 57,458,782 of record CM044326.1, on the reverse strand, counting down.
CAGTCTTCTGAGTACAAAATGGTACCTCACTTTTAAAATGTTTTTGACAACAATTGCAGGTATGTGTTTTTAATCCATTTAGAATTTTTGTTACTTCTCATATAAAGTAACTATTTTATGGTCACTGACAAGCGTTTAAAAGGTATTTTTTTGAGATAATTTTTAAAATCCTAGGTACGTGAACATTCATGATTTTTTTTTTTTATCTTTAATGAACTTGTGACAGTCTCTTGTCTTATAAATTTAGTTGTTTCTCAGACCACATAACTATGCTCACTGTGCTCTGTGTGTGTGTGTGCCAATTCCTGAAGAGGTCAAACTTAAGATGATTGATTACACAGTGGCCTCTCAGACTCTTAGAAAATCCATGCAGAGAAAAATAATTTTGTTTTACATAATAACTGACAACATCCAAGGGAATTTGGTTCAAGATGGCCACATATTATGTTTAATTTCAGTAAGTAACTGCCTTGAAGATTTATAACCAGGTTTGTATTTAATACACATCTTGAATAAAAGGAAAAATTCTCTCTCCTGTTGATTTTTTCTTTCCAGATCTGTTCCTCAATTAATTGGAGCAATAGAATCTTGATGTTTTGTTTTCTGGGTAACAATGCAAATAAACAGGGAAATATGCAGTAAGTAAGAGAAGTCTAATGGACAAGCATACATAAGTGTTAAACAGTTGAAAGCTAGCTGCCACATACTTTAAAAAAATAGTGTTAAGTTTAATACTTCTAAGTAAAATGTCAGAAAAGACTAACAAAAGTTAAGGAAAAAATTACCAGAGGTTAGTGTAGTAGAAAATTTGCTTAGACATCTTCACCATTATTGTTATGAGTTGTAGATAGTCTTCCAGGTGTGAATCACATTTCTCCTTATGTAGAGGACACCACTTACAGGCCACCAAATAACCTGTCTTTCTAATGGTGCTCCCTACGCCTATGCACAGTTTGTTAAAGAACCTATATCAAAGAAGAACATTAAAAAATTCTTAAATGAATATCATTGTCATAAAAATACAATTTAGCGACTTTTTGAGAGTGGCTAGTTTTTCTAGTAAGTTACATGTATTATAATTATTATTATTAATGAGAATAGTGGCTACCTTTTATTGACTATCTACCAAATACTAGGCACTATGCTAGCCACTGAATCCTCCCTCATATCTCACAGTGGCTAGTACTGTCTGCATTCTACAGGTGAAGAAAGTGAGTGTTTCTCTGCTCAGAGCATTTTACTTCCATTGCTTGGGGCTTAGAGCACTGCCATGTTTCTGCTAGAAAAGATGACCCAGCTGTCTCTTACTCTCAGTGTATTATTGCTTTCATTTTCCTGGGAGGCAGTGATGACAGAAGGTTGCCCTTGTAAATAAGGAAATAAGTAGGTGCCATTAGGCCACTAAAGCAAGCAAGCACACTTCATTAAAAGGAGCACTTGACAGTTTAGCAACAGAAAATGTTAATATTCTTTTGACTTTTTGACTATACTTATACCATTCTTATGTCTTACGAAGTTTCCAAAATGAAATTTCCCCAAATTGGTTATCAACTGATACTTATTGGAAAGACCATAGTCTCTGCTCTCTGGCAGAGTATGCTGTGAGGATGGATTTTTTTCATTGTTGATTCACTAACAGAAATTCATGTAAGCAGCCAGAAAGAAAGGACATTGAGGCCTAACAGTGTAAGAGTAGACGAACAGTAAGAAGAAAACTGACTTTGTGGGTTTATATGTTAGTAGGAAACTCCCACTGGAGACCTAGAAGTCATCTTTCTGAGTTCCTTACTCCTAATTTGCCCATTCTTGACAATAAACACGTTACTCCCTTAGCACTTTCTAGTTCTATGTGCTTTCTTTTAAATGGTATTTACCAATATCAAAGAAGTTCATAATCCCTCTGCTACACACTTCTGATTTCAGTGCAAATTTAGGCCAGGGCAAAATTTACCAACTCCATTCATCACCAAGAGATAGTGTGGGCTATCATTTGTAGAGAGTTGTTTTAGACTTAGGAACAAAAGGAGTCATGAACAACTTCTTGGAGTTGTATCCTTTAGCAAGATTTTTATTGCAAGTAACTGAAAATTCCACTTTTAAAAAATATTCAGATAACCCAAGACATATTCATTACTTCTAATTACTTTCTGTGATTAACTAAATGCTTCAATAGGTCAGGGTTCCTTCTTCTTTCATTCTTTCTTTCTTTTCTTTTTCTGTAATGCCCATCAGACTGATTCCAAAAGGAAATATCCTTCTGCCTTCAATGGAATTTCTCTACAAGATAGTCACTTCTGGCTGCCACTGTGATCAGGCTGTGGTTACCAAGTTGTGTGCCAACACTTAAATCTGACCTGAGATATTAACAAGTTAGTTGTACAAAGATTAGAATAAAAAAATAAATCAGTCTGATTTCAAGAAGAAAAAGTAAGAAAAAATATAAGACAAAAATATAACAATAATATTTTTCGCCTATAGAAAAAAAAATATTTCAAAGAAGTATCAGAATTTTCTTCCCTTGAAAGCCAATCATCAAAGGGATCTAAAGCCATGCTTCTGGCATAATTTAAAAACCAAGGAGAGCTTCAGATCAATCTTTCAAAAAAAAGAAAAAAAAAAAAAACCCAGAATATTTTCCAAAGTGAGAGCCTTCCGAATCTGCCGGTATAGCTTTCTGGCTTCAGTCCTCTCCAGAAACAGAGAGGTCACCTTTTAAAGACAGGTCACCATACTCTGCAGCTATTTGCAACTATTCCAGCTGCTTGGCTCTTAAAAATGTGACTACCAAACAATTTCACCTTACAGCAGACATGATGGAAAAGCTGTGGAGATGATTTGTTGTACCTGCCACATTGTTAAAGAGGCATGTGAAAGAAACTGTGGGATGTGAAAGAAATCCTGGGTGAGAAACAGGCAAAGAGAAAACCTGAAGCCACCTAGCACTTGTGCCACTCGCCGCCAAAGCTGTGGGTGCTGAGAGCATTATTGTTTAAGCTCTCTGAAGGGTATGTGGGAGCAGAAAGCACAACATCTCCAAGTTGTTACTTTGTCACAACTTTACAGAATACATAAGCACTTCAGTAAATACACAGATTTTTTTGCAAACTGTAAATCATCTGTGAGCCACCACTGTTCGACTAATTACAGCAAGAAGCTGTGCTCATTAGCTGTTCTCATCTGGCTCACTGCACGACCTAAATAGTCCGTAAATGAGCCGGCAATTATTGCTGTATTACCACTACCAGCTCCGCTCCCATCAAAATATCTCCACCAAATGTTACGCCTGTTGGTATTATCAGGTTAGAAATTTCATAAACATATTGAAGCAGTTAATTGGGAGATTATTTAAAAAAAATGTGAAAATAGAATCATCAGTGAAAGAGTTTTCATCAAACCCCAGATAGGCGGCTCCACCTATAGACAAGAACCTCGGAATGCAAGCATCTGGCATGATACCATCGCCTGTTTCTAAACGACACTGGAAAACAAAGATGGCAATGGAAATTTACTCATATTAAAAGAAGGAAAATGAACCTTGCATATCCTTATGCTACCTAAACATGGTCTCTTGATTTGGTCCAAATATAACCGAAGCCTATGTTCACAGGCCTAAGGACTGAAAACACTTAAGACAAACAGAAAACCAAACTTGTAATGTCAGCAAAATTGCATTTTTTCCAGCTCCATCATATGGCACATATAGAAAGACTAGGATATTTTTTTAATTTTGGGTCAGCTTATTTTTAAACAAAACATACATCGTAATGGTGAAAAAAAAGCAATAAAATTACAACTTTGAAAAACAATTTGCTGATACCCTAAAACATTTTAGAAAAATCTATTTACAATGTCAAATGATGAATTAATTGTATTCTCACATATTCATTAAAAACTTTTCTGTGAATTTCATTCTACTTATTGTGACTATCTGAAATCAATACAATAAAATATGTTGTGATTCCTATGTTATATTCACTTAAATTCATCCAATCTCAATTGACCCAGTTTAATGAGACCCCATTTTGATCATTTTCATTACCAAAAAGGGGGCCCTTGATAGTGCGGCAATTTTATCTTGTTTTTGATGGTCATCACATCAGATTCATCACTGATTATGATCATGAAACATAGAGAAGAAAAAAATGGTAAAAGCTAATGGGTGTTCTGATTATATTGGCTTTCCCCTATCTACCAAAGGGGAGATAAATATTTTTATAAATAAAAACTTCATTTGATTTCCCGGACAAGGTTGTTGTCACAATGTGGCCTATTTCATACAAACTATATGGTAAACTTTGGACAGAATGCGTAACATAATCAATCATCAATGACATGCTCTGAAGAGATGTTTTTGAGATGAAGAAAATGATTATAACAATGACCGTGATACTGAGAGGCAATTATTCCTCCTGTTTACCAACTAATTGACCTAAATAGGCAAGAAAATATGCATCATATTTGTTAAACGTTTTCCAGCTGCTGAGATTTACAAAGAATTCTTCAAATTTGGTCCATGGTTATCTGTTTTTTTTTAATAAAAATTTCATAAAGTTTTCTAGATAGACAAATCATTCCTCAAGCTGTAGATGTTAGGCTATGAAACAGCACTGCTCCTCTCTCCCCTGCTGGAAGCTTAATCAGTTTCAAATTAATTGTAAGAGTAGTTTTCCTTTTTTCTTTCTTAGCATACCCCTTCCCCACCTCCCTACTTGTGAAAATAAAGGACCTTAAAAGGACCTCTTAAAAGGTCCTTTTTAGAAAGACAACTAAGTTCCCTGCCTATCTCCTCTGAGACTTGCCATCCCACTCAAAGTGAGTCTGAAGACCAACAATACCAGTGTCACCTATGAGCTTATTATTATTATTATTATTAAAAATGCAGTATCTCAGGTTCTAACACAGACCTACTGAATCAGAATTTTAACAAATCTGAGAAAAACTGGAATAGGCCTTTCTATGACTCATAGGTTTCTTCCCTGAAAGAAAGTGGAGTCAAACCAGTGCCCAGCTATGCAGAATCAAAGACTGAGCAAAATAAACATGAGATTTTGACTGTTTTGCTCATTATCAACATTAACAAAAGGGTTTATCCAAAGGCTATTCCTTCATGTTTAGGAAGATATACTGAATCCTTTGGAAAGCTGGATCCTTTGTGCTCAGTGCTACACTAAATAGAATGGATGACTCACAAAAAGCACATTCAGGTACTTCCCTGGTGGTCCAGTGGCTATGACCCTGCACTCCTAATACAGGGGCCCCAGGTTCAATCCCTGGCCAGGGAACTAGATCCCAGATGCCACAACTAAGAGTTCACATGCTTGCAACTAAAGATCCTGCGTGTTGCAACTGAGACCTGGTACTTTTACTTAGTAAAAAATGAATCAGTAAATAAATAAATAAGTACATTCACCAAACATTCATCATCAAGAGCCATGGTGGGGTCACATTACCATTCAGATACATAATATTTCTAAAATCCTTTCAACTGTTCAATCACTTGTATGTCTGTGGTATTACTTTAATATCACATATTTGAGTAAATATCATTTCTTCTTTCTTAACATATTGGAAAACTGAAACTTGAAGTTACTTAGTGACTGCCCAAAGTCACCAGTTGGATGATGGTAAAGGTGAGGCTTCTTTTAAAAAACTACACTTTGTATACCTATGATTGTTGCTCAGTCGTTAAGTCATGTCTGACTCCTTGCAATCTGCTGACTGCAGCACTCCAGGATTCTATGTCCTTCACCTATGATACTCATAGAATTTATTCAACTATTACGGAACATCTCTAAAGCAATGTGGGTTTACATCCTGATACCAGTGTATTAATGGGATCTACTGTATTGAACTTAGGAAGAAAGCCTTCCTAAGTGAACAATGCCAATAAATAGAGGAAAATAGTAGAATGAGAAAGACTAGAGATCTCTTCAAGAAAATTAGAGACACCAAGGGAATATTTCACACAAAGATGGGCACAATAAAGGACAGAAACGGTATGGACCTAACAGAAGCAGAAGATAGAGAATAAGAGGTGGCAAGAATATACAGAAGAACTATACAAAATGATTTAATGACCCTGATAACCACAATGGTGTGATCAGTCACCTAGAGCCAGACATCCTGGAGTGCAAAGTCAAGTGGGCCTTAGGAAGCATCACTAGGAACATAGCTAGTGGAGGTGGAACTCCAGCTGAGCTATTTCAAATCCTAAAAGATGATGCTGTGAAAGTGCTGCATTCAATATGCCAGCAAATTTGGAAAACTCAGCAGTGGCCACAGCACTGGAAAAGGTCAGTTTTCATTCCAGTCCCAAAGAAGGGCAATGCCAAAGAATGTTCAAACCACTGCACAATTGCACTCATCTCCATGTTAGTAAAGTCATGCTCAAAATTCTCCAAGCCAGGCTTCAATAGTATGTGAACCAAGAACCCCCAGATGTTCAAGCTGGATTTAGAAAAGGCAGAGGAACCAGAGATCAAATTGTCAACATCCATCGGATCATAGAAAAAGCAAGAGAATTCAGAAGAAAACATCTACTTCTGCTTCACTGACTCAACCACTTCAAAGATAGATGAGGAGTAGGACAGAGATAACTATCAGCATTATGACTAAACCTCAGAGTAAGACAAACAGTGCAAAACATTATCAGACCTTCCTCATGGAAGTCTACCGCTGTCAGACTGAGAGCACAGAGGAGTGAACCCAAAACAAGTCTCTCTCAGGCCTTCCCAAGAGTTCCTTGCTCAGAAGAAAAGGGCGGAGGAAGAGGCAGGACTGGGACTGCAGTCCTCTGTCAAATCACCAAGCTGAATTCAGAGCACCACCAGCAGGAGGAAGTGAAGTAAGACAAGAGTGCTGCATTAATATATGTCCCTCCACAATGAAGAAAATATGAGGAACTAAGGATCACCGGCTTCCTCAACTAGTTTACCCTTTGGGGTAACTGTTAAGCTAGTGATAAACTGGAAATGGAATTATTTTCCAAGAGAAGAGATTTGTAGCATACTATCACCACAAGACCAACTCTCAATTTCAAGAGACCACTCCCCAAGAGCCACCACTACCCCATTTTGGGTTGTCTTAGGTCAACATAGTTTTGCTCTAAAATGCTTTGAAATGGATCAGAACCATACAATGGGTTAAAATTTCTAAGGCCACTCTATTATTCATAGCCTAACTCTCACTTACTTTTCTAATTCCATTTTTCCCCAGCCACGTTAATATAGCCATCAGAGGTTCTACAGTGAGATCAAAGATACTCCAATAATAAAATGACAGCAGTAAGAGTCCTCAAATCTTAATATAAACTCTCTTCCAGTATTAATTTCTCAGGAAATGAAGAAATTGAGCACTCACGTACCTCACTTTCAATGTATTCACAAATTAAATCCAATAAAATTGAAGCACAAGTGGAAATCATCTTGCCATTGAAAGTTAAATTACAAATATTTCAAGTTAAATTGAGGTCAACCTTCTATTCTGTTCAGTTTTGGTTGGAGAGATTCTCTATGAGAAGCCTTGGTTGAGATACAGCAGTTTCTATCCTCTAGTGAATGCAGCACAGTTCCTTCAGAGCTGTGAATCTGAACCCAAAGTCTCTGATGAGCCTCATTTTTTTCAAAATTCTTAAGGGTTACTAAAACATACAAGACTATAACAGCACTGGCCCCATCTTCAGGGAAATTTGGAATGTGAAATAATCCCTGTTTCCTAAGCAGCTCTTTCAGGCAAAAGTATGTCCACAGACAAAGGCCATGGAGAGAGACTCAGTGTATTTGAGGGAAGGCAGACAGACAAAGAAAATCTGAGTTTCTACATAACTAGGATGCCAGTTATCTATGGCAAATTTAATTGTCCACAACTTTAAATTTTCAACATAATGAAAGAACTCTTCCTCAGAGAGGCTACTTTGAACATTATGCATTTATTGTATCTAGAGGACATGGTGGGGATTGAGAGTGACACTCATGCATTCACCTCTCAGAGAAAGTTGAATGAGATAATCCTGTCCTCTTACAAAAAGTTAAAAAAAAAAAACCTGCAGCAATGGCAGCCTTAGACCTCAGGTCCAATCTGGGATGCCTTTCTTCCTGAATCAGCACATTCACTTGTTTTATTTCCTTTTTTCCTTTGGACTCTTGTTTCTAATAAACCAGTGATGAACTGAAGGCAAACTCTGCCTTATAACACCCACAATGTCTTGTGTGCAAACCTTTCCATTCCATACCACACTGGCTTCTTCCACACCTCTTCTAATAGGAATTGTTTAGGTCAGTGGTTCTTAAGCAGGAATGATTTTGCCTCCAGGGGACATGTAACAACGCTAAACATCTGGAGACATTTTTGATTTTCACAACTAGGGAGGTGGGGAGGAAGGGGTATGCTAATGGCAGTTAGGGCACAGAGGCCAGGGATGCTGCTAAACCACTTAAAATGCACAGGACAGTCCCCACAACAACAAAATATTCCTCCCAAAATGTTCAGTGACAAGATTGAGAAACTTTGCATTAGGTTAGGAAATCTGTTTCAAAGAGAAATTTTGCCCTTCATTCTCACACTAGTTTCAGTTGGAGAAACACTTCAAACGTTCTTGAAGTGCTGGTGCTATTATGGTTTTAAAAGCCTGGACTCCTAGTATTTCAGGACAGACCAATATCCATGTCATAGGCTCCTCCTGACGCTATCTTTTTTAGCTTTTGAATGTTCCCAGCTTTCAATCTCTTTTCTTCCTTATGCATCTATAGTATGCCTCTTATGCCTTAAATATGCCTCTTATGTCTCACTTTATAATTTCCTTTGGGAAACTCAGTTATATTTCCAATTGTTTAAAATACTTTAAAACTATGGCTTTTCCAGTAGTCATGTATGGATATGAGAGTTGTACCATAAAGAAAGCTGAGTGCCGAAGGATTGATGCTTTTGAACTGTGGTGTTGGGAGAAGACTCTTGAGAGTCCCTTGAACTGCAAGGAGATCAAACCAGTCCATCCTGAAAGGAAATCAGTCCTGAGTACTGATTCGAAGGACTGAAGCTGAAGCTGAAGCTCTAATACTTTGGCCACCTGATGTGAAGAACTGACTTCTTAGAAAAGACCCTGATGCTGGGGAAGATTGAAGGCAGAAGGAGAGGGAGACAACAGAGGATGAGATGGATCAATGGCATCACCGACTTCACCGACTCTATGCACATGAGTTTGAGCAAGCTCTGGGAGTTGGTGATGGACAGGGAAGCCTGGCGTGCTGAAGTCCATGGGGTAGCAAAGAGTCGGACACAACCGTGTGACTGAACTGAACTGAGTTTAAGACATTTTGGTCCTTTCCTTCCTGAATCCGTGAAAACTAGAACTGTCTGCTGGAGCTGAGAGTCAAACTTCTTTCCTTTTATTTTATTTTTTTTGTTTCTTTGCTTTGTGGTCCCTACATACTTTTATTCTAATATGTTACTCAACATTTTGAGGCATCCTTCATAATGAAAAACATGAAATCAATAAGTTCTGAGTTTTTCAAAATTATCCACTGGCCACGCCTCCACCCTTACTTTGTATCTACAACAATAGTGAACATTTTTGTGGATTTCTCCATTAAATTCTGTTCAGATTACTGTAGCATTTAGTACAGCTGGCTCACTCTTTCAGGGGTAGTAGAAACCCAATTTCCTTCACATCAGATTCTCTGTGATATGGAGTACATTTCTTATACTTTCCTATATTTTGACTCTCTTTGGTAGAGTCTATTCCAGTCTGCTCTCTAAAATCTTGCCAGTCTTTGTTGTGTATCTCTGAGCCCTGTCACCATTTCTGATTTAGCAACAACTAACAAATACCAAAATATATGATCCCTCTTGATAATGCTCTCCTCAAAGCAGGGAGACACAGTTGCAACCCTACAGTCGATATTGGCCTTCAATAGCTCATTTTCTTCTTTACCTTTGCCCACCCAGAGATTTTAACCTTTTTTGTATATAAATGCCTCTTCTTATAGCTCACTGGAGAAGGAAATGGCAACCCACTCCAGTATTCTTGACTGGAAAATTCCATAGACAGAGGAGCCTGGCAGGCTACAGTCCATGGGGTTGCAAAGAGTCAGCCACGACTGAGCAACTGAGCACATAGCTCATTATAATTCCACTATTCCTGTTCTGACAGTAAGACTGAAATACACTTTGGAAACCATTGCAGCTTCTCCTCTGTGATCTCTAGAGATTGTGTTCTGTGCCAAGAATTTTTAATTGCCTTTTAGGTTCATAATAATTTCAATGAGTGATTTCTTTGCTTCCCCTCAAGAAGACAGCTTTTTATTTTTTCTAACAAGACTCAAATTCTTCTGCAGTTTATTTTTTTTTTTATAAATTTCTACCACACTTTTATGGGTCAATTTTCAATTTGGCCTCTGAATTCTAACACCATGGTCAAACCTTATATCTTTAACAATTCAAAACCAATTTGAGACTTTGTAGTGAGGTGTAGGTCTGAAAACTTTGGAAGAGCCACATGAATTTAAAGTTATCTCTTCTGGTTTCCTCCCTTTGCTCCAAATCCATCATTTAAAAGAATGGGACTCAGCACCCCATAATTCAAAAAGACACATGCATCCCAATATCCATTGCAGCACTATTTACAATAGCCAGGACATGGAAGCAATCTAAATGTCCATGAACAGACAGATGGATAAAGAAGTTGTGGTATGTATATACAATGAAGTATTAGCCATTAAAGGAACAAAATTGAGTCATTAGTAGAGATGTGGATGGACTTAGAGGCTATCATACAGAGTGAAGTATGTCAGAAAGAGATAAATATTATAAACATGCAGAATCTAGAAAAATGGTATAGTGAAAGTGTTAGTCACTCAGTCCAGAGAAGGCAATGACAACCTTCTCCAGTACTCTTGCTGGAGAATCCCAGAGATGGGGGAGCCTGGTGGGTTGCCGTCTACAGGGTCACACAGAGTCGGACACGACTGAAGCGACTTAGCAGCAGCAGTAGCAGTCACTCAGTCATGTATGACTCTTTGTGGCTCCATGGACTGTAGCCTGCCAGACTCCTCTGCCCATGGGATTCTCAAGGCAAGAATACTGGAGTGGGTGGCCATTCCCTTCTCCAGGGGATATTCCTGACCCAGGATTGAACCCAGGTCTCCCTCATTGCAGGCAGATTCTTCACCGTCTGAGCTACCATGGAAGCCCCAGAAAAATGGTATAGATGATCTTATTTGTAAAACAGAAATAGAAACACAGACATAGAGAATAACATATGGACACCAAGAGGGGATGGGATGAATTGGGAGATTTGGATTGATACATAAACACTATTTATATTATGTATAACTTAGAAAACTAATGAGAACATACTGCATAGCTCAGGGAACTCTATTCAGTGCTCTGTGGTGACCTAAATGGGAAGGAAATCCAAAAAGAGGGGATATATGTATACATATAGCTGATTCTCTTTGCTGTACAGTAGACACTAACACAACACTAGGTGTGTGCTAAGTCGCTTCAGTTGTGTCTGACTCTTTGCAACCCTATGGACTGTAGCTTGCCAGGCTTCTATGTCCACAGGATTCTCCAGGCAAGAATAGTGGGGTGGGTTTCCATGCCCTACTACAGGGGATCTTCCCGACTCTGGAATTGAACCAGCATCTCTTATGTCCCCTCCATTCACAGGCAGGTTCTTTACCACTGAAAGCAACTATATTGCAACAAAAATTCATTAAAAAATAAAACATAAATAAAATCCATCTACCAATTAAAAAAATAAATAATGGGACTCAGAGCAGCCTCTCTATGCTGCCAAGAAGCCTGGCATAAAGAAGTCAAAGCTAGGAGTCCACATACTGGTGCACTCTAGAACAAGTTACTTAGTTGCCATCGACAATCCTAGCCCTCAGATTTTGCAGAAAAACACAGTAAAATAGCCATTAAGATTATTCTGTCTCCAAATGTCTAAAAGGTATATTTACAAACAGTCTTTTTGTTATAATCACATTTTTGCCACAATTGTACTCACTTAACACAGCTTCCATGGCCTATAAGCCAAATTAAAAGCATAAAATTTAGGATTGTGTTAAAGTCACTTGATCAAGGTCCTACCAAAAGTTTTAAATCAGGGCACTATTTTGCTCCCTAAATTCCAGTCTTTGTCAGTCTCTAGATGTTTTCAGCCAATGCACAAGTCCTAACATTTCACTGAATTGATCTTACCTCCTAGAATCAGAGACCTTCCTTTATAACATGGAGATTGAGGCCAGATGCCCTAAAAGAGGTGCAGGGGAAAGAGACTGAGAAGTATGCTCAGTCTGCTACCTGGCATATCGATTAGAATTTATTCTTTTCTCACTGGAGAGAAATGAGTGATGCAACAGAAAGAGGCCAGTATTCTTAACCTATCCTTTCCATATCAAGAAAACATTCTGAATAGGGAATAAGTTTTCTCCAGAACAGTAAAGATTTGTTGAGACTAACAAATTAAAGCAACATGGCCAGTATTAAAATACATGGCCAGTATTAACAACAAAAAGATGTGTTTATTTTGTATTTTGTAGCACCTCCACTATCAAGAATCTTAAAAAGCTTCTATTTGTATGAGGACAGGAGGATATACTTTAAGGATGTATGGACACTCTTCCACAGGTGTATTGGGACTTTCTCAGGATCTCAGGAGAGCTAGGATACTGAGAAAAATAGAGGAGCATACAAAGAACAAGGAAAATACAGGAAGAGGAGGAAGACCTAGAAAGAAAAGGGATTTCTAGACTCCTAAAACTGACTCATGCTCTGAAAAGGAACCATATGAAAAAGGTAGATATGTTATCATCAACTTCTAGAATCTGGTGCCCTTAATTGGTCACTCCTGTAACTTTCACCTCCTCCTGTAGCTGATCACTCACAAGTGTCTGTGTTAAACTGTCTCCACCATGAGCTCTAGAACTACGCTCACAATTGCCTATAGCAGTGACTGGGTCCTGATATCCACTTAGTAGATCACAACCAGCACAAACTAGAGTAGACTAGATTAGCATAAAAAATATCATAGTGTATTGCATATAGTAAGGATAAGGACTGTTTCATGACACTTTAGTTTCAGTTTGATACTTTTATCCGTATGCCCTATGTCAACATGGGGTTCCCTGGTGGCTTCCCTGATGGCTCAGCTGGTAAAGAAACCGCCTGCAATGAGGGAGACCTGGTCAGATCCCTGGGGTTGGGAAGATCCCCTGGAGAAGGGAAAGGCTACCCACTCCAATATTCTGGCCTGGAGAATTTCATGGACTGTATAGTCCATGGGGTCGCAAAGAATCGGACCAACTGAGCGACTTTCACACACATGTTAACATGCAAAATGTAATTTTCTGCTGTGGCTTGTGGTCCAGGATGTCTGAAAAACTAGCTTTCACAGGGCATCTTCCTCTGAATGTCTCTTTAGCTCATCAAATCAAGGAAAAATACTTTATTTTCTTAATTCCACAAAATCCTTCTACTCATAAAATACAATAATTTAATCATTTACCCATTTCTGGGAAAAGGGTGAAGTCATCTTCATTTTCTTACCACATAAATGACTCCTATCCTACAAAGCCTTCTATGTATATCAGATACTAACATATTCATGTACGCGTTCCCCTGCTGTGCCCCGAAGCTATAGTATAAATTCTTGGAATAGCAGCATCACTGACTCGATGGACATAAGTTTGAGCAAACTCTGGAGATAGTGAAGGACAGGGAAGCCTGGTGTGCTGCAGTCCATGGGGTCCCAAAGAGTAGGACACAATTTAGCAACTGAACAACAACAACTTGGAACAGCAAAGAATGTTCCTGTTTCATACATGTTTTTCCATTGCTCTGTAGGTATTAACTTCTAAATAAATATATATTGAATGAATAAATGAAAGAATATTTGAAGGACAGAAAACAAACCCATTAACCAACTATTACATGAAATGATCCCAGAAAACATTTTCCCCAGTAAGTTCCCATTTATTTAAAACAACAGAAAGAATACACAGAGAAACTGGTCAATTAAAATGAGTTAAAAGAGTTCCCAAGATTTATCAATCTTGAAACAATTTTAATACTTGATTCTTTAATTATATTGAATGCAAGTCCTTCTTTCTATGATGGTTAACTAATTAATTCAACTAACCTGTATTGACATTGTTGATTACCTGCTGCATGCAAAGTACAAGGCCTGAACATTACAGAGCAAAGACAGCTAAACAATATCCTCCTCTGAAGGACCTACTCTCCCAACAGCTTGGTGAAATGGCTGTTGCCTTACTTTTTAAAGTAAGATTTCAGTTAAAATTTGTGTCAGTTGTGTAGATTCTAGACAATGCGTGTCTGGTGTGCATTTTTGCCTCAAGCAGTATAGGTTCCCCCAATATGCGAAAGTATGAAGACCTTTTGTAAGCCAAAATGACATCCAGTGATGAAGCAATTACCTCAGGGCGCAACTTACTAAAGAATGAACAAAATAAATCAAGATGAAGCCAGATGCTCACAGAGGTAGTTCAAAGCTATCGAAGCCTGATGCTGAGATGCCAAATGTAGTTCCCGGGAAGGAGTTTGGCCATGCCACTCTCCCTACCTCCACAACGGTTCACTGCAAAACAAATGCTGAAGACTATTTTCAGTTTTCATCCTTTCTCATAAAAGCAAAATCCTCTTCAGATTTCTTTCCATTAGTGAAAACAGGTACTAATGTAGGTCTTTCATAAAAGCAAAGAGGCATAAGGCAAACTTTCGGAAAGGGAGGGATATGTGTAAATGGAATCAAATTCCCAAATGAGGAATTTTCTTTATTCTTACAGCTCTGATTTGAATCTTTACCACGGTCAGTTTTTTGAAGAGAAAGCTTCAGTTTTTTGCTTAGAAAGCTAAACAGCCAAATTCAGAGTACTCCTTTATAAACATCAGAATAATCAGTATCCATACTGTTATGTAACACATCCCTATAGCTTCCAGTCACTTTATTAATCTTACAATTTCCAGAGCCTGAAATATCACGAATGCTGCCAGCTAGACCCTGAGGGCAACAAACCCACACCTTCTAATTCCTTCCGTTTTCTTTCTCATCTCACATCTATGGTTAACATCTATTAACAATAAAATTGCTATGTTTATTTTTTCTTTCAAAAAACTCACCTGAAAGAGTCTGAATGATGTCTATAGAAGAAATGATGAGACCCAGAGAGAAATAATCAGTCATCTAAGAAGTGAGGAGTGGTGAGTCCCTACTCTCTCTTTCAACATTTGAGGAAATATCGGTCTTAGTTGCTCTACATAGCTCTTTATTGGAAGCCCCAATAAGAGAGTATTTAATAAAGAAGATACCTCCAGAAACTGTTAATTAACTCTTTGGGGCCTTTAAGGTATGAGTCAGCAAGTCAACATGGCTCCTACACAGTATGACACTTGAATAATATGAAGAATCATGAAGCTTCCAACAGTGACTAACAAATTTAGTCATTTAGAACTCTAACAAGAGAACTGAAATCCAACCCTATAATGCTGTGGTAATTTCTTTCCTTTTGAATTCAAATACTTTAAATGTGACTGATTCCACAGTATTCATACTTAGGGAAAATCTCACATCTACACCTCCAGAAAAAAAGCATAGACTAAAGAAATCATTTTCTCGTCCAGTCTTAGATGATGACTAAAGTTAGTCATCAGCTTTGCGTAAGAACCCATTTTTCTGGTAATACCACTACCATGTAATTAGGTCTAACACCACACACACACACACACACACACACACACACACACACACACACACACACACACTGAGGAAAGATTATAAGAAAGGAGTTTTCCTCTCCTTTTTCCTGATTGAGAGAAAAGTAGGCTTGTTAAGAAAGGATCAAAAAATAAAAAAAAAATAAAAATAAAAATAAAAAAATAAAAAAAAAAAAAAAAAAAAAAGAAAGGATCAATTCTGGAGAGACACATAACAGATGGTTATATGGAGCCTTGGAAGTCATTCAGTGTTTAGATTCCAGTTCTGCAGCTGATAATATAGTGGGGTAGGTTTTATAGATCTCATTACCCTATAACCTTCTCCTTAGCCAACTGAGCCAGAGGCTTTTATTGTCAATTTTGGCAGGAATGAGAAGTAAAAGGTCAGATTTTGAGTTTCTAATTTTTACAAAGTTCAAAGCAGAGACAATCCTATATATTTCCAATGGTTAGAATTTTTGAAGAACTTGAGAACTGGTTATTTGAAAATCAAAAGTGTAAGCCCTTAAAGGAGGCAGCTTAAAGATTTGGTCAGAAACAAGACTTGGAAAGAAAATATATAACAACATAGATTCTCTTGTAAGACAAACAAAGGCAAGGTTGGTCAGGAGATAGAAAAATGGAGTGAGTGTTAGCTAGGATGATGTGAGAGAATTCAGAAGAGCAGGCTGGATAAGGATCCACACAAGAAGTATCACGTGGAAATAAGTGGATTCAGTAGTGGGAGACTTCCTAGCCTCTGTCTGAAGAGAACCCTCCACTGCCCCTGTAGGGAACTGAGTTCAAGCAAGCAAGTAATTACATATAACTAATTTCTGGCCTTGAGCTTCTCATAGAACGGTGGCAAGGTAGTTAGACTTTTTACATGAAAGTTCCAAATGACCAAGGTAGGGGCTGTCAATCCTCTTAAAATTTAGGCCTGGAACTAGAATAACATCAGTAATGATATAGCCTATTGATCAAGTAGTCACAGCCCATCTCAGATTCAAGAGCAGGAGAAACAGATTCTACCCTTTGATAAGAGGAGTATCAAAAAATTCAATCATCTTTTCCACATTTCCCTTAAGGAGGTGATGATTGAGCTATGAGATGAATATTAAGAAGGGAGAGTTGGGCATTTTCTAAGGCATATGTTCCTGAAAAATAAAATATCATAAACACATGAAAACTTTTGGATGGGAAAGTATCATTTCTAAGGAACAAGAAGAAGGCCAGTGTGGCTGGAGCATAGTAAATGAAAATAAAAAGAGTTATTTGTGAAATAGACAAAAAAATTATTTTTATTTTTCTTTAAAAAAGTATTATATGTACACGGTTAAAAAAAAACAAAAACAAACCTAAGTTGTAATTTGGCCCAACATTCTGAGGATTCCTGATTCCCTTATCTTGTTTTCACAGTAATAAGTTTATATTGAAAATCCTTGAAGTATCTATTTTTGACATTTTATTTGACTTTCTATTATGAAAAATAAAGATTTAACTATCTTAACTATACACCTACATATATCCCCCATCTTTCCCAAATAATTGTATGAAAATGACTCAGTTAAATTAGTACTTAGTGTTTTCACTATACAGTTCAGTTCAGTTCAGTTCACTCAGTCATGTCTGACTCTTTGCAACCCATATGGACTGCAGCACGTAGGCTTCCCTGTCCATCACCAACTCCCGGAGCATGCTCAAACTCATGTCCATTGAGTCAGTGATGCCATCCAACCATCTCATCCTCTGTTGACTCTTTCCCCTCCCGCCTTCAATCTTCAATCTTTCCCAGCATCAGGGTCTTTTCTAATGAGTCAGCTCTTCCCATCAGGTGGCCTAAGTATCGGAACTTCAGTTTCAGCATCAGTCCTTCCAATGAATATTCAGGACTGATTTCCTTCAGAATGCCTGGTTTTATCTCCTTGCTGTCTAAGGGACTCTCAAGAGTCTTCTCCAACATGTCCTGGCTATTGTAAACAGTGCTGCGATGAACACTAGGATACATGTGTCTCATTCAATTCTGGTTTCCTTGGTGTGTATGCCCAGCAGTAGGATTGCTGGGTCATATGACAATGGGATCATACTTTCAATAATTACCTTAAATGTAAATCGGTTGAATGCTGCAACCAAAAGACAAAGACTGGCTGAATGGATACAAAAATAAGACCCCTATATATGCTGTCTACAAGAGACCCACCTCAAAACAAGGGACACATACAGACTGAAAGTGAAGGGCTGGAAAAAGATATTTCATGCAAATGGAGACCAAAAGAAAGCAGGAGTAGCAATACTCATATCAGATAAAATAGACTTTGAAATAAAGGCTGTGAAATGAGACAAAGAAGGACGCTACATAATGATCAAAGGATCAATCTAAGAAGAAAATATAACAATTATAAATATATATGCACCCAATATAGGAGCACCACAATATGGAAGGCAAATGCTAACAAGTATGAAAGGGGAAATTAACAGTAACACAATAATAGTGGGAGACTTTAATACCCCACTCACACCTATGGATAGATAAACTAAACAGAAAATTAGCAAGGAAAGACAAACTTTAAATGATACAACATACCAATTAAACCTAATTGATATCTATAGGACATTTCACCTCAAAACAATGAATTTCACCTTTTTCTCAAGTGCACATGGAACCTTCTCCAGGATAGATCACATTCTGGGCCATAAATCTAGCCTTGGAAAATTAAAAAAAAATTGAAATCATTTCAAGCATCTTTTCTGATCACAATGCGGTAAGATTAGATGTCAACTACAGGAAAAAAAAAAAAAAAAAAAAAAAAAAAAACAACTACCCTCAATCTTAAATAAGGAACCAGCTTACCCTCCACTGGGGAGCAGCGAGTGGGCAAGCAAGGGAGTCTGTTACTTGTTCTACCTCCGCCCCCATCCCTGCCCGAGCTGTAGCCAGGGCTCCAGTAAAACCTTGTCTGAATTTCTTGTCTGACCTTTGATCAACATCTATTGATTAAGGAGGCCAAGAACTCTGGTCAGTAAATCTGGAAATTCAATACTTCAAGGAAGTTGAGGGATTTTTTTGTATCATTCCTCCGATAATTTCTTCCTATAAATTTTTTATGTATTCTCTTTCTGGAATTTCTGTTAATCTGGAAGTCAAGTCTTTCTGTTCTAGGAAATTTTCTTACATCATTTTTGTTTTAAAATCATTTCATCCTATCTGTTTTTCCTGCATTTTCTCTCTAGAATTTCCATTAACTGGATTTGGTTCTCAAATGTCTAGACTTTTTTTCTCCCCTATTTTCCATCTCTTTGTCTTTTTGTTTTACTAACTGGCCTATTTCTACAATTTTATTTTTAGTCTTTCAATTAGATTATTTAATTTTGCTATCTATCATTCAGAGCCTAATGTTCTCACCCTCAAGATATCCACAGTAGAATCCCTGAATCTGTGAATATGTTGTATTACATGGCAAAGAATTAAATTTGCAGATGGTTGTGTCCATATCCAAGCTATTGTAAATACTGCTGAAATTAACATTGGGGAACACGTGTCTTTCAGAATTATAGCTTTCTCAGGGTATATGCCCAGTAATGGGACTGTCTGGTCACATGGTAGATTTATTCCTAGCTTCTTAAAGGAATCTCCATATTATTCTTCACACTGGCTGTATCAGTTTACATTTCTACCACCAGTGCAATAGGGTTCTTTTTTTCTCCACATCCTCTCCAGCATTTATTGTTTGTAGATTTTTTGATGATGGCCTTTCTGACTGGTGTGAGGTGATGCCTCATTATAGCTCTGATTTGCATTTCTCTAATAATGAATCTTGATGCTGAGCATCTTTTCATGCATTTATTGGCCATTTGCATGTCTTCTTTGGAGAAATGTCCATTTAGGTCTTTTGCCCAATTTTTGACTGGGCTGTTTGCTTTTCTGATATTGAGCTGTATGAACTACTTATAATATTTTGGAGATTAACCCTTTGTTAGTTACTTCATTTGCAATTATTTTCTGCCATTCTGAGAGCTGTCTTTTAATCTTTATTGTTTCCTTCGCTGTGCAAAAGATTTTAAGTTTAATTAGGTCCCATGTATTTTTGTTTTTATTTCCATTACTCTAGGAGGTGGATCAAAAAGGATCTTTCTGTGATTTATGTCAAAAAGTGTACTATCTTATATTTTCCTCTAACAGCTTTATAGTTTCTGGCCTTACATTAAGTCTTTAATCCATTTTGAATTTATTTTTGTATATGGTGTTAGGGAGTATTCTCGTTTCATTCCTTTGCATGTAGCTGACCAATTTTCCCAGCACCACTTACTGAAGAGACTGCCTTTTCTCCATTGTACATTCTTGCCTCCTTTCTTAAAGATAAGGCACTCATAGGTGAGTGGATTTATCTCTGAGCTTTCTATCCCAGGACATGGAAGCAACCTTGGTGTCCATCTACACATGAATGGATAAAGAAGCTGTGGTACATATATACAATGGAATATTACTCAGCCATAAAAAGAACAAATTTGAATCAGTTCTAGTGAGGTGGATGAACATAGAGCCTATTACACAGAGTGAAGTAAGTCAGAAAGAGAAAAATAAACATCATATATTAATCTATTTGCAGGGAATGAATGGAGACGTAGATGTAGAGAATGAACTTGTGGACACAGTGGGGGAAGAAGAGAGTGGGGAAAATGGAGAAAGCATCAGCATATATACACTATCGTGTGTAAAACAGCTGGTGAGAAATTGCTATATAACACAGGGAGCCCAATGTGTGATGACCTAGAGGGGAGGGTGAGGGGAGGGAAGGAAGGCTCAAGAGGGAGGGGATATATGTATAAGTATGACTGATTCTCATCATTGTACGATAGAAATCAACATACTGTAAGGCAATTTTCCTCCAATAAAAAAATAAATTTAAAAAATTTGCAGACATAATTAAGGTTGTTAATTAAATGACTTTAAGATAGGGAGATTATCTTGGATAATCTGGGTGAGCCCAATGTAATTACAAGGAGGTTTTAAATGTGGAAAAGGGAGGCAGAGGATTAGAGTGACGCAATGTCATGAAGACTCAACCAGTCATTTCTGGACTTGAAGATGGAAGACAGCCACACACAATGAATGTAGGCAGCATCACAAAGCTGGGAAGATCAAGAAAAGAAGTTTTTTTTTTTTCTTTAGAGCCTCCAGAAAGGAATTCTGCATTGATGACACCTTGAGTTTTAGCCCAGTGAGACCCATTTTTGACTTTAGAGTTTCAGCACTATAAGATAATACATTTGTGCTATTTTCAGCCAGTAGATTTAGAGTAATATATCACAGCATCAATAGAAAACTAACAAACTGTCGTATTTTCAATTTCTAAGAACTTTGCCTTATTCCTGAATATTACCTTTTATAGCATCCTATTCTTATTTCATGGATAACTTATTTTATCTTTGAGGATATTAAATACCAAGTGTGGGATCTTGCCTGGTGGTCCAGTGGCTAAGACTTTTCAGCACTTCCGATCCAGGAGGCCCAGGTTCGATTCCTGGTCAGTGAACTAGATCCCACAATCCACAACTAGGATCTCTTATGCCACAGGCTACCAGGAAGATCAAAGATCCTGCATGTCACAGCTACGAACTGTTACAGCTACAAACTGGCACAGCCAAATGAATGAATATTTTAAATAAACATGAAGTGTGGTGTTTCTTCTGATGGTCTATTTTCCCTAAAAATCTTTTCTTTCATTCTTTTTATTTCTTATCTATTAGACTCTTTCCTCAAAAGTCTTTGACTGTGAATGTATATTTAGGAGTAAAACACTAAAATGATGACTGAAAACTCTTTTTGCCTGAACAGGCTTACTGACCACTGGGCATTACCACATCCAGGAACTTGCTCATCTCATTGGAAGGCTCCAAAATGCCAATATATGTGGTGGTTTTCTCTTTGGTCAGTTCCCCAGGGAGGTTTGACCCATCTTCTGTTTGAAGTATATCATGCCAGTAGCCAATACTCTGGCAGGCAAGTGGAGAAAGGAGATGGTGAATCTTTTTAAGATGCAAAGTGTTTGATATTTAGGGAATCAAAAACATCTCTGTTGCCCTAAAATTCTGCCGAAGTTTTAAACCATCTGAGCCATTAAAGTCCAAATATCATCTTTTTCACTGATTGGTTAGAAGAATAAGGCTTAGATGTAAGGGCCAAGTGACCTTGCTCAAATTCCCTGCCCTGTCTAGACCCTGGTCAGCATACTTGAGGGAAGTTTCAGGCCTGTAGAGCAGGTTCATTTACCTGTGATCACTGCCTCACACTGAGAAAGAAGACTAAATTTAGAGGCTCAAAACTATTACGTATTTTAAAAAGGACGTAACTAGAGAGATCCCATCATCACTCTGTCTGCTCTCCCCCCTTTGGTGTGTCCTTGAACTTATCGAAAGAACATCTGAAAGCTGAAAGCTGAGCAAAGTTCACAAGACTACTTCTGAATGCTGGCAGAGGACGTCAGACATTAATCAAGTCAGCGCATTATCTTCAGAAGGAGGTAGGAGAAATTATAGAAGATAAAAAGAGAGACAAAAGAGTTAGGGGACGGAGACCCGTCCTGGGGAGGGAGTCGTAAAAGAGGAGAAATTTCTAAGCACCAGGAAACCTTCTCACCGGCGGGTTTGGGGGAAGATTTCGAATCTCGGAGGGCAACATAACCGGGAGAATCAATAAATAAAACCCACTGATTACGTGCCTAAAGGCAACTTCCAGTAAAGAAACCCCAGACGCCCGCATCCGCCACCAGCAAGTGGGGGCTGGGCGGAGAGGAGCGGGCGGCACTGCTTAGGGTAAGGACCGGGCCGCTAACGTGAGATAGTAACCTAAACTGTGGGACAGCCAGAGAGAGAGAACTACTACCCTGCGAAAAACCCAAAGCTAAGGCACTGCCGGCCCGCTCACAGAACAAAGGACTGAGCGATACAGGGGAAGAGCTAGCCGGCTGCGGACCGCCCCATCCCCCGTCGGACACAGCGGGCAGGCGGGACCAGCCAGAGCCGGAAAGGGGCGAACTCGGCTCCAGAGAGGGCACCCCCTACCAAACTGCAAACAGGCTCCCAGTTTCTAAGCAAAGACAGCCTGAGATCCCGGAGGGTCTACAGCCGCCGGGAGGGTCGCAGCCAGAGACCAGCTCCCCAGAACTGACACAAAGCACACAGGAGCCGGAGCCGGGCGCGCCCGTAAACCGTAAACCGAGGCGGGGACCAGGGAGGTGATAAGCCGCACCTGGGCGGTGCGCTCGCCAAACTCCTGGCTGCCTGAGCTGCTCCGACCGGGAACGGCGCAAACCGCCGGCCCAACCGAGTCTGCGCCTTTGTGGAGTACCCGGGAAGCGCGCCCGCGAACCGAGGCGGGGACCAGGGAGGTGATAAGCCGCACCGCCCCGACAGGGGAGAGTGCGCTCGCCAAACTCCCGGCTGCCTGGCTGCTGCTCCGACCGGGAACGGCGCAAACCGCCGGCCCAACCGAGTCTGCGCCTTTGTGGAGTACCCGGGAACCTGAACCTGAGCAGTTTAAACCTGGGAAGTGCGCGCATATCTGGGCCCACCCCCCGGCAGAGTAACCTGAAGCCTGAGCGGGGTAGACGGGGAAAGCACACACGCCGTGAGCGAGGGTGAACCCAGTGTGGCCGAGACACTGTAAGCTCTCCACACACACGCCAGTGATATTGGTTGCAGTGGTCCTCTCTCCCCCACAGCAGGACTGAGCAAGTGAACCTAAAGAGACCACCTCCGCCCCTTTGTGGCAGGGCGGAAATTAGACACTGAAGAGACCTCCAAACAAAAGCCAAATAAACAGAGGGAAGCGCGTTGGAAGGGACAGGCCAACAGATTAAAATCCCTGTAGTTAACACGGACTGCATTGAAAGGGGCCTATAGATCTTGAAAAGTATAAGCAGGAACAAGGATTTATCTGAAACTGAAGAGACCCCACACGGCTCACAACTGCTCCAGAGAAAGTCCGGGATATATATTTTTACTATTATCATTTATTTTATTTTTTTTTTATTATTATTTTTTATTTTTTTTCTTTCTTTTTTTTTTCTTAAGACCTCTATTACACCTTTAATTTTCATTTTCATAACCCACCACTACCTTGAAAAAAAAAAAAAAAAACCCTATTTTTAAAACAAACTGCGTACATATATCTTATACTTTTTGCGTTTTCTTTTTTTTATTTTATTTTATTATTATTATTTTTTTTTTTACTGTTTTTTCCTGTTTTTCTTTTTTTTTTTACTGTTATACTGTTTTACTGTCTTTTTTCTTTTTATACTGTTTTCTTTTTTCTTTTTTTTATATTGTATGATTTATAAGAGTCTAACCTCTACTCCAGATTTTTAATTTTTGTTTTACATATTTGATATCAATTTTGTGCATTTAAGAATACAATCTTTAGTACCCATTTTTACTCAAGAGTGTGATTACTGGCCTGATTACTCTCTCCCTCTATTGACGCTCTTTCTTCTCCCCCAGGGAACCTCTATCTCCCACCCTCCTCCTTCTCTTCTCAACCCAATTCTGTGAATCTCTGAGGGTGTTCTGGGTACCGGAGAACACTTCGGGAACAGAATACTGCCCAGATCTCTCTCTCCCCTCTTGATTCCTCCCTTTCTACTCATCCTCACCTCTACTGCCTTCCTCCCCCCTCTCTATGTATCTCTGTGAACCTCTCTGAGGGCTCCAGACTGTGGAGAGCACAGAGGGAAGTGCTTACTGGATAGACTGCTCTCCCCACGTTTGAGTCCCCCTCCTCTCCTCCTGGTCACCTCAACCTCCCTCCCCTTCACCTCTCCATGTAACTCAGTGAACCTCTCTGGGTATCCCTCACTGTGGAGAATCTTTTCACCATTAACCTAAAAGTTTTATTATTGATGCTGTATGGATGGAGTAGTCTTGAGGCTACTGCAAGAATAAGACTGAAAGCCAGAGGAAACATTAATTAATAAGAGATCTTCCAAAAGCCTCCACATATACACTGAAACCAAGCTCCACCCAAGAGCCAATAAGTTCCAGAGCAAGACATACCACGCAAACTCTCCAGCAACGCAGGAACATAGCCCTGAGCATCAATATACAGGCTGCCCAGAGGCACACCAAATCCATAGACATCTCAAAACTCAATACTGGACACTCCATTGCACTCTAAAGAGAAGAAATCCAGCTCCACCCACCAGAACACCGACACAAGCTCCTCCAACCAGGAAACCTTGACAAGCCACCCATCCAACCCCACCCACAGTGAGGAACCTCCACAATAAAGAGGAACTTCAAACTACCAGAATACAGAAAGGCCACGCCTAACACAGCAATCTAAACAAGATGAAAAGGCAGAGAAATACTCAACAAGTAAAGGAAAATGAGAAATGCCCACCAAACCAAACAAAAGAGGAGGAGATAGGGAATCTATCTGAAAAAGAATTTAGAATAATGATAGTAAAAATGATCCAAAATATTGAAAATAAAATGGAGTTACAGATAAATAGCCTGGAGACAAGGATTGAGAAGATGCAAGAAATGTTTACCAAGGACCTAGAAGAAATAAAAAGGAGTCAATATATTTTGAATAATGAAATAAAGGAGATAAAAGACACGCTGGAGGGAACCAACAGTAGAATAACAGAGGCAGAAGATAGGATAAGTGAGGTAGAAGATAGAATGGTGGAAATAAACGAAGCAGAGAGGAAAAAAGAAAAAAGAAATCAAAAGAAATGAGGAAAAACCTCAGGGACCTCTGGGACAATATGAAACGCCCCAACATTCGAATCATAGGAGTCCCAGAAGAAGAAGATAAAAGGAAAGGCCATGAAAAGATACTCGAGGAGATAATAGTTGAAAATTTCCCTAAAATGAGGAAGGAAATAGTCACAGAAGTCCAAGAAACCCAGAGAGTCCCAAACAGGATAAACCCAAGGCGAAACACCCCAAGACACATATTAATCAAATTAACAAAGATCAAACACAAAGAACAAATATTAAAAGCAGCAAGGGAAAAACAACAAATAACACACAAGGGGATCCCCATAAGGATAACAGCTGATCTTTCAATAGAAACTCTTCAGGCTAGAAGGGAATGGCAGGACATACTTAAAGTAATGAAAGAGAAAAATCTACAACCCAGATTACTGTACCCGGCAAGGATCTCATTCAGATATGAAGGAGAATTCAAAAGCTTTACAGACAAGCAAGAACTGAGGGAATTCAGCACCACCAAACCAGCTCTCCAACAAATGCTAAAGGATCTTCTCTAAACAGGAAACACAGAAAGGATGTTTAAACACGAACTTAAAACTACAAAGTAAATGGCAACGGGACCATACTTATCAATAATTACCTTAAATGTAAATGGGTTGAATGCCCCAACCAAAAGACAAAGAGTGGCTGAGTGGATACAAAAACAAGACCCCTACATATGCTGTCTACAAGAGACCCACCTCAAAACTAGGGACACATACAGACTGAAAGTGAAGGGATGGAAAAATATATTTTTCATGCAAATGGAGACCAAAAGAAAGCAGGAGTCGCAATACTCATTTCAGATAAAATAGACTTTAAAATAAAGGCTGTGAAAAGGGACAAAGAAGGACACTACATAATGATCAAAGGGTCAATCCAAGAAGAAGATGTAACAATTATAAATATATATGCACCCAACATAGGAGCACCACAATATATAAGGCAAATACTAACAAGTATGAAAGGGGAAGTTAACAATAACACAATAATAGTGGGAGACTTTAACACTCCACTCACACCTATGGATAGATCAACAAAACAGAAAATTAACAAGGAAACACAAACTTTAAATGATACTATAGACAAATTAGATTTAATCGATATTTTCAGGACTTTCCACCCCAAAACAAGCAATTTCACCTTTTTCTCAAGTGCACATGGAACTTTCTCCAGGATAGATCACATCCTGGGCCATAAATCTAGCCTTGGTAAATTCCAAAAAATTGAAATCATCCCAGCCATCTTCTCTGACCACAATGCAGTAAGATTAGACCTCAATTACAGGAAAAAAACTATTAAAAATTCCAACATATGGAGGCTAAACAACACGCTTCTGAATAACCAACAAATCACAGAAGAAATCAAAAAAGAAATCAAAATATGCATAGAAACGAATGAAAATGAAAACACAACAACCCAAAACCTATGGGACACTGTAAAAGCAATGCTAAGGGGAAGGTTCATAGCAATACAGGCGTACCTCAAGAAACAAGAAAAAACTCAAATAAATAAACTAACTCTACACCTAAAGCAACTAGAGAAGGAAGAAATGAAGAACCCCAGGGTTAGTAGAAGGAAAGAAATCTTAAAAATTAGGGCAGAAATAAATGCAAAAGAAACAAAAGAGACCATAGCAAAAATCAACAAAACTAAAAGTTGGTTTTTCGAGAAGATAAACAAAATTGACAAGCCATTAGCCAGACTCATCAAGAAACAAAGGGAGAAGAATCAGATCAACAAAATTAGAAATGAAAATGGAGAGATCACAACAGACTACACAGAAATACAAAGGATCATAAGAGACTACTACCAACAGCTATATGCCAATAAAATGGACAACTTGGAAGAAATGGACAAATTCTTAGAAAAGTATAACTTTCCAAAATTGAACCAGGAAGAAATAGAAGATCTTAACAGACCCATCACAAGCACGGAAATCGAAACTGTAATCAGAAATCTTCCAGCAAACAAAAGCCCAGGACCAGACGGCTTCACAGCGGAATTCTACCAAAAATTTAGAGAAGAGCTAACACCTATCCTACTCAAACTCTTCCAGAGAATTGCAGAAGATGGTAAACTTCCAAACTCATTCTATGAGGCCACCATCACCCTAATTCCAAAACCAGACAAAGATGTCACAAAAAAAAAGAAAACTACAGGCCAATATCACTGATGAACATAGATGCAAAAATCCTTAATAAAATTCTAGCAAACAGAATCCAACATCATATTAAAAAGATCATACATCATGACCAAGTGGGCTTTATCCCAGGAATGCAAGGTTTCTTTAACATCCGCAAATCAATCAATGTAATTCACCACATTAACAAATTGAAAGATAAGAACAATATGATTATCTCAATAGATGCAGAAAAAGCCTTTGACAAAATTCAACATCCATTTATGATAAAAACTCTCCAGAAAGCAGGAATAGAAGGAACATACCTCAACATAATAAAAGCTATATATGACAAACCCACAGCAAACATTATCCTCAATGGTGAAAAACTGAAAGCATTTCCCCTAAAGTCAGGAACAAGGCAAGGATGCCCACTTTCACCACTACTATTCAACATAGTTTTGGAAGTTTTGGCCACAGCAATCAGAGCGGAAAAAGAAATAAAAGGAATACAGATAGGAAAAGAAGAAGTAAAACTCTCACTGTTTGCAGATGACATGATCCTCTACATAGAAAACCCTAAAGATTCTACCAGAAAAAACTACTAGAGCTAATCAATGAATATAGTAATGTTGCAGGATACAAAATTAACACACAGAAATCCCTTGCATTCCTATACACCAATAATGAGAAAACAGAAAGAGAAATTAAGGAAACAATACCATTCACCATTGCAACAAAAAGAATAAAATACTTAGGAATATTTCTACCTAAAGAAACAAAAGACTTATATATAGAAAACTATAAAACACTGATGAAAGAAATCAAAGAGGACACAAACAGATGGAGAAATATACCGTGTTCATGGATTGGAAGAATTAATATAGTGAAAATGAGTATACTACCCAAAGCAATCTACAGATTCAATGCAATCCCTATCAAACTACCAATGATATTTTTCACAGAACTAGAACAAATCATTTCACAATTTGTATGGAAGTATAAGAAACCTCGAATAGCCAAAGCAATCTTGAGAAAGAAGAATGGAACTGGAGGAATCAACCTGCCTGACTTCAAGCTCTACTACAAAGCCACAGTCATCAAGACAGTGTGGTACTGGCACAAGGATAGAAATATAGATCAATGGAACAAAATAGAAAGCCCAGAGATAAACCCACGCACCTATGGGCACCTTATCTTCGACAAAGGAGGCAAGAGTATACAATGGAGAAAAGACAATCTCTTTAACAAGTGGTGCTGGGAAAACTGGTCAACCACTTGTAAAAGAATGAAACTAGAACACTTCCTAACACCATACACAAAAATAAACTCAAAATGGATTAAAGATCTAAATGTAAGACCAGAAACTATAAAACTCCTAGAGGAAAACATTGGCAAAACACTCTCCGACATAAATCACAGCAGGATCCTCCATGACCCACCCCCCAGAATATTGGAAATAAAAGCAAAAATAAACAAATGGGACCTAATCAAAATTAAAAGCTTTTGCACAACAAAGGAAACTATAAGCAAGGTGAAAAGACAGCCTTCAGAATGGGAGAAAATAATAGCAAACGAAGCAAAGACAAACAATTAATCTCAAAAATATACAAGCAACTCCAGCAGCTGAATTCCAGAAAAATAAACGACCCAATCAAAAAATGGACCAAAGAACTAAACAGACATTTCTCCAAAGAAGACATACAGATGGCTAACAAACACATGAAAAGATGCTCAACATCACTCATTATTAGAGAAATGCAAATCAAAACCACAATGAGGTACCATTACACACCAGTCAGAATGGCCGCTATCCAAAAGTCTACAAGCAATAAATGCTGGAGAGGGTGTGGAGAAAAGGGAACCCTCTTACACTGTTGGTGGGAATGCAAACTAGTACAGCCACTATGGAGAACAGTGTGGAGATTCCTTAAAAAACTGGGAATAGAACTGCCATATGACCCAGCAATCCCACTGCTAGGCATATACACCGAGGAAACCAGAATTGAAAGAGACGCGTGTACCCCAATGTTCATCGCAGCACTGTTTACAATAGCCAGGACATGGAGCAACCTAGATGTCCATCGGCAGACGAATGGATAAGGAAGCTGTGGTACATATACACAATGGAATATTACTCAGCCATTAAAAAGAATACATTTTAATCCGTTCTATTGAGATGGATGAAACTGGAGCCCATTATACAGAGTGAAGTGAGCCAGAAAGAAAAGCACCAATACAGTATACTAATGCATGTATATGGAATTTGAAAGATGGTAATGGTAACCCTATATGTGAGACAGAATAAGAGACACAGATGCATAGAACAGTCCTGTGGACTCTGAGGGAGAAGGTGAGGGTTGGACGTTCTGGGACAATAACATTGAAACATGTATATTGTCATATGTGAAGCAGAACACCATTCCATGTTCTATGCATGGGACGGATGCTCAGGGATGGAGCGTTGGGATGACAGAGAGGGATGGGAGGGGGAGGGAGGTGGGAGGAGGGTTTGGGAGGGGGAGCACATGTGAATCCATGGCTGATTCATGTCGATGTATGGCAAAAACTACTACAATATTGTAAAGTAATTAGCCCCCAACTAAAATAAAAATAAATAAATAAATAAAAAACAAAACAGAAAAAAAAAAAATAAAAAAAAATAAAATGTGTTTACTGACATTTTGGCAATTTATTTTCAAGAGAAAATATAACTTCAATCTATCGTGTACAACTGCAATTCCTTCTGTGCTATTCTACATTTTCCAGTCTTTATACAATGAACACATATTCTTTTTGTAATCACAAAAAAACACAATGTTATTTTTTAAGGAACTCAGAAAATTATAGTCAATTGAAAATTTCATCTCCACTCATTCTAAGTGTCTTTATTTATTTATAACCTTCTTATTCTAAAATTAATTTGGGGCATCTTTCATCTATATAAATGGCCCAGTTAGTCCATATGCTAATTTTTTAAATTGTGTTTTATTAAAAGGCAAATACTGTTTGCATAGGTGTTAATAAATTATTAGCACTTCTTACATAACACATATTGCACAGCTACTTTTCAAATTTAGAAAATGTAACAACTGAGGAAAATACATAGTGAGAAGGCTAGTGTATTATATTTTAAGTACAAATGTATACACGTCATTATTAGTGCTTCGTAGATGAGAAAATTGAAGGTCAGTAGCTTAGGTAACTCACCCAGGGTTTTTATTCTAAAATCCATATATTTTACATTAATGCCACTTATTTCTGTGGATCAGTGTCTCATTTTTTCCCATAGATTATCTGAATATTCAACCAGTATTAACTATAGAAAAGTGCTACAACTATTTCATGTCCTAGTTTCTTTCAAAATGGGAAACCAAAACCTCTCTGTCTTTTCTTTTTTCTTGGCTCTTAAGAGTTGATATGAGAATGGAGGCACTTAATAAAACATTTTTTTAATCAAAAAAGGTTCTAGAATAATAGTCTAGCACAATTTAACAAGAATTGTTCCCAGGGTGGGGTGCACTGTAATTTGGGCTCTGTCTAGCACAGGTAAGACAGTAGACCTCCTTTACTGATAAATGAGCCCCATCCTGCATTTTACTGATGCGCTTTAGGATTCAGCAGCTTCACTATTCTCTCAGCCTCTATTATTATTAATGCTTAATTTTAATGGATGAAAGGAGGATTTTGGTGTGGGTGGCTTGCTTCTTCTTTTTGTTGCTGTTAAATGTAGCAACAAACAATCAAATCAAAGGAAGAAAAATACAAAGAAAATGGTTCGTGAATAAACAAAAAGGTCAGGACTCTAGTATTTAGTGCAATTTATGGGGAACTATTAACTACACCATGATTGGCAGATTTAACAGTACCTTCCACTCTCTTTTGCTAGTAACTATACAATTATTCCAGGTGTTGTAGTGGAATGACTCTACCAAATTTTATAGGATTAATCAGCATGTAAATGTTGGCAGGCTTCAGCCTCAGATCTGGACTTCAGGTGCAGCACTTAGAACAGATGGAAAGAAATGCTTCTTCATTTTATTTTTCAAAGCAATTTATACATTGTCCATACTTTTTCCCTGAAACAGAGTTCATTTCATGACATTTACCCAGAATAACATCTTTTTAAATGCACACACAAAAAAATCACCTGTGTATTAAGAGGTAAAAATGACCCTAGAATTTATGATGTGCATAAATATTACAATTCCACATTTTGTCTTTGAAATCTAGTAAAATGTTTTAAACACTAATTATTTTGGTTATGACTCCACAGTATGTCATACACAGTAGTCTAAAAAGACAGGCATGGGCTTTATTACCTCCATCTGTCATATATTTCTTTAGCGATGTCAAGGATAGGCTCAAGAGGAATTTGGGAAACTGTGTGAAGGTCATTGTCTGATTATATAACTATTTGGCATAAACTCTTTTGCTCATAAACTTCCAATGTCTCCTAATGACCAATAGGAGTGACTTTCAAATATTTATTCTTGTCAAAAACAGTTTAAGCACTCCACCAGTAACAGTGGCTCATTACAGCAGGACTACTCAGTGCAGCTTAGTGATGAGGCATTCTGGGAGCAATAAAGTTTTAAAAAGCTCTCCTGGAAGTTCTGCTACCTCTTCCCACTCTTGGCCCCAGGTGAGAAGTACTGGCCCTGAGTATAGAGATCAAACTTCTCAGATTGATTCTTAGATTTTAGCTTAATCTATCTACTCAATCTTACCTAAATCCCCTTCTTTAACATGAATTCCAATCAGACAGGCTTCCCAGTTATTTATTCCCGCCCCTAGTATTTTTCTGTTAGTTTCCTTTCCAAATTTCTAAGTCCGGCCCAATCCTACCTTCCCTAAGATACTTACCCCTAGATTCTCCCAAACAACTGTGTTCCCTTTAAAAGTCCTACTTAAATCTCTTATTTGATCAGCAAGATGAGCAGATCCAGGGCACACTTAAAATGGACATTGCATGTTCTGTAATACAGGGTTTATGGTCTTCCCTGACCAACTGATTCAGTAGCACCATCATATGTATATGAAATGTCTTCTCCACTGGACTTCACTGTCTTGGAAGAAGTTGTTGTTACACATGACATTTTAATCTAACTCTTACCAGTGAGATTCAGTGCTGAAATGATTGGCTTAGTCTAAGTCTGGGGCCACTGTTCTTTTTCAACTGAAGATAATCATTATATTTTATTTAAAGTGAAAGTTGCTCAGTGGTGTCCAACTCTTTGCGACACCATAGACTATACAGTCCATGGAATTCTCCAGGCCAGAATACTGGAGTGGGTAGCCTTTCCTTTCTCTAGGGCATCTTCCCAGATTTTATTAAAAGTTCATTAAAATTTCAGCAAATTTATCAAATAACCCCAGGTCCTCATCTGCCCAATATTAGTCATTAAGATAAATAATTCATTCAGAAAATCAATTCTCAAAACATTTATTTTGAATATGTGCTATGCCACATGAAATATACAAAGGAATCATTAGAGTTTCTACCTTAAAGGACAAACAAGTAGGTGAAGTTAGAAGTAAACTGAGATATCCTTGAATTCATTTATTCTGTGGAATCCAATAAGGTTTTTTTGAGGAAAATGCAAGTAAATATAATCTGACCTGAATTTCAGGCTAGGGTTTTTGTTTTATTGTTATGTGCTGCTAGTAAAATAGGGAAAGAATATCTCTCAAATAGCACAATGTCATAAATGTCTTCACACATAAAGTTTTAACTAAACTCATCTACATGATGGGAACAAGGAGTTCAAATACTAAAACCAACAGATAAGGGGAGAATGAGTCCAGAAAGTAGAAATACTAGAAGAGACATAAAAATGTATCAAAATATGAATCCTGGTTTACCATTTTTAGCTAAATTCCAGAACTGATTTAAAAAGAAACAATATCAATATAAAGGGAACATACTCTGGAGGCTAAGAGATTGGAACCAGAAAGACACAATAACGTAGAATGTGATGAAAAGAATATGCGTTAGGCCTCGGTGATGCAGGGGGGAAAAAGGTGATGGATAATAGAGGAACTCTGGAGCAGGACGCAGTAGGCCTTGGCAATTTCTGGGGCTGTGAGGATCTGGCTCATTTAGATCACTTCTGGAGGCAATGGCTATCCCTTTTACAGGAATAACTCACTGAGCCAGAACTCAGCTTTTTGGCAGTCAATTATCAGGACAGAAGTCCAAAAAAGGCCTTTGGACCACTGTAATAGATGCCAGGTACAAAAGCACAAGAAGTGCCAGAAGCACCAATACAATATTGAAAGAAGAAAAGAACCAAGTCAAAGGACTGACACTACCGAGCTTAAGACTTGCTATATATAAGCTACAGTAATCAAGACAGTGTGTACTGATGAAAGAAAAGACAAATAGGCCAATAGCACAGAAGAGACAGCCCAGAAATATACGCACATCAATACAGTCAATTAATCTTTGACAAAGGAGTTAAGGCAAATACAATGGAACAAAGATAGTCTTTTCAACAAATGGTGCTGGAACAAATGAATATTCACATGCAAAAAAATTAATCTGGACACAAGTGTTACACCCTTCATAAGAAGTAAATCTAAAAAAATCATAGACCTAAATTTACAACAAAAAATTAGAAAACTCTTTAAAAATAGCATAGAAAACTGAGATAACCTTGCGTAGGGCAATAACTTTTTAGATACAATGTCAAAGGCACAGTACATGAAAAAAAATCAATAAGCCAGACTTCACTAAAATTAAAATTTTCTGCTCTGCAAAAGATACTGTCAAGAGAATGAAAAGGCATGCCATCAACTGGGAGAAATTATTTCTCCCAGTTGACACAAAAGACACATTGATGAAGAACTGTTATCTAAAATACCAAAGAACTCTCAAAAATAAGAAAACATGATTAAAAAAGGGACCAAATATCTTAACATTGACCTCAACAAAGGTAGATAGATGGCAAACAAGCATATGAAAAGGTGCTCTATATCATATGTCCTCAGAGAAATGTAAACGAAAAGGAGACACGACTACACACATATTAGAATGGCCAAATCCAGACACTGACAACATCAAATACTGGCCATGAAATGGAGTAACAGGTACTCTCATTCATTGCTGGTAGAAACACAAAGTGGTACAGTCACTTCGGGAGACAGTTTTGTTCTTTCTTACAAAGCTAAACACTTTCTTTTTTTTTTTTTTTTTTTTTTTTTTTAAAGCACTTTTTTTTAATTGAAGTATAGTTGATTTACAGTGTTGTGCCAATCTCTGCTATACAGCAAAGTGACCCAGTTACATACATACATACATTATTTTTAATATTCTTTTCCAGTATGATTTATCACAGGATATTCAATATAGTTTACTGTGCTACACATTAGGACCTTGTTGTTAATCCATTCTAAATGTAATGGTTTGCATCTACCAACCCCAAACTCCCAGTCTGCCCCTCTCCCTCCCCCCACCCTTGGTAACCACAAGTCAGTTCCCTATGTCTGTGAATCTGTTTCTGTTTTGTAGTTTCTCACCATATGATCCAGTAATTTTGCTCCTTGATATTTACCCAAAGGAGATGAAAACTGAACTTATTTCCACACAAAAACCTACATACATAAGATTATAGTCACTCTACTCATAACCGCAAAACTTGGAAGCAACCAAGATGTACTTTAGTAGGTGGATAAATGGTGGTACCATAACTATAACAAATGTACCACTTTGGCTTCCCAGGTGACGCAGTGGTAAAAAAAAAAAAAAAAAATCCTCCTGCCAATGTAGGAGGTATAGGTTCGATTCCTGAGTCAGGAAGATCCCTTGCAGGAGAAAGTGGTAACCCTCTCTAATATTCTTATCAGGATAATCCCATGGACAGAGGAGCCTGGTGGGCTACAGTCCATGGGGTTGCAAAGAGTTGGACACAACTGAGCAACTGAGCATGCACACACACTTCAGCAAGGTAAGTTGATAACAGGGAAGGCTATGCATTTGTGAGCACAGGAAACATACAGGAAATTTCTGTGCCTTAAGATAAATTTTGCTGTGAATCTAAACTACTCTAAAAAAATCAATTAAAAAAAAATAGAAGCTCTGCATGCACTGCATTAATTCCCTTTAGGACGTACCATGAGAGTTCATATGAATAATCATGGACTGATATTTATATCCACCAGGGAAGATGAGATTACACTGTTAAAGGATCTCAGTAGCTAAAGACAGCAAAAATGTATTCCTTGCCAGACATGTCCATTACCAGTTGACAGGATGACTCTGCTTCTACAGTCACTCAAAACCCAGTAGAAGAATGTCTCATCTAGACACAGGCTTCCTGGATCACCACAATATGAGAAAAAAGAGAGTGAATTGCCTATAAACTTTTAAAATGTCCACCAAATGGACATGGTAGAGAATATGTGCTTCCATTGCAGGGGTTGCTGGTTTAATTACTGGTTGCGGAACTAATATCCCACATGCCATGGGGTATGACCAAAAAATATGAGTAAATAAAAATAAATTTAAAATGTATACCAAGAAGTGACACGTGCCACTTTTGTTCACATTTCTCAAGTCAAGACAAGTCTGATGACCACGCTTAGTTCAAGGGATTAGGGAAGCATAATTTTACCATGTGTTTAGAAAAGAGAAGATCAGGAAATATTCAAGTGGATAACATTCAGCTGATATGAGAAAGTGCTTTAGATGAATTATTAAACTGGATACACTACACAAACATACAGTTGTAATATTATTATACTATGATCCTATCATCTATGAACACTTACAGTAAGTGATATTTAGTTGTTCTGCACTTAGATAATAATCTCCTTGTTCTATGCTTCTACTTCATGGAATGACAAACACTTCATAAGGAGTGTTTGGTGATCCCAACCCCCAAGAGTGGGCTACATGCCAAAGGGGCTATCATAGTGCCCTGTGTTTACTTCTACGTGGCACTGCCCATTCTGCTGTGTAATTGGCACCTCAAGGCAAGAACCAAGTCAAGGGCTTATTTAGGTTAACTGTTGACCAATTCCCAAAGTTCTCACATCTGACCACACTTTAAAGGCTGTTTCGTAGTCTCCTGGCTCCAAGGACTACACCCCAGTCTTTGTGGCCATTAGATTGTATACTCTACACTTGAAGACTGAAATAACTGGATACTCGGGCTAATTTTTGAACAGTCCCTATTACTGAGACTAATAAATGATGCCATATTTGCTTACATATTTTAGGCCTTAAAATGAGTCTTAGCTGCTATAATGCAGAGTAAAGCAATTAAAAGATTTTAGCTAAAATAGTTAAATTGTTCATACTCATATTAGATCTCTTATTGCGTTGTGTGAGTTTTGGATATCTTGGTAAAGGTGATGAATTTTAAAGCTTGTGTTATATTTTTGAAGGGCATTTTTTTCAGGTTTACATTTTAAATGTATCTATAAACCAATTTAAAATTCCTTTAGACTAATTACACTGTCATACATCACCTATTGGCTACATTTTAGAGTACTGGTTCTATAATTTTGAGAAGATGGATGATAGTTTAAAATATTAAGCAAAACCTTCATGCCTCATTTAAGCAGCACTTACATTGCTATATTAGACTGATCTAGGCAAGGCAGGAAATCCAGGATTTGATTGTGCTAAAAAGACACATCAAAATTCCAGAAAACATCAGAAAAATTTTCAAAGCCTTCTTTATTTCAACAGAAATCAAAGAATTCAATTTTTCTTCTTGGGGATTTGCTAACTTTGGTCCTAGTTAATTCTTTGAGAGTAACTTCTAGTTAATTGGTTAACTAACAATAGCCCAGAGGCAAAGTCCCTCATAACAAGCACATAAAAACAAAGGTTGTACATAGCAGAGAGTCATTGAAGAGTGACTTGTTAATCTTCACTAGAAATAATCCCTAATGCATACTTGTTCTGATCTTTCAAGTCTAACAGCCACTGTAAAATAGCTCACCGTGTCCCTTTTGCACTTCAGGAAAGGAAGGTGAGAAGTGATCGGGGCTAGCAACTTAACTTGGTATCATGGGTGTTTGGCGTCAAGCAAACAGCCATGAACCGTCTGACCCTTCCTTATCTTTTCCTCCAATTCTTCATTCCCATTCAAACTTTTCTCAAACCAGCTAAATTTTCCAAAAGAGAATAAAAGGACTTGCTCATTTATTTAGAAAAGTGGAACATCTGTTTCTTATTCCTTTCATTTCCAAGGTGGGGAAAACATCATCAACTTTCCAGTAGGAACCTAGAAACTAGATTTCAAGCCATGGTCTAATATATTCTCCTTCCTTCACTAGATGGAAGTAAGAACCCCTTTTGGATCCCACAAATATTTGAAAAAGAGTTTTCATGAACATAACCATGACCACAGGAGAGCATGCTCCTCTTGATCATCCTCCATAAAGCTGTCATCACATCCATCAGAAGAACAGGCTTCAAATGTCCTGCAGACTTTTTCCCTATGTCAATCCAGCTTCTTAAATAATTGTATCCTCACAGACATCAACAAAACTCTTGTTCTTTAATTTTTCTAAACTGGGATGAAGATTCAGCATATCCATATAAAAAAAATGAAGGGGATCCAGCTGCCCACAGGGTAATGCCCCTCTGGGTGAGCAGGCATCCAGCCAAGAGCTGGTAACCACTTGACTTAAGGCAGCCTGAGTTATTTCTGCTTCCTGGTGCTAGCTAACTACAGGACAAGACTGGGTTTCATTCTGCTTCTGTTGTTTGTTCAGCTGAACCTCCCACTCAGAACGCACCTTCCCTCTTTGTTCTGTGTAGCTAAGCTACCCAGTCAGTGGAAAAATCCAACCTGCAGTCTCTTCTAATCAGCTACTCAAGGGCAGAGATCATGCCTTCTATTTCTTCTTATCCCCCAGTGGCACCTAACATAGATGGTGCACACGGGAAGCGATTTAAAATTGCTCTTAAAATATGCAAAAGAGCATGAGAGCAAAGAGAGAAGTAGAGGGGGAGAAACTCAAACATTACTATTTTAAACTTATATATATATATATATATATATATATATATATATATACACATATATATATACACACACATATATAAAATATAATAGTTTTAAATTATAAATTTTGGAACAATTTTTCCCTAAAATTGAACTCCTACCAATATTCAACCAGTCCCTTACTTTCCAGAAATGTCACATGTGTATAATAGTTTCTGTAAACATTAACTTCTATCTCAAGAACAAATTGTAATAATCTGAAAAGAAATTAGAATGACAACTCGGCCAGAAAAACCTAAACCAAATCTGAGACTCAATTACATATTTCTTATAATCACTACTACAATCTCCTTATCTCCTAGGTCTTCACATATCTTCTAAGATTTTAGAGTACTATTGGCAATATCACTGCATACGATAATTCTTACCAACCAAACCTGTATCTCAAGAGATAATTCTGAAAATCTTCTTTGCAAAGCTCTTTAAACAAAAAATAGCATTTTTTTCTGTGGAATCCCAGGATGTTAATAAATGTTGCCCATAAAATGGGTGCCATGATCATGTAAGTTTGGGAAACTTCAGTACTAAAAGGAGGATATAAAATACAGCATTTTGGAGAAGGAAATGGCAACCCACTCCAGTATTCTTGCTGGGAAAATTCCATGGACAGAGGAACTGGCAGGCTAGAGTCGCAGAGAGTCATAGAGAGTCGGACACAACTGAGCACAGCACAGCATCAAACAAAAAGCATGAAGTATCAATTGCTTGGAAGAAAATTACTTTTCTCACACATGCTACTGAAGTATATCTGTTTAAGTAGAAATGTATACTTTATATTTACATTATTTATGAATATGCATGTTAAGAGTATTAATTAACTCAGTTTTTTGGATGAAATTTAAAATAAATTACAAATTCTTAAGGTTATATAATTACATAGTAATGACTCACACTCTTACTGCAGTATTAGATAATAGAAAAGTGGACTGATCACTAAACCAGGTGTTAGAAGACCTAAATCCAGCTTTGTTCTTACTGATAAAGTAAAACTCATTTGTAAACAACATTATGCATGTAACAGGGGAAATATGTGTGTAAAAACATTTTTAAAATTGAAGTTTTCATACCATACTAAATGTATATATATGTGTGTATATATATATGTGTGTGTGTATATATATATGTGTGTGTGTGTATATATATATACATATATATATATATATATATACAGCATTTGCCAACACCTCACAGCACTATCCAAGGAGCATCTTTGAAGGTCAGAAAAAGGCACCTGCAGGGACTAGAGTGTCTCTCTGTCCAGTATCATTTCTAGGAGTCAAAGCAGTCAAATTCAAACTTTACTGCACACCAAAACAGTTACTGCAAAAACTGTATTTGCCTGGAGGAACTTTCCAGCCTCCGTGGATAACATGACTGCTTTAACTTTAAAAGCTATTGTGAGTTAACGATCAACTGTAATTACCTGAATAACATGAAGGTTCAACACTGAAAAAAATATTTCTGGTGAACAGAGCATTCGATTCTCTTTCTACCATCTTTCTCATCTGTCTATTCTTTATTTTCAAATTACAGATAGAGGGAAGAATAAGCCATGGAAATGTGCCTTGTGTAGTCCTAACAGAGATAAATATTGACAAAGAGTGTAGAGGCTTGTTTATTTGAAGTTCAAGGCAGAAGTTATGGACTTGAAGGTGTCAGATTTAGTATGATAATTGAAAATTTTGCATATTTTAAGTCCTATTCTATTCAGATTTAAACTGTTATTTTACCAAAACAAATTCGATTTTTTTATATATAGCAAACATAAGATGAATCTTTCATTTTCTTCCAAAGAAGACTACAGCATCCAATAACTTTCAACAGTTTTTCCTTATTTCTTTCTATTAATTTTTTATGGGACTATAGCTGCTTTCAGTTCAGTTCAGTTCAGTTCAGTCTCTAAGTTGTGTCTGACCCTTTGCGACCCCGTGAATTGCGGCACGCCAGGCTTTCCTGTCCATCACCAACTCCCAGGGTCCAACCAAACCCATGTCCACTGAGTCGGTGATGCCATCCAGCCATCTCATCCTCTGTCGTCCCCTTCTTCTCCTGCCCTCAATCTTTCCCATCATAAGGGTTTTTTTACAGTGAGTCAGCTCTCCGCATCAGGTGGCCAAAGTATTGGAGTTTCAGCTTCAACATCAGTCCTTCCAATGAACACCCAGGACTGATCTCCTATAGGATGGACTGGTTGAATCTCCTTGCAGTCCAAGAGACTCTCAAGAGTCTTCTCCAACACCACAGTTCAAAAGCATCAATTCTGCGGTGCTCAGCTTTCTTCACCGTCCAACTCTCACATCCATACATGACCACTGGAAAAACCACAGCCTTGACTAGATGGACCTTTGTTGGCAAAGTTATGTCTCTGCTTTTTAATATGCTGTCTAGGTTGGTCATAACTTTCCTTCCAAGGAGTAAGCATCTTTTAATTTCATGGCTGCAATCACCATCTGCAGTGATTTTGGAGCCCAGAAAAATAAAGTCTGACACTGTTTCCACTGTTTCCCCATCTATTTCCCATGAAGTGATGGGACCGGATGCCATGATCTTAGTTTTCTGAACGTTGAGCTTTAAGCCAACTTTTTCACTCTCCTCTTTCACTTTCATCAAGAGGCTCTTTAGTTCTTCTTCACTTTCTGCCATAAGGGTGGTGTCATCTGCATATCTGAGGTTATTGATATTTCTCCCGGCAGTCTTGATTCCAGCTTGTGCTTCCTCCAGCCCAGCATTTCTCATGATGTACTCTGCATATAAGTTAAATAAGCAGGGTGACAATATACAGCCTTCACATACTCCTTTTCCTATTTGGAACCAGTCTGTTGTTCCATGTCCAGTTCTAACTGTTGCTTCCTGACCTGCATACAGGTTTCTCAAGAGGCAAGCCAGGTGGTCTGGTATTTCCATCTCTTTCAGAATTTTCCAGTTTATTGTGATCCACACAGCCAAAGACTTTGGCATAGTCAATAAAGCAGAAATATATGTTTTTCTGGAACTCTCTTGCTTTTTTGATGATCCATCAGATGTTGGCAATTTGATCTCTGGTTCCTCTGCTTTTTCTAAATCCAGCTTGAACATCTAGAAGGTCACGGTTCACGTATTGCTGAAGCCTGGGTTGGAGAATTTTAAGCATTACCTTACTAGTGTGTGAGATGAGTGCAATTCTGCAGTAGTTTGAATACTCTTTGGCATTGCCTTTCTTTGGGGTTGGAATGAAAGCTGATCTTTTCCAGTCCTGTGGCCACTGCTGAGTTTTCCAGATTTGCTGGCATATTGAGTGCTGCACTTTCATAGCATCATCTTTTAGAATTTGAAATAGCTCAACTGGAATCCCATCACCTCCACTAGCTTTGTTCGTAGTGATGCTCCCTAAGGCCCACTTGACTTCACATTGCAGGATGTCTGGCT
This sequence comes from Okapia johnstoni, assembly GCA_024291935.2. Classification (NCBI taxonomy): domain Eukaryota; kingdom Metazoa; phylum Chordata; class Mammalia; order Artiodactyla; family Giraffidae; genus Okapia; species Okapia johnstoni. The sequence goes on along the minus strand of CM044326.1, from coordinate 57,416,758 downwards.
CTAGGTGAGTGATCCCACCATCGTGGTTTTCTGGGTTGTGAAGATCTTTTTTGTATAGTTCTTCTGTGTATTCTTGCCACCTCTTCTTAATATCTGCTGCTTCTGTTAGGTCCCTACCATTTCTGTCCTTTATTGAGCCCATCTGTGCATGAAATGGTCCCTTGGTATCTCTAATTTTCTTGAAGAGATCTCTAGTCTTTCCCATTCTATTGTTTTCCTCTATTTCTTTGCATTGATCACTGAGGAAGGATCTCTTATCTCTCCTTGCTATTCTTTGGAAGTCTGTAAAGCATGGTTGCTTTACAATGCTGTATTATTTTCTGCTATACTGCAAATGGAATCAGCTACACATATACATGTATTTCCTCTTGTTTTGGATTTCCTTGCCATTTAGGTCACCACAGATCATTGAGTTTCCTGAGCTATATAGTAGGTTCTCGTTTTCAATCTTTTCAATAATTAAAAAAGAAGTAAAATAAACTCATTCCTCTCTGACTTAGTCTAAGAGAGATGTGAAATATACCTAGTATGAGTATCAGTAAGGATTCTTCATCATCAATTCAGTAAAAATATTTATGACAATAACCTCAGAGAAATATTCTTTAAACTTTCAATCCACAATATCCTGGGATGATGCATCAAAAGTCTGTTGGAAACAAAAGTTTGAATTTGTAGTGGCATGTGGATACCTGTTTTTCTCAGCAAAATAATTCAGCCATTGTAATTATTTTTAACAGAATTGGGCTTCACACTGTGGGATAATGAGCTGGAAAATGTATTTGTTTTAAATAAAGGCATTTTCACACTACAAGAACACACAAACATCTACAAAACCCAAATGTGCCCGTCCAGCGTGCCTGGTAAAAGAGCCAATTTGATGTTATTTCCAACTGTGTAGAAATAATTTGCTACAAATTCAGACTACAATGCAAACAGGTGCTTCTTGAAAGAAACCCCATGAGTCTGGAATTGCCAAGGGCTAGGACAGCTGGGAAAGATGAAGATGCTCTCTTTTAAATGGAACCCAAGCCTCTGGAGCCTGTTTAGGTCCTGACTACAAGCATTACCTTCCAGTTGCTCATCCATGATCATAAGAGCAGCTGGCCCCTCAAATTACCCTTCACATTTCACTAAAGCTGTGGATTTGTGCTAGCAACAATCACATGTTACACTGAGAATGTGTGGGAAGGTAATTCCCAAACAAGCCCCAGGAGAGCAGATAAGGGACATCAGATGCAATAACCTTCACTTTAAAAGTCCAACTTCACCATATGAACCAAATAAAGAAACAAAGATGAGGCCAAGGGAGAGAAGGGTGGAATGGGAAGATAGGAAAGTATCGATGGAACAACTGTGATGAGATGGGAAGGGGGTGAGGTGGGAATCAACTCTGAATCAGAGAGTTGAATTATGCAGCACAAACAAATGATAAAAAGAATATAATTAAAAAAAGAATTAGAAATTATCTTAGGTTTCAAGGGGAAATTTTCAGGAGTGCAAAACTAACCTAAGGGTACAATATTTACACTAGTATTGTTGCTGAAACTCAAGTCCCTGTGCCTGACCACAGAGAGGTCAAACAATACCAAAACATCAGAGTTTGGAACAGAGGAAGGTTTATTACAGGGTCCTGCAAGGAGATGGGCTTCCCTGGTGGCTCAGTGGTAAAGAATCCACCTGGCAATGCCGGAGACACAGGAGAAGTGGGTTCGATCCTTGGATCAGGAAGATTTCCTGGAGGAGGAAATGGCAACCCACTCCAGTATTCTTGCCTGGGAAATCCCATGGACAGAGGAGCCTAGAGGGCTACAGTCCATGGGGTTGCAAAGAGTCAGACACACTGAGAGACTGAGCACACACATGCAAGGAGATGGATGGCTCATGCTTTAAAGCTTCCACACTCCCTGAAAGCTTTCAGCAAAGCCCTTTTTCTAGGACAGGTGAGGGAGGTGTGTAGTTAGCTGTTACAAACTTCTTGATGTCAGATCCTTTGTTCTCGAGGTCAGGTCATAGTCAGGTAACGATGTTCCTGTAAATCTCTACCAAACAAATTCTATTTCCTGTTCTGACAAGAAAGGGCAGGGTCCCAAGACAAAACGTTCACCCTCTGAGGTCCAGGGCCTGGCTAAGAGGAAGCAGATCTCAGTTGGTGGCTCCCTCAGGGCCAGGACCCCAGACCCTGCCCAGCTGTCATCACAGAGGGAGCAAAGTGCTCAGGACTCAACTGACCCTCAGGCTCTTCAAGCTGCCCAAATAAGGAAGGGGTGGCAGGTCCCACAGACTGCGACCCAGGCAGACTGCTGCTGTTAATCAGTCACAAACCAGGGATGGAGGAGAGGTTCACCGTCACCTCAAGCCCTGGGCCCAGCCAGTGGGTGAGGGCTCCAGAGCTCTACAGGACACAGCTTCCAGTCTGTTTCCTGGGCCCCCCAGCTCACCTGCTGGCCTGAGAGCTGGTAAGCTGGAGGAACCAGGGGCGAAGGCCGAGATTCGCCTCTTACCTCACTCTCCACCTGACGACAGACAGTTCAACAGTTGGTTGAATCCTGCCACTAAGGGTTGCTCCTTGACAGTTGGTTGCTTGTGGGTGGGGCCCACTGAGGCACCGACCAATGACTGACTTGGACCCATTGCCTGGTAACAGGGTGCAGAGTAATAGCAATCAGTGAGGAACCACTGGGTGCTAAGAGCTGCTGTATTTGTCTGTGCTGTTTCAGTACTATGTACAAATGGGTGTGTAATACATTCTCCTCAGTGTTGATTCCTGCTTAGACCTTAATGTATTTCCAGTACTTATCCATAGGTCTTCCCACAGTTTCCTGTTGGATTGTACTGAGTTGTTAATAAGTTTGATGATTTCAAACCTTTTTGCTTAGTAATTTGGTTTTAAGATTCTGCTCCAGTAATTCCAACCCGTGGGCAAGTTTTTTCCCATAGCACCAAACAATTCTCAAACATCAGTTGAGTGTCCTACACTTCCAGTGTAGTGTCATTTCTGACACTACCTACCTGGAGACAGTATCAGATTCTACAGGTTAAGGGCTTGGTCCTACAAGACTGCATCCCACCACCAATTCAGATGCCAATCACAAGTCCAGGTTGCCATCTGTGTCTCTGAGCAACTGGCTATACACAGATCAGGAGTTTCATATGACTCCCTCCTTGGATTTTGCTAATTTGCTAAAGAGGTTCACAGAACTCAGAGAAACATTTTTCTCATTAGATTAGCAGTTCATAATGAAAGGATATAACTCAAAAATAGTCAGATGGAAGAGATGCACAAACTAAGTTCTGTTGGGTAGGGGTGTGGAGCTTCCTTCCCTACCATCGCCAGGTGAGTCACCCTCCCCACATCTCCACCAGCTCACCACTCCAGCAGCTCACCACTGCTCTCAGAACCCTGTCTGTCCCCTCTCCAGAGGCTGAGGAGTGGGGGTAGGAATGGAAAGTTTCGACCCTCTAATCTTGGTTCCCCTGGCAACTAGCCTCAATCCTTAGGAGAATTAGGGGTATTCCAAAAGTCACCTCAGTAACATAAGTTCTCTCTCATCACTTAGGAAATTCAAGGAGCTAACTGCTAGCAATGAGATCAAACACCAAATATATATTACTTATTACAAATCATAATATCACAGGATTCCTTCTACTAGTCCTCTAAAAGAATCCCTTGTCACTAAAAATGGGTATGTCAACAGAGGAATCTAGTCTGAAGCTCAAAAGGAATTCATCAGTACAAACAGAACTTCTCCAGAATACACAAGATGTTCTGACCAGATTATCAGCAAGAACTTTTCAGGAAATAAAGAAACCCAGGACTTCCCTGGTGGCCCAGTGGTTAAGAATCCGCCTTGAAATGTTGGGGACACAGGTTCAATCCCTGGGCAGGGAACTAAGATCCCACATGCTCCATGGAAACTAAGCCTGCGTGCCGCGATTACTGAGCCTGCGTGCCTAGAGCCCACCTCAGATATGCGGATGACACCACCCTTTGGCAGAAAGTGAAAAAGAACTAAAAAGCCTCTTGATGAAAGTGAGAGAGGAGAGTGAAAAAGTTGGCTTAAAGCTCAACATTCAGAAAACTAAGATCATGGCATCTGGTCCCATCACTTCATGGCAAATAGATGGGGAAACAGTGTCAGACTTTATTTTGGGAGGCTCCAAAATCACTGCTGATGGTGACTGCAGCCATGAAATTAAAAGATGCTTACTCCTTGGAAGGAAAGTTATGACCAACTTAGATAGCATATTAAAAAGCAGAGACATTACTTTGCCAACAAAGGTCTGTCTAGTCAAGGCTATGGTTTTTCCAGTGGTCATGTATGGATGTGAGAGTTGGACTGTGAAGAAAGCTGAGCACCGCAGAATTGATGCTTTTGAACTGTGGTGTTGGAGAAGACTCTTGAGAGTCCCTTGGACGGCAAGGAGATTCAACCAGTCCATCCTAAGGGATATCAGTCCTGGGTGTTCGTTGGAAGGACTGATGTTGAAGTTGAAACTCTAATACTTTGGCCACCTGACGCGGAGAGCTGACTCATTGTAAAAAAAAAACCCTTACGCTGGGAAAGATTGAGAGCAGGAGGAGAAGGGGACGACAGAAGATGAGATAGCTGGATGGCATCACCGACTCGATGGACATGAGTTTGGGTGGACCCTGGGAGTTGGTGATGGACAGGGAGGCCTGGCATGCTGCGATTCATGGGGTCGCAAAGAGTCGAACACGACTGAGCAACTGAACTGAACTGAACTGAACCGCAATGAGACACCCACACACTGCAGGAAAGAGTGGCCCCCACTCACCGCATCTAGAGAAAGCCTGAGACCAGCAACAAAGACCCAGTGCAGCCAAAAAAAAAGAAGTCCAAGAATGCAGTTGAAAATATCCCAAACTTCCACCAAAATCTACTTTTCAAAATCCATTTAACACTGAAAGGGGAAGGCAAAATTGTTTAAGTCAACTGTTAGCAGAGGCTATGAGTCATATTTTAAGCTTGGTGTTCACATGGTTAATCTTTATACCACCCAAGTGTTGAAACAAATGTAATGAAGTCAACTTTAAGTGCCATATACAGGGAGAACTTTTCCCTTTATTTTACATTGTGCCAAACATATAAAAATTACTTGGTTGTACAGAAATGACTTTTACTAAATTTAGTTTAATTGAAAATTCTGATAGCTGAACTAATACATATCAGCAAACATATTCCTTCTAAAATTGATGTCGCTCTCTCTGGGATTTCTTAATCATCTTGGAGAAAAAAGCCATGTTTCTATGATGCAAGTCATGTGATTTCATTTTAAATAAAAAAATTATGGCTTTCATTATTTTGTATATTCTGTTAAATAAAAACACTGTTTATGTTCTTTAATACTTAAGGTATTTATGTTTTAAACATTTTTTAGTCAAAATAAGGGATGGTAAACTTTCCCAAATGCAGAAATGTCTTGTTACCTCCAAGGAATGAAAGGCCTTTGTACCTTATAATAAAAATCATCATTTCCTTGTATTTACCTCTCAGAGAATAAGGCACACAGTGAACACTACTGCCTCGATCAGCAGCTAGAATTTGTCCTTGGCAAACAAAAGGTCTTTAAAAATGATTTCTGCTCACAATATTAAAGTGGATTACATTTTAAATAAGACCATTTTCATTTATAGCATTCTGTCCTTCTAGCATGGTTAACTTGTTTGCACAAACAAATGGATATTCTTATTTATGTATTTCTATAAAATAGACATCTAGAGGGAAGGGAGACTCATCTGGTAAGCCTCTCAAAAGGAGGAAATAATGCAATTTAGCTCCTCAATCTTCTAACTTGCTTTTGTTAAAACCTCAGTTTCTCACTGTGTCAAATTGCCTACCTCCACAATATTCACAGGAATTTTATGCAGACAGAAGATAAACAGAACATTTGAGGTTCTATTCATTCACTGAAGGAAAAAATTGCTAATTGCTTTTTCTTTTATAGATTATTATTTTTTAATTATACAGGCAATATTACACAAGTCTCAGTAAAGAGATATATTTTATGAAAAAAGAAAACTCCATTTTTCTCCCCCATACCCACCAAATTCTACCCCTCTCTTCAAAGTAATTATTTTCAATTATTAAAGATTATTTTATCTATTCTTTTGTTGTTAATTTCTAATCTTATTGCACCATGATTAGAGAACATGGCCTGAACTATTTCTGTTTTCTGGAACATACCAAAATTGGAGGGGATGGGAGCTCTATTTGTTGTTGTTTAGTTGCTCAGTCATGTCCGACTCTACGACCTGATAGATTGCAGCACCACAGGCTTCCCTGTCCTTCACCATCTCCAGGAGTTTGCTTAAACTCATGTCCATTGAATCGGTGATGCCATCCAACAATCTCATCCTCTGTCGTTCCCTTCTCCTCCTGTCTTCAATCTTTCCAAGCACCAGGGTCTTTTCTAATGAGTCAGCTCTTCACAGGGTTTCCCTCATAGCTGAGTCAGTAAAGAATATGCCTGCAATGCAGGAGACCCAGGTTTGATTCCTGGGTCGGGATAATTCCCTGGAGAAGGAACTGGCAACCCACTCCAGTATTCTTACCTGAAGAATCCCATGGGTAGAGAACCTGGCAGGCTACACAACTTGCCAGGCAGAGAGCCTGGCAAGGTTGGACACCACTTAGCGACTAAACCAACCAATCAACAACTCTTCATATCAGGTGCCCAAAGTATTGGAGCTTCTGTTTCAGCATCAGTTCTTCCAATAAATATTCAGGGTTGATTTCCTTTTGGATTGACTGGTTGGATCTCATTGCAGTCCGAGGGACTCCCAAGAGTCTTCCCCAACATCACAGTTCAAAAGCATCAATTCTTCGGTGCTCAGCCTTTTTATGGTCCAATTCTCACATTCCATACATGACTACTGCCAAAACCATAGCACTGACTATATGGACCTTTGTCGGCAAAGTAACGTCTCTGCTTTTTAATATGCTGTCTAGGTTTGTCATAGCTTTTCTCCCAAGGAGCAAACATCTTTTAATTTCATGGCTGCAGTCACCATCTACAGTGATTTTGGAACTCAAGAAGATAAAGTCTGTCACTATTTCCATTGTTTCCCCCATCTATTTGCCATGAAGTGATGGGACCAGATCCCATTATCTTAGTTTTGTGAATGTTGAATTTTAAGCCAGATTGTTCACTCTCCTCTTTCACTCACCTTCATCAAGAGGCTCCTTAGATCCTGTTTGCTTTCTGCCATAAGGGTGGTGCCATCTACATATCTGAGGTTATTGATATTTCTCCTGGCAAATTTGATTCCAGCTTGTGCTTCATCCAGCCTTGCATTTCACATTATGTGCTCTGCATATAAATTAAATAAGCAGGGTGACAATATACAGTCTTGACGTACTCCTTTCCCAATTTGGAACCAGTCTGTTGTTCCATGTCCAGTTCTAACTGCTGCTTCTTGACCTGCATCAAGTTATGCAGGAGGCAGGTAAAGTGGTCGGGTATTCTCATCTCTTGAATAATTTTTCAGTTTGTTGTGATCCACACAAAGGCTTTAACATATTCAATGAAGCAGAAGTAGATGTTTTTTGAAATTCTCTTCCTTTTTCTATGATCCAACAGATGTTGGCAATTTGATCTCTGGTTCCTCTGTCTTTTCTAAACCCAGCTTGTACATCTGGAAGTTCTCGATTCAAATACTGCTGAAGCCTAGCTTGGAGAATTTTGAACATTACTTTGCAAGCGTTACAAGTGTGTGAGAAGAGTGCAATTGTGTGGTAGTTTGAGCATTCTTTGGCATTGCCCTTCTTTGGCACTGGAATGAAAACTGACCTTTTCCAGTGCTGTGGCCACTGCTGAGTTTTCCAAATTTGCTGGCATACTGAGTGAAGTACTTTCACAGCATCATCTTTTAGGACTTGAAATAGCTCAGCTGGAATTCTATCACCCCCATGAGCTTCATTCCTAATGATGCTTCCTAAGGCCCACTTGACGTCACTCTCCAAGATGTCTGGCACTAGAGGAGTGACCACACCATCATGGTTATCTGGGTAATGAAGATCTTTTTTGTATAGTTCTTCTGTGTATTCTTGCCACCTCTTCTTAGTATCTTCTGCTTCTGTTACGTCCATACCGTTTCTGTCCTTTATTGTGCCCATCTTTGCACGAAATGTCCCCTTGGTGTCTCTAATTTTCTTGAAGAGATCTCGTCTTTCCCATTATAATTTTTTTCCTCTATTTCTTTGCATTGTTCACTTAGGAAGGCTTTCTTATCTTTCTTTGTGTTCTTTGGAACTCTGCATTCAGACGGATATATCTTTCCTTTTCTCCTTTGCCTTTTGTTTCTCTTCTTTCTCAGCTATTTGTAAGGCCTCCTCAGATAATCATTTTACCTTTTTTTTTTTAAGTGGAGATCTGTTTCTTCTTTCTTTCTTTTTTTTTTTTTTTAATAAATTTATTTATTTTAGTTGGGGGCTAATTACTTTACAATACTGTAGTAGTTTTTGCCATACATTGACATGAATCAGCCCTGGGTTTACATGTGTTCCCCATCCTGAACCCCCCTCCCACCTGCCTCCCCATCCCATCCCTCTGGGTTATCCCATTGCCCCAGCCCTGAGCATTTGTCTCATGCATCGAACATGGAATGGTGTTCTGTTTCACATATGATAATATACATGTTTCAATGCTATTGTGCCCTAACGTCCCACCCTCACCTTCTCCCTCAGAGTCCATAAGACTGTTCTATGCATATGTGTCTCTTATTCTGTCTCGCATATAGGGTCATCGTTACCATCTTTCAAATTCCATATATATGCATTAGTATACTGTATTGGTGTTTTTCTTTCTGGCTTACTTCATTCTGTATAATGGGCTCCAGTTTCATCCACCTCAATAGAACCGATTCAAATGTATTTTTTTTAATGGCTGAGTAATATTCCATTGTGTATATGTACCACAGCTTCCTTATCCATTCGTCTGCTGATGGACATCTAGGTTGCTTCCATGTCCTGGCTATTGTAAACAGTGCTGTGATGAACATTGGGGTACATGCGTCTCTTTCAATTCTGGTTTCCTCGGTGTGTATGCCCAGCAGTGGGATTTCTGGGTCATATGGCAGTTCTATTTCCAGTTCTTTAAGATATCTCCACACTGTTCTCCATAGTGGCTGTACTAGTTTGCATTCCCACCAACAGTGTAAGAGGGTTCCCTTTTCTCCACACCCTCTCCAGCATTTATTGCTTGTAGACTTTTGGATAGCAGCCATTCTGACTGGTGTGAAATGGTACCTCACTGTGGTTTTGATTTGCATTTCTCTAATAATGAGTGATGAACATCTTTTCATGTGTTTGTTAGCCATCTGTATGTCTTCTTTGGAGAAATGTCTGTTTAGTTCTTTGGCCCATTTTTTGATTGAGTTGTTTATTTTTCTGGAATTCAGCTGCAGGAGCTGCTTGTATATTTTTGAGATTAATTGTTTGTCAGTTGCTTCGTTTGATATTTTCTCCCATTCTGAAGGCTGTCTTTTCACCTTGCTCATAGTTTCCTTTCTTGTGCAAAAGCTTTTAATTTTAATTAGGTCCCATTTGTTTATTTTTGCTTTTATTTCCAATATTCTGGGAGGTGGGTCATGGAGGATCCTGCTGTGATTTATGTCGGAGAGTGTTTTGCCAATGTTTTCCTCTAGGAGTTTTATAGTTTCGGGTCTTACGTTTAGATCTTTAATCCATTTTGAGTTTATTTTTATGTGTATGGTGTTAGGAAGTGTTCTAGTTTCATTCTTTTACAAGTGGTTGACCAGTTTTCCCAGCACCACTTGTTAAAGAGATTGTCTTTTCTCCATTGTATAGTCTTGCCTCCTTTGTCGAAGATAAGGTGTCCATAGGTGCGTGGGTTTATCTCTGGGCTTTCTATTTTGTTCCATTGATCTATATTTCTATCTTTGTGCCAGTACCACACTGTCTTGATGACTGTGGCTTTGTAGTAGAGCTTAAAGTCAGGCTGGTTGATTCCTCCAGTTCCATTCTTCTTTCTCAAGATTGCTTTGGCTATTCGAGGTTTCTTATATTTCCATACAAATTGTGAAATGATTTGTTCTAGTTCTGTGAAAAATACCATTGGTAGCTTGATAGGGATTGCATTGAATCTATAGATTGCTTTGGGTAGTATACTCATTTTCACTATATTAATTCTTCCAATCCATGAACACGGTATATTTCTCCATCTGTTTGTGTCCTCTTTGATTTCTTTCATCAGTGTTTTATAGTTTTCTATATATGGGAAGGGGAGGGAGGTGGGAGGAGGGTTCGGGAGGGGGAGCACATGTGAACCCATGGCTGATTCATGTCAATGTATGGCAAAAACTACTACAATATTGTAAAGTAATTAGCCCCCAACTAAAATAAATAAAAAAAAAGAAGTCTTTTGTTTCTTTAGGTAGATATATTCCCAAGTATTTTATTCTTTTTGTTGCAATAGTGAATGGTATTGTTTCCTTAATTTCTCTTTCTGTTTTCTCATTATTGGTGTATAGGAATGCAAGGGATTTCTGTGTGTTAATTTTGTATCCTGCAACTTTACTATATTCATTGATTAGCTCTAGCAGTTTTCTGGTAGAATCTTTAGGGTTTTATATGTAGAGGATCATGTCATCTGCAAACAGTGAGAGTTTTACTTCTTCTTTTCCTATCTGTATTCCTTTTATTTCTTTTTCCGCTCTGATTGCTATGGGCAAAACTTCCAAAACTATGTTGAATAGTAGTGGTGAAAGTGGGCACCCTTGCCTTGTTCCTGACTTTAGGGGAAATGCTTTCAATTTTTCACCATTGAGGATAATGTTTGCTGTGGCTTTGTCATATATAGCTTTTATTATGTTGAGGTATGTTCCTTCTATTCCTGCTTTCTGGAGGGTTTTTATCATAAATGGATGTTGAATTTTGCCAAAGGCTTTTTCTGCATCTATTGAGATAATCATATGGTTTTTATCTTTCAATTTGTTAATGTGGTGTATTACATTGATTGATTTGCGAATGTTAAAGAAACCTTGCATTCCTGGGATAAAGCCCACTTGGTCATGATGTATGATCTTTCATTTTACCTTGTTGCATTTTGTTTTCTTGAGGATAGTTTTGATCACCACCTCCTATACGATGTCACAAACCTCCGTCCATAGTTCTTCAAGTACTCTGTCTATCAGATCAAATCCCTTGAATCTATTTGTCACTTCCACTGTATAATCATAAGGGATTTGATTTAGGTCATTACTGTAAAGCCTAGTGGTCTTCCCTACTTTCTTCAATTTAAGCCTGAATTTTGCTGTAAGCAGTTTGTGATCTGAGCCACAGTCAGCTACTGGTCTTGTTTTTGCTGACTGTCTAGAGCTTCTCCATCTTTGGATGCAAAGAATATAATCAATCTGATTTCAGTATTGACCATCTGGTGATGTCCATGTATAGGGTCTTCTCTTGTGTTGTTGTAAGAGGGTGTTTGCTATGACCAGTGTGTTCTCTTGGCAAAACTCTGCTAGCCTTTGCCCTGCTTCATTTTGTACTCAAGGGCCAAACTTGCCTGTTACTCCAGGTATCTCTTGACTTCCTACTTTTGCTTTCCAATCCCCTATGATGAAAAGGACACTTTTGGGGGGTTAGTTCTAAAAGGTCTTGTAGGTCTTCATAGAATCATTCAAATTTAGCTTCTTTGGCATTAGTGATTGGGACATAGACTTGGATTACTGTGATACTGAATGGTTTGACTTGGAAACGATCCAAGATCATTCTGTCATTTTCGAGATTGCTCCCAAGTAATGCATTTTGGACTCTTGCTGACTATGAGGGATACTCCATTTCTTCTAAGGGATTCTTGCCCACAGTAGTAGATATAATAGTCTTCTGAATAACATTCACCCATTCCAGTCCATTTTAGTTCACTGGTTCCTAAAATGTCAGTGTTCACTCTTGCTATCTCCTTTTTAACCACTTCCAGTTTACTTTGTTCATGGACCTAACATTCCAGGTTCCTATGCAATATTATTCTTTACAGCATCAGACTTTACTTCCATCATCAGTCACATCCACAACTGGGTGTTGTTTTTGCTTTGGCTCATCCTCCTCATTCCTTCTGGAGCTATTTCTTTGCTCTTCTCTAGTAGCATATTGGGCACCTACTGACCCAGGGAGTCCATCTTTCAGGGCCACATCTTTTGCCTTTTCATACTGTTCATGGGGTTTCCAAGGCAAGAATGCAGAAGTAGTTTGCCATTCGCTTCTCCAGTGGACCACATTTTGTCAGAACTCTCCACCATAACCCACCCATCCTGGATGGCCCTACACGTTACGGCTCATGGTTTCACTGAGTTAGATGAAGCTGTGATCCTAGTGATCAGTTTGGTTAGTTTCCTAATCAAATTGTGGTTTTCATTTTGTCTGCCCTTGATGGGTGAGGATAAGAGGCTTGTGGTAGCTTCCTGATGGGAAGGACTGGTGGTGGGGAAAACTGGGTCTTCCTCTGGTGAGCAAGCCATGCTCAGTAAATCTTTAATCCAATTTTCTGTTAATGGGTGGGGCCTGTTCCTTCTCTGTAGCTTGGCCTGAGGTCAAACTATGTTAGGGATAATGGCAGTAACTGCAACCTCCTTCAAAAGGCCTTATACCAGCATGCCACAGCTCCCAGTACTGCTGTAGTCAGTGCCCCTGACCCACACCTCTGCCAGAGACTCACACAGGATTCTTGCTCAATTTCTTGAGGGATCACTGCTCCTTTCTCCTGGGTCCTGGTGTGCACAATGTTCTGTTGTACCTCCAAGAGTCTGTTTTCCCAGTCCTGTGAAAGTTCTGTAATCAAATCCCACTGGCCTCCAAAGTCAAATTCCCTGGGAGTTCTCAGTCCCTTTGCCAGATCCACAGGTTGGAAAATCTGTTTTGGGCCCTAGAACTTTTGCAACAGTGAGAGAACTTCTTTGGTATAATTGTTCTTCATTTTGTGGGTCGTCCGCTCAGTGGCTATATAGTGGAGCTAATGGCAACTTCCTCCAAGAGGACTTATGCCATACTCCATGCCTCCCAGGTCTGCTGCAGCCAGAGCCCCTGTCCCCACGGCAAGTCACTGCTGACCCATGCCTCTGCAAGAGACCCTCAGATACTCAAAGGCAAGTCTGGATCAGTCTCTTGTAGAGGTCACTGTCCATTCCCTCGGTCCTGGTATGCAAAAGGTTTTGTTAGCACCCTCCAAGCGTCTCTGGCAAGTCTGAGAGCTGGGAGCTCTATGAAAGGTTATTTTTTCTTTTCGCATATTTTATCATGAAAAGGATGTGGATTTTCTACATGTAGGTTACAAAGATAGAGGCAGTGATAGAGATAGCTTAGATCAAGCCTGTTACTTGCTATTGAAATTTTACTTATTTTTATTTTTTTCCAGTTTATCTATCAAATTCTGAGAGAAAAATATTGTTTCCAACTGTGATTTCAGATAAGTTACTCTCTGTACTCTTCTAGCAGCTTTTTTTTGATGGTTAGTATATCTTCTCAGTGAGCTATTCATATAAAATATCCCTTTTGTTTATCAAATATTTTTGGTTTTAAATCAACTTTTTGATTTCTTGCCATAAATGCTTTAGTTTTGTTGGACTGTTTTGCATATGCTTTTTTTCAGCCTTTCTATACCATTTTGTTTTAATGTTGACTCTAAAACATACCTAAATATTGTTGTTTACCCAATGTGAAAATTTTCATCCTTTAATAAAGAAATTAACACCCATCAATAAACTCCTTATTAATACATATGTGTGTGCTAGTTGCTCAGCTGTATCTGACTCTTTGACCCCATTGATGGTAGCCCACCAGGCTCCTCTGTCCATGGAATTCTCCAGGCAAGAATACTGGAGTGGATGGCCATTCCTTTCTCCAGGGATTTCCTCAACTCAGGGATGGAACACAGGTGGAGACACAGTTGCAGGTGGATTCTTTACTGTCTGCACCACAGTAATTAAATAATATTAAAATTATTACCTAGTTAAATAGTGTAACAAATATTATAAATAACTAAGGGAATATTTCATGCAAAGATGGGCTCGATAAAGGACAGAAATGGTATGGACCTAACAGAAGCAGAAGATATTAAGAAGAGGTGGCAAGAATACTCAGAAGAACTGTACAAAAAAGATCTTCACGACCCAGATAATCACGATGGTGTGATCACTTACCTAGAGCCAGACATCCTGGAATGTGAAGTCAAGTGGGCCTTGGAAAGTATCACTACAAACAAAGCTAGTGGAGGTGATGGAATTCCAGTTGAGCTATTTCAAATCCTCAAAGATGATGCTGTGAAAGTGCTTCACTCAATATGCCAGCAAATCTGGAAAACTCAGCAGTGGCCACAGGACTGGAAAAGGTCAGTTTTCATTCCAATCCCAAAGAAAGGCAATGCCAAAGAATGCTCAAACTACTGCACAACTGCACTCATCTCACACGCTAGTAAAGTAACGTTCAAAATTCTCCAAGCCAGGCTTCAGCAATACATGAACTGTGAACTTCCAGATGTTCAAGTTGGTTTTAGAAAAGGCAGAGGAACCAGAGATCAAATTGCCAACATCTGCTGGATCATCGAAAAAGCAAGAGAGTTCCAGAAAAACATCTATTTCTGCTTTATTGACTATGCCAAAGCCTTTGACTGTGTGGATCACAATAAACTGTGGAAAATTCTGAAAGAGATGGGAATACTAGACCACCTGACCTGCCTCTTGAGAAACCTGTATGCAGGTCAGGAAGCAACAGTTAGAACTGGACATGGAACAACAGACTGGTTTCAAATAGGAAAAGGAGTATGTCAAGGCTGTATATTGTCACCCTGCTTATTTAACTTATATGCAGAGTACATCATGAGAAATGCTGGGCTGGAAGAAACACAAGCTGGAATCAAGACTGCCGGGAGAAATATCAATAACCTCAGATATGCAGATGACACCACCCTTATGGCAGAAAGTGAAGAAGAACTAAAGAGCCTCTTGATGAAAGTGAAAGAGGAGAGTGAAAAAGTTGGCTTAAAGCTCAACGTTCAGAAAACTATGATCATGGCATCTGGTTCCATCACTTCATGGCAAATAGATGGGGAAACAGTGGCTGACTTTATTTTTGGGGCCTCCAAAATCACTGCTGATGATGATTGCAGCCATGAAATTAAAAGATGCTTACTCCTTGGAAGGAAGGTTATGACCAACCTAGACAGCATATTTAAAAGCAGAGACATAACTTTGCCAACAAAGGTCCATCTAGTCAAGGCTATGGTTTTTCCAGTGGTCATGTATGGATGTGAGAGTTGGACGGTGAAGAAAGCTGAGCGCTGAAGAATTGATGCTTTTGAACTGTGGGGTTGGAGAAGACTCTTGAGAGTCCTTTGGACTGCAAGGAGATCCAACCAGTCCATCCTAAAGGAGATCAGTCCTGGGTGTTCACTGAGAGAACTGATGTTGAAGCTGAAACTCCAATACTTTGGCCACCTCATGCAAAGAGTTGACTCATTGGAAAAGACCCTAATGCTGGGAAGGATTGGGGGCAGGAGGAGAAGGGGACGACAGAGGATGAGATCGTTGGATGGCACCACCGACTCGATGGACATGGGTTTGGGTAAACTCCGAGAGTTGGTGATGGACAGGGAGGCCTAGCATGCTGCGATTCATGGGGTCACAAAGAGTTGGACATGACTGAGCGACTGAACTCAACTGAACGGAATGACCTATCTGTCCTTATTCCTGCTACCTAGTTCGCGTTTTCTATGACTACACTCTCTTGTTCTCTCTTTTTCCCTCCTTTTCCATGTTGAACTTTCTGAGTTATTGATGTTCTATTTCATTCCCTTTCTTCTATTTGTAAGTAACAGAGCCTACTTATTTTTTCAGTGATTACTCTTCCAATTCTCTCACACATATTTATATTTACAATTTACAAACACATCTAAAGTTAATTAGTATCTATATTCTCTTGCTGTATAGGGGAAACCTTAGCATTCTCTAACTTTCCTTGATCCGTTACATGTTATAATTATCTAATAATTCAGTTGCAAATTAACCTATTTGTACTATGCATTCATAATTATTTAACAAAGAGAAGTTTTACTGCATTTTGCTCATGAAATTTCTCATATCCCATATTTTCTTCCTTCTGCAATATATCCATGAGGTTATGTGGACCCTTTGAAGGCTTCTGCCTGAAAATGTTTTAATTTTACCATCACATTTGAATTACAGTTAGGCTGTGCACAGACTTGTAAATTAAAAATTATTTCCACTCAGAGAATATTACACAGCTATAAAAAGAAGGAGATCCTGTCATATACTGCAACATGATGAAGTCAAGAATATATTAAGTGAAATAAACCTGTTACCAAAAGCAAAATACTGTATAATTTCACTTATATGAACTATCTAAAGCAGTTAAAATAATGGACATCAACAGTAAAAGTGGTTACTGAGGGCTAGAGCAAAAAAGGAGGAAGAATTTGGGTTTAATGTGTATAGAGTTTCAGTTTTGCAGGATAGAAAAGTTTCTAGAGAGCTTTTGTGAATATAGTTGGTACTGAACTATACACAAAAATAGTTAAGATGGTAAATTTAGTGTTATGTGCTTTTTACCACAATAAAAAAATTCTTTCTTTTCACTTACTAGTATGAAGATACTGCTCAGTTTTCTTCTTACGTTCTTTCTGGTGGTTGATTAGAAAGAAGTCTGATGAAAATCGGTTTTTTCATTAATTGGTAATTCACAAACTATTCCTTTCTGGAAGTAATTAGAATTTCTGCCTTACCTTGGGTATTCTAATCTTAATAGATGGTTCTGCCCATCTATTGGATTTTACTGTGCAGTCATATTTTTAATTTCTACACATTATTTTTTCAATTAATTTATTTATTTTAACTGGAGGATAATTACTTTATAATATTGTAATGGTTTTCGCCATACATCAACATGAATCAGCCACAGGTATACATGTGTCTCCCTCATCCTGAATATCCGTCCCATCTCCTTTCCCACTCTATCCCTCTGGGTTGTCCCAGAACACCAGCTTTGGGTCCCCTGCTTCATCCATTGGACTTGCACTGGTCATCTGTTTTACATATGGTAATGTACATGTTTCAGTGATATTCTCTCAAATCATCCCACCCTCATCTTCTCCCACTGAGTCTAAAAGTCTGTTTTTTATATCTCTGTCTCCTTTGCTGCCCTTTATGTAGGATCATTGGTACCGTCTTTCTAAATTCCATATATATGCATTAATATACTGTATTTGTCTTTCTTTTTCTGACTTATCACTCTAAATAATAGGCTCCAGGTTCATCCACCTCATTAGAACTAACTCAAATGTGTTCCTTTTTACAACTGAGTAATATTCCATTGTATACATGTACCACAACTTCTTTATCCATTCATCTGCTGATGGACATCTAGGTTGCCCCCACATCCTAGCTATTGTAAACAGTGCTGCAATGAACATTGGGGTACATGTGTCTCTTTCAATTCTGGTTTCCTTGGGGTCTATGTCCAGTAGTGGGATTGCTGGGTTGTATGGTAGTTCCGTTCCTAGTTATTTAAAGAATATCCACACTGTTTTTCATAGTGGCTGTACCAGTTAACATTCCCACCAACAGTGTAAGAGGGTTCTCTTTTCTCCACACTCTCTCTAGCATTTATTGTTTGTATACTTTTTGATGATGGCCATTCTGACCGGCGTTAGATGATACCTCACTGTGGTTTTGATTTGCATTTCTCTAATAATGAATGAAGTTGAGCATCTTTTCATGTGTTCAAGAACCATGTCTTCTTTGGAGAAATGTCTGTTTAGGTATTTTGCCCATTTTTTGATTGGGTTTTTCACTTTTCTGGTATCGAGCTGAATAAGCTGCTTGTATATTTTGGAGATTAATTCTCTTGTTAGTTTTTTAGTTGCTATTATTTTCTCCCATTCTGAGAGCTGTCTTTTCACCTTGCTTATAATTTCCTTCATTGTGCCAAAGCTTTTAAGTTTAATTAGGTCCCATTTGCTTATTTTTGTTTCTATTTCCACTACTCTGAGAAGTGGGTCATAAAGGATCTTGCTGTGATTTATGTCAGAGAGTGTTCTTATGTTTTCCTCTAAGAGTTTTATAGTTTCTGGTCCTACATTTATGTCTTTAATCCATTTTGAGTTTATTTTTGTGTATGGAATTAGAAAGTGTTCTAGTTTCATTCTCTTACACATAGTTGACCAGTTTTCCCAGCACCACTTGTGGAAGAGACTTTTTCTCCATTGTATGTTTTTGCCTCCTTTATCGAAGATAAGGTGTCCAAAGGTGTGTGGATTTATCTCTGCACTAATTTCTAAACATCATTTTTTATTTTTAAATTAAATTATTTCTATAACAGCCATTCTTAATTTATGAATGCCTTTTGAATATCTCTAAGGATACTAAGAATAGATTTTAAATTCTTTTTTTACGTTCTTCAATATATTTCTTTTGAATCTCAGTCACTGGATTTTATCACTCAGACAGTAAAGAATCTGCCTTCAATGTGGGAGACCTGGGTTCAATCCCTAGGTCGGTAAGATTCCCTGAAGAAAAGAATGGCTACCCACTCCAGTATTCTTGCCTGGAGAATTCCATGGACAGAGGAGCCTGGTGGGCTACAATGGGATCGCAAAGAGTCAAACACGACTGAGCGACTAACATTCCTTTATAATTGTGATAATTATTGTCCTCCAGAACACTCACTCTTAGTTGAAAAGTCAAACATTTAGTTCATTGTCAGTATATCCAACAGTCATATTTCCATGTGTACAACAGTTCCTGTATCTATAAGGATGAACGTCTCTCCTCAAAGCCTTACGCTCCTCTTTACCTCAGCCATTAATACTAACAATAATGGCTTAGTCCTTGCTAAAAAATTTCCACCCCTCCATGATCTTGATATATTCTTAAACTACCATGCTGGGGTACTCTCTCTACCACTCCAACTCCAACAATACCATCATCCAACCCGGATCTCCAATCCATTAATCCTACCATAGTTTTGCTTTCCCTCACTCCTGTGTAAGGTTTTCTTGTCTCTTAAATCACCTTAACTTTCATAATCAATCATTACATTAACTCCTTTGCATATGCTTTCAATTCCTTTGCCTCACTGTTACTTCATTATAGTCATTTGACCAAACGTTAACATATATAAATCCAATTTTCTGCCTACTTCAAACCTACACCAAGGCAATTGAACACGGCTGAATGATTTCACTGTAAATTTGAATGGGTCCTTAATAGTGCCCAGCAACCACACTATAGTTCCCTAGTCCATTCGTTCTCCTACTCACAGATAACAATCTCATTCCTTTCAAATATTTCAGCATATCCACCCACATCCTCACTCTCAGCTGATGATTTATTTCTTATCTTACTAAGAAAACTTAGCTATCATAAAAGAACTTCCACACATTCTCTTCCTACCTACTAGCAGGTTTCCACCAGGAGAACTTCCTAATTACCAATATCTATACCATATGCTCTGCTTTCCTACCTTTTACTACACATAAATCACTCACATTCTTATTTAAAGACAATCCTCCTCTTGGACAACAAGTCCAATTTTTCAAGGATAAAATTCATAACTCTCTCTTTTTTATCATCAAAGTTTAATTCTCTGTGTCTTTATCATTAGCGGAAAAACATATATGTCTCCTGTCTTTCACAATAAACATACTTTTCTTCATAAATTTGTTATGAGGCACTATATAAACAATACAGTGACAATATTTCTACATAAGTGAATCCTACAAACTTATTTCAGTAAATACTAACTTTCATCAATTTAACAGTTCTAATGGATTACTCAGGAATTAGGGGGAAATGTAAAGAAATATTAAACATAAAGTGTTTTCTCTCAAAAAGAACTTAAAAGTGGGAATAACATTAATGCCAAAACACAGCTCTGAACTCACTGTTCTTGGAACAGTCAGAGTAGCCAACCTGGTGGGTTAAGAACTAAGGCAATAAACTGTTTCAGGGCATCTTGTGAAGAGCATAAAAGCCTGAGGTTACAATCCCAGAGTTCATCCACAGTGAGACAGAAGCCATCCTGATCTTTTTCAAGTGGAAACTGGTGTGATCAAAATGCCTGAACTTAGCCCCTTTCATTTCCTCTCCCCATAAAATACCTGAAACATTTTATACCTTTATATTTTGCTTTCAAGTGTTATATAGCAGCTTTTACTAAAGTTCTGGGAGAGGTGACAATAGTTTATACCATAAACAATATAAAATATATATAAAATATAACATAAAATGGTTTATTCCATAAACATTAAACATTAGATATGCCTGTTCTTATCACTCAGTGAATTGTATCCAGTGAGCTCAAGGTTCTTGTCATATTACCTTGCTCCTTTTTCTCTTTCACCTTCCTCTCTTTCTTGTTCTATCCCAAGAAACTTATCAAAGCATTTTCCTAAGCACATATTGATCTTTCCCTCAGAGGAATTTTGGTGCCAGATGTTAAGATAATTGGGCTTACTTTACTGTACTTGATTGGCTGATTGGTAAAAGAAATCAGTTACACCTTTGTGGTGAAGATCATTACACAATTCCTAGATACTGAAAAGAAAGAAAGAAAGTGTAGTTGCTCAGTTGTGTCCAACTCTTTTGAGATCCCATGGACTGTAGCCCTACCAGGCTCCTCTGTCCATGGGATTCTCCAGGAAAAAAACACTGGAATGGGTTGTCATTCCCTTATCCAGGGGATCTTCCTGATCCAGGGATTGAAACCAGGACTCCTGCATTGCAGGCAGATTCTTTACCATCTGAGCCACCAGGGAAGACTAATATAAGTAGGATAAACTAAGACCCTATATGCAGCCTGGGGTTCCAATTTCCTTGTGATGTATTTTTGCTACTCCACATCCAGAAATGAAGTGTGAGTCACTCAGTTGTGTCCAGCTTTTTGTAACCCCATGAACTGTAGCCCACCAGGCTCCTCTGTCATGGGGTTTTCCCAGGCAAGAATACCAGAGTGGGTTGCCATTCCCTTCTCCAGGGGATCTTCCTGACCCAGGGATCAAACCTGGGTCTCTTGCATTGCAAGCAGATTCTTTATCATCTTGAGCTATCAGGGAAGTCACTTACTGAAGGGGTGATGCAAATCTAAGGCTGAGAATTTTTAAGATCAAAATGGAAGATGGGACATTATATTATATACTAAGGAAACTGCATAGTACTAAATAACAGGAATAAATTAAAAAGTAAATATGTACCCTGGACACTACTGAAAGTAACTAGTATACCAATTCTTTGCCCTAAAATTGCCAATAAATAATTAAGCATTATTGTGCTATTCCTGTATGAACTATATTTCAGACAACCAAATTGCCATATTTGATGAGCAAAGGCTGTTTTTTTTTTTAAGGAATTCCAGCTAACAAATGTACAGTGAATGATAGGATTTTAAAAATCATTCTGTAATTGCTGAGGAAATAACCAAATTGGGCAACAATCATCAATATATGAAGCCATGAGAAGAAAGGTTGGTAGGGAACTTTAAATGGGAAGTTCAGGCTATCGTTATCTGAATTCTCTGATCAGTCTTAGTATCACTCAACCTGGGACAAATAGCCATTGCATGCCTTCTGAGTTGACATATATAGGCCAGTATATACATGAGAAGTATCGTCATGATTTTGTTTAGGGAAGCATGAGTAATTTCTAAGTCTGAATTTGGTTATTATAAAATCATAAACACACTGAGTTAGGGTTATGCTACTTTCTAGGTGATTTCAAAATTACTATCTCCATCCAAAAGATGGCTTTGAACTGTGGTGCTAGAGAAGACACTTGAGACTCCCTTGGACAGCAAGGAGATCAAATCAGTCAATCCTAAAGGAAATCAACTCTGAATATTCATTGAAAGGACTGATGCTGAAGCTGAAACTCCAATACTTTGGCCACTTGATGCAGAGAGCCAACACATAGGAAAAGACCCTGATGCTGGGAAAGATTGAAGGCAGGAGGAGAAGGGGACGACAGAGGATGAGATGGTTGGATGGCATCACGACTTGACAGACATGAGTTTGAGCAAGCTCTGGGACTTGGTGATGGACTGGGAAGCCTGGTATGCTGCAGTCCACAGGGTTGCAAAGAGTTGGACACAACTGAGCGACTGAACACAACAAATTCAAAAAATACTTACTGAGTACCTTTTATATTACAGGAAGAGTGCTAGGTTTTGTAGATTCAAAGGTGAAAGGCTCTAAACCCTGTTTTCAAGGGGTCTCCTGAATGACCAAACTCTCCCAATCAATATCAGAAGAAGTAAATGCAGTAGTGGAAGCAATGCAAGTTGCCACCTGTTCTCCTGGGGTAAACAGGGCAGACTTCAGAGAGGAGTGGATGCCAAAGACTAGATTCAAATGATGAGCATCTCACCAAGCTGACAATGGAGAAAATACAATTACATAAAGAATAACAAGCATCAAAAATAAGAGTAGTAAGGAAATGTAGCACATTCACAAAATGTCCAGTGGTCTTGTTTGGCTAAAGTAAAGAGGTGCTTGATCTGGTGAGAAGGTGGTAAGTTTTCAGGAGATAAGACGTGAAAATTATGTGGAGGTGGGGTTAGATTATGAAGTACTCTGCAGGTTATATTAAAGATTTTAAATTTTATATGATAGTTGCAGGGCTACCACTGCCTTTTTTTTTAATCAAAAGAGTGGCAGATTTTATTTGTTTATTATTGATATTATCTGGAAGTCATATGAAAGATGAATTGAAGACAAGAGACAGGCAACAAGAGTGGAGCCAAACAGGAAAGGGAGGATGGGAGATTAAGAAGAGAAGCTAATGTACAAATTTTAAACACA
This sequence comes from Okapia johnstoni, assembly GCA_024291935.2. Taxonomy (NCBI): domain Eukaryota; kingdom Metazoa; phylum Chordata; class Mammalia; order Artiodactyla; family Giraffidae; genus Okapia; species Okapia johnstoni. Next base: position 57,393,916 of record CM044326.1, on the reverse strand, counting down.
GTGTGTATCAGCTTTAAAAAAAAAATGTGTAGAGAAAACATCTCTCCCATAGTTTTCTCATCTATTTGGTATGTTGCAATTAAGCAATAAGAATTCCTAGAATATTATTGAAATGTCAAAACCTAGAAATGTCATTATTTCACAACAGAAAGGAAACTGGTCTAGCAGATTCTTCTCTGGACTGAGAACCAGACTTAGCTTCAGGGTTTATTTACACAAAGAATAAAATTGGGTTATTTGCACTCATCTGGCATGAGGAAAGAAGAGGACATGAGATGCAGTGATATATGCTGGGATGCGCCCTGCATCCTAATGACATCTTTAACGGTACTCTTTTATAGCAGCACACTTGTACCAGCTGCTGAGTGGTTTTACTTATATCCATTATAGCCTGTGCATTTAAATGGCACATACCACCAAGCTCCCTATTTTTAGAATATTATTTGGGCCTGTAAATTATACAATATTCTGAAGGACAGTTCTTCAACATCAAACACAAAGACCAAATGGATGGAAACTATTTCTTGCACCTAGTGATTTATTTAAGTCTCCATCTGGCTCTTGAATTTCTATTCAGTATTTAAATCTGGAAAATATAACAAAACTATGCCCGGTTCTAAAACATGTCCATGGGCAAAGGAAACACGCAATTTAATAGAAAGACAATCACACACACCTGCATTTCCTATTATAGGAAGCTTTACAATAAACCTGGATATATTTTTCCACCAATGCTATTTCTATCCAAAAATACATTTTAAAACATTTTCTTTCATTTCTTCTTAGTACATTTCTTTGTGGTCCAGCAGAACTAAGGAGTAGAGATGATAAGTAAGCGAGGAGAATGAAAGTAAGGCAAGAGAGACTAGCAGTAAAAGCACAAAAGGAGGTGGAGAAATGAAAGAAACTACATGGTTCCTCAAGAATACAATGAGGGTGGTTGGAAGCCAATGCCCACAATTTCAACATCTATAAAGAAAAAATTCCAAAGGAGAGGCTTAATCAATGAGTCACTAAACTGGAAAATAATTGGGAAAGTCAGCCAGAGTAAATAAAACGGACATTACCTTAAAAGGAGACAGATAAAGTACTTAGTCTGTGTGATAAACTACCACACAGCATGAAGGACAAAAGCTGTGGGGCCATAGAGGCCTGAATTTCACCACTTACCAGCAGCCTAACTTGAAGCAAATTTACTCCTCTAGGGTCTGAGAGCTTCATCTCTTACATGGAAATATGAATACCTAACTCAGGACTGTGGTGAGTATCAGATTATACAATGTTTGGGAAGTATTTTGTGTGCCATTAATGTACTACTAAATGGTAACTATTAAGCAATGGGTGCTAACAGTGACTAGTGGCCTCAGTATAACTCAATAAGACATAAGCAAGCTGTCTTTGCAGGACCTGTTCTAGGAAAAGCAAGGTAAATGGAGAAAACTATGTGGAGAAAACCATTAATGTTTATGATTGGGTTAAAACATGAAAACATAGATTATGTGTTGGGTGAAAAAAGGGAAATATAACATCTGGCTAGCAAAAGCAAAGTCAATCTTGTTTTGTGGGACAAATAATCATTATTCCTCTAAGGCTATACAAAAAAGGTGTTTTGCCCAGTTGTTTAGGATTATGTCTGATGTTGGTATACATAGTTTCTCACTCATGACCTACTAGACATTTTTGGAGAAGTTAAACCACCTAAACCATTTTCATTCATCTTTTCCCCTTATTCAATAAATGTGTTAGATTTATGAATGAATTAATCAACTGATAGATCAATTAATCAATCAATTACTAGATTAGAAACCTGAAGTACCATCCATCTTAATACATGGAATAAAGTAGTGTTATTCAAATTACTAGACAAATAAAGTCATAACTGTTAGACATAGCATTCTTCAACAAAGCCACTCTGAATAAAAGGAGTTCCAGTTTTCTTTGGCCTATTATTTAAATATGCTGTTTATGCAGAAGACCTGGGTTGGATACTTGGGTTGAGAAGATCCCTGGGAGAAGGAAATGGCAATCCACTCCAGTATTCTTGCCTGAAAAGTTCCATGGACAGAGGAGCCTGGCAGAGTCCATGGGGTTACAAAGAGTCTGACACAAATGAGCAACTAACACATTATTTAAGTATGCTACAAGCACCTGCTGCAGCACTGTCCAAAAGGCAGGAAACTTTCACTCCATGTCTAAAGGTTGCCCTTCATTATCTAAAGCTATTCCAACAGCAGAGATAATCACCCAGCTCAGAGTGACCTGGAAGCCCTCCAGGAATCAATCTGCATTAACAAAGCTTTGCCTGCCTCAAGGAGCTTGCTTTTTCTCAAACCTGCCCTATGCCACTCTGATTAGCAATCCATTCCTTTTGGCATGAATCTGATCCTAACCTTCACATTTCCTCCCCTCCTTCCCTGCAAAACATGTAAAATGACTCCATCTAAAATATAGCAGAACGTCCTTCGAAGGCTCTTCGCAATGCCAAATTTGGTTACACTGAATGTCAAATCATAGTATGTCAGGATAGGAAAAGCATTATTGGGCATGCCATCCTGTTCCATCCCATCCGTGTTTTAATGGGGCCACTATCAAATGTGCTAATGACCCAAATGATCTTAAGATAGCTCCCTGTTGTCTGGAAACAATCAAGACACTGTGCCATTTTATGAGCAGGTGCCCTCCATGGTTAACACTGAGTTAAGGCATTCCTCAACTCAACAGCTATAAAGAAAAAATTCCCTACTGCCTGACAGTAATCCACACTGGCAGTCCCAGAACCAACCCTACCACCAACTAGATGAGTCAATGAAGTAAAGTGACCGGGGCTTTTGTGCCTCAGTGTCTTCATTTATAAAATAGAGATAATAATGACACCTATCTCTAAAGGTTGTGTTGTGGATTGAAAGAGTCGATACATATAAAACCTTAGAACAAGGCTTGACACAGAGTAAGAATTCTGTAGGAGAACAGCTGTGAGAAATTTTAAGTTCTGTCTAATTGGACAGCCACATTTGGATGTAGGGTTACTGCCATTCATGCCTAGTGAATTCTTTGGTTCTGAAGTGCAGCTTACTTAGAAAGTTGCAAAATCAAGTTACGTCATCCATAGCTTTAAAAAAATGTGGTACGGTGGGGAGAAACATGGATTCCCAGAAGAATATAATAATATAAATATTTATTATCTTCAGGAAAGTTGTATGCCACCAGGGAACACTGACATTCTTTCTATTCATTCACACTGATGGAGCTTGAACTTCCAAACCACAGATCATCTTGTCCCAAGGTTTTGTTGTCACATCCCAGAGCTGTGATACTGTTTACTACTGAAGGCAGGCTTTCCATAAGCCTTAGATATTCGCTCCCAAATCTTCCTATCTGACTGCATGAGAGTTTGCAGCGCTTGCTAAACATATACATCCTGAGGTCCATTTCTGAACATTTTGGTTTAGAAAGTCTTGGGATAGCAGCTGAGGGATCTGGCAATTCTGAGACATAATCTAGGTTTGAGAATTACTTTCTGCTGTACAGAATATTTTTTTTTCATTGAAGAAGAAATATAGCCACTTTATCTGAGAATATTTATCTTCTTCCAACTACACTAATGAGTCTTGGAGTTACCTAGTTTGTTGTGGTTCCAAAGAGACCACTTCCAACACTTCACCCTTGACCACCTAATACATTTAACAAGTCTAGCTATCTTATAGACCGTAGTCAATCTCCACAGTTTCCATGTTTTTCCTTCTAACCTCAGAGTCACGATTTTGGCAGAACTGACCTATCTCCAGCTCTGGTGTCACTGTGGGAAAGGAACTGAATGGATCCAGCCAATCTGTGCTGCTTATCTTCTTGGCCACAAGGATGGATACATTAATTTGGAGAAAAGTGATGAGATTTTTTTGGATACTTCTTAGAAAGGAGCTTTCTCTCTCTCTGTCTCTTTCACTCTCATAACTGCCAGAAAAGAATTCTCTGTCCCACCACCAAAAATGAATCACAAAGCATTTAACATTAGCTTTTATGCTGTCGACAGGGATTTTGAAACTTTGAGAGAAACCAGCTTTAGAAAGAAATCTATACGATGGAAAATTAAATACAAAAACAGAAAAAACTCACATTCCAAGTGACATCACTTGCAACTGGATCAAATCTCACCCAAAGCTCATCTCATCATTGAACGTTTTAGATACATAAACCAGAAGATTTCCTCCATTCTTGAAGCTGGTTTGAGTAGACCAAAAGCATTTACTTTACTGATTCATGGCCCATAACAAATAGTTGAAAGCTTCATAATGTTGATCTTGCTCTCAACATCACAGTCAATCCAAAAATCCTTGTATTGAAGAACACTAGCCTGTCCTATTTTTACAACTCATACTCAGGTCTGCAACTCTGATCTCTCAACTGCTTAGGTATGTCTCAGAGACAGGGCACCATACTCTCTTAGTTTTCCTCCTACCTTACTGCTTTTTCCTCAGGCTTCTTTGCCAATTCTTCCTCTCCCCTCTGACAACATTCCATTCAGTCCTTAGACCAATTCTTTTCTCTATCCCCACTCACTTTCTCAGTTACTTCATTCAATCCCAATTATGTGCTGATAACTATCAAACATATAACTCCAATCTAGTCCTCTTTCCTGAGCTCCAGATTCACACGCCATATTCATTTTGCCTACCTAAAGTATATGCTTAGATGTCTAATAGATACATCAAACTTGGTGCTACAAAACTACTGAACATCTGATCTCCTCCTCTCTTCCACCCCTGGAAATATGCTCTACTTGAAGCCTTTTCCATCTCTGTTGATAACAATCCAACTTCCAAGTTGTTTAGGTCAAAAGCTTTGGAGGCATCCTTGACCTCTATTTTTCTTATATTCTAACATCCAAACTGTCAATTAGTTCTATCAGTGTTACCTTTAAAATATATCCAGAATTCAACCACTCCTCATCACTTCCACTGCCACTCCCCTGGGATGAGCCAACAGGGAATCCTCTAACTAGAGTTGCCAGTCAGAGGAATCCTGTATCCTCCAGGAACAGGACTGTCAGGAACAGACTTAAGTCAGCAATCCTGCATCATTCTTTTATTGTCTGGAAGCAGCTGGTCTAAAAGGTGGCTTCAAGGTGAATGGAGTGACAAATTTTAGAATATAGCATCCGAGACAGTCAATTATGATCCTGGCAGCCAGAGATTCGAGAAGTACATTTTTATGGCCATTATACCATTTTTGTTGTTTGGTTTCTTCGTTTGTTCCACCATTACAGACTTATGTCATCTATATTCTTTACTCGGTTTATTGCTTTGATCATACGTTAGCTTCAAGGGCCTATTGACCTGTATGAGAAATGCCTTGTCTAATCCCCAGCCCTGCCAAACCTCACTCCAGAACCAATGAAGCAAGGGGGCGAAGTTGAAAGCAATAAGGCATCACTCTCTTTCTTCTACAGGTGAAAAAGCAGGAGCACAGTATAGTGGGCAGAACGCTGAACTAGATTTTAATCAACTTGCCCCAATTCTTATCTAACTGGCATAAATAAAGTCCAGATAAATAATACAGCCTACTTAAACCCCAGTTTTCTCACCTGTAAAATGACGATAATAATATATTTTTCATAAAATAAGGATAATTGCATTTACTTAAACAAATGGATTGCTGCTGCTAAGTCACTTCAGTCATGCCTGACTCTCTGTGACCCCATAGATGGCAGCCCACCAGGCTCCCCCGTCCCTTGGATTCTCCAGGCAAGAACACTGGAGTGGGTTGCCATTTCCTTCTCCAATGCATGAAAGTGAAAAGTGAAAGTGAAGTCGCTCAGTCATGTCCGACCCTTAGCGACCCCATGGACTGCAGCCTACCAAGCTCCTCCGTCCATGGGATTTTCCAGGCAAGAGTACTGGAGTGGAGTGCCATTGCCTTCTCCGAATGGATTGCTACCAAGATCAAAATACCGACTATATAAACTAAAGCATCTTAGACAAATATAAGAAAAATTCTATTCAAAAATTCTGTATAAATAGAACAAAGGACTCTTGCCCTGATGAAAGGGTTAAAATAATTTTTTTAGGTTCACATCTTAATTCTTAATGTCTCTCCAAAACTGTTTACTATCTTGTATTTTTATTTAAGCATATCTGAAAAAAAATGTTAAAGTCACATACTCATGTTCATCTGTTTCACTCTGGAGAGAATTCCATGTTCCTCTGTGACGCCTACATCAATGTACATATTGCCACACGTTTATCTTAACTAAATTTAAACTGAAGATGTCTGCCTACAATTAAATTTTGCAAAGAATAAATAAATGATCACTACTATTATTTCTGAATTACCACCAAAGTCCATATTAACTGTTCTTAACTGTGGTATACACTTGTGCAAGAAGGTATGTGTATGTGAATTTCAGTTCGTCTAGGAGAGAAGAGCATCTGCTATTTATACAGAAGAAAATCAGCCAGAACACTGACTTCAGACATCAGCCAAACAGTTCTTAACTTTTATGGGTTTTAATTATTTAAGAAAAATGACAACTGTTCATATTTGGTGCCTTATTTTAAAACACATACTTATGTAATCAAATATGAGAGTTGAGACTTTTTGAACCTTGATAAGGCACTGAGTGAACTCTCAGGATTTTATATATGGAAAACACAATCCTAAATGACTAGAAAATGGTCATACAATTCTCTCTCCAGTTAGGTTTATCTTGTAACTTGGTAGAATTAAATCAACCATTAAAAGTATGGGAAGCATATTTTCTAAAAAATCAAAATATACTTTATTTGTTAATTATTTATTTGTAATTTGCCATGTTCCAAAAAGTAATATGTGATGAACCTAAGAGACTAGGTCACTCTGTGCCCTTAAATTCATATGTTTGGCATTTGTACCAGATAACATTACAGCCTATGTCTAAATTATTTTGAAAAGAGAGGTGAAATAATTTATTTTCTTAAAGAATTTATGTTACAAAATAACTCATCTCAAATAAATTGTAATTTTCACTATTTACAGAAAGAATTCCTTTACATATAACTATTCAGAAATGGGTAAGATGCAGAATTAGAACTCTACTTTTGTAAATCACATCTAAAAATCAGAAATAGGAAAAGTGAAGCCACCCTAGGTATTATGATTAGACAGAAACTCAATAGAGAGAACTATGCACCTATGCAACTATCAAGAGGCCTAGAGAAATGAAGGTGAAGGTGTTATTTTCAAAAATTCTAGAAGTGAGGTGATTAAAAGGACGCTGTGGTCGTAACCTGAGCTGTCTGCAGCACCAAAATGAGGTGCTCCAAAGTCAAAGAAGATCATCACTCTTTATCTTGGTCAACTACTCGCCGCTCTCAGTTAAGCCGAGTACAAACCAGAACAGAAAGGAACTGCAAGGTGGTGCCATGTGCACTTTTAGCCATGACACTTAATAAATCAAATGGTAATGCTAATAGAATCCTTTCGAGTGGAGGAAATTACGCATTTTCTAGAATGATGGCTCCACTTTCCACATATGCTTTTGAAAGTTCTACATCCTGTGGAAAATCGTACAACCTGATGTGACCTTGGCAGTAAACAGCTTGCATTGCCTTGAGGGGAAAATCCCGAGTCTTAATCAGATCAGAGCCTGATGATCTTGTCATATCATCAGGATCACTTGGATTCAATTTATTTGCCTCCTGTCAACTTGTGCTCAGGGATTTACAAAGTTAGCTTTTGTCAGCTTCACTCCAGGATCCTTTCTCAATCTGCTTTCCCCACATCTCATGATCCCTTCAATATTTCTATACCTGAACCTTTTTGCCCTACTACAAGCTTGACTTTGCTATCTGTTTCAATGTGCACAGGGATTAAAAAAAATGCTGATGGCTCAATATTTTGTGTATGCTGTGCAAATTTATGTGTGACAAATCCATCAGGGACTGCAGGCAGGGGATGTGATAAAAATTCTCATTCCTTGAATGTACTAAAGCGGAAAAAGTACCAGAATGTGGCAAATAAGAGAAGCCACAATAGTTAATTATCATGACACACAGCTCATCTGTAATTAATCCTTTTCTTCAGCAGGATTCTGCAACTGTAGCATTAAAAAAAAAAAACAGGTCAGATGATGCTTTAATTAAGGCTGTACAGTGTTGCTGCTTCTACAGCAACAAGAACTGTTTTTTGTCTATAGGTGTGTGTGAAGCACCACAAATATTTTCTTAACATCTTTACAGATTGCTGTTTAAGCATCTTTGCTAGCATTATGTCTAGAGACAGACTGATTACAATTCAAAGGAGTTTTTCTCTTCTCCTCACAACCGGCTTAGGAGCCACTAAAACAATCTAAATGTCACGCCAGTGGGAGGAGACACTCTCACCACGGAGCTAGAAATGAAACATGAGGTGCCACTGCAATTGGGAATGGCACTGTCTTGAAATTTACAACCCTCTTAACCAGCTACCCAGGCTCAGATCAAGGGCCTGTGGTGTATGCTCACTTGACAAGATGTGGCTGGTTGTGAATCCACCACTGTCACCCTCAAATATTGATCCCCTGCTGTGATATTCAGTGGCACAATGTATAGTGTAAGAAGATGACACAAAAGAAAAATTTTATGGTCACCCTATTGTGTCTGCAATTCTTTTACAAGTCATTACATTGAATAAGGCTGGCAGTATGCCCTAGCTAGATCCCATAACAACAACGTTAAAAAAAAGGCTTGTCCTCTGTTTACAAAGATACTGCTATTGCCAGAGAACAGAGTAGAACTGTGACAGAAACTACTGCTCACCCTTATCTGTGTTCTTTTCTTTGGAGAATAGTTGGTCACATGTCCCAGATCCATTGCAATTAGTCATGTGATTTGTTCTCACAATAACACCTGAGAAGAAGCAACATGTCACCTCTGTGTTAAACCAGTTTAGAATGGTTGTACCTTCTCCACGTTCTTTCTTCTATGTTAGCTGATTTCAAAGAATCCAACAGAACCCTTCAAGGCCCTAGAATACACAGGAACTTTATGTGGAAGGCCCGCATTCACCCCATTAACTTGCATTGAACTATGATTTGAGCAAGTAGAGCCACTACTGTGGTGAGCCACTAAGCTTTGGGAGTTTTTGCAATAGCACTGCACCTATGCCAACTGATACCTGTGCTGTATTATTACATGCAGTCAGCCTCCTAAATCTGTGGGTTCCACGTCCACCAATTCAATTAACCACAGACTTAAAAATATTACCCACAAAATTCCAGAAAAGACCAAAAAAGCAAAACTTGAATTTGCCACAAGCAAATTATGACACTGGAGAAGACTGTCCCTTGAACAGCAAGGAGATCAAACCAATCAATCCCAAAGGATATCAATCTTGAATATTCATTGGAAGGACTGATGCTGAAGCTGAAGCTCCAATACTCTGGCCACCTGATGTGAAGAGCTGACTCATTGGAAAAGACCCTGATGCTCGGAAAGATTGAGGGCAGGAAGAGAAGGGGGCAACAGAGGATGAGATGGTTGGATGGCTCAATGGATATGAGTTTGAGCAAACTCCGGGAGATAGCGAAGCACAGGGAAGCCTGGTATGCTACAGCCCATGGGGTCACAAAGAGTTGGACATGACTGAGCAACTGAACAACAACAAGCAACTATTTACATAGCATTTGCATTGTATTAGTTATTATAAGTAATTTAGAGATGATCTGAAGTTTATAGGAGGATGTTCACAGGTTGTATGCAAATACTATGTCATTTTATGTGAGGGACTTGAGTATCCTGGAACCAACCTCCCACAGGTACCAAGTGAAGACTATTTGTAATATCTCCCCAGTTTCTCTTGTGATCTGTAATATGTATTTGTGGGACGCCTGAATAAGTACCTGGATCTGATGAGACTTTTGTAACATAGTTTGTGTGAATAGCATTTTTCTCTACACTGTAACAAAATAAATGCACTGGTCTTAAAAACCTTAGTTTTCCCTTGACCAAAGTAATCACTTTGAACAATCTACCCAAGAAGTGACCAAGACCTGTCATTAGGCAGTCTACTTCTAAATTCTAGGAAAAATACCTAGCTCAGCACTGTAGACTTTAATACATTTACAGGTAAAATATGCTGCTCTATGCAGGTTACAGAGTAACCAGAGAAAGTCTACCCTTGTTTGGAGGGAAGACTCTGGAGATAGCCATTATAGGTCTGTCACCCTGCATGCATACAGAGAGTGAATGGTCATCCTTCCATTATAAATTGCATAAATTTTATTTTTTTATTTTTATTTTTTTAAATTGCATAAATTTTAAAAGGCATATTTACTTCCTCCCAGCTTACTTGATGGAACGATGTATCTACAAACTATACAGCGTTTGATAGGCAAGAGGGGAGGGATTTTGCTTAGTGTAGCTTATAAGCAAAGGATGTGACTACTGCTTGCCCCAAGAATATTACACTGTTCTCCTTAGCAGAGATCCCTGAGGTTCTGATGAATGATTCTCTGAGATCATATTTCTGAAGCTCTCAAACAGGTCTGGCTGCTTCTGTACACATAAATACACAGTAAAAAACAGCCTTCTAGAGAGACAGGGGTGGGGGTGAGGCATTGGAGGGATGGAAAGAATGAGGAATAGATATTAAAGCCTTGATCCTTTGCATTTCATCTCCCCAAAATACTAAATTAAGCCAAGGTAACTCTTGACAGATTATTTTCACTTTTGCAGTCTTTTACTGTGCATAGTGATAATCACATCAATGCCACTACTTTCCTTCAAAAGCAATTGGCACTCTGGGACATAAAAATTTAAGCAGCCTCTCAATTCTTTGTCTTAGATCTCATAATATGAGGGAGGCTGCACGGGTTTTGGAAATAATCAGAGGAGCAAAGAGCCAGAAGTAGTCCTTCTCTTCTATACCCACTCCCAGCACTAGACTCCAGCGGAAGCTGGCACAGGCAAGTGGCAACTGCCTTCACCACTGTAAGTAAATGAAGTTATGTTTCTTAAAAGATGTACTAACTCTATTTAGAAATCGGAACCACTTTACCATTCGCCTCCCTGAGATTTATGTGGTCTGCTTAGTCATGCACAGAACAGCAAGGGCCCTGTGATATTACCTCTTAGCCTTAGAGTCCTGTCTTAATGGACTCTGAAAGAGTGATACAAGTAGGATGTAAAAACCAGAAGGGAAAGCCCTGTTATTAGTGTTAAACTATTTCAGACCCTGGAAATTGACTTTATTGTATTTGACTTTTACAAAAGTATGTAAGGTCACCAATGTCTTGGCAAAGTCCACATTTCTACTATGCTGTGCCATATGGGAAATGTGCCCACAGTGCCCATGCTGTCTGCTGTTGGTAAACAACAGCTACATTACAGCACTTTCTATAGTGTGTGGACTGGCCCGTGGTACCCTCGTGCTAGGACAGTGTGATGCTGGTAGCTGCTGAAATGAAGATATGGGAGCTGTTAGGAATATTTTCTCAGTTGTCATCATGACAGACACCAGCAGAACAGAACTGACCCCAGTGAGACATACACAGTTCTTCCCAATTCCTCCTATTTCCCTCCACCTAGCACCTTTAGCAGTACAGAAAAGAAAGAGGGAGGAGGTGGAGGGAAGAAGGGAGGGAGGAAGTGAGCATTTAAGTGGTTCCACCAGTTACACAGCCCTTATTATTTTCCTCCTCTCCTCCTTTTCATTATTAACAATAATAACACAAATTCCTATACTCAGAATTAGTTATGCAAATATCCTGTGCTTTCTTTGTTTAAAAATTCTTAGCAGCTGCTACTAGGATATCAGAATATAAGTAGCATCAGGTGTGTATTATTATACCCAGCTGAACAGCTGCAGCACTTACATTTCATTCCATATATTACACTTCACCCTTACCTCCCCACAATAATGATGTTCTTTGTAAAGTTTTCATGAGGGTTCTCTCCAGGAGGCCTTGCCAACAGTAACAAAGAATGCATGGATAACTGAAAAACCACAGATAACTCAAACATTTGATTCTAGGCAATGGTTTCTCAAATTGTGTTTCATCAAGGAGTGGACCTAGAGACCAGATTATCTTTTTTTCTGCCTTGTCCATTGCCTAGTGGAAGGGTTTGGAGCTGTAAAGTAAGTAAAGTGGTAGAGAAAGAAGAAATCAGAAATCCAAATTCATTAGTATACATTTTAGATAATTACTTCCTAGATAATAAAATCACCAATGTCATCCACCAATCAACAAACATTTTCATTGTAGAATATACCACAGAAAAAAATATTATATGGACCCTACACACTTAGAGCTGAATATCTTGTGGGAAAGATGTTATTAATATGGAAGAAATCATTTCAGAACATGTAACTGTAATGGCAGTCAGAGGTCACAAAGAGATGGATATGCACCAGCACAGAAATAAGAGATAGTTATAGACCAGCACAGAAAATCTAAGTTAGGCCTTTGAAGGATAATTTTTGTGTTTGTGTGTAGAAAATAGTGACATAAGACTTCCTGCAATCTTGCTGTATGTCATATTATTAATATTAAACAATGGATCATAAGGCTGGAGCCCAGAATTTAAAGTCTCCACAGTAGACATAAGAAAATACTGAATATTTCCTCATGTCAGAAACATGTGCTATTTAGGTTCATCTTGTAACTATGTCTTGGCTTTATGTGGGAAAAGAAGTGAATTTTCTGGAAGGATGGTAAAAAGAGGATTATATTATGTTTTCTAAAGTGATGAGGGCTTCCCTGGTGTCCAGTGGTTAAGAATCCACCTTGCAATGCAAGGGACACCAGTTCCATCTCTAGTCCAGGAAGACCCCACATGCCAGAACAGCTAAGTCTAACACAACTACTGAGCCTGTGCTCTAGAGCCCATGCTCTACAACAAGAGAAGCCACTGCAACAAGAAGCCTGCCCACCACAAGGGAAGAGCAATCCACGCTCTCCCAACTAGAGAAAGCCTGTGCAGCAATGAAGACCCAGTGCAGTAAAAAATAAATAAATAAATATTTTAAAAAATAAAGTGATAAGGACAAAAGGAAAGGGCTAAGCCATTGTGTCTGCTCGATATGCCAAGTAGGTAGAGAAGGACCATTTGTTGAATAGCTAGTAAAGGACAGGCAACAGGCTGAGCACTTTTCTTGAGATGCCTCAATTTTTCCCTCATAACAACCATCTGAGGCAGTTATACAGATAGGATGTATCTAGGCCAGAACACCAGGTTTCCCAAGTGACTCTAGTGGTAATGAACCTGCCTGCCAATGCAGGAGACATAAGAGAAGCAGGTTTGATCCCTGGGTTGGGAAGATCCCCTGCAGGAGGGCAGAGCAACCCATTCCAGTATTCTTGCCTGAAGAACCTCATGGATAGACGAGCCTGGTGGGCTATGGTCCATAGGGTCACAGAGTTGGAAATGACTGAAGCAACTGAGCACGCATGTACCGGTCAGAACACCAGTCTGCCGAGGCTAAATCCCTTCTAGAACCCCAGGCTGTCTTTTCTGGCCTGGATGTTGGTCCATCAACATTTGAACTACCTGAAAGAACTAAATGTCCAAGTACACTAACTGAAAGTGCAGTTTAGTACAGCTTGCATTTGACCCAGCTGCAGACACTTGGAAATGCCAATAATGTAAGTGAACAATTTGCCTAAAACCATATAATAGTATTATTCCCATTAATTCCATTAAGCTATGGAATGTAAGATTCACACAAACACACACACACACTCATATACTCCATACCACAGACACCAACACTGCCACCACCACCACCACACCACACAAGCACATATAATCCTTTGAATCTCACTCTTCTCCCTAAAACAGTTCAGCTCCAGGAACATCAGCAAAGGCAAAGCTGGCTATTTGACAATTGAGGTGGTTTAGCCTGAGTCACTTTAAAAGATCTGAAGCTTTAAAGATTTACTACTTAATTATCTTCTTAATTCTGTAGATGTATTGCCTACAAAGAAATGGTCGGGTTTTCTGTGGCTGTTTTTACAAACACAAAAATGATAAAATACAGGTAAACGGCACGAAGATTGAAAGAACGTGGGACACTGGATCCTTGCACGCCTTCTCCTCTACTCCCACACTGGTTGCTCTGTCCTCTCCTGGGCACAGTTCCCATGGAAACATGAATTACCCTAGACCTCTGGCTAGGCCTGGTACAAGACAATTATAGAAGGGTTTGAAGGCCTTTGACAGGAGGGCCATCAACCCACAAACATGTATGTGCTAATTAAACCTGAGACAGAGCATACCTGTATAAAGAATCTGCTTGCAATTCAGGAAACCCAGATTTGATCCCTGGGTCAGGAAGATCCACTGGAGAAGGAAATGGTTACCCACTCCAGTATCCTTGCCTGGAGAATTCCATGGAAAAAGAAGCCTGATGAGCTATAGTCCATGTGGTTGCAAAGAGCTGGACATGACTGAGAGACTAACACACACATATATACTCACACACACACATTCTGTGGGAAACTCCCTTTGCCCCTCTCCTGAGGGCAGCTGCATACTCGCTCTCTCTTCCACCTTCAGAGACTCATTTCCTGAGATGCTTCTGTCATCTGTTGAGACTTAAGAGGGTCCCTGAGATTTAAGGGCAGTTAGAGGCAAAAAAGAAAGAACTTGTTCACCCTTGCTGGGCACAAGCTATGAGAATTCTATATCCCTGTGCTGGGAACACCAGCCCTTGGCCTGGATTTCTGTGTCTCTTCTCCCTGACTGGAATCTCTAAGTTTCTGATCACTGTGGAAAGTGGAAGTATTTCCACCTTCTTGTGGCCATCCATAAAGCCTTAGGAGGAATTCTAAATCATTACCTCTTGAAAATTCTAACACTAACATAGGAGGGGGGAAATTAACATTTAAAGTATTCTCACAAGATCAGAATTTTCCTTTTGGTGTTTCCAAATCTCTGTTGGTTCTGATTAATCATAAACTGAACAAAGATTGTTTAGAATTTTCTACCCCTGAGTGATGAGTTTTTCATTCTGCCCTCCTACATATTCCATGTGTGTGTGTAGGGCAGGAAGGTAGAAAGTAGGAGTAGTGATGTGGATGCTGAGGGAAAATGAAATGACCTAATGAATTATTCTTTGTTAGTAATTCCTAAGGTCTCTGCCAGGTGATATCCATTTTCACATAAATTTTCTAAATGTGATGCTTTATCCAAAATAAACGATGCCAAAGACTGTACTATAGTAGATCAGCAGGGGAAAAATTGTGGATTTCAAATCCTACCTTACAGACAGCAACATATTACCTACCCATAAGCCAACTCTGGGTTTATACACACAGAAAGCAAAGGAGGGAAAAAACTTCATTAATCTCTATGTTGAAAGCTTGTTTAAAAAAAATTATTGAGTAGTTAAATGACTCATTCCACGGAATGCTAAGTGAGAGAAAATCAACCTACTTTTTAGTGGTCTTTGCTTCTGAGTTACATCATAGGCTGTAAGTTTCAAGCCCTCCAGCCTCTATCTGAGGCTACACCTGGCATTTGCTCATCTCTTGGGTAACACGATCCAATTCGGACTGTGGTTATTTACAACTGGCTCTTTGTGACTAGTTAAAAAAGACGTGATGAACCTAGATCACTAAAATGGGCAATCAACAGGCCCCAGGAATAAAGCAACACAGCTTCTTTGTCAGTTTGAATGCCCACATTGAAAGAGGGTGATTTCACCTGGTGAACACCCCCGAAAAAGATAGCATCTCCACCTCCCCACTCATGCTCAAGTTCCTGTAGACGGGATTAGACTGGAATGTGCCACCACAGAAAATTATGACCACAGAGAATTTATAGATTTAAATAGGCAAAATGTTGTGAGAGGCAAGTAAACTGATACTATGTGATGACAAGCACTGCCCTCCTAGACCTGACACTCCGGTTGGGGAAACATGACTCACCCACATGAAACAACTGGAGAACAATGAAGAAAATCTAAAAAGGAGTACTGGATTGTGTGAACTTATACTACAAAATGTATGGACAGTTTTGATTGGTAGATAAGATGCGAGGTAGTTCTAACCTTAAAATAGATCCTCTGAAAAGCTGTAGAAGGCCAGCTTGTGCTGGACCAAGTGAGGCCAATAGATGGCGATTCTGTTTTCATTCATGCCACTCATTCAACAAATGAACAAGAAACCACTAAATGCCCAGTAGTCTGCAAGTGCTGAGTATACACCACAGAGCAAAACATAGCAGCCCTGGGGAAACAATGAGGGAAGTGAGAGAAATTTAGGTGTAGGAAGTAAAGAAATGATATCTGGAAAATACCCTTTCCTACATCAGAAGAAGTCTATATGTTCATTCAATAGAAAGAAGGTTGTTATTGAAAGGAACATTTGCTCTAGTTGTAAATAAGCAATAAAATAACCTCAAACCAAGGTGCAATTGTCTTCCATACCACCTTACTTTTGTTTTTATTCTACCATTAGTAGAACACATCTTTATTTCTAAACACCATTTACTAAACAAATAATCACATAGCACTTGAATTTAAATCTTTGATCTAAATTTCACACATTTCTGAGATTAAGATGTTTTCAAGAGGAGAAGAACTTGAAGTGGCATAAAATATAAAGCATTTCCTTTACAGTTATATGGTGTAATGGAGAGTTCAAGAACTGGAGTCAAGAGACTAGCCTCAAGTTCCACTGGTTCTACTTATTGGCTGTGATATTAGGCATATTACTACTTTTGAACTTTAGTTTGGTCACTTGTAAAAATATCTAAACTATAGGGTTATTATGAGACCCAAAAAAGATGCTGTAGATCTATGTGCCATGAACTGTGAGCCATTATGCCAATAGTAACTATTTTATTATTATTATCATCTTTGTAATAAATAAGTTGTATATTATGTTATGTCCTGTTTTGGGTTTTAAAGGGGTTTTCTGTTTGTGTTTTGTTTTTAGATCTCTTTCATTGCCCAGCACAATGCTTGACACAGAGTAAATAATGTATGTTTCTTGAGTAAAAAAAAAGAATAAAAAGATAAAGTTTCTGACCAAGCTGATAGGATTTGTGCTTCGAAGTATTTTTCTAGGAGTGGTGAAGAATCTTCTTGACAGCTGGTTGAGTGAGGTTCACCACATATGGCCTGGAATAGTTTATGCTTCCTTTTCCTTTGCAGCAAGCCAAACTGGCCCTTCCTGGTATCAAATCCACGTCCTTGGCATCTCAGACTGTTCCTTATTCTGACCGAAGAAAATGGATCAACCTAGATGACAGTGTGTACAGAGCCTGGTCCCACAGACGAGGATGTGGGGAGGCTTAAAAGGCCCATTTTTGAAATGAGAGAAAGGCATGATTTGTGTCCCTTTAAAAAAAAACTATAATGAGCTCACAATTTCAGCTTTCACCCATCCAAACATTGAGTTGGGGAACCACAGAACAGTGCTTCTTTCTAGAATCCCTTGAAACTAGACTTGTACACATATTGTACCCCTCATCTTCAGAGATTTTCACCTCTGTGTATTGTGTGTAGGCACCCAGGCAAATCGTCAACAAGACTCAATGAAGCCATAACCACCCAGCCCATACATGTTGCAGCTCCTTCAACTTGTTTCCCATCCTGCCCAACCCCTGCACAAATCAGCTCTAAATGCCCAAGCTTTTCGTCACCTGGTACACAGAAATGCAGTCTAACACTGTATTTATTAGCAACCCCCTTCCCTTATGTTTAATTTATTGTTACATTTTTTAAATGTACAAACAGTTATACCAGTTTTATACACAAAACCACAGGTACCGTTTTGTATCTGTCAAAATTCCAGCAGCCTGTGGAGACAGTTGAATAGATGTCCTATGCTGCCATCTAGTGCTTTTCTTAAGACCAGACTTGTTCATTTTTCTAGCAGTGAGACAAAGGCAGCTCAAGATGCCCAAATTCTGGAACAGCTACTGATATGCAGTATTAAACAGATGCATTTATGACACTTGGGCCGTATTCCCTGGAACCAAGCAACTTAACTTGTTTTCACACAACAGCAGCTTACATCCCTGCTCTTGACTGGCAAAGCTCTGATGCCTTGCCTATTACTACACAGATCACAGCTTTGCCTATCTTTAGCCATTTTCTTTTCAGTGGCCAAAGTGATGCTTCCGAATTTTCTCTTGGTCCTCAGCTCACACAATTTGTATAACTAGTTAGATTCTAGATCTGCTTTTGAATTCCTCCCTTTATCTTTTCCTGGATCTCAAAAACATTTTCTCTTCTCAGTCAACCAACACATCTCTCTACTGCACACATGCTATGCTAAAAGCACTGCATTAGGCGCTGGTTAGTGGGTGGATAAATAAGAAGAACATACCCTTTCCATCTGTGTCTCTGATTACTTCCTGCCTCTGGTTTCTAAGAGGCTTTATCATCCTTCTCTCTCTAGATTCTCTAACGCTCCTTCTTCTTGTCTTAAAGGACAAGCCTCTCTTCTAGTTAAAATAAATAGAGACTTGATCCCTCTGTACTTTCCTGATACCAGCTAATTCTTACTTTCTATGCTTGTATCTTTTATATTTTATCTCAAGGAAATGAATGATTCATTGACTCAGTATCCTATTGTTCAAACACATGGAATCAACTATCTGACAAATTAGGGCGCCCCCTTCCTACAAGAGGAAGTGGTATCTATTAGGGCTGCAGATCCCAAAAGTGATTCCTGAATGGAGAAGTCGTCACAATAGATGACCTCTAAGTTCCTGCCACCTTTGATTCTGTCCTTTTAAGCTTAGTTCTAGTCCAATCTCCACTTCTTCTCTAGCCACTCCCTACTTACCCTGTCTGTAAACTCATTACTTTCCAAAAAGGAAGTTAGCTTGTCTAGGTCAAATAGTTCAATTCTCCTTCCCCTTCCTGAATTCATTGATTCATCATGGCATCTTGACTGCACCCCTTTCTTGAAGCATTCTCCTCTCTTCTCTACTTTGCTCGTCCTGTTTTTCAAATAACTCAGTGTCCTCCATTTTTCACTGATTTCTGGTCTTTCTTTCAGGGGACTTTTTCTAACTTGGATTTTGTTCATAGGTATGATTGTGAATTTACAAATATATTTACTCACTCCCTCTGTACCCTTATACAATGCTTCATGATGATGTCAATGGTGGTGGTGACAGTGATAACTTTGCTCATATGACTTCAGCTCACATGACAATGATGCTTTGCTCACATGACTTCAGCTATCACTTTTACAAAGATAGTTTCCATATCCTCCATTTCCACTGTGATTTTTCAACCTCTTTCAAACCCATATCACCGTTTATCTCTGCAGTAGAATAGTTCTCCATGGCTGTCCCATTGACACCCAAATCTCACCCCCTAAACAGACATGTCTCCCAATTCTTTCCATTATTATCTATGGCAACAATATTCCCAATCTTCAACTCAGTTCAGTACATTAGGTGTCTTTTGGATTTACCCTTCTTTTACTCTCCAATATTTAACTTTCTCTAAGATTTGGAAATTTTTCCTTCTTCATTTCTTTCAAATACACATCTTCATTTCCACTTCTGCAGCCACTGCATAATGAGTTTAAATCCTCAATGCCTTATACCTGGGTTGTAGGGTAACCTCAGGACAGTTCTTTTGGCTTCTAATTCCACTTCTGTACTAGTCTATCTCACCAAAAAAAAAAAAAAAAAAAAAAAAAACTTGAGTGGTCTTTTAACTACTATGTCATGCAATCACCTGTTACAATGCCACAATAGCTGTGTATTTTCCCTCAATGCTAAGTTTCTTAGCATCACACACTCAAGCCCAGCCCTTTCCCAACCCTATCCCACTTTCTTCAAACACACACTTCCTGACACATGTCCCAAGTTCCAGTCAAACTGATCTTTTCAGCCTTCCCAATACAGGAATATTTTGTGAAGAATAGTCTCCCCTTGGAAAGCTTCATTCACTCCTCCCCAAAACTAGGTCTTATTAACCTCTCAAAATACATGTGTCCCTAACTGCGGTCTATGATGGATCATACCTGTCCCTGATCTAAACTCTACTATGAGATCCTTCCTCAGTGGTCTCACTTTTAGGGAGCCATGGTGGTGGTTTAGTTGCTAAGTTGTGTCCAACTCTTGCGATCCCATGGACTGTAGTCCACCAGGCTCCTCCGTCCATGGGATTCTCCAGGCAAGAATACTAGAGTGGGTTGCCATTTCCTTCTCCTCGGGATCTTCCCAACCCAGGGATTGAACCTGGGTCTCCTGCATTGGAGATAGATTTTTTACCTACTGAGATATGAGGGAAGCCCCTTTAGGGAACCATAGATGCTCATAAAAAGCTTGCCGACAGACGTTGGCCTCATCATCCTCATAGCTGCTCTCTGACATAGATGTATGACCTTATGGCAGGAGAGCCTCATGATGTCTGATCTGTGAGATTTGTGGCTGAGACTGAATGTTCATATCATTTTCTAACTAAGGAATTTTCGGGAATAGGCCTCCTCCATTCCAGAGTAGTAGTGATAACAAAGTAAGATACACTAGGTAAGTAGTGAAGACAAAGAGGACAATCCAAGAACTTTTGACATTGTGATCTGATGTGTTCACTCTGACATACCTGTTATGACATCAAATGGCACTTTGAATGTACAAAATCACTGTCTTTGTTGTGTCATTACTAATTAACCTGTGAAACCAACATCCCCAACATCCCCAGTTCTTACTGCACCTTTACTCTCACCATGTGTACTTTAAAACACTGAAAGTCAAAAGTTAAAATATTATGTCAAAGCCATTTTTCCATGTTCAAAAGCTCCTGGTGTCAAAATGGCTGTGCTAAAGCAGCTGGGTCTCAATGTCACGACACAACTGGCAACTTTGATGCGAGCTGGTGATCACGACAGAGTGACAACAGAGCTCTAAGGCACAGGCTTGAGCATATTCATGGGTCTCAAACTGCAAGAGCAGACCCGCAAGATGAATTGGGGCCAGGAGGTGTGGTTCACAATGAGAAAGTCAGGAGGAGCTGATGTGCAAGTCACTGGCCTCTCCAGCAGGGAGTGTTTGTCATGTGCATAAAATGGACAGCTAACTGTGCGACAAGCAAGAGCTTAAGTTGCCTAGTGCTCTTGTATCCATCACTGGCAAATCTGAGAATGGGTGTTCATGACTTCCTCTTTTCTTGCTGACCTATTAATAGAAGTGAAGGTGCAATGGGACAGAGCATAGCTTAGAGGGTCTCAACAGGATGATCTTCAGTTTTGTCAGGAGTGTGGTTATATTTTTTCAAAGGAAAGTGCTTTGCAGACAGCTAGTTATTTTTCACCTTGTAGCATTTCATAATTTCTGAATATAGTGCTGTGTTCTGCTCCCCATAATTGGTGTTAGCTGTTCATATATGAATGATTTCACCATGGCAATTCTCAAAAGGTTGCTGTAGTTTGAAGAGATAGCTCTCCTGTCTCTGTGACAGAAAAAAAACAAAAAAAAATTGCTTATGTGGGTAGGGAGGGAACCTTGTGTATCAAAAGTATCATTTTCTTGTTCATTTATCTGTTTACCTGTTTATTGCCTACCTCTCTGCACCCCACAACTCACCAGAAGGTAAGCTCCATGAGAGCCGGAATGTTGCCTATATTCACTGATGTTGTCCCCTGCTTTGCACAGTGATTGGCATATAGTAGATACTCAGTACATATTTATTAAAGAAATAATTACTTTTTCAATAGGAAAATAAGGTCCCCAAAAGGAGTGGTTTGGTCCATTCCAAAACAGATTTGTGATTAGTTATGTTTTTCTCTGGGCCTTTTACTGCTCAGAATCCCTGCCAGGAAAGAAATGCTAAAACTCCCATCTTTTAAATATGTAGATCCCTGACATTTGGTTGCTTCATGAATTTTGCATTGCATAATGACAAGTGTTTAATTTTATAAACTGCTCCTGTAATAGATCATTTTCAAGGAGAGGCATAATCTGGAAATGCAGTGTAAAGTGCTGTTGCCGAATTAGACAAATGTCTTCCCCAAGACAGCGATCCTTTCCGTAGTAAATGTTTTCAAGCACTGACGGATTGGAAGCCATGGAAATAGTCTCAACACCCAGCTGGCAGACTGAGTAAGAAATGAGATGGTCCATGGATCCTTCTTTCCTCCAGGCTGGTGTGTACCAACCCTCAGAATATCTCTGGAGCAATGGAAACACAAACAACTGACTTGTTTTTGGAGGCCCAAATGGCCTCATTAGGACTAATTTCTAACTGATTTTCTGTTACCACAAAAATAGAAGGGAGAGAGGTAGGGAAAAGAAATAATTACTTTTGGGTTCTAAAAGAGAAAGTTCAGTGCTTTAGGGTCTACCTTAAATGTCTATGCGATACCCCCAGGCCTCTAGATCAGTTCATGTTGGTTTGAGGTTATAACTGGAAGAGAAGCCACACCAATGTGTCAGGTTGTGGATAATCCATGCTTCGAGCACCACTCTTCTGTCACTGATCTCTGCTTCCTGCTTTCCTTGTCAAAAAAAAACATGCTCAATTGTGTTCTCTTTTTAACAGAAATCTGATTAAGAAAATTGAGATTAACCTTCAAAAGTGAGTTAGTGTCAAACTGGGGCTCTGTAACAACCTAGAGGGGTGGGATGGGAAGGGAGGTTCAAGAGGGAGGGGACATATGTATACCTATGGCAGATTCATGTTTCTGGCAGAAACCAACACAATTATGTAAAGCAATTATCCTTCAATTAAAAAATAAACAATTGTTTTAAAAAAAAGTGAGTGGTACAAAAGCTATATGGCCAAAAGAAATGGGACTGGCTTCATAAATTACACACAAAGATTATTTATTACACAAATTTCAACCAAGATATCCTTATTACGAAGCCACTGTATCAATTCAGTAGGAACACTGAAAAAAAATTTGATGTGTCAAAGGTGAAGAATACAAATTCATATGAAACACAAGCCCAATATATTTGGCATGGTTTGTAAAGAAGAGAAGTATGAGCAGTGTTAGTCACTCAGTTGTATCCGACTCTTTGAGACCCCATGGACTGTAGCCTGCCAGTCTCCTCTGTCCGTGGAATTCTCCAGGCAAGAAAACTGGAGTGAGTTGCCATTTCCTTCTCCAGGGGAATCTTCCCAACCCAGGGATCGAACCCAGGTCTCCTGCATTGCAGTCAGGTTCTTTACCATCCGACCTACCAGGGAAGCCCCTGTAAAGAGGGCTGCTCCAAAAGAGACTTAGTCAGTTACCCAGTCAATCCTCAAGGTGGTCTGTCAGTCAGCAAGGCAGCCTCATGTAGCAGAGAGAATACTGAACAAGAATCAGGAACCCTGAGTCTAGAAAATGTTTGTGAAACGACTATTACATCACAGGCATTAGATAAACTTTATACAGTTTAAGAAATCTGCCCAAGGTTTACACAGCTGGGACTCAAACCCCACATGTAAGATCCTGGTGCCACACTCTTAACCATTATACCATACTGCCTCCTAGTATCTCTGGCAAGTAACATTCAGTTCTCACATCTAAGTCTGAGTTGAACTACATAAGCTGTAAAGTCTTTTCCAGGTATACAAAACATTATATTGAGCAAGCAATTCTGCTTCTTTGACAGAACATAAATTGTGACTGTGTGTGTGTGTGTGTGTGTGTGTGTGTGTGTGTGTGTGTGTGTGTGTGAATACACACAGCTTTCCAGCTCTGTCCTCCCCCTCTACTGAGGGCCCAACTTGCACAACTCTGGTAAGTGCTCCATAAATGAAACTGACCAGTAATACTTTGGACACACACTTTTTGATGCCTTGCTAATTTTGGCAAGAGCAAACTCATGCCATCCAGGTTTTACTGACCTTCCTTACTTCTAAGCAATCCTTTTCTTGTTTTGTTGATTCCCTGACCCAATACCCATAGCAATTGTTCCTTATGTTATCTGTCCTCTTTCAGTATCCAACGCTATTAACAAACCCTCCCCAACCCTTACTTCTAGAAGATTATCTTTCTTCCAACATTTCTGAGACTGGTGATCCTAAAATCCCTATTCTTCATTTGACAGAATTTCTTTAAGTGTTTACTATTCCCTTTCTCCTTTCTGCCTGTTTCAAGGTAATTATTGTTAGCATTTTTTTTCAAAAACACTTCCTCTGCTGCTCCAACTTATGGAAACTTGTGTTATAGTTTCTCCTTTGTCTTATGTTTTCCATCTCTCAATCTTCTCCTCATTTGTCTAGAGATATACTCAAGGCCTGCACATGAACTGACACTGCTGAAGATCACCTATGTGCCAGATATTGCATTAGACAATTTGCACAAAATGTTTTCCTTAGTCCTCACAGAAACCTCAAAAGGTTGATTTGATTACTGACATGTTATATGACAGAAAATAACGCTAACAAACACTGGGTCGAGGTCATACAGAAAATAAATTGGCAGTGCCAAGACTTAAGCCAAGTTTGACTTTAACTAGGAAGTTCTACTATATCTCACTTATTTCTTAATATAAATAAATAAACTTTCCTGCAACCCTGCTCTTTTAAGCTTTCCTTTTTTCTTTCACTACCAAACTTCAGTTAAACACAGCAAGTGTTTATAAAATACCAGTTATGTGCAAATGATCAAGCTACATGTATTTTTCCCAAGGGAAGACAAAGATGAACAACATAATTTTCTGCCAGAAACTTCCAACCTAATAAAAGTATCAGATATGTAAATAACAATAAAATGAGGCAGAAAGAAGTGCTAAAAACGCTATCAGAATATTCTGAGAACACAGATAAAGAACAATTAATGCTTAGGAAGAATCAGAGTAGAGGACTTCACAAAATGTTAGTTTCTGAGTCTTCCTTGAAGCTTTCAACCCCCTTCGAATTGCCCTACAATTCTCCCTTGGGACCTGTCTTCTCCCATCTCTTCCTTTCTGTTCTCTCAATCCCAACCAACACAACCACAGAAGCCTCAGAGTTGGTCTTCCCAGCTCTAGACTTTCCCACTACAATCCAACCCACGAAAGATCCTTTCTTCTGGTCTGCCCTTCATTAGGCCCAACTGAGATCCATCACTACCTGAAGAAATACCTTCTGTGGCTCTCTGCCACTCGATGAGCAGGAATAAATTACATACAGGGTTGTTATAAGGGTCAAGTGTGATAACACATAGGAGAAGGATGTGAAAAACATACTCTCTAAAGACACACTGCTGTTAATATTATGATATACTTTACACCTGGGCCAGTGTCTGTCCCCTGAATTCACCCCTTGGCTCACCTCACCCTTGTTCCTATAATGCCTTTCTTCCTTGTTTCTAACTCTAAAACTCTATACTATGCATCTTAAGGCCTAAACATAAGAGCTACAGTTTTAAGAAAACATTTTCTGACTTCTCAATGAAAATTTCCTCTGGCTTCTCTGAACATCCAGAGAGCTTTACTTCTAACTTTTCAACACATGTGTGACAGCCAGCCAAGTATCATAGACAGTTGAATACATGTCATAGTTTCCCTGTTTAATTGCAAGGTGAAGACCACTTTATTCATCTTGTAAAGTCTGTGCTAGGAGCACAGTGTTTAATTAAAGTAGGCACTCAAATATCTATTGAACAGAAGAATATAAAATGGGACGTTATGTCACTATGTACTGAAATAAATTTAACGGAAGCAAACGGAGGAATATTTTATATATCCCTTGTTGGGGTTTAGGGTTTAAGGCAGGGCATTAGGATACAGAAGATATGTACTTTTACAAAATATCACTATTGTGGAGACCATTATGGAAAGAATAAAACCCAAACCTGATCCTGCCCCCAGTCCTGCATCTGCCCTTCTGTTTCTTATTTCCAGTACCAGTGATCCACTGGAAAACATAAAGGCAAACATTAGATATGCCATCTTTCTCTCAGAAACTCAGGAACGGGGACCACTGGAAAACATAAAGGCAAACATTAGATATGCCATCTTTCTCTCAGAAACTCAGGAACGGGGACTGTTTTGAAAATCAAAGTGAGTAGCTTAAAGTCTCAGCTAAAAGCACACATTTTCTATTACTCTCCCTCAGTCTTCTCTCTCTCCCTCTGTGCCGTTTATGTCAAGTAACCAGGGGAGCTAGTTTAAGTGACATCTTGTTATAAACAGTTAAGCTGAGCGATGCTGCTGGAAGAAGGATGGGCTCGAGGAGATCTGGGACCATCATCAAAACCAAGGGCCTCCTTTGGTAGTGCAGTCCAGAGAGCTCGGTTTCACTGGACTCTCTAAAAGCAGACAGGAAGCCAAAAGATCTCTAAACTCTGACTCACGGAAGCAGGGGACAGTGCCGACAGCCTCCAGCCAGCCCCAGGTATGCGGACTGCAGATATGCATTCAGCGCTCACTGACCCCCAGCTGCCATCCCTACCACAGGACCGCATGGTGTCTGCACAGCAGGTGAGTCCTCTCCCTGCTGCCTCCTGGAGTTCACGACCGAAGAGAGTAGCTGACCAGGCTAGGCAGAGGGATCCTCAATTCTGCCCAGACTTTCTAGATTGAGCTCAGCTTTTATTTATCATTTTCTCTCAGGAAATCCAAAATGTTTCTCATATGCCTCTATCCACTTACTTCTCTTCCTAGGTAATCTCCAGCAAATCATTCCTATCTATAAAATTTTCCCTTTTTCTTCTTCAGAAACTAGTAAGAGAGTCAGGGACGGTATGCAGTTCTTCTTTTCTTTTTCCCATCCATATTGTTTAAAGTAAAATTAGATGTAGTGCTAAGTTGCTTCAGTCATGCCCAACTCTCCAACCCTGTGGATTGTAGCCTGCCAGGGTCCTCTGTCCATGGGATTCTCTAGGCAAGAATTCTGGAGTGGGTTGCCATGCCCTCCTCCAGGAGGTCTTCCTGACAGATGAATTGAACCCACATCTCTTTATGTTTCTTGCACTGGCAGGCGGGTTATTTACCACTGATGGATAAAACTTCATACAAGGGAACACAGTCAATGTAAGGAAATAAAATGTTTGTCTAGGCTCCTTTTTGTTTACTCCCATTTTCCATACTGGAAAAAAAAAAAAAAAAATCCCAACCAGCTTCTTGCCAGAACCCTAGTACAGGGCAAGAATTAGGACATGAGCAGGGCCCAGACAACTTTCTGGGCCCACGTTTGCAATTTGACAGAATTATTTCTCCAACAGGCCATTAGTATTGCAAAAGGATTAAATGTTTCTGGCATGGGAGGAAAGAGATGGAATATTCCACTGAATCCAAGGTCAGTGGTCCTAAAACTGACAAACCTGCCAACTACTTGAGATGCCTGCCCTCTAAAATGTCCCTAGCTTGCTGTTCCCTGGGTCACATACATGTCTTGGGCCTCTGACACTCCTGGAACTCTGGCAATTGTTTCACTCAAACCATGAGGAAGAGTCTCTGGAAACAATCGTGACCATCCAGCTCTCTCTTCCATCATCCACCCTACCAATGACTCTCCCAACAGAGGGGTTGTTCCAACCTAATGCAGGTATCTTAGTGTCTGGCTCTGCTTCCTTTCTCCCACCTGAGAACTTCCTTCCATATAGAACTCCAAGCCACAAACCACGGAGACCACGCAATTCTAAGCTATCTGTGGTCTCTTCATTTGAGGGGTTTATGGAAATGGAATTCATTCCAAATATCCTGTTATATTCCTTAAGAATTTGAGTATCTAACATGGGGAGGGAGAAAGACTAGAACTCACTCACTTGGGCCACAGCATCTTTCCCTCTTGGACACCTGAGTAGCAAAGCCTGTCACAATGACTGAAGCCCTATGTCACCAGGGAAAAGGTTTATGGATGCCATGTAGCCTGGCAGCACTGACTTAAGATGCTCTGTCTCACTGTATGCGGAATAATCCAGCACTCCTTGGGAGCCACAGAATGCTCTTCCCCATTATATATTTGCTTATTTATATTGCTCCTTATTTTGAAAAGAACATGAGATAAACTCAAAAAGACACACAGTAAATCACGTTAAAACATTAAGAGGCTAGTAAAAAAAAAAAAAGTAGAAAAAATAAAGCCAGGAGAAAGATTAGCACAAATAAATGTAGGCCATAAAGTTTGCACAGTTCCTAGAAGTAGGGTACAAATTGGGCTGTGAACTTGTGAGCCAACCAACAAAGAAAAATATTCTATGATTGGTAGTATCTATCATATAAAAATAACACAGTTGCTATAAAGAAGCCAAACTTCTCTTGGTACTGAGACCAGAGAGAACCGTCTCTCTTGGGTCTTCATAAAGAAAACACTACATAATGTCATGGACTTTGTCATAACTCCTCTGTGACAAACAGAACAAGTTTCATTATGACCTTGTCCCAACTTCCCTCAATCTAGAGACTGACAAAAGAGCAAAGCACAGCTCAATAAAAGCAGCTGTCCAAAATCATTCTTGAATAAGAAAAATAAACTAGTAAACAAAATGCTGAAAAAATAATCTCCCAAGAGAGTGAAATAAAATGCTTAAACTACTCAGCTCTCTTGAGTTTT
Source organism: Okapia johnstoni (assembly GCA_024291935.2). Taxonomy (NCBI): domain Eukaryota; kingdom Metazoa; phylum Chordata; class Mammalia; order Artiodactyla; family Giraffidae; genus Okapia; species Okapia johnstoni. Next base: position 57,365,518 of record CM044326.1, on the reverse strand, counting down.
AAAGTGATTTTTAAAGTAAAGATTTAAATATTCGGAGACATGAGGTATATGGAAATTCTTCAGGCCATTCTGCGTGACTAGTATTTCTTTCAGCTGAGAATTTGCTAAGAATTGGTAAACAAAAGGCTAGAGATTACACTTTCAGCAAGAATCTGAAAAGCCAATAGCTGCTAACTAATAGCAAAGCCATTAACTCTACGCTGTCAACTAAGGAGGGGGAAGGATCAGGTCATTTTATTAGAGAAGGAGGAGAAAGTAAAGGAAAAGGGAAAGGGAAAGGGAGAGGGAAGGAACTCTTTTCTAGGATATTTGGTAGACTAGATGGCCATAAGGAGCTGAGCCAAGCCAGAGCAGAAATGGAACAAAATAATTGTGAGTTATCTCTATTTCTTTAAACAAGCTCCTTAAATCCAAAACCCTTGATTAATTCCAACTCCAACCAAGGAGATGATACTTTTTATTTTCTATGCTATGTTTTAAGAATTACTGTATTTTAATTATAGGCAAAATGATATTTCAGGACACTTAAGGAAAGATATCTGTAGCTTTTCCATCTATTCAAGGGAATTTCAAAGTATTTTTGGTTCCTTTAGTATGAGAGTATTGAAGGTGCTATGTAAATGTAGGTTATTATTACAATTTGATGTCACCCTCCCTCAAGCAAAAACTGCTAAAATCCACAAAGTACAGAATGAGGCACACACACTTCTTATTATTGGGGGGTAATTAATTAGTAAGTACATAAATAATTTACTCAGTCATAGGAAGATAGAGTAATATTATTAAACATGTAGGCCTACAAATCCAATTCTAGTAGCTATCTTATCTGCTCCAATGCAGAGGAAAAGATACAGAACTGACCCAATTTCCCCCCACCTCCCCTCCAGGGATCCTTCTTCCCTCCACACCCACAATATAGACCACACACAGACACACATTCACCTCTAAGACTAGGGTGTTGACTCTTTGGGGACAATTTTCCTCTTTTATTCATAGAACGACTATGAATAAGGTATACATTAAACTATGAATTCAATCCTTCCAGAAACACACTTTGTCTATGAAAGTACTGAAAGAAAATTTTATGTGCTACACACTGACCACTATCTATCATCCCTACCATCCCTAATGGTGCAAGAGGAGTGCAGATCATAAATATAAAATTTTTAAAAAGTTTTTTTAATGTATCAACTTGTATTAGACTTTGGAATGCAGGAGCTTTAGTTTATTAATAGAATTGTTTCATTCCAGATATATAGTATGAAACTGGGAAAGACAGTAAACTGAATGAAATAACTAGCCCTAGATGAACATTTGCCACAATCAGTCTACACAGTAAATAACCAGCCTCGGTAGAAAATGGAGAGACACTTCTGTTTAAGAAGCCATGCAAAGTTACACAAAGACCTGCAATCATGTAGGTATAAGTGGAAGTCACTTACATACATAGAGATCCATTAGAGTTTGTCTCTAAAATTGTAATGTCTTTCTCCATATCTACTTTTCCACATGTGCTCATCACTGGTAACTTTTTCTCCCTCTATTTTGAATGTGTCTATAGTAACTGGAACTGGTTTAATGGTCACCACATTAATCTAAGAATAAGAAACACAGAGAATGATTCATTTCCTATTCTACAATTTTAACTACAAATTAACAACAACAACAAAAAAGCTCTTCTAAATCTCTCTTATGGATTTTTATGGTTGAGAAATATGCAGAGCACTTGAAAGCAATAAAAGAAATAACCTAAGAAAATTAAGCAAAATGAATTTGCAATTAGTTTGTGAAATTGCGATAAATGCATTTTGAAAGCAAAGAGTAAAATGTAACTTTGTTCAGTATAATTTGAAATTGCCTTTTGTGCTTAATATAGTTCACTTATAATTAGATGAAGATTTTGTTCTGGTTTGAAACATTCAAAGTTCCATCTTGAGATTGCTATGTACTATATACACAGAACTTTTCAGCAAGAAAGTCTGCTGCTGCTGCTGCGTTTGCTTTGACAGCCTTTATCCTAGTTTTATAGAAATGAAAGAGTGAAAGAACACAGCTGGTTTGAACAATAGAGCATGTTCAACATTAGGCCAAACACTTTAGATATTGCAAAATATTGCAGGCTATATTTATAGCTCTTAGCAGGTTTTTTAAATTCATGCTGATACTTCCTTACTCCTGCTTATTGGACCAAATTGCCATTTAATGGTTAAATTATCTTTCAGTTTAAAAATTTGCTTTCAAATGCAATGACACTTGAGTTAACCTCTTGGCAATATCAAAACAGCGATGACTTAAAACCTTTTCCAAAGTATTTCAAGATGTCTTAAAAATTCAAGATCATTCTAGCTATGGAGAGTTTAAAAGATTTTTGTTGATCTCTGCCTTATGTTTTCCCTAAAGAAAAGGAATATCCTGCCTCCGATAACCTCTCTTCCAGTCATGAAATTATGCACTGACTCATAGGCCAGCACCTTCCAGAAAACTGCCCAAGGGAAATCAGGAACAGGCCTCAGGTAAGTGCCTATATTCTATTTAAACTTTCTTTTCCTCTGGTGGTTGTTTTTAATAGAATTCTCTTGTTTTTTAAATAGAATCTTGTGACTTTGGGGAGTACAGCAGGGGCTCATATTCTTTCACATTAACAACATGAGAAGTGGTAAAAAAGAAGTGGTTGGTGGTTATAAGCTTAGTGACTGTAGGCTGAGGCAGGAGATGTTTTGCAGGGCAATGTGATTTCTATAGGTTTATCAACTGTCTGCAAGCTTTAAGAACTGAGGCCAATGCTACCTTACCCTTCCAACCCAAAGTGAATATTCCCTAAATTCCCACAGCATCTGTTGGTTGAATTCATTGTCATTTGTCATCACTGCTATTAGTGAGATCTTGGAGGGTATGTGATTTTCCTTTTGATCTAATAATGATAATAAGAATGACCATTTAATGAACACCTACTATGTGTCAAGCAGTACACTATGAATTCCATATATTTTCTAAGAATGATTGTTGTTGTTCAGTCACTAAGTCATGTCTGACTCTTTGAGACCTCACAAACTGCAGCATGTCAGGCTTCCCTGTCCTTCACTGTCTCCCAGGGTTTGCTCAAACTTATATCCATTGAGTCATTGATGCTATCTAACCATCTCATCCTGTTGCCCCTTCTCTTTTTGCCTTCTATCTTTCCCTGATCTTTCCCAGACTCAGGGTCTTTTCCAATAAGTTGGCTCTTTGCATCAGGTGGCCAAAGTATTGGAGCTTCAGCTTCAGTATCAGTCCTTCCAACTAATATTCAGGGTTGATTACTTTTAGGATTGACTGATTTGATCTCCTTGCAGTCCAAGGAACTCTCAAGAGTCTTCTCCAACACTACTGTTCAGTAGCACTGAATTCTTCGGCACTCAGCCTTCTTTACGGTCCAACTCTCACATCCGTACACGACTACTGGAAAAACCATAGTTTTGACTATATGGACCTTTGTTGGCAAAGTGATATCTTTGCTTTTTAATATACTGCCTAGGTTTGCCATAGCTTTCCTTCTAAGGAGCAAGTGTCCTTAAATTTCATGGCTGCATTCACCATCCACAGTGATTTTGGAGCCCAAGAAAATAAAATCTGTCACTGCTTCCACTTTTTCCCCATCTATTTGCCATAAAGTGATGGAACTGGATGCCATGATCTTAGTTTTTGTTTTTCGGGTTTTTTTTTTTTTCATGTTGAGTTTTAAGCCAGCTTTTAAGCTTTTTCACTGTCCCCTTCCACCGTCATCAAGAGGCTCATTAGTTCCTCCTCACTTTCTGCCATTAGAGTGATATCATCTTCATATCCACGGTTGTTACTTCTCCCAGCAATCTTGACTCCAGCCTGTGATTCATCCAGCCCAGCATTTTGCATGATGTACTCTGCATATAGGTTAAATAAACAGGGTGACAATATACAACCTTGTCATACTCCTTTCCCAATTTTGAACTGTCAGTTGTTCCATATAAGGTATTTAGAAAGATAGTTTAAAAAAAATAAAAAGCTTTGGTTTCTGTTTCAGTCATGTATTAATATTATGTATTAATTGCATTAATGTATTAATGCATAACAAACCATCCCAAAACTCAGTGGCTTGTTATTTCTCATAATTCTGAGGGCAGAGTGGATCTCTTCTCCTGGTCTCATTAAGGATCACTCAGGTAACTGGAGTCATCTGACAGCTTGACTGGGGCTGATGGTCCAAAACAGTCACTTGTACTGAAACTGGTACTGGCTGTCAGTTGAAGAATGTCAGTTCCCCTCCACACGGCTTCTCATTCTCCAGTGGGCCAGGCTGGATTTCTTCAAAGCATGATATTCTCAAGGCTCCAAGACTGAAAGCATGTAAGCTGCACATTCTGCTAAGACCTAGGCTCCAAAACTCACATAATATCACACCCATCACATGGCCAACTGGGATCCGAGAGGATAGAAAGAAAAATTGCATCTCTTGGGAGGAGCAGTAACTTCACATTGCAAAGGTGTGTGTACACAGGGAGGTGTGATTCATTTGAGGGGCATTATTTTAACGATCTACTATATTATCATACAAATTCTCCCTCTGCAACTTTCCACATGTGTGACTGTGAGCCATTGTTTAAGCTCAAGTTTCAGTTTCCTCATCTATAAATGAATTATCTTGGGGTTTAGTAAAAAGAGCACATACAATATTTTGCTTAGTATCAACTATAGAGTAAGCATATGATTGTTAAGTGGGTAATTACACGTGTGTGAGTGTGTGTGAGTCTTTTAGACCTAATGCAGAGCACCATAAAATACATATTAATATCTGAATTTTATAGATGTGATATCTGAGGCTGAGGAGGGGTCTATCCTGCTGAAGTTAATTTTTGAAAAGTCACACAACAAGGTAAGTAGTGAAGTCAACACTCAAACAAAGGGCTTACTGATTCTGAAGCCAATGCTTTTTTGTTTGTTTGTTTTTCACACCATTCCATGGGGCTTCTTGTTAGCAGAAGAGTTTATTTCATGGTTATATCTCATTGGATCTTGGACAGCAGCAATCATAATAGCTACCCAAGAAATACTGGTCATTTGAAGGATCAAGGGAAGCTTACAAATTGCTACTGACTAATAAGATATTTACCCAAAATTTTTATATTGATCCCAAATATTCTGACTCCCTAGAACTGCAGGGCTTGGTAAAGTCATGCTTTGTACCCTAGAAGAGTAGTTAAGATCTTTCAGAACCAGGGAAGAAGGGCTCCCAGAACAGAGGCTTCTACAGAGAGCTATCTGTGGTTCTTAAACTTGCCTACATGTAGGAATCACCTGGGAACATGTATTGAAAAATATCACAGCAGAAATTAACACAGCATTGTAAATCAATCATACTTCAACTGAAAAAAAAAAAAAATCTCTTGCTCGGACCAATTGAGTAAGACTCTCCCTGAAAGTGAGGCCAAGATTCCTAGACCTGTAAACTTCCTTCAGGAGCCCCTAAAGCTGACCGGTAATGTCAAGTTGGATCCCTAGAAGTTCCAAAACAGCAGGAGGCCAGCCCTATAAGGAGACAGAGATTCAAACAGGCAGCTTAATCATCTACCCGAAGCATGTGAATTGTGGTCTTATTTCCTCCCAGAGAAATATTTGAGTCTCAGATGAGAGGAATAATTGCCCCAAGTCCTGGGCTCAGGCAGTGGGGTAGGAAAGGCCTATCAAACATGACACTCCACTGGGTCTTTCAAGGCATAAGATGATTCTTTATAACAAGTGAATTGGTGATTTACGTGATCCACTCAAATAGATATTTAGGAATATCAATTTTATTGCTTAATTTTATGAAGGCTTTGAGATCTCTGTTTCTTTATTTGCCATATGTCCTCTACATTTTTAGTTCCCATAGTAACTGATACATCAAAGGTTCTCACTACAATTATTCTGATGTTTTGAGAGATTATTGCTTTCACCCATAGCACTTTTATTTCCTTCCTCTGTGATTCTTAATATACTCTGCCTAGAGCAGTCATATGAATACTTATCTAAACTCGCAACCTACTCCTACTCTTCTCATTCCCAAATAAAGCACCTAGAGGCCAGGGGCTATGTCTTTTTCATCTTGGAATGCTCCAACACTGGCAAGGTGACAAATCCACAAGAAGTACTTGATAAATGTATGTTTTTTGTTTGCCTTCTGAAAGTTTTCATAAAAGCAACTGCTGGGAAAAAAATATATATCAGAATGTATGTCATGAGGCAGGATCATAAAGTGAATAAAATATAAACTTCTCAGATATACATACTAGGCTCTTGGGTATAATCAGGTGTTTATTACTAAGATTACCTGTCCATCTTGGGTGGCCCTGCTTACTTCTTGGAAGGAAAGTTATGACCAACCTAGACAGCATATTAAAAAGCAGAGACATTACTTTGCCAACAAAGGTCCATCTAGTCAAGGCTATGGTTTTTCCAGTGGTCATGTATGGATGTGAGAGTTGGACTATAAAGAAAGCTGAGTGCCAAAGAATTGATGCTTTTGAACTGTGGTGTTGGAGAAGACTCTTGAGAGTGTCTTGGACTGCAAAGAGATCCAACCAATCAATCCTACAGGAAATCAGTCCTAGGTGTTCATTGGAAGGACTGATGAAGCTGAAACTCCAATACTTTGGCCACCTGATGTGAAGAGCTGACTCATTGGAAAAGACCCTAATGCTGGGTAGGATTGGGGGCAGGAGAAGAAGGGGATGACAGAGGATGAGAGTGTTGGATGGCGTCACCGACTCAATGGACATGGGTTTGGGTGGACTCTGGGAGTTGGTGATGGACAGGGAGGCCTGGCGTGTTGCGGTTCATGGCGTCGCAAAGAGTCGGACACAACTGAGAGACTGAACTGAACTGAACTGAACTGACACAGCATGGCTTATAATTTCATTGAGTTAGACAAGGCTGTGGTCCATGTGATCAGATTGATTATTTTTCTGTGACTGTGGTTTTCAGTCTGTCTGCCCGCTGATGGATAAGGATGAAAGGCTTATGGAAGCTTCCTGATGGGAGAGATTGAGGGAGAAACTGGGTCTTGTTCTGATGAGTGGGGCCATGTTCAGTAAATCTTTAATCCAATTTTCTGTAGATGGATGGGGCTATGTTCCCTCCCTGTTGTTTGACCTGAGGCCAAACTATGGTGGAGGTAATGAAGATAATGGCGACCTCCTTCAAGAGGTCTCATGCATGCACTGCTGCATTCAGTGCCCCTGACCCTGCAGCTGGCCATTGCCGACCCATGCCTCCACCAGAGACTCCTGGACACTCACAGGCAAGTCTGGGTCAGTCTCTTGTGGGGTCACTGCTCCTTTCTCCTGGGTCCTGGTGCACACATCTTTTGTTTGTGCCCTCCAAGAGTCTGTTTCTCCAGTCCTGTGTAAGTTCTGTTGGCTCTACAGTAGGCTTAATGGTGGCCTCCTCCAAGAGGGCTTATGCCATACCCAGTTCTACTGCACCCAGAGCCCCTGCCTCTGCAGCAGTCCACTGCTAACCCATACCTCTGAAGGAGACACACAAACACAGTTCTGGTTCAGTCTCTGTGGGATCTCTGGGTCCTGGTGTGCACAAGGTTTGTTTAAGCCCTCCGAGTGTCTCTGGTGGGTATGGGGCTTGATTCTAAATGCAATTTTGCACCTACTAATGTCTTGCTGGAGCTTCTCCTTTTCCCTTGGATGTGGGTTATCTATTTTTGGTGGGCTTCAACATTCTCCTGTTGATGGTTGTTCAGCAGTGTGTTGTAATTTTGGAGTACTCACACAAGATGAGCACACGTCCTTCTACTCCACCATCTTAAGATCTCTTCAAGAAAAGTAGAGATACCAAGGGAATATTTCTTGCAATGATGGGCACAACAAAGGACAGAAATGGTATGGACCTAACAGAAGCAAAAGATGTTAAGAAGAGGTGGCAAGAACACATGGAAGAACTATACAAAAGAGATCTTCATGACCCAGATAATCACGATGGTGTGATCACTCACCTAGAGCCAGACATCCTGGAATGTGAAGTCAAGTGGGCCTTAGAAAGCATCACTACGAACAAAGCTAGTGGAGGTGATGGGATTCCAGTTGAGCTATTTCAAATCCTAAAAGATAATGCTGTTAAGTGCTGCACTCAATATGCCAGCAAATTTGGGGAACTCAGCAGTGACCACAGGACTGGAAAAGGTCAGTTTTCATGCCAATGCCAAAGAAAGGCAATGCCAAAGAATGCTCAAACTACTGCACAATTGCACTCATCTCACACTCTAGCAAAGTAATGCTGAAAATTCTCCAAGCCAGGTTTCAACAGTGCGTGAACTGTGAGCTTCCAGATGTTCAAGCTGGATTTAGAAAAGGCAGAGGAACCAGAGATCAAATTGCCAACATCTGTTGGATCATCATAAAAGCAAGAGACTTTCAGAAAAACATCTACTCTGGCTTTATTGACTACGCCAAAGCCTTTGACTGTGTGGATCACAACAAACTGGAAAATTCTGAAGGAGATGGGAATACCAGACCACCTGACCTACCTCCTCAGAAATCTGTATGCAAGTCAAGAAGCAACAGTTAGAACTGTACATGGAACAACGGACTGGTTTCAAATCGGGAAAGAAGTAGTCAAGGCTGTATATTGTCACCCTGCTTATTTAACTTATATGCAGAGTACATCATGAGAAACGCTGGGCTGGAGGAAGCACAAGCTGGAATCTAGATTGCCAGGAGAAATATCAATAACCTCAGATATGCAGATGACACCACCCTTATGGCAGAAAGTGAAGAAGAACTAAAGAGCCTCTTGATGAAAGTGAAAGAGGAGAGTGAAAAGTTGGCTTAAAACTCAACATTCAGAAAACTAAGATCATGGCATCCAGTCCCACCACTGCATGGCAAATAGATGGACAAACAATGGAAACAGTGGCTGACTTTATTTTGGGGGGCTCCAAAATCACTGCAGATGGTGACTGCAGCTATGAAATTAAAAGACACTTGCCCCTTGGAAGAAAAGCTATGACCAACCTAGACTGCATATTAAAAAGCAGAAACATTACTTTGCCAACAAAGGTCCGTCTACTCAAAGCTACGGTTTTTCCAATAGTCTTGTATGGATGTGAGAGTTGGACTATAAAGCTGAGCACCGAAGGATTGATGCTTTTGAACTGTGGTGTTGGACAAGACTCTTGAGAGTCCCTTGGACTTCAAGGAGATCCAGCCAGTCCATCCTAAAGGAAATCAGTCCTGGATATTCTTTGGAAGGACTGATGCTGAAGCTGAAGCTCCAATACTCTGGCCACCTGATGCAAAGAACTGACTCACTGGTAAAGACCGTGATGCTGGGATACATTTAAGGCAGGAGGAGAAGGGGATGACAGAGGATGGTTGGATGTCATCACCAACTAGATGGACATGCGTTTGAACAATCTCTGGTAGTTGGTGATGGACAGGGAGGCCTGGTGTGCTGTGATTCATGGGGTCGCAAAGAGTCGGACACAACTGAGCCACTGAACTGAACTGAACTGAACTGAAATTAAGAGTGCCACATATGTTCCCTTCTTCAACTAATAAAATAGTGTTTAATATGTTCTATGGGTACAATATGATACTATGTATTGTGAGGAATATTCTGGCTCCTCAGGAACTTGAAGATTAGAAAGAGAGAATTTACTCAAGTAAAAAACCAAAAAGCAACCAGCAATCAAAATTTGTGATCCTGATTATTAAAGTTCAATAGAATTCCCAAAGAAATAAGCTTTCTTTTGAGCTACCTGCTGTGTTGCATGTTAGCAATCAGTTCAGTTCAGTTGAGTCACTCAGTCGTGTCCAACTCTTTGCAACCCCATGGACTGCAGCAGGCCAGGTTTCCCTGTCCGTCACCAACTCCCGGAACTTACTCAAACTCATGTCCATCAAGTTGGTGATGCCATCCAACCATCTCATCCTCTGTCATCCCCTTCTCCTCCTGCCTTCAATCTTTCCCAGCATCACGGTCTTTTCCAATGAGTCAGTTCTTCACATCAGGTGGCCAAATTATTGCAGTTTTAGCTTCAGCGTCAGTCTTTCCAACGAATATTCAGGACTGATTTCCTTTAGGATGGACTGGTTTGATCTCCTTGCAGTCCAAGGGACTCTCAAGAGTCTTCTCTAACACCACAAGGTTTACCCGTCATCATTGATGCCATTGTTCACATAAGTGTCATTACATCTCGTTTCTCTTGTTTTGTTAAGAGAAATAAATAAGTGAATTAGTACAAGATATCAGAATGTCGATACCTTAGGACAGGTTTCTAGACTATAGGAAGGCTGAAAGAAGGAAGGCTGAAAATATGCATATTTACGGCTCTTCAACTCTATAGTTTATTGGAAAAAATTAACAATAGTTTTTAAAATTTAATTTAGTCCACACTTATTTGATTATATTCTTCAGATATTATCAAGGTTTACTTATCAGTATTGATGCCGTTGTTCACATAAAAGTGTCATTACATCATTCACTCACTGATTGAAGGAATTATTCTCCTGTCTCATTTAAGTCGGGGAAATTATGCACACCATTTCTATTTACTTCATGCTAAAAGTATAACAGCATAGCAATCCTACAAACCATAAAATAGAAGCATAGTTTCAAGAGTGCATGTTTTTTAAGAAAAAAAAAAACTCTCCCATGTGATAATCCATACTAAAATAGAGCCCAACACCACTATCTTAAAAACACATCCTTGCTTCAAGAGTTCAAAACAACAAAAAAAAATCATTTTAATACCAACATGGCTTTACAAATGTGTTCCCATTACTTCAATTTTTCCCAGCCACTTTCTGTCTTCAAGACCCAGATTAAATGTTACATTCTCTGTTGTCGTTGTTCAGTCAGTAAGTCGTGTGCAACTCTTTGTGAGTTGAGAACTCACGGACTGCAGCATGCCAGGTTTCCCTGTCCTTCACCATCTCCTGGCGTTTGCTCAAACTCATGTCCATTGAGTCAATGGTTGCTATCTAACCATCTTATCCTCTGTTTCTCCCTTATCTCCCTGTCCTCATTCTCTGTTAAACATTATCTAACTTTTACTTTCCTCTTAAAAATATTTCATTGTTTTCTCAATCTCCTATATCAAGTTTTATATGCTTTTATGATAGAACTTCACTAATTAATTTCTCCCTTTATTCAACAAGCATAATGGGCTTCCCTGGTGGCTCAGACAGTCTAGAATCCGCCTGCGATGTGGGAGACCTGGGTTCGATCCCTGGGTGGGAAAATCCCCTGGAGAAGGGCATGGCAACCCACTCCAGTATTCTTGCCTGGAGAATCTCTGTGGACAGAGGACCCTAGCGGGCTGTGGACTGTAGTCCATGAGGTCACAAAGAGTTGGACACGACTGAGCAACTAAGCAAAGCACAACAAGCATAAGTGGCTTACCATTTGTCAGGCATCATGCTTAGCATTAGGAATATGGAGAGAAGCATGGTGCTACCTCATCCAGTGGTCTCTCCTATACTGTAAGCTCCCTGAGGTATGATGTCATTGTTGAATCAGCTGAGCAAGCTAAAGGCAGCAGATGACAAGAGCCCCCAGAAGTATTGTGAAGCCCGTGACCCTGCCAATAAGGCCTCCACCTTCTCTTATTTGGTTCCTTTTTTCTCCTTCTGCTCTAATGTCAACATTTTCTCTCCTCTCTCTACTCCTCTCCTTCAACTGTTACTGCTGTACTTTCATCCGCCATGCATAAAACTAAGTCCATTATTTTCTTTACCCAAATACTGACCATCTCCCTAGTTTCCCAAGACAGAAACCCGAGAGTCATCTTCAACATCTCTCTTTCTCTGACCTTCCTTGTGCATGAAACAACTAAAAACTGGTGGTCCTATGCCCTAAATTATTACTGCAGTCATCACCTTCTCTCAATCTTCACTGGTCCCACTTTAGTCTCCTTTTCATCTTCTGCCTAGACCTGTTCCATAGCATCTTCTTTTTCTTTTCTTTTTTTTTTTTTTTTATATATGGAAATATGGTTGATTAGGGCTTCCCTCAGTGGGTAAAAAATCCACTTGCAATCCCAGAGACCTGGGTTCAATCCCTGGGTTGGGAAGATTCCCTGGAGGAGGGCATAGCAACCCACTTCAGTATTCTTGCCTGGAGCATCCCCATGGACAGAGGAGCCTGGCAGGCTTCAGTTCATGGGGTTGCGAAGAGACGGACACAACTAAGTGACTAAGCACACAGCACACGGTTGATTAACAATGTTGAGTTAGTTTCAGGTGTACAGTAAAGTGATTCAGTTATACATATATGTGTATCTATTCTTTTTCAAATTATTTTCCCATTTAGATTGTTACATAATATTGAGCAGAGTTCCCTGTGCTATATCTCTAATTGTTAGAGAAATGCCATGCCATAGCATTTTAACTGGTTGCTGGTTATTGTGGGTTATCTATACCAACTTGTTCTCTACTTTATGCCAGGGTTTCCTCTCCAAAATACAAATCAGATCATTTCTTTCTCACCATCTCTCCTCTCACTACAAGTTATTGATAGCTTTTCATCACCTTCTTAATAAGGTGCTGAGAGGTCCAAGTCTGTCTCTTACAGCACACAGACTCTTCGTGAACCGCCTTGCTCTAGGCTGAGCTCTCTGAACTCTCTGGGCCTCACTCTCTCTGCTCAGGAACACACACTAAGGTGACCAGGTTTGCCCATAGAAAAACATGAACATGTCATGTAAAAAGCTAAAATCTCTCACTCATCATGTGCTGCGCTGCTTAAGGAACTAATAAAGAGAATAAGAACCTTCTCAAGCTCTGTCAAAGGAGAGTGATTCTGTTCCTCATAGATGTGAATAATCCAATCACTATACCAGAACGAGATTAATAATGAACATCACAAAGTAAGTTGGGGCACCTTCTGAAAACTTTGCTCCCTTCTAGAACACTCAACTCTTAAATAGAATGTTTCTATCATTTCTATGACCGAATTGTGGAATTTTAAAACCAAAGGAGATATTGAAATAATTTTATCCCATCTTATTTCACAGATAAGAAAACACAAGCCAAGTACATTGAGATGTTTGTCCAAGCTCACACAACTAATAAATATCCATCCCCTTACCTCCTCCCAACAATAAAAAAATAAGATTTTCTAATATTAAACAGTATGTTCATTTATGAATTTTTCTGAGGAGCAAACTCATTCATATGCTAGAGTCTTCGTTCCACTGTGGTTTCATCTTTAAAACTCACTTCTTATTTTGCATTTTCAATTAGACACAAGGTGAAATGTCTCTTTATGGAAATCTTGACTCAATTTTACCTGTCGCTGTGGGTGTATTAAAGTATATGAAGTTATAAAAAGATACGAAATATGAATATAATCTAGTTTAATTATTTCCATCCTCCAAAGACCATGATTGCACTTAGCTGTCAGTGAAATCTCCAGTGGCTAAACTTCATGCTTAGAAAAATAGTGAGTAGAATAAAAGGCTAGGAGCTGAGTGAAGAGTACCAAAAATGAGCATTTATCTTCACCAAAAGAACATGATGGAAAAACTGCGGCTTCGTACAGCATCAGTGAGTTAAAGATGATGACAATATTTGGCAAAGTTAAACCAAGCTGAGTTCAGTCAATTTATAGATCACTGAGCTACTTTCTAAGTGAAAAACACTTGAAACATTTTTATTTGGTAACTTACTTGTACTTCTTGTCTGTTCCTTTCCATTATCCAAGGGCTAAATCTCTTGGCAAATGAATCACAACTGTACTTGAGACAAACTGGCCACTGAGGTATAATTCTGCGGACATACTGGTGTCAGCAGCCCTCTCTCACTTTCAGGATGGTAACCTGCCTCAGTATAGTAATCAGCACCTGAATTTGCAACATCTGTGTTTTCATGCATCATATTTTTATCATGCTGATCTATTTTGATCCTTGCTTTTCCATACTAGGCAACTGGAAGCTAAGATGGTCTAAAACTCTGAATGAGCCCATACTGTGGGCAGTACCTTATGCATCTCTCAGATTGCTAGGGAGTTGCATTTGATCTGAAAAGGAAAATGGAAAGGAAAAAAAATATATTTTTCCATTTCCCCTAGCCAAACACTGTTTCCCCTGGCCACATAATTCTTTTGACCAAATATTTCTTAGGAATCAATCTCAATGTCATAACGGTCTTGTTCATATGCTAAGACAAGTCTCAACTCACAGCACTGTCCCCCTGTCCTGACTAAGAAAGAGACTTAGCATGTAGATCTATGTTCAAGGAATATAACTGGGAAGAGAGAGGTGCTCAACTCTTATCTGAGCTCCAAACTTTGGAGGACACCTCAACTATCAGAGCTGATTACTGACTCAAGGAGGTAACAGGTTGGGGTAAGTGAGGAAATTTCTCTACAGATATTAAAATGATTTGAGACTTAAATGCACAACCACCATTGACCTCCTCTATCACCATTAAGGCAAAATGATAGTACTTTCATATCTCCTTTCCATGTTTCTCCTCTTAAATTACTTATTGACTGACTACTTTTGACTTGTTTCCATGCAGGTTTCCCTCCTTGTTTACCTTAGTCATTTCATGTGGAAAAAAAATGTGTTTAAGGGTAGGCAAAGAGTATAACTTTCCTGGATCATGGACGTTTTTATGGATGATCTTGACAAGATTGTTCCTTTCTGCACTCTTCTGTGGCACCAATCTGACACAGCTCTTCTAAGCAGGAGCTGGATGAAGGTCTAAATCTATCACTGTGGCTTCAACCCATATGGGATGACAGTAAACAAAAGATTTAAGATTAGGAGTCCTAATCCCATCAAGGTCTCAATTCTCCTGAATGACCTCAGCATTCCGATCTCCAAGCTGTTTTTCTAAATCCACTCTTTACTGCGAAGAATTTTAGAAACCAAAGCAATGCAGTGGGTATTAAGGTCCTATTATTTGATCAATTTTCTAATAGAAATTTCTTCAGTCAGTTCAATTCAGTCAGTCATGTCCAACTCTTCCCAACCCCATGGATTGCAACACGCCAAGCTTCCCTGTCCATCAACAACTCCTGGAGCTTGTTCAAACTCATGTCCATCAAGTTGGTGATGCCATCCAACCATCTCTTCCTCTGTCGTCCCCTTCTCCTCCTGCCTTCTCTCTTTCCCAGCATCACAGTCTTTTCCAATGAGTCAGTTCTTCACAACAGGTGGCCAATGTATTGGAGTCTCAGCTTCAGCATCAGTCCTTCCAATAAATATTCAGAACTGATTTCCCTTAGGATGGACTGGTTGGATCTCCTTGCAGCCCAAGGGACTCTCAAGAGTCTTCTCCAACACCACAGTTCAAAAGCATCAATTCTTCAGCACTCAGCTTTCTTTATAGTCCAACTCTCACATCCATACATGACTACTGGAAAAACCATAGCTTTGACTAGACGGACCTTTGTTGGCAGAGTAATGTTTCTGCTTTTTAATATGCTGTCTAGGTTGGTCATAGCTTTTCCTCCAGGGAACAAATGTCTTTTAATTTCATGGCTGCAGTCACCATCTGCAGTGATTTTGGAACCCCCAAATATGAAGTCTCTCACTGTTTCAATTGTTTCCCCATCTATTTGCCATGCAGTGATGGGACTGGATGCCATCTTAGTATTTTGAATGTTGAGTTTTAAACCAGCTTTTTCACTCTCCTCTTTCACTGTCTTTAAGAGTCTCTTTAGTTCTTCTTTGCTTTCTGCCATAAGGATGGTGGCATCTGCATATCTGAGGTTATTGATATTTCTCCCAGCAATCTTGATTCTGGCTTGTGCTTCATCCAGCCCAGCATTTCTCATGATGTACTCTGCATATAAGTTAAACAAGCAGGGTGACAATATATAGCCTTGACATACTCCTTTCCCGATTTGGAACCAATCTGTTGTTCCATGTCCAGTTTTAACTGTTGCTTCTTGACCTGCACACAAATTTCTCAGGAAGCAGGTCAGATGGTCTGGTATTCCCATCTCGTGAAGAATTTTCCAGTTTGTTGTGATCTACACAGTCAAAGACTTTGGCGTAGTCAATAAAGTAGAAGTATGTGTTTTTCTGGAATTATCTTGCTTTTTCTATGATCCAATGGATGAAAACTCCTTAGGCTTACAATTCATCACAGTACAGAATAATATATTTATTAAATATATAATCCATGTTTTAAATGAAAAAGATAAATGTGCTTCTGATTCCTCATTTCTGAAACAAGAAAATGGTATTTGCTTCATAGTGCTGTGAAAGTTAAATAAGATAATATATCTAAAGTGCTAGTGCTTAGCATTGAGCCCAGTATTTAAAAAGTACTCATTAAATGTCAGGTATTATTATTGGATCAGAGATCTTGATGATATTTGTTTTCTATACGTAACACAAATCATGGCTGTCCATGGTTTATGCTTAACACTCACAATGGACACACTGATGGACACACTTTTCACGGGCATCAAAATAACTAGGTGACTGACCTAATTTTTCATTTTTCAATGAGTTGATGTGGCATAATGCAGCTAAAGTGGACCATTAATTCCAAAATAACTGAAGGATGAGTGCACACACTTTACCTGTTTTCAGACACTCTGTTGAGAGAGACAGCCGAAAGTTTGGAGTTGAGTCCATTAGGCATTCAGGCACTCACAAATGTTAAAGAACTACAACCTAATCACACCATCACTTCTCAGCTTATAAGTGAGCCTGTGGGATTATTAGCTCTGCTCTCAGGGACACAGAGACTGTTAAGAAACTAAACAGCTGCATTCTGATGGGGTTCAGATCCTTTATAGTGTAAACGACACAACTTATCTCACAGGGTTGTTTCTAAGGAGACTTTATTCTACAATGCAAGCTCTGTGGAGCAAAAAAAACTATTAACATTAAATAATGAAAATGATAAAGGCTGGCATAACACAAACTGTACTCTCAGTGATACCAAAAAACTTACATGACCTTGGCAAGGCACATTTCTTCCCTTCCTCCCTCCCTCCCTTCCTTTCTTTCTCGCTTGCTCTCATATAGAAAGGAGATTAGCCTGAATCTGGATGACAAATAGGCTTCATCTTGTTTACCAACTCTGATCAATTGGGAGTGTCTTTCTGGACTGTTACATTGGGAAGGATTTCAAGGTTGAACAGAGGTTTATCAGGAAAGAGTTCTATGATTGATTAGTGATGTTTGACACGGGAGAGGAAATTAGCATCACTCTGCAGTCTACTTGTTAGCCCTAGAATGAAAAATCTTCAAATTTCTTCCAACTGAAAAAACAGTATCAACCATTCTTATAAAGAGCCACTAAAATTGAGAAGCTCTGGTTGGTTCATGGAGCACTTCAAATTTGACATCTACTCAAGTGTCACCAGAGGGATTTCAAGGTCATACTGAAAAAATTACCCACGGAGATACCTAAAGTAGAAGGATTATTGTTGTTGTTCAGTTGCTTCGTCGTGTCCGACTTTTTGCAACCCCATGGACTGTAGCCCGCCTGGCTCCTCTGTCCATGGGATTTTCCAGGCAAAAATGCTGGAGTGGGTTGTCATTTCCTTCTCCAGGGGATCGTCCCGGACCAGGGATCAAACCCATGTTTCCTGCAAGTGGATTCTTTACTGCTGAAGCCACCAGGGAAGCCCAAAGTAGAAGGATAAGGATCGTCTGCTGAAATTTGTTTTTTACCTAAGCTGTAGTAAGAAGAGATGCTGAAAAGTCTCTTTGATGACCCTTAATAGGACAATTCACTTCTGAGACACAAAACTCAGCTCCATCTCCCCACACACACCTTCAGAAATGAAAGTGGGCAGAACAGGAATCCTTTCTGGGAAACCAGATGGTTAGCTTTATTTTGAAAGAAAGGCAACTAAGGGCCAAACACTGAGGACAGATTCTCATAATGGACAGACAAGTATAGCAGGCCCTTGGCAGGGGATGCTGACTAGACTGTCTCTGGTACAGTGTGCCTGGGGTTATGGGTGCCTTGGGAGACACCTGTGTATGTGACTGAAAGAGCTGAGCTCTAAGAGCAATGACTGAGATAATCCAAGATGATCCTGGACATCTAACCTTGGCCATTCTCCCTCCATCTTCCCTGCATCCTCTTTTCAAGATGACCATCCTCCCCTTAAAGACCATAGGGGCTCTTCAAAGGACTTGGCCAATAGGTATCAGCACTACTGCAGTCTGTTTGGGACTTGATAATAACCACACTGTGCGTGTAGCAGCATAGGAACCAAACCCCAGATTTACCCCCATTGGATAAGGAATTCAGACATACAATTTGACTCAGTTCAGTTCAGTCACTCAGTGGTGTCTGACTGTTTGCGACCCTATGGACTGCAGCACGCCAGGTTTCCCTATCCATCACCAACTCCCGGAGCTTACTCAAACTCATGTCCTTCGAGTTGGTGATGCCATCCAACCATCTCATCCTCTGTCGTCCCCTTCTCCTCCTGCCTTCTCTCTTTCCCACCATCACAGTCTTTTCCAATGAGTCAGTTCTTCGCATCAGGTGGCCAAATTATTGCAGTTTCAGCTTCAGCATCAGTCCTTCCAATGAATATTCAGGACTGATTTCCTTTAGGATGCGCCAGTTGGATCTCCTTGCAGCCCAAGGGACCCTCAAGAGTCTTCTCCAACACCACAGTTCAAAAGCATCGATTCTTTGGCCCTCAGCTTTCTTTACAGTCCGACTCTCACATCCATACATGACTACTGGAAAAACCATAGCCTTGACTAGACAGACCTTTGTTGGCAAAGTAATGACAACTTGACTAGGCTATGTAAATTTCCCAGAGTGGAAACGAAAGAGAAATTAAGGGCTTACTGAAGAAAAATAAGATCTATGGCCATTTTTGTTCCCAGAGTTTTTGAAACAGTTCTCATGGGTGACATTAGAGCCACATCTTAGAGATAACTCTTGGTATATCTAGCAGTACTGTTTCAATATTTACTATGGAAAAGCAAACCTGAAGGTCAAAAGGGACATGACTTCACATGACACAGGTTTCACGTGACACAGCAGGATATGTAGAGGTTCCATTTCAAGCCCTCAGTTACCCCACATCTATGGATAAATTCATTCCTTCCCTTTCTTTCCTTCCTCTCCTCCCCTTCCCTCTTCACTGGTGCTTGTTCTCTTTCTCTCTCACTCTCCTCTCTTTCTCCTAAAATCCTCACATTCTCCTAGCCTTTACTAAGTGCTTTCAGCAAATCCAGCCTTCTTTCCTTCTTTCTCTTCTGTTTTTGGGATCTCCACCTGCCCTTACTCCATCCCTTCCTCTCAGCTTTTTCACCAGCTTCTATCAAAGCCTGTACTTAGAATGAATCTGGTCAGCTGTCTCATTCAAAGGTTTACTCTAGTCATAAGGATTGATGTGCTTACTCTCCCAAGGGTATTTACATTTTTACAGGCGGCAAAAGTAAAAAGGAATAAAGCTGTAAAAGAAAACTTTCAATCACTGGAAAACTAGTGGAGGGAGCCATTGAGATATCAGAGGAGTCTTCCCCAAGCCCCTTAAGAAAGCTATAAATTCAATTCCATAATAAGGAGCACTTCTCAGTTTCCTAAGAGGTACCTGCTGGAATTTTGGCCCTGATTCGGATC